>OW121849.1:48384328-49584328 GCA_933228895.1 Platycnemis pennipes | reverse complement strand
ATGCACTGCGACCCGGACCTGAGGAAATCGTGCTATCAATGATCGTACTAACGAGAATATAAGAAATTGCTAGGCTTGACTTCGTGGAACCACATATTGATAACGTAAATAAGTTCACTTAGTAAAATTCCACGGATTTATTAAAACAGACCTAGGTTTCGACTTAGTCATTATCAAGATGACAATGGTACATCATGAGCCCTTTGTATACAGAATTGAGTGAGGGGGGCGGAAGGTGACAGGGGATAGGGAGGGAGTTAACGTGCGGGAAGTGTATGCTTGGTCTAAGGTGGGAGGGGGGAAGCGGGGGCATTTGAGCGAGGATAGTTAGGAATTGTATTACGGGAGGGGGGAAGGTAAGGTTAGGAGAGGAGATAGGGAAGGGAGCATATCATTCAGCGCACACACATTAGAATTTTTGGAATACAAAAAAAATTCAAGATTTTCCATATAGTCCAACTTGTGGCCCTTACACTACGAATGAAGGACTTTAGGGATGAAGTCACTTTGGTGGTCTTGTTCTATTAAATGCTTGGCGAACTGGGAGCTTTCATAACCGTTCATTAAACAGAGCTGATGTTCTTTTACCCGGGTACGGATAGTACGTCCTGTTTGCCCAACAAAGACGGCTTTACAGTTGGTATCTTTACAACTAAGTAGGTATACACCACTTTTATCAGGCACATCGTATCAGAAAATTTAGAACTTTGTCACCAACCTCTATTGTAAATTTAATGGATTTATGTAAACTATTTAAAAAACAAGTAAAATGGTCAAGTTGTCGAAGACTTCCTGTCCACAGACATAAAACATCATCAACATAACGAAACCAATATATTACATTACTTAAAAAAGGATGATTAGAAGTAAAAAGATTAGTTTCCGAATTACACATGAAATATCTGCTAAAAGTGGTGAAAGCTGTGAACCCATAGATAGGCCATGGGTTTGTTTATAGATTGAATTGTTAAAAATGAAATAATGTTGTGAGACACACAAATGTAATAATAATTCCAATTCAGAAGTTACCCTAGGTTCAACGAATGAATTTTTCAGCGATTCCAAGGCTAGAGACTCAGCTTCTATTGCAGGGACTGAAATGAACTAGTAGCTTACATCAAATTTAATAAGTTTGGAATTCGGGGGTATCTTTACATCTGCCAGTTTCCTAGTTAGATCAATAGAGTTCTTGAAGTCAATAGATTCGGCTTTCACTTGGTGAAAATTCATGTTGAATAAGAAGATGCAACCTATGTAAATTTTCACAGACTTTTGTCTGTGAAAAGACTGTGAAAGTCTGTGAAAATTTACATAGGTAGCATCTTCTTATTTAATAGAGTTCTTAATGGCAATTTAGGTTGTAACACTAAAAGCTCTCTTAGTATGGTATTTAATTTATAGGCAAACTTATGAGCAGGAGCCGAACAATGTGACACTATGGGGCGAATGGGTACATTAGCTTTGTGCGTTTTAGGAAGTCAATAAAGACGAGATAGGAGGGGATTCATATTAACTGATTGCCAATGTTGTGAAGAGGGGAATAAGTATGAGCACGGGGATAGTGTTTCTTTCAGTTCCTTTTGAAAGCGAGGGGTAGGATCCTTAGGTAAATTTTCAAGAGTTGTCATTTAAAAATGATTGAACCTTTTGATCATAGTCGGGTTTCGATAAAATCACAATACCGTTATCCTTGTCTGCCTTAGTGGCAACTAAGCTGGCACTATTTATTGAGGTCTTCAATTGCTGCAAAACTTTCTGCGTCGAGAAGCTCCGTTGCCGACGATATGTTGGTGATGTAAGGATGTTCTTGGAGAGGTGTTCAGCCATCCGGTATTTGTAACCAGAAGTTTCTTTTCGGAGGAGAGAGTCACAGCCAGCGGCTACGTTAATTGGATTTTTGCGGCACAAGGGTAAGGTCGCGGAAAGCCTTGTTTGAAGCCTTTGTTAAGTAATTGTAACTCTGGTTCTGAGAACTGATGGTCTGAAAGATTAACCACTCTAGGGTAAAATGAAGCGTTAACTGCAGCATTATCACATACCACACTTTCAGAGGATAACGGATGAGGTAGATGAGCAACCAGTTTTTGTGTGGCATGAAGTCGACTTAATTTCAAATGAATAACTTTTGACTTATTAAAGGCAATTACACTGACAGAGGTTTTCACTATATCCACTATATGGCACACTCAATCCAATTGAAAGAGAAAACAGTCCATTGTAAATAATAAAGGTAATAATAAAAGCCTTCTCCAAATCTACAAAACCAATTAATGTTGGTTTTCCCTCCATTGTCTTACCTACGATCAGCTAAAGGGCTCACATTGTTTCTCTTTTACCTTCGCGTTTCCAGAATCCGAAATTATTTTCATTCAGGAAGTCCTCTGCTTTTCGCTCTGTTCTCTTGTTGATGATTCTTATCAATATCTTAGAGAAATTTGCTGTCGGACTTAGTCCTAAAATTTTCGGTTCTCTGGACTTTTTTTTGGAATGAGAGTGACGACGTTCTTCTCGAAGTCCATGGGTATCTTACCTATTGAGTACATGTCGTAGATGGTATTGTACAGTCGGATTAATGTCTTCTCTCCGACATTTTTAATTTTCTCTGAGGAACATAGTCTATTCCAGAAGCCTTATTCATCTGTAGGCCTCTTATTACTGTGTCAAATTCAGTTCTCAGTACTGTCTCTCCCATATCATCCTTCTCGAATTGATTTTATTCTTCGATAGCCTCCGCACTGAGGCTACTTTTATTGTATACTTGCAACAAATATTATTTCCACCTCTTCATTTTATCTTCACGTTCAGTTAAAAGTTCTCCATTCTTTTCCTTTGCATCATTGCGTTTGTAGCCCATTGACTTTCTGTGGGAAACATCACCTTTCGATGTGCGGGTTTGCTTCATACCATAGAGCAAAGATCCTTCATCCACATTTCTCTAGATTTGGTCTATTTGCGACATATGTTCTTTTGTGGCTGAGCAATCCTCTTCGTAACATTGTCCGTATTATTGAATTTTATTCTCTTTAATCACTTCAGTATGCGGTTGAAAATCCAAATCTATTTCTTTAGTAATACTTTCCTGTATTTTAAAATATATTTTTGCATTGGATGTAACCTTGTTGCCATTATTGAAATTAGTGTGGTGCACGCATCAACATACTATAGTGTAATGCGTGTAATGTATGCAGGATAGGTAGTGGTATTATCTTTTTTACGTTAGCATTTTGGCATTGACTTGGAGGAACAAAATAGCCATCTTTCTTTGATCATGAAATCTCCGAAAACATAAGGCTTTCATAGGCAATTTTGTTTAACTCATGATTCTGAACTTCGGAAGAAACCGTGTTGTACCTCGGGGGTACTTGTTCTCTTAACTTCCCTGTAAGTTAGTCATATTGTTAATAATAAGAGCAGAAATACATGACGAAGTGTGCATTTCATAATTTGGTACAAGTATGAAATGTCCTTTGCTGTTATCAAATGTGCTGTGTTAAAACAATATAAATACCCTCAATTTGTCATCGGTATCTCAACATCCACTTTTTTTTTATTCTATCTTGTGTTATATCATCTGGTGTAGCCTTCAGTATTAGCGTCAAAATTCCAAGTTAGTTGCTATGTGTTTTGAGACACTAAGAAAATATGGATGCACATAATCATGTACTCTTTTTTCAATTCTGGTTGTAAATATTTTTTGAAAGAGTTATGAAAATTTGCCGCTGCTATTAAATGTGAATTTGCCTTGGAAGATGTTTGTGAAGACATTTATGGATTGTAAGCAGTCAAAATCAATGATATAAAGTCACGGTCCATTTCCAATCTTCAAAATCCGAGAAATATAATGTTTAAGGCTATTCAGATTTAATTTGTGTGCATAAAAATATTTGGCCAGTATTGGTAGTTAAGAGAATATTGTAATAATGTTAATATCGTGGTGTTATTTTGTTTTCCTTTATTTGAAACAGTGAAATATTTGTTTAAAACTTTTATTGAAATTGAAGACATATTTGCAATAAATATGATTATAACAAGTACAATCGTTTCAATTCTCGCTATCCTTTACCTCGTTTCTCTATTCTTATGCTCTCTCAGGAACAATCGTGTTAGTGCATTTTTATACTTCTGTGCATTCCTTAGGAAATTTTGGTTTTGTCCAGACTTATCGCTCACGCTAAATAATTTGAATTGCCTCACTTCACATTACTTGAATTTTTTTAAAACTCTCACGATGACAAAATAAGATCGGGATGCTGAATTTAGAAAGAAATGATTTTATCTCGGAGAAATGGTGTACTATTTTAGAAAAATTCATTGCTTTAAATTTTTTTAATTCGACCACCTAAAGATAAAATTTTTAATCCCAATACAACATAAAATACCGCTAGATTAACTCTTAATATTTATAGAGAGTCAGATTTGCTAAATATATGCTGTATAAATGAGACTGGAAGTGTTTTATTTTCGGATAAGAATTTATCGAGTGAAATAATCATGGAAGAGTGAAAACTGAGAAAAGTAACCTGACTGTAAAGTTAGCATCTTCTGCATAGAGATGAAATTATAAACTTACGTCCATTTTCAAGTAGCATTAGCTAGTTTTCAATGAATATAATAGCCGCTTTCAATCAATTAATGGTTACCAATTTTTTTATTGATTTAAGGAGGTTCCACCGTGACTCCGCGATTCCAAATCTCGTAAAAGACCTATGTTATTTAATGAATAAATACCGATCTACAAAAACACCTATATGGAAAATCATCTATAGGGTGATGATGCATACACAATAATTGTATGAGTATGCTATTATATAGCGCGTAGTAGTTGCATTCTATTTTTTACAAGCTCTTTTAATTAATTTTGACTTCGGAACATGACTGACATCTTGCTGCCACGTTTAATATCCAAAATAAGAATACATGCTCAATCCCGCTAATACATATTCTAAAATAGGTTAAATATTTTCTCACTAAGTTTCAAAGTATTCCCTTGCAAATACAACTCTTTGTTTTTAATTTTATCAATATTGATATTTTTGAAATTTGTTTGGCAACGATGACGTTGCTACCATTTGGAAGCATTGGTATTAATTACACCATGTCAATAACCAATGAAATACTTAAAGTACGTAAAAAAATAAGGACCTCGGTAAGGTATATTCCTATATTAAGATAGTAAATAAGCTCGTAAGCACGTTCCATTAAAAGTACCGTTGCCAATGATAACAAAATACTGTAGCGCCACTTTCATGTAACTAAGGCTTCTCTGCTTTTTTTAGAGCAAACATTTATTAATATCAATTAAACAAGGGTGGTAAAGCGAGCACTTCTTCACAACACTAAATTCTACATAAAATTGCGGATTTTATATTAGTTTTTCGTCAATACGATATTTCTCTTTACATTATTAATCTGCAAATTTAACTGTAAGAGACACGCTCTGCCGTATAGCAACGTGTAAAAAAGCTGACTAACCGTCTTTTTTCTTCAAATATATATTGGAAAGGCCTCATTATTTTATTGTCAATCGATAGAAGGGCCAAAAAATGTCCTGAAATTTTCACAAAAATGACATCCAATTCTTAATTCGGTGGAACCTCTTTGATTAATTGTTATTAACTCCTCACCAAAATATTTTAGCCCTATTCAGAAAATTAGTAAAATTTATAATTTAATGTTTAAGTTTTATTCGCTATTGACAAGTGATGGACGACTTAAATAATTGTACATATATACTAGATAAAATGGTTTGTCTGTCAATCGACAAATGTACCGGTTTAATAATCGTAATAATATGACATAATCTTACGAAGTTTGGTCATTATTGATACGTCAATAATGTATGTATGACTAATCAATTGAAAAGTTAAGATCATAGCACCAACATAATTTTTCTGAAAACATGAGCTTTACGTCAATCAATTAGAAATACTGGTTTAACTTTAGTTTACGAGCGCCATAAAGAAGTTGATGCTTGAAAGTGGGATGGTACTTCGGGCCACTAGCAATACTTCGAGCGCCATAAAGAAGTTGATGCTTGAAAGTGGGATGGTACTCCGGGCCACTAGCAATACTTCTTTTGGGCAAGGAATTGAAACTGTTATTTAAAATCTACTCTGAGCATAAACTCAAAGTAAATTCTATTTTTTACTAAAGTAATTTTTTATTGGAATATTAAGATCATATACTTTTCTTTCTCCGCAATATCAATACAACAATAACTGGCCTCAAATTAACAATTCAATATTATCTTCATTTCTGCGTAATTTTTCAGAAAAATGCGGAAGAAACAAGTCTCATGTTTCCACTATTCCATTGCTTGTCTCATCACTAGTTTATTTTTGTCACACTAGTAACCGCATATATGTTGCAGATTGTAATCACGATATTTTTCTTTGACAGGCCACCTGACCTGATGAAATTCTGGAGCCACTGCGCATCTGAAGCCTTTGCTGTGCAACCCTTTGCTGTGCAACCCTTTGCTGTGCAACCCTTTGCTGTGCAACCCTTTGCTGTGCAACCCTTTGCTGTGCAACCCTTTGCCTACTCTCAACACCATTCACCAGGCGCCTATCGCTCAATGGATGGATCATGGATGTGGAGGATAGTTTGTCTTGTTCATGAAGATCAGCACGTCAATCAACCAACTATAACACTCTGAACTTGATTGGGAAGATAATTTTTGGAATCACTGTTTAATTTGTATTTATTGTACTTATGATCGGAAAAGGAAAATAAAAAAATTAAAAACCTATTCTAGCTAAATCACATTTATTATTAGAAACACCTGTGTAAAATACAAGTAAACATACATATTATTCATTTACATGTTCATACAATATACATAAAAAGAAAAGTTACTTAGTCTCTGTTCAGCGTCGAAATTTTAATAAGTAAAATTTGGGTGGGGTCTATAAACATTTTATTATACTGCTGCAAAAAATACAAAATATTTCATTATATATGCCAAGGGATCCTTATTGGGATGTCAGCCAGAGATTCTACTGCACCTGGTTCAATGTGGGACTATGCTGTGCACTGGGCGACTAGCTGGACATTGTACGGGGTGCAGTAGGCCCTGGAAGACATCCTAGTACAAGTCTCTTGGCGCAAGGCTTAAACCATCAACAAAGAGGATGAGAAGTCTTCACCAGAATGTCCGACTAGAGGACACTCGGCATCCATCTCCAAGATTCTGCGCTCCTTCCAAGCACTGCACACACATTAGATCCGCTACAAGAGTCACAGGCACGCTGAAAAGAAGAGAATACCGAGAATGATATCGAGAAATAAAGGAGATATACAATGCCAATAAAATTTCCCAATTCCCTTACTCATTGGAATCGCATTAGTATGTTAAGGCCTACGCTGAGATTTAGAATATTGTTTTAATTTTCAGACGAACTTGGAACTAGATTCACGAAAGAGTAAATCAAGTGAATATCAACATGGGATGACAGAAGCATTATTACTGACTGCTGACAAAGATAGTTGCTGATGCATCAGAGATTTGGTTAGCAATATCTTTTCATCACGTGATAACATCGAATATCAAGAAATGGTATCCATAAATGCGTTGGTTAAACTAACTTTAAAAGACTTTTGCTTATTCAATAATTAAAAATTAGATTTAACGTGTTTAAACTCCTGCATGGTTGTATGGTGGAAGAATGAGGCTGAAGGGCCATTCATAACACACGCTAGATTGGAGAGATAGGGGCAGCTGTAACGATCAACATCGACAGAAGTGGGGGTTTAAGACTTTGGTTATTCTGAAGGCAGATACATTAATTATTCATTTAGTGTTCAAATAATAAAAGTGATGCCAATAGTTTAGGACAATACATTATATTAATAAAGAATTTACAAATATGCCCATTCGATCATTTCCTAAAATAAAGGGTTCATTGGCTGCGCTACGTATTTTGGGAGGGGGAGAGTTGTTGAAACTGTAATGAGTGTTATATGGACTTAATAGGGGTTGAAAGAAGTGGAAAATCAGCTATACATAGTACATAAATGATGCATCAGGAGAAAATTTTGAAAAAAATTAAGAATACTCAAATCTGCGGTAAGATAATTTTCAAAGATAACTGATGACGTCGTTCTATTACCCCTCCTAAAATTCTGGAAAATAACTGCTATAGTGTCGCTGTATATATACCTACTATAGTAGATTCACTGTTGTGAAAAAGGTTTTACTAACATTGTACCCAACGTTCTCACGTACCCGTTGTACCCACGGCTGGTTTAAAGAATTCACATCAATCTCAAGTGCATATAAATCATCGAAAACTGTCGTGATATTACGCGGGAAATTGCAGTGAATTCTTTATCTTTTGTAATTTTTAATTCCACCACATCAATCACGAAACTATTCCGACACATTATTGCTATTATCGTTATTGATTAAAATGTATGTGCTATTGCTTATGTTATCTGTTATGCGCATCCCTTCCGTTCTAGAATTACATTTCCCCCTCTGATGCATAACATATATCTATAGTACTGGACATGTGATGTAGTATTTTCGACTGGATCTAACATTTACCGACCCTTTCTCATATCATCATCATTAGTCATTGGACCTTAGGTTTGAAGCACCTCATCACTGTATTCCCTATCAACTAACCTATTCATATTTATATAATTCTTTTCTAATATATCCTTCACTATTTGCTCTATATATTTCCTACAATTCCTTCCTTTTCCACTCTTTCCATTCACTTTTCCCTCAACTACTCTCTTCATTAGTCCATCATGTCTCAAGATGTGGTGGATTAGAATGTCCTGTCTTTTTAAAATTTTCAAAAGACTTCCCTTTTCTCCCACTATTCTCGTCTTTGTTACTCGATCGATTCATTTTATCATCATCATTCGTCTTCACACATTTTAAATGTTTCCAGGGTTGACTTATCTGCTGCTTTTATCGTCCACGCCTCACTGCCATAAAGAAGCATGAACTATATATAAGTTCTAATGAAGTGCTTCTTTACTTCCAGCATCAAGTAGATAAAGGGCTTTTCCAATGACTAGTTCCTTATTACTTAGTCCATTGCTGGTTACTCAGCTTTCCAAAAGCGATACTCATACACTTCTTCCATTTTTGTTAATCGAACTCATTGGTCTTGGACTTTTCTCTCCTTCTGCATACCATCACTTTCGTTTTCTATTTATTGACCTTCTAGTGATATCTAGTCAATTTCTTTTCTAGGTTGAGTAGTTCTCTTTAAATCTCTTTGTCTGTACCATGGCCGCAACGTAATATGTAAATTGCATGTTAATTTCTTCCCCATTAACATTCACTCAGTCCGTCCTCTCACAGCTCATATGATAACATCAACACGCCACATATGGGCAATGTATGGGCGCCCAATACTGTATGGAACGAAATTCGAGGAGATATCTGGTCAACTAAACACTATTGCCCATCTTTGATATCTTTGTTGGCATTTCCGATGTAAACATCAAAAGTTGCGTAGGACAATGGAAGACCATGCCTTAACCCATGCTTAAATTTGCTTATTCATCGCTAGGTCAACATTCGATCACAGCTCGCTGGTTTTCATACTTAGTATGGATCACTCTTCGGTCATTGCACGACACTCATTATTCCTTAATAATTCTCAGCACTTAATTCCAATCAAATGCTGTCATAATCTTCTTCAAATCCCCAAACGTAATGGGCGTTGGCTTGTACCTCCCCATTATTATCTCGTAGAGAGCAGCCTACGGGGAAAAATTGCTTCTCTTGTGCCCTTGCTTTCCCTGATTCCAAATAAGTCTTCTTCCAGGAATTTATCAGCTTTTTCGTTCTGTTCTTCCATAAATGATACCTGTCAATATCTTCGAGGCGTATTTCATCAAGCTTAAACTTCTAAAATTTTCACATTTCTCTGCCCTCTGCTTCGCAGATAGAGGGATAATGATGTACCACTGAAAGCCCTTCGGTATCTCCCCAGTCGAGTGCTTGCCACAGATGATTTTGTTCAGTAGCATTCGTCTTTTCTCCGCCAGTGTTAATTAGCTCGGTAAGAACATCGTCACTTATTCATCCGCAAAACTCTTACTGCTGTGTCGAATTCTGATTTGAATAGTTACATCATCATTTTCGACTTCATTTGCCTCTTCGATTTCCTTCGGACTTGGATTACTTCTACTAAGTAATTGCTCCAAATTTTTCTTCCTTTTCATCACTTCATCTTTATTTTCAATTAAAAATTTCTCCATCCTTGTCCCTTAAGGCATTAGATGTTACACCCCCATTCCTGGATATGGTTCCTCTGTTTCTTACAGAGAGCTAGCACTTTCCAATGCACCTATGAGGTTGTTTTTTACATCTTCGCATAGAGCCTTTATCCGCGTTTCTGTTTTTTTTTCTCGCTTTACTTTTTTATTTCTTATTCTTTTGTAACAGTTGCCATTCTTCGGTTTTATCATAATTTTATTTTCTTTTGACTCCAATCAGTTTTAGGACCATTTCGAAGATCCACGGCTTCTTTTTCACAACTCTCCTTCTCCCGATAGTTTATTTGTCGCTTCCTGTAGCCCTTTTTTTCAATGTTTCACCATCCCAACAATATTTATTATTTTACTTTCTCTTTTCATTCACTGCCGTGTATTCTCCCATATTGTTTTTCAAAGCCCTCTTTATTTGATCATCTTCAAATTTTCTACTTGTCAATGGCCTTCATAGTTTTCTTCATTTTATTGAAATTCAGATGGCATTTCATCATCACTATATTCTGGTCACACCCAATATCTGAAGCCAAGTAGCTTTCGCAGTCCTTATTCTGACCTCCATCCCTGATTCTGTGCTTCACTTCCATTTAGTCAAATTGAAATCGTCTCCTATTACCCGACATTTTCCATTCGTGTATTTTTAGGTTGCGATTTGTAAACAATGTGTTTGCTACCGCTAAGATAAGCTGTCTGTAGAATTCTTAATTTCTTTCTCTTCTCTCATCCCGATTTGCCATTCCTTATTTTCCCGAATTTCCTTCATTTCAAGAATTTATCGTGAATATCGATAGGAAGAAAATCAAAAGACCAAGAAGACAGGAACTGGCAGTAATCGTTTTGGCACAAGGAGGGAGTAGGTGGAGAGAGGTGAGAGCAAGTGAAGTTGTTCACCCTCCTTGACAGCAGTACCTACAGAGTACCCTGCGAGCCACCTCGGGGGTGTGTGTTAGGGGATGAATTACCAGCTAAAGGGCATTGAAGAATAGAAAGAAGTCTACGCCTACCACTCTGGTCGCATCTAAGGTGAGTGGCAGGGGGTGTAACATCGCATTTAGTTAACACAACGGACATCAATCCCATACTAACTCATGTTAAGGTATTCATCAGGGACAGGCCATAACCGAACTCAAAGAAATCAGTTATAATACAGCGGAACGTGAAAACTTCAGCGTGACACCCTGCAGGTTGGAGACTTGGACCATCAGAAAAGTTGATAAAAATATGCTTTGGAGACACGGGGAGAAATTAAGGACCTTCACAAATCGCGTACTTGTGTGACCGATATGTATTTTTATTGACCAAATGAGAGAGGCAGCGCAATACTCATCCTTCCAGGCTGATGCACCCGCCAGCTCAGAGCGCAAGTATATACAACTCTGTCATAAAAATGTGTACCTGCTGGGCCACGGAGAACGATTGCGACAAGGCGTAACAAAGATTTGTAATCCTGTTCTGGCTGTTGGGAGCGAATGCTGGAGATCAAATGAGTTGGTAAAATGAAAATTACACGGGAGAACAAAGAAAGAGTGATCAACGCGTAACTAAATGTTGCAGAGTAAAATCTGAAGTATTGGGATCACATTGAGACGTAATAGGTTTGTTAGGATAGCTGCAGAAGCAGGGCCAACCAGAGACCTTCGGGGGTCTGGAGCAACGTTCTCTATGGGGACCTTCCCCTCCCAGAAAAAGGAAGGTGAAAACGCAAGTTAACATGTTTAAGAATCTATTGCCTAAATGTTTATGATGAAAATAATTATAACTTAACAATTGAATGATGTGAACAAGTGAAAGGTAAAAAAAACGGAATGAGTTTAAAACCCAAAGAATCAGCCGAGGTCTACTAATACTATAGGCTTTTTTCCTTGCCTTCACTTTTGCAAAATCGTCCAAACCACTCATTGATCTCAGTTATTGTTGCCAGTCGTTTAAATCCCATTAGATGAAAAACGTCTTCCTGCTTCCTAGTATAATTTTAAGTGGTGACTTTGATTGATTGTTTTGTTTCCTCTTATGGGGGCCCCTTCAGGGCTCCCTAAAAGTGAGGTCCTGGGGTAAAGTGCCTCTCCCACCCTGGACGGCCCTATGCAGAAGGAAAAATGGAGGTGAAAATTCCCTTGAGGAACACCATTGGATGAGAGCACAGATCAAATAAAGAGACATGTAGGAAAAAAAGTACTAGGATGTAAGTGAGGGGTGCAGCAAACCATTCTTAAAATTGAAACGCTGATGAAGGTTACGTAAAAATATAATGTATTGAGTATCTGAGATACGAACAAGGTGTGTGGTAAACAGAAACAAATTGTAAAAAACTTTGGTAAAGACTGATTCAATTAATGAATAGGTTTTGCATACTATTCAATGTGGGATAATGGAAAGTTCAAGTCCAATGATTGCTGCGTATGACTAGACAAGTTCAAGGTTATGCATGATGTCACCGTGAGTCACTTTCATACAGGCACATATGAGACGGATGGCACGGAATATAACTGGTGGAAAACTTTAGTTACTGAGGATGCATCTTGAACGAAAGAGGGCGTAGTATCTCCTTAACATTAAATTATATATAATATTGGTTCACCCCTATCTCACGCCGTCACAATGGCTTACAGGCTATCGCGCATGTGTATATGGTGCTAAAGACATTAAGCGGAGAAAAGAGTTTACAGCAGATGATCACTGAGGAGCTTACGACAGGAACTTTATGCGAAAATATAAGAAAAGGCTGCCAAAAAGCTTCATACAGATAATCGCGGTATACGGTTCTCAGACCGGAACTCTGGATAAAGAGTATGTGAAAGAATAGGTAAAAGGTTGACCGATGTTAAATGAGTGTTTGGAGAGAGTACGATGAATGAAAAGGGAGTCAATGAGTAAATTTCTTGAAATGGTGGGGGGAGTAAGGAAGTAAGCGGAGGAATTATTTGGAGGCTGAGTTGTTGGATTGGACCTGTAAATACTTACAATGGAATCCTGAAGGTAGTCATTGGAAGAAGAATGCTGGGACAGCGAGACGGAGAGATGAAGAGAATGGGCATTTTAAACCAAATGAAAAAAGGTAAAGTTATGTCAATCTGGAGAGATAAGTTGCGTACGGAAGAGGGCAGGTAAGTAAAGTGAGGTAAGAGAATGAAGGAGTACTCGATTATAAACCACTCTGTCCGGTAGAAAACACCAAACAATGAAATGATATCCGAGAAAAGGCGGACGTGTGCAGTGCGTGTACAGTAGACGCTCACATAGCACGAGGTTAGGTTCCTTGAAATCGTCGCGTCTTGTAAAATCGCGCTATGTGAAACAAAGAGAAAACGGGAAATACCGCGATTCTTTCCGTAATCTCAACTCCTAAAATAAGTAAATACCGAGTTTCATCACTTAGTCTTAACAGCTAACGAAAGATTTCGGCCGAAAGTTTGTGATTTCTAAGTAACTATGCATTTAGGAAATAATTTCGTAATTGTACAACGTTTGGCAGAGATTTTTGGGAAAGTCGTCCAGTATAATAAAATCGCCTTTTTCAAATAAGAAGTATGTTCTTCGATAAATCATTTTAGCATTCAAGATCATATTAACATTCTCGGGCGGGCCCAAAGTTAAGTGAAATGGCATAAAAAAATATTTTAATAAAATTTAAAACGAAATTTTTTTCGCACTATTCTATGGGATCACGAATATAGAACAATCAGCCGTTTCAATCTTTATACATTATCTTGGTTAAAAGAACTATGAAATTTATGATAATTAGGCTTTCAACGAACAGCGCATAAGGTTTAGAGATTGAAAACGCTCATCACAAAATAAGTTCAAGGCAGCATCAGTGGTGGACAAGGTCGCGCGCATCATGAGAATCGGATACGAAATTTTCATGTATCCCAACAGTAATATAACTAACATTTCGTAATGTAGAAAGTAATGCCATTTATTCTGACAGCCGATGCACCCAAGGCTTTAATTCAAGCTGAGTTGAGCGTTATTTTTCCGCGTTTTACAAGTTGATCTCGGTTGAGGAGAAAAGATGCCTTATAAAACGTAACATCGAGGAACTATGTGATTCAGCTGTTTCACCTCGCTCTTCACGCTTTTCTATAGCTCACGGTAAGGTGATAAATCTTCCTTCTATGCACGGATCGACTTGACGTAAAATTTCTTGAAATTCGATAATTTCGTTAATAACCCCCTTGAGATTTCACGGTCATTTTAAAACACTCATTATCGTCTGACTTCAATGACTCTCATCACTCCTTTATATTTTCGTTGGCCGGAATCAATTCCAAACAGTTCTCAGAAACAGTTGTCTGACCGAAATAGCTGCAGATTCCATCACCTCCTTGTGATGTAATTCCAATAATTCTTTTACTTCTTTCTCCTGCTTGCCATCAAATCCTTGTCTCCCAATAGCTATTGCCGGGTACGATTTTGCTGATTTCCTCTTCGAATGAAGAAAACCCGAGGAAAGTATTCACCTCTACTGAACAAAGGCTTTTTCGGCAATCATTCAATGAATCCACTATGATGTTAATTGCATCCATGGTTTTGAATGAAGGACAGAAATTCATGATCGAGCTAAGCGGTTTATCTTCAAACGCTTGCAGTCTCTCTAGAAAGTTGACATATTGCGGCAGGATTTCAAGGTGTTCATTACTATTTGATCCAGTGGTTGTCAATGGACGTCGTACTTTGAGGAATAAACAGTGTCCTAAATGTTTTCGTCAGCATTTTGCAGAGTAGCAATGTGTCCAGGGGGACTGTCAAGTGTTAGGAGGACCTTAAAATTCCAGTTGTTCTTTTTAAGATTTTGGGAACAAGCATAATTTGAACCAATCTGTACACAAAGCTGCGTTCACCTACGCCTTTTGATTTTATTTCCAATGCACAAGTAGGATTGCTTAGCTTTTTTCCTTTTAAAACCCCAGGATTTTCAGCAATGACAATTACCGGCCTACACTTAAAGCCACCTGAAACATTCGAAAAAAAGTTAGTTTAAAGCGTTGTTTAGTGGCCTTAAATCCTGGTGCTTATAGTTCCCACTTTGAATCATAGGTTCTCTTCCTCATCTTTTTCCAGAACAGGGCTGTCTTATCGGCGTTGAAAATTTGTTAAGGCAAATAACCTCTTTCTTCAATCAGGACAGAAATCTCTGGAATAAAATTTTGGGCTCTCTGGTGATTAGCATATGCACTCTTCCCCGCTAATATAATGTTATTGTTATTGTATGGTTTTATTAGTTACTCCAACCATCCAGAACTCTTATTAAAGTTGCACTGGTAGAAGACTCAGGATTTTGTGCAGATAAGGAGTTGAATTAAACCACTGCCTTAACACGTATTACAGCTGAACTCGTCACCATTATTTGATATTGGTCTTTAATCCACAGTCAAAACTGAGAAAAATCCAGAGACCAAACCTGTAGATACCGTAGTGGTTCAGGTTAACATGCCTACGATGGACTATGAAGATGAAGAAGTGGAAGATGTCTATGAAGATATCACGGAAGTTATAATACAGGTAAGAGGAGAAGATAACCTAATTATTTTGGGAGATTGGAACGCGGTCGTCGGCGAAGGTCAAGATGGATCTATAACTGGGAAATATGGATTGGGTAACCGAAATGAAAGAGGAGAAAGACCATTTGAGTTCTGCACACAGCATAAGATAGTGGTTGCCAACACATTATTTTAAAACCATAACCGAAGAAGATACACTTGGAAAATGCCAGGAGAGAAAAAGATTTCAAATTGACTACATTTTAGTGAAGAGGATATTTAGGAACCAGGTGAAGAACTGCAAAATCTACCCTGAGGCAGACATCGGCAGTGACCATAATTTAGTAATGATGAAATGCCATATAAAATTCAAGAAGTTGAAGAAAACACTCAAGAACGTATGGCAAATAGAAAAACTTAAGGAGGCTCAACACCAGCAGGCATTTCAAAAAGCACTGGGAAACAACATAGTAGAGGACCTGACTGCGCAATCAGTGACAGAGCGTTGGGAAAACATTAAATGTGGACTACAGGAAGCCGCAAGGGAAGCACTTGTAAGAAGAAAAGTTGCCAAGAAGAAGTCATGTATTAAGGAAGAAGTCTTAGACATGATTGAAGAAACAAGAAAGTACAAGAATGCGGAAACTGGGGAAGGGGTGCTTTGTTACAAAAGAATAAGGAACGAAATAAGTCGCAAAGCCAGGAAAGCTAGAGAAATGTGGATAAAGAATCTTTACGAAGATGTACAAAACAACCTTGCAATTGGAAAGGTGGAGACCGCATATAGGATAGTGAGGAACCACTTCAAGGAACGGAGCATAAGATGCGATGCCATTAGGGACAATAAAGGAGAACTTTTAATTGAAAATGAAGATAAAGTGAAGAGATGGAAAGAATATCTGGAAGAGTTATACAACGGAAAAAATCTCAGTACGAAAGTGATTAAAGAGGAAAGCGAAGTTGAAGAGGATGATATAGGAGCATCAATATTAAGATCGGAATTTGACGCTCAGTAAAGGACCTTGGCATGAATAAGGCTTCTGGAATTGGTTATATTCCTGCAGAACTAATTAAAAATGCAGGATAGAAGACCTTCTAGAAAAACATCATCATTCCTATTCCCAAAAAGAAGGGAGCTGAGAAATGCGAATATCTTAGAACTATAAGCCTGACGACACATGCATAGAAGATATTGACAAGGATAATCTACATAAGAATAGAACGAAAAGCTGAGGAGTTCCTGGATGAAGATCAATTTGGATTCAGAAAAAGTAAGGGTAAAAGAGAGGCAATATTGACCCTTAGGCTGCTCATAGAGAAGAGAATGGAGAAGAATAAACCGACTTTCATTGCATTTGTGGACTTAGAGAAGGCTTTTGACAACGTGGGTTGGAATTCAATGCTTGGACTTCTGAAAGGAATTGGAGTGTCCCACAATGACCGAAAAATTATCCAGAGTTTGTATAAAAACCAAGTAGCTGTGATAAAATCTTGACCCGGAGTTGAAGAAGCGAGATTAAGGAAAGGAGTAAGACAAGGCTGTGCACTGTCTCCAGTAATATTTAATGTTTACATCGAGAGAACCACCAATGAAATCAAAGGGAAGTCTTCTGGGGTGAATAGCCATAGAGAAAAAATTAGCATGCTGCGATTCGCGGATGACATAGCACTCATGGCAGAGACAGAGGGATCTGAATAACATGCTGATAACCATGGAAAGGACAATGGCCAGATATCAGCTGAAGATCAATGAGAAGAAGACCACGATATTGGTGTGCAGTAAGAGAGAAGAGGCCAAAACCAACGTTATACTAGGAAAACAAACACTGAAGAGGTGAAAGAGTTCTGTCACCTGGAAAGCAGAGTAACTAACGATGGACGAAGCAAGAGAGAAATAGTAAGTAGAATAGCCCAGGCAAAGAGGACATTCTATGAAAAGAAGAATCTATTTACCGCTGGAAATACAAGCGTAGAAGTTAAAAAAACAATTCATTAGAACGAACATCTGGAGCTAGTTTCTTTGTGTTAGCGACGCATGGACAATAACAGCAGCGGAAAAGAAAAGGGTGGAAGCATTCGAAATGTGGTGCTACAGAGGAATGATTGAGATTGAACGTATCGACCGAGTAAGTAACGATGAAGTTCTAAGAGGAGTGGGAGAAAAGAGAAGTCTTCTGAATACCCTTAGTAGAAGACGAGACAACTAGATCGGTCACAACATGAGACATAATGGCCTGATGAAGACAATCGTCGAGGGACTAGTGGAAGGGAAGAATGGCAAAGGAAGGCCTCGTGCAAGATATATGGAACAAGTGATAAAGGATGTCAAAGAGGAGAATGACGTAAATATGAAGAGATTAGCCGATAGAAGAACCCAGTGGAGAGCTGCGTCAAACCAATCTGAGGATTGATGACTGATGATTGAATCCACAGTCACTAACATTTTTCCAACGTACACAAATTTACATTTATTTTGGTAATATTTTTATTTTCTCAAAAACCAGAAGTTCCTGCACTTAAGTCAGCTCATATTTTTCCTTCATTTATTCGTATGGTCTCGCGGCTGAGCTTAAAGCCACAGAGTGCGTCCACCGGGGTGCGGATGGTGGGTCGACCTCTAGATATGGAAGTTAGCTGCGAGATAATCGAGTTTACTCGTCGAATAAGCAGTCGTGGACAAACATGGCACTCCGAGGGGGTATTGGTCTATCCCTGGATAAGGTAGCCCTCTAATTAATACAGAACCTGTGAAGATGCCGTGACTTAGCGACAGGAGGCCGCCAATAATTACGCATCTCATCACCCGGAGGAGAGGGCATCAGCTCTCCTTCATATGAGTGAAGGTGGAGTGGTCGGTACATGAACACTCATTTCACTACATGCGTGGTAACATTTACTTTAACGGCTGTAGTACTGCGATGTGTAAGGCAAGGGGAAACCACCACATTAATATCCCGAGGAGTCGCAGCTACTCCACTCTTTTCTTTATCATCAAGACGTGATGGAACCCTCTCGAGTAAAATATTCCGGAGGTAAAATAGTCCCCCACTCGGATCTCCTGGCGGGGACTACCCGAGAGAGTACATCGTTTGACACGACCGTGAAAAACCTTTGGAGCAAAATGTGAAACCAAATAATATTCATCTTGTATCTCGAGACCATATGGTAACATCTTTTGAGAACAATATTACTCTGTTATGCGTGACAGGATGATTGTTATCACCCATTATCTTTAAACTCTATTCATATGAGGTATTTACAAATTTACGGAAGAAGAAGAGAGAAGAGCGTTGGAAAAACATTAAATGTGGTCTACAGGAAGCCGCAAATGAAGCTCTTGGCAGAAAAATTTTCAAGAAGAAGCCATGGATTACGGAAGATGTCTTAGTGCTGATTGAAGAAAGAAGAAAGTACAAGAATGCAAAACTGAAGAAGGGCAGCTTTGCTACCAAAGGATAAGGAACGAAATAAGTCACAAAGCCAAGAAATCTAGTGGAATGTGCATGAAGAATCTTTGCGAAGATGTACAAGACAACCTTGCAATTGGAAAGGTGGAAGCTGCATAAGGATAGTGAGGAACCACTTCAAGGAACGGAGCGCAAGATGCAATGCCATAAGGGACAAGAATGGAGAACTTTAGATTGAAATTGAAGACAATGTGAAGGGATGGAAAGATTATCAGGAAGAATTATACAAAGGAAAAAATCTAAGCACGAAAGTGATTGAAGAGGAAAGCGAAGTTGAAGAGGATGATATGGGAGTATCAGTATTAAGAGATCGGAATATGCGAAATTCAACGCAGAAGTAAGGGACCTTCGGATGAATAAAGCTTCTGGAATTGATGATATCCCCGCAAAAGTAATAAAAAATGCAGGAGAGAAGACATTAACCCACCTCAACAAAACCATCTGAGGCATGTACTCAACAGGATTAATACCCAGGGACTTTGAGAAAAACATAATTCCTATTCCCAAACAGAAGAGAGCAGAGAAATGCGAATATTTTTGGCCTATAAGCCTGATCGCACACATGCATCGAAGATATTGACAAGGATCATCTACATAAGAATAGAACGAAAAGCTGAGGAGTTCCTGGATGAAGATCATTCAGATTTAGGAAATATAAAGGTATAAGAGAAGCAATATTGGCCCTTAGGCTGCTCATAAAGAAGAGAATGGAGAAGAACAAAGGGACCTTCATTTATTTGCGGATTTAGAGAAGGCTTTTGACAACGTAGATTGGAATATTATGCTTGGAATTTTGAAATGAATTGGAGTGTCGTACAAATACCGAAGAATTATCCACAGTTTGTATAAAAACCAAGTAGCTGTGATTAAATCTGGACCCAGCTCTAAAGAAGCACATTAAGGAAAGGAGTGAGAGAAGTCTGTGCACTGTCTCTCGTTATTTTTAATGTTTACATCGAGAGAGCTATCAATGAAATGTTCTGGAGTGAACATCCTTGGAGAAACAATCAGCATGCTACGATTCGCTCATGACATAGCACTCATAGCAGAGACTAAGAGGGATCCGAAAAAGATGCTAACAACCATGGAAAGGACAATGGCCAGAAATCAGCTGAAGATCAATGAGAAGAAGACTAAGATATGGGTGGGCAGCAAGAGAGAAGAGGCCAAAACCAACGTTATACTAGGAAAACAAACACTGGAAGAGGTGAAAGAGTTCTGTTACCTGGGAAGCAGAGTAACTAACGATGGACGAAGCAAAGAAGAAACAGTAGTAAGTAGAATAGCCCAGGCAAAGAGGTCATAATATCAAAAGAAGAATCTACTTACAGCTGGAAATACAAGCTTAGAAGTAAGAAAGTAATTCATCAGACTACCCGAGAGAGTACATCAGTCAAATGTGATAAACTTTTTAGGGTAGGAACATGTAACGTGAGATCGCTTCAGACCTGTGGAAGACTGGAGAACCTGAAGGTAGGAATGCGAAGAATGGACCTCGGCGTATTAGGAATCAGCGAAATGAAGTGGCCCGAATAAGGAGACTTTTGGAATGAAAGATACAGGATTATACATACGGGATAATTAAATGGTAATGCTGGAGTGGGGATCATACTCAGAAAGAGCACCGGACGGCGTGTGAAGAGCTTCCTGCAGTACAATAAAAGAATAATAATGGTGAAGATCGAGTCCAAACCTGTAGATACCAGAGTGGTGCAGGTTTACATGCCTACGATGGACTATGAAGATGAAGAAGTGGAAAATGTCTACGAAGATATCACGGAAGCTATAAAACAGGTAAGAGGAAAAGATAACCTAATTATTTTAGGAGATTGGAACGCGGACGTCGACGAAGGTCAAGATGGAAGAATAACTGGGAAATATGGATTGGGTAACCGAAACGAAAGAGGAGAAAGACTGATGGAGTTCTGCACACAACATAAGTAAGTGGTCGCCAACACATTGTTTAAAAATCACAACCGAAAAAGATACACATGGAAAATGCCAGTAGACAGCAGAAGATGTCAAATAGACTACATTTTAGTGAAGCAGAGATTTATAAACCAAGTGAATGACTGCAAAACTGGTATTGGTGATGATCCTGCAGAACTAATTAAAAATACATGAGAGAAGACATTAACTCATCTTTACAAAACCATCTGCGACATGTACTCAACAGGAGAAATTCCAAGGAACATCGAGAAAAACATCATTCTTATTCCCAAGACGAAGAAAGCGGAGAAATGTGAAAATTTTAGGACTTTAAGCCTGAAAACATATGCATCGAAGATACTGACAAGGATCATCTACAGAAAAATAGAACGAAAGGCAGAGGAGTTCCTGGATGAAGATCAATTTGGATTCAGGAAAAGTAAAGGTACAGGGGAAGCAATATTGGCCCTTAGGCTGCTCATAGAGAAGAGAATGGAGAAGAACAAACGGACTTTCATGGCATTTGTGGACTTAGAGAAGGCTTTTGACAACGTGGGTTGGAATTTAATGATTGGACTTCTGAAAGGAATTGGAGTGTCGTACAATGATCGAAGAATTATCCACAGTTTGTATAAAAACCAAGTAGCTGTGATAAAATCTGGACCCAGCTGTGAAGAAGCGAGATTAAGGAAAGGAGTGAGACAAGGCTGTGCACTGTCTCCAGTAATATTTAATGTTTACATCGAGAGAGCCATCAATGAAGTCAAGAAGAAGTGTTCTGGAGTAAACATCCACGGAGAAACAATTAGTATGCTACGATTCGCTGATGACATAGCTCTCATAGCAGAGACAGAGAAGGAGCTGAATAAGATGCTAACAACCATGGAAAGGACTATGGCCAGATATCAGCTGAAGATAAATAAGAAGAAGACTAAGATATTGGTGTGCAGCAAGAAAGAAGAGGTGAAAACCAATGTCAAACTAGGAAAACAAAAACTTGAAGAGGTTAAAGAGTTCTGTTATCTAGGAAGCCGAGTAACCAACGATGGACGAAGCAAGAAAGAAATAGTCAGCAGAATAGCCCAGGCGAAGAGGGCATTCTATCAAAAGAAGAATCTACTTACTGCAGGAAGTACAAGCGTAGAAGTTAGGAAACAATTAATTTATATAACGTACAGTCGGATTCAATATTAATGCAACAAATCGAGCGGCGCCACTTTCGCCACTTTTCGGAATTGAGTTTCTACCTGATCTTTAGTTCCCATGACCGTTCCCCATTCATATATTAATGATGAAATGCAGAGGAAATGTAAAGCCCAGGAAGAATAACTAAATTTTAAATACATTTTATCGAATGGCACGTTGAATTAGAAAGGTTATTTCTTCACGCATGTTTGTGGAACAACTTTTCCACAGGAAGTATTACCCGAGTTGTATTCACGTATTTCGGAACGATCACGGCTATCTTTGGCCTTTCCGGTCTTCGATTGTGATAATAGCGATTGCATTAACCTTGTTTTAATTGCTGTGACAACTCATCTAAACTGCTTTTCAGGAAGACAAATGCACAACACTACTGATGCAAATGAGGGATATGAGAAATGTTAAGATATAATACTAAATAATCTTTCGTAGAACCATGGCCGTGATGGCTACGGCAAGTCGCTCAAGATTTTGCCAGGTATGGGATCGATTCTATTGGATGACATTTTTTTCCTCCGTGCACTACTCCGAACAACGGTTCTCTATTACGTTACTTTACGATGAGCATTCAAAAAGTAATTTTTTGTCCTTTTTCCCTATTTTACTGATCCATCGAGATCATGAGAAAATTATTTTTTTATATAAAAATGAAAAATCATTATATACATACCCCTGCGAAAGTTATCGAGAACCTTTCCTGCCCCACGCTTCCTGCCGCACGAGAGAGAAGCATGGGGAGAGTAGGCCAAGAGTAAGAGAGACATAGGAGGAAGTGGATGAGGATTTGAAATTGGAGGGTGAGTTGATCAAGTCGGTTAGATTTGCAGATAATAAATCGTTGGTCAATTAGTCAGCTATGGGATTACAGTGATCGGTAAATGCATTAAATGATCAGTGTGAGTAGTTTGGAATGAATATTAATTATTAGAAAACGAAAGTAGTGAGATTTTCGAAAAAAAATAAATATTCGAATTGGAAGTTAAATTAAAACAGGTGGAATATTTTACAGACGTAGGAAGTATTTTAGAATAAAATGGGTACTGGTAGAAAATCAGAAGGAGAATTTCACTAGCAAAAGAAGCATTTGTAAAAAAGAAAGAATTGTTGGCAAAAACCTTTATAAAAAAAGAAATAGGTATTAGTAAAGTCATTCATATGGTGCGTAACGTTGTATGGATCAGAGTCGTGGGCTATGAGAAAATAATATGAACGCAGACTGGAGGCTTTTGAGGTGTGGTTTGGAGAAGGATGGAAAAGATACGGATAGAAAAACAAATGAGGAAGTGCTGGATAGGGTTGGGGAGGAGAAAAAACTGTTGCGAAGTATAAGAGGTAAACAAAGAGTGTGGATGACGGGCATATTGTGGGGTATTGGGATTCAGAAGAAGCTAAAGAAGGAAGTATGCTTGGTAAAAGAGGATGAGGGAGGAAAAGGATAGGCATTTTGGGTAAGATGAAAGGGAAAAACCTACGAAGATTTAAAGAAGGATGTAGCTTAGGGCGGGATTAGTCACTGTTGTGTATTAAATATATAGATAAGTTAGAAACAATGTAATACTGATTATGGACTATTCAAACCTGCCATTAACGGTAGATTACTATTTATTATAGAATGAGTGCAAGATGAATAACCCACCATGACCAAACAAACAACTGCAGAAACGGGATTCTACCATGACTAGGCCGATTTTTTTCTCTCTAGGTACCTATGACTCCTGTGCGCCTTACGGACAGTCAGGAAAACCCAGCACCGAAACGACCGGAAAAAATTCTTTTGTTGAGAGTTTTTAACAATATATTCACTATAATCATATGCAACTATTCTTTATCACCAAGAAGATTTGAAAGAAAAATAATTTCTGTGCTCACAAAAACTATGAGAGTCCGTATAAGGTCGCCATCGTCTTTGGAAATGTCGTCCCGTGAGGTGCACTCGAACTCGCAAACTTTTACGACGGTGTGGAAGGGTTGGGAAAATGTTCGATATTCGCCTCACTTGAACTGGATAACTTACCCTCACTGTTATATTTGGGAATAAATGCTTTTACAACAGTTAGTTATTTAAAATAACCCAAAATTCAGTGGGGGTTACCCTTACTCTCACAATCAGTTGGAGCACTGAAAATATTATTTTCCTACTACTGCTACTTAACGTTGGAATTTTCTCTCTTATTTCACAAAAAAAACTAATTTGGTGCCTTTCAATAGAACGTCGCATCGTAAACGCATTTTTGTCAGTATTCATGCTCAGTGATGTTACTAGGGTTTATTTTATGCTTTTAAATATCGTTCATTGCCGAAAGTGTTTTTCGGTGCTAGCACGGTGAAAACCACACGATCGCATGAGAAGAATTACGTCATAATGAAAAGGTTGGCGGATAGAAGAATCGAGTGGAAGGCTGCGTCAAACCAATCCTAGTATTGTTGACCAATTGATGATATTCGTATGGTACGTATGCTGACTCGTTTACCCTGAGTTCTCTCCCTAGGGACGATGGTTTTTGGCGATTTCAGTTTTTCTAAAATTTCTATTTGCCGGCCTAACGTAATGGTCGTACGGACGTAAGTGTTTCCTCCACGGTGGTACCGATGCTCTTGAAGGTTGTTTCGATGATCAATGTGGTGGCATCGTTTTGTGGCTGCGACGATATCACGAAACTAATCCGCTGTATGCAACAACTATTTGATAGTGTTCTGACCCAAATAGTTGAAGCTTCAGTCGTTTCGCTTGGACAACACTTTGTTTCACCCCTAATCCCTAATCGCAAACCTTGAAGGAAAAGGAATCGAAGGCTTGGAGGACATACATATGGTAACGTAGAACGATTGCAATGCAGGTAAAGTCACAAATAATAATGGGCAGAAAGTTATATAGGTACCTATATCGTAAAGGAATGATGAATGCGCAGTAAATATCATGAATTATGACGTTCTTCCTACCATTGTGGTTTGATTCGACAGGTGCACAACTTTGGACATTGCTCCTAATCCTTGAACAAATGTAAAACATCGTGATGGAGCTTGATTCCCAGGTTTTCTTCGATCGAGATATCGGAAAACGCGTCTTACCGAGAATAAATATCGCGTTATGTAAAACCGGGTACATTTCTATAATCGCGTCTTAACGAAATCACGTCTTGTGAAACCGCGCTATGTGAGGGTACACTGTACTACTATTCCCTTACAATGCAAAATTTCCTGCTGAATTCATACGGGAAATATAGAATCGCGGAAAACTTTTTCAAGTGAATGTGGAGAACAGTGTGTGGATGCGTCCAAAGCAATTTCGTTCGGTAATCGACAAGCAGCAAATGACTATGTGATGAGAGTGGATGATGAAACAGTTGAATTGGTTGATATACGTATTAAGGGCAACGGCAGAATGTTTACGAATGTTGGTAAGATGGATTGAGGAATGGCACGTGACAATTTCGGTAGAAAGACTGATGGCAGTGAGCGAGCCGTAACCAAGAATGAGATTGTGAGAGAAATTGAAAAAAATGTCGCTGCACAACCTCCTCCACAGTTCATCTTAAGGGCGTGAACATTCTGTGGTGCCTAAAATAACCATAAAAACTGGCAGAATGTGACGGAAGTGCTGGGTAACGCCTAAGAAGTGTTTTGGTCAGTATTTATGCATATTTATGTTTTAAAGAGCTTTGACTGCTGAGGCTATATCTAGAGGCTATTGGGCCACATTCTCAGTGCAACACATTGCTCATGCCGACGCGAGATACGAACCCGCGACCATTGCCTCGCCAGGCTAGTTTCAGGACCAATTTTGGAAAACTTTGGGCCAAGTGAATTCAGTATTGCGACTCAAGTCGAAGAGAACCACAAAATGAAAAGGCATCAATAATGGAAAATGTTCAAAAGGGTAAATATTATGCTTGGAAGTTTGAAAGAAATTGGACTGTCGCACAATGACCGAAGAATTATTCACAGTTTGTCTAAAAACCAAGTAGCTGTGATTAAATCTGGACCCAGCTCTGAAGAAGCACAAATAAAGAAAGGAGTGAGACAAGGCTGTGCACTGTCTCTCGTAATTTTTAATTTTTACATCGAAAGAACTATCAATGAAATGTTCTGGAGTGAACATCCACGGAGAAACAATCAGCATGCTACGATTCGCTTATGACATAGCACTCATAACAGAGACAGAGAGGGATCTGAATACGATGTTAACAACCATGGAAAGGACAATGGCCAGAAATCAGCTGAAGATCAATGAGAAGAAGACTAAGATATTGGTGTGCAGCAAGAGAGAAGAGGCCAAAACCAACGTTATACTAGGAAAACAAACACTGGAAGAGGTGAAAAAGTTCTGTTACCTGGGAAGCAGAGTAACCAACGATGGAAGAAGCAAGAAAGAAATAGTAAGTAGAATAGCCAAGGCAAAGAGGACATTCTATCAAAAGAAGAATCTACTTACAGCTGGAAATACAAGCTTAGAAGTAAGGAAGCAATTCATCAGAACGTATATCTGGAGCATGTTTCTTTACGGCAGTGAGGCATGACAATGACTGCAGCGGAGAAGAAAAGGGTGGAAGCATTCGAAATTTGGTGCTACCGAAGTATGAAGAAAATAAAATGGATCGACCGAGTGACAAATGAAGAAGTGTTAAGAAGAGTGGGAGAAAAGAGAAGTCTACTGAAAACTATAAAAAGAAGACGGGACAACTTAAACTTAATACACGATGGCCTGATGAAGACAATCGTCGAAGAAAAAGTGAACGGGAAGAATGGAAAAGGCAGGTGTCGTATGAGATATACATATAGAACACGTCGTGAAGGACGTGAAAGAGATAAATTACGTTAACATGAAGAGGTTGGCCGATAGAAGAATCGAGTTGAGGGCTGCGTCAGACCAATCTTCGGATTATTGACCCATGACGATGATAGTGTAAAAACTAAAATGATCGGAATAGCCCCTTGAGGGTTCAGAATAGCCCCATCATTTTTGACATTTCGATATTTATGTGACGTCACTTAAACTACTCAAGATCCCAAGGTTCATTAACTTTTCCTCGCCGCACTCTTTTGAGCAATGGCTAAAGTAAAAGAAGGCGCAAACCAATAGTTCTCCAAATAGTTCAAACTCTGCCTATGACGCAATGATGTTAAAATGATTGAATTAGCCCCGATCTACCCTAAGTTCAATAATACATTGTAAAAGAATAGCTATTATAAGATTCGCTGACGACATTGCTGTCCTAGCGGAGAACCAGAATACCATGCTAATTCAAATGGAAAATGTCATGGGAGAAGGATAAAATATGACAATAAGTCAAAAACCAAAGTAATGGAGTGCGACGAAGAGGGTCCTATCTTGGCAACGAACAATTTGAACAAGGTAACGCCTTTACTTATTTAGGAAGTTAGATCTCTAAAGATGGAAGGAGTAAAGCAGAAGTATGGAGTAGAATCGTCCAGGCTACTTTTAACAAAAAGAGGAGGATCTTAACCTCCATAGGTAACAGCCTTGCGATTAGAAAAAAGGTTTCTTAAAGCATGTGTATGGAGTGTGGCCTCATACGGATACGTAAATACGGAACTTGGACCCTGGGGACAGAAGAAGAGAAGAAAGTGAATCTAATGGAAATATGGTTCTGTAGACGTCTGCTGAAAATTCAGTGGACCTATAAAATTTTCAGTATGGAGGGTGCTAAAAAATATGAAGGAGTAGTGAAGCTATCGTGAACAGAAGAGCTCATTTTATAGGACATTATTGAGGCATAAAGGATTCCTAAAGAAAATAATGGAGAAACACGTGAATGGAAAAAATCCATGGGAATATCTCGACTGCTCGACGAAGAAGCTCGACGGACATCAAGCGAAGAATAGCACAAGCTAAGGAGACGTTTATGAAGAAGAGACAACTACTGTGCTCAAAGAACCTACGGCTGCAAACAAGGAAGCACTTCATCAAAACATTCGTACGGAGCGTGGCACTCTATGGATCAGAGACGTGGAACATCGGGAAAGCGGACCAACGAAAAATTGAAGCCTCCGAAACATGGTGCTGGAGGAGAATGTTGAAGATTAAATGGACAGATAAAGTGAGGAACGAAGAGGTGTACAGAAGAGCAGATGAAGAAAGGACAATATGGAAAACCCTACGACAAAGAATAACCAGATGGATTGGACAATCCTTGAGGCACAACGAATTAGTTAGAAATACAATAGAAGGGAAGATTGAAGTGAAGGTCCGGCGAGAAAGACCAAGGGACAAATATATAGGGCAAATAAAGAAGGACGTAAAAGAAAACATACCAGGGCATGAGGGAATTAACACTGAATTTACTCTAATTAAATACAATTATAAGATGAAGGAACAAACTATATTAAGAAAAACTGAAGTGAAAGATCTTGGTGTTAATTTCGACTCCAAAATGACTTTTAATAACCATATTTTATCCTTCATCATGACTGCTTATAAATTAATTGGACTTTTGTATCGTATTTCAAAATATTTTTTGGATGAAAAAGTGTTGAATTTCTGTACTTTTCATATGTGAGAAACAAAGTGGAATATTGCTCAGTGATTTGGAACCCGCATTCAATAAAATATGATGTGATAATAGAGAGAGTCCAAAAAAGATTCTTAAGATTAATGTATTATGTACGCCACAATATTTATCCTGTATTCGAGAATCATGTAGAGTACAAAGTTATGTTGAATGAGTTTAAATTGGAAACACTGAGTAAAAAAAGAGTCATAAATGATTTACTTTTTTGCATGATGTACTTAATAAAGGTAATTGTATAGAATTGGTTGGGAAATTGAATTTTTTAGTCCCAACAAAAAAGCAAGGCTAAAAAGGACATTCTATATAAGAATTTTGAACAAATTATTGTATGAATGCACCTATTTATAGAATATGCATCTCATTCAATACACTTTCAAGTGAATTAAATATAAACTTACCTAAGGAAATGTTTCGCGGACAGATCTTGTCGATGTTAGCGACATTATAAATTTGTACAGAATTTTGTATGTGACATTCAGCCGGCCTAGACTGTTTTGGTAATTAATTGTACTATTAGTGTATTAAGTTCTTTTTGTAATATGATTGTAATTATGATTAATTGTGAAAAAAGTTTACCCTATTATTGTGTTTTCATGTTGGGTGAACTTAAAAAATTATTAAATAAATAGGACAGAATGGAGGGCTGCAGTAAACCAATCCTAGGATTGAAATACTGATGATGACCTCGACTGCAGTTCATAGCATATTATGAAAGATAAGGACTGCAGCAATTACGGATGCCTGGAGAAGAAAGCGGAGAAAGTTGAAGAACGTGTATCAACCGAACTGCGTCCAACCAATCTTCGGGTTGATCACCCGAGTAGAAGATGCGTGAATTATATTCAACAGCAAGAAAGCAACACTACTGAAAGAATTAATGACTGAGGCAAATAATTTAACTACAACACAACATTGCGAAACCCAACAGCTTGAACAGCTGTTGCGTTCCGCAATACCTCCAACTGAATAATTCCCAATCCCAATGATGGTCGTCTTGATCTCTACATTTATAAAAAAAATATACGATCAGTGAATAGAAGTAGATCCATGGGCAGGAAATTATAGCATGGTCAGTGGGATAATGTGACGCCGTCCTGTTGGAAGGAACGTAAGGTAGTGCACTGGAAGCAGTCAGCAAAAAGTTGTAGTATAAGTTGGGTTTTAATTTGGATTGATTCTAGAAATAAAATATTGCAGCACACTCGGAACCACATAGATGAAAGTGTGCCAAGGTAAATTACGAACGTAAACATTGAGGTTGCCACAGTATTTCAGTTCCGAGGGCCATAATAGTGATACTACTATTTATAAATAGGCTGAAATGAGTATAAATGCAGCTCATATCGCATATTTGTCCAAGCAACCATTAGTTAGGTCCTAGGAAATCCAAAATTAGGTGCTCGAAGATCTAATCCAAAGCTCTCGTGTGGGGAAGAGAAAAGCAGCCCGTTTCTCAAGATAAAGAACGGTTTCATCAACTTGTAAGGATCAGCTTCATAAGAACCTTGGGTTCACATGGGAAGCAATCAGACGATAGAGATTCAAGGACATATAACTATTAGGGGGTATAATACTACTTAGGAGCCGGATTTTATGTAGTGTACCAGCACGAGGACATAGCAATGGCATGGCAATTACGAAGGTTTGGTAATCATCATTTCACAAAAAATATTGTCAAATGGGGAATGAATGAGGGAAAGAGCCCAATATTAAAAGTTTATGCCATGGACAAATGTCAGGTCAGTAACGGAGAATGCCATGAATCGGATTAGTACGGTGGCTAAAATTCTCCTCATCCCCTCCCATCTCGCAGTTCCTGGTTCAAATCCTGGAAGTTTTGGAGATTTTTCAGTGATATTCGGTCCCTACCTAAGTGAGAGGTGGTTCAGTATTCTGTCTTTCTTCACTTCAAGCTCAATACTTCGTCCGTCAGATGGGACGTAAAACATTTGGCAACTGTCTTTACGAGTAGGCTAATGCTAACCATAGGTTTTTCTCCTCCCTCCGATCGCTGAATAATTCTGTCTTTCCTAATATCCACCTATCCTTAATGACGCAACCAACCTGGTAATAACTCGCAGGCGCCTTTCCTATAACAACGGAGAAGGCCAAAGTCTCCGAGGGATAACTAAATGGAAGACAGCATCAAAGAACGAAGCTGAATCGTCAATAAAATTAAGGAAGCAAAGGTCTAATTCGGATTCGAGCATGATAGGGTGGATATAAGTAGAGGATGAGGGATGCAGAAAGGCTCTGGCGTAAAAAATATGACAGTGGATTCACATTTTATGAAATTCCATCATTTTACGTTAATCGGTGACGACAAATTGGAGGAATTGGCCAAAATAGAAAACTGTAGGAGTTCTACCTCCATTAGAAGAAGAAAAGTAATTATTTCATTACTCTGAATCTAGGAACCAGACCACAGAAGAAGAGAGGAGTCAGGAGGAGGAGAGAGAATCCAGGAGACAGAAGAGATTCAGAACTGACCACATTTCGGTGAAGCAGAGATTCTAGTACGAGACGAAAGAGTAAAAAAGCTACCCGGGCGCAGATATCTGAAGTGACCACAACTTAGATGTGACGAAATCCCTAATGAAATATAAACCCATGATGATAAATAGAGATAATCAAACATGCTGCTTTGAAGCACCATAGTTTTTATCACGACAAATTTAAGGTTGGAAATTACATTATCAATTAGAGAGCGACATGTATGCGTTCTTCTAGAAATAAATTATGTCACATTTGACGAAGAGGAATAAATTACATCACTTAGATGAATTAATTTCACTAGCAATGAAAAGATAAAGTATAAATTCTAGACTTCTGGCTTCTTACCCTTAATACATTTTAGCAATTAGAGTCACTTCTAGATAATTTTACTGCCTTTTCGGTAACTACTCCAAAATTGTCAATCATAAAGCAGCATTTTACACCAATGTACTCGTGAACAAAAATTATATATTTTATGTTAGCATTAATATACATGACCTGTTTGAATGCCAATCTTAACGACTATGAAAATAATAATTTTTTTTTAAATACAAATATTGTCACATAATTCGCTAATGGTGTACTGTCTGCTGCGGAATACTGATTCCCATCATTTTCCTCGTCTGATTCGACATTGCCAAATTCGCCTCAAAACTTCGTGCGCGATATTTGAAAATTTCAGGAACAATTTATTTCTTTCGTACATTTGGAGAAAATAAGTCGATAACACTGGTTGATTTTTTCCGAATAAAAATTGCTGGATAATACCCACATAATTTCAGTTTTTGGTGAAAATCTGTACGGTAGAAACGTAAATAAGACATATTGACCCTTAAGGAGGGGGGTGCGCCATGAGACCCCATGTTAGAACTTAAATACCTCGGAAACTACATGAAAACAGCAATTTTTTTCCTGTGGAATTTTAGACGATAATTAAAAGAACAAATACTGCAATTATGAAGAAAATCTATACACTTCAAAATTTGAACCAGCCACCTTAGGTAGAAAAATTGAAGGAGACGCAACGTCGACTCAGAGGCCATTGTAGAACAATGTGAGCAAGTATGCGACTCTACACTCGAAGGAAAATATGCAAGCAAATATTTACCTAAAAAATTGGTCAAGGAAGCTCTTGGATAGTGCTGAAAATTTAACATGAAATCCGAGTGATATCCACACTTTACATAATAAATGACTCCTATTAAATCTGTATCCAGCAGTTGGGAATCGTGAATAAAGAAAGAAGACAAGACTGCGCACTGTTTCCCGTGATTTTTAATGACTTAATTTATTCTTAGACTCAAGAAAACCATCAAAGTAAAATAAAAGAGAAGGGTTCAGCATTGAATAATCACGGAGAAAAAAAATCAAGATACTGCGTTGTATCGATGACATAGAGGCCATGGCAGATATAAATAGACTTAAGGAAGAATAGTAAACATGGAAAAGACATTAACCACATGTCACTTGAATGTTAATATAAAGAAAACCAAGTTGAATGTAGTAGAAGAGGGCAAATAAATGCACGACCAATGTTTCACTCGACAAATAAAATTTAAGGGGTGAAAAAGTATTGCTATCTTGGAAGTCGAAATATCAGCGATGGACGAAGCATTACGGAAATAGTAGAATATCCCAAGTGAGAAGGCATTCCACCAGAAGAAGAATATGATAACAGCTGGGGATATAACTTGGAAGTAAGGAAACACGTCATTGGATCTTATATTTCGAGCATACTTCTTTATGACAGTGAGGCGTGGACGATAACAGCCACAGAAAAGCCATGACTAGTAGCATTTGAAATGTTTTTTTCACGGAAGAATTTTGGAAATAAAGGAGGTAGACCGAGTAACAAACGAATAATTCCAAAGAAGAGAGGCAGGGGGCAAAGAGAAGCTAGATGAAAATTTTAAAAATAAGGCGGGGAAACCTAATCGGTTTGCCTAATTTTGAGGTATGATAGCCTGATAACACAGAAAGAAAAACACGAGCCAAATCCACAAAAATAAACTTTACTACGACCCGGGTTTCACTGAATTACAGCATCGTCAAGTGACGATTATGTAAAACAATGAAACCCAGGTCGTAGTTAAGTTTATTTTTGTGGATTTGGCTCGTGTTTTTCTTTCTGTGTTATCATGTTTCGCTTCCACTCAATATCGCCCGAATCTTCAGAATTTGTATGATAGCCTGTTGATGATAATTATCGAAGGGAAAGTGAATTGGAAGAATGGCAAAGAAAGACGGAGCAAGCATCGAATGGTGTAAAGAGAAGAATCGCACATAAAAATGAAGAGGTTATCTGATAGGATAATCGAGCGGAGAGCTGCGTCAAGCCATCTTAGGGTTGATGACTACAATTAGCGCTGATGCATCACTCCGGACCTGCAGGAGACTGGATAACCTCGTTGTGAACGATGATTCTCGTTTAGCTGGAATTAGTCAATTGAAAAGAGCCAAAGAAGGGTAATTCTAGAGCACGGGCTACTCGATAATAACCCCTGTATCTCTGAATGGATATGCATTAATAAGCAAACTGTCCAGGACAATTACCGGAATGCAAGTTAAGAGCTTCCTGAAGGTGTAAGGAAAGCATAAATCGATGTGTCGATAGCGACTAAGCCCAAATGGATCATTGTGCACTAGGTGTTCATCCTTACCAATAAATGGAAAGGCGAAGGCGTAGATTACGCAATTAATTTCGCCATAGAAGAGAGAAAATATTGTTAATGGAGTGGAAAGTGAATAATTTTATGAGATCTAAACGCCATCGCCGAAGAAGACAGTGTGGAAGAATGACTGAACATTTGGACGGAGAAAATGGAAATACAAAGGAAATTTTCGAATATTGGAAATTGGCACGTAACACAGATTACAGATGGCGACGGAAACCACATTTTTTATGGAAAAATACAGCTAACGAAGGTACCAACAGAGAAAAGATGACTTCAAAGAGAATAAATTTGGTGAAGAAGAGAACACTTACCAAGTAAAACACAACAAAAGCTGATTGAGAGCGGATATTCACAGATATCACAACTATGTGGTGGTGAAATGCAACCATACAATCAAGAAACTGATGTTCGAAGAAAGATTTTTCGGAAAAAAAACGATGAGGTGCTCTATATCTGTGGGTATAAGTTCTATTAAGATGGAAATTGGCGGAGTAGTTCGAGTTCAACACATTATATAGCATTTTGGAATTGAAGAAGCTTCCTCCGAGTTTATTGAGAATGCTGAGGACACGGAATTATCACATTCTTACAACACTAACTGCTATATATATATCCCAAGACAGGAATGGAGAATTTTTTTATATTTAGTCTCAATCTTTATTATATAAGAGTGTACTCTTGACTCGCGTGAGATAAATTGGTTGGTTGGTTATTCAGGGGAGGCGACCGACAGCTGAGGTCATTTGCGCCATATAGGATAGGTGGATAATTGGGTAATGGTAGGAGTTTTCAGGGAACGGAGGAAGGGTGGAGAGAAACCCGGCGTCGGCATTAGCCTACTCTTAACGAAAGGCGCCAAAGGGACCACGGCTTAACGTCCCGTCCGATGGACGGAGTACTGAACTTGAAATGCCCTCCACTAGGACCGGTTTTCCACTGAAAAATCCGCCACTGCCGGGAATCGAACACGGGCCCTCGGATGGGAGGCCAGTACTCTAGCCACCACACTAACCCGATCCCCATGCGTGAGATAAAGATATCGATTACTTTTATGTCCCTAAGAGGCATGGAAAGTTTTGATGAGAAACACAATTAATGGCGTACGCAATTATTTGTGAAGTAAGATTTGGTTTTTTTCCCGGCGTATTAACAGAGTGAAGATCCCTCGGGTTCTCCACCGGGACCGGTCTCGCAGGACCGACGTTATGAGGGACAACTCGTCCATCGTCTCCAGGGCTTTGATGACCGCCCTGAAAATGATGGACATGTTTACCTCGAAATTTCGGCCTTGCAGGACCTGACCCGGTGAAGAACCCGAGACATCTTTACAAAATTATTTGTATTAACCTAATACGGCGCCATTATTTGTCCCCTATCTGTAATGTATCAATTTCAGCTACTATTTCGACCCTTCCATCTAAATACTCCTTAGCGCCGTCCACCTCCTTATGCCAATATAATTGCTCCGCGTTGCAGACTGGACATGCGTACCAAAAGTTCGCCACCCCCATCCTTAGGGGAATAGATCAAGAAATATACTGGAAAAAAACAAACCTCTCTGTACAGTCAGAAGAACCCATTAAGCCCGAATCCCATGGAGAAGAGGACAGGTGGGGATGTGAAACCTTAGGACCGAAATCCTAATGTCCTAATAATAATCTTGTGTAAATAATTGAAGTCAATGTCGAAACTATATACAACGTGGGGGAACGATAAATTTTTTCGACCATTGAAGGAGAACAAAATAAATATAGATAAACAGAAGGCGGAAATTTTATCGTAGCTAAAGTTTTAATTATAAAGTGAACAATGGGATGAATTAATGAGGCAAAATCCTAAAGATACACTGAGGCTTTCTCCGAGTTTAGGAGGGACAACTCGCCTCTCCTTCGCCCCTGGTTCCCTGTGGGGAGATGGATGACTAGCTGTGCCCTGTTGGGCTTTCCCCGGCTTCGAACCAAGCCCACTTGACTTCCGACAGCCGACTTGAGACGCGAAGTGTGAGTCATTATGAGACGCTGGACACGCTAGTAAAGCACCATTGCCCACCGCATTTGATTAGTCTCGAGTAATTTCGATCGTATCCGTTCATTTTCATTCAAAGTGAAAATTCGACATTGGGCCACTCCCACCTTTCTCGCTTCTTCCAACTCTTTAAGGTTGCTGTAAAAACACACCACAGCAAATTAAAGTATTGCAATGACGGTAGGATTCCACCCACAAGCGTCAACTTTGTTGATGACTGCGTCGATCGACAGCAGTCGTACTTCTTCCCTCCTAAGCATCGTTCAAACAATTCTCAAACCCTCAAAATTTACTTTCGGAGTTATGCATGTGCCAACGCAATGCGTACTGGTGTTACATGAAACTGTTTACTTTAGTGTCAGGGGCCGGCCGCGGTAGTCGACGAGGCTCCGGCTTGACAATCCAAAGGTCGCGGGTTCGAAACCAGCCTCGAGGGTAGGTGTCGTTTGTCTTTGAATTAAGCTTAAGACACAGGTTGATACAGTATGAGATAGTATATATAATGCGATATAATCTTTGTAGTTGGAGCACGTTAAAACCGATTTCTAACCCTTAATTTAATGAGCCCCTAATATAAAAAGAATGATTTTGCTAGAAGTGATGCGAAGAGTTAAGGGAGAGCGACGAAGGAAGGATGTACGTAAGTGAAATTACGTGTGTAGGAAGGGGCTCGTCTCCAATTTCAAGCAAATTTGTAGTCTTTTGATGCAAGGTTTTAGTATGTACACTTTCTTAACTTCCGTTTCAATCGAAGGAGCACTGAACTTCCGCTGGGTACCACGCAAAGATCGGGATGACTATACAAAATCTCACCCAAATAGGATTTGAACCGGGGTCTGCGATGTGGGAAGGCCACCCACAAAACTTATTGCTAAATGAATTGAATCTTTCCTTCATGCATTGCTCCATTGTCGAGGAAAAGTCGATTTGTTTCCTCTCTTCAATATTTTGGAATATATCCTTGGAAGCGCATCTGCTTATTTCCCAATTACAATTCCACTACTCATCAGTATTCCGATATACTGCTGAAATATGACCATGGAGTAATAAATGCCGTACTCACCAAAGTTGAGCGTTCACTTTTCCTGTCCACTTGCCAATGCCGACCAAATGCATCAATACTGCAATCTTTCTCTCTCTCTCTCGCATTATCAAACTCTCACTGACTAAAAAATGAGGGAAAAGGCATGAAATTGATTTGAGTTCGTTTCCCCTGCACTTGACATAAATAGTTAGACTCAAAACTTAACAATTTAGCTAAGAATGGCATGGTAAAGTGTTTCTTACCAAAGAGATCTTCCTTTTCCTCGAATTTTTTTGTCTCCCCATGACTGGCTGCGAGGCACACCCTAGGAAATCGGTTCCAGTAGTGAACGTTTCTTCGACAAGGCTACGGGTGGCGCTTCACAATCGAGGGAAGTTTGATGGCGAATATTTCCGAGTTGATAATGAAGTTTAATGGGAATCTGGTACAACTGCTCCGATGAAATCGAATGAAACAGTTAAGGATAACGCTTTTCCAATTTTATTATGGACAATAATTCGGGAAAAGTGCACCGGGTCTTGGAGACGCACAAGAAATCCCACGAAATTGAAACTCGATATAAACTGAATGGGGGGAACAGGAAACTGTTAAAAAGAACTGCAGGCGGCAGTAGCAGAAATAGCTTTTCATGAGCTTCAAGTAACAACTTAACCTAATGAGCTCCAAGGAACCTAAAGATGATCCTAAGATGAACACGATATCCATGTCCGGGGAGGAATTCGACCCACGACCTCTGGGTTGCCAGGCCAGCTATGTAACTACCTGCTACCGACACAATTCTCCACAAGTACACCAATAGGGACAGGGCTGACATTAATTTATTAAATTATGCATGCATTATTTATTTCCCTGCGTAAAAAATTCGCGTATTCATCCCGATTAATGTATCTTTAATGCTAACATGGTTAACTTACGTAACTTTCCTACTTTTACCTATGAAACTACCAAAACCCTCGTTGTAAAATTTGTTCCAGGTTTGTGCCTGTACTACCTTTCCGCCTTAAATACGAAATATGAGCATATCTTCGGCTATTTTAGGTGAAAAAAAAATCAAGTCCGAGATTTAGTATCTTATTGAAAAATGTATTCATTAGTAATTATAATGTGACGTTTACTAATTAGTTAATAAATACGAGTTCGTTAATGATGAATTGTTAATGCACCGATCAGTGATAAGCAACCACATTCATTACATTTAACTGATCATCACAAACCTTGAATCAATGGATATTATATCTATCACTTTTTCATTGTCGGAGACAGTGAATGATTCCTGTTAATAATAAATATTTTCTGCTATGGTGCATTATTGCAGCCGAGAAATCAGTACAAAAACGCTATTTATCATCATAAGAGATCAATAGTTTTATGACTGTACAATTTGCACATTAATTGAGTGGAGATCCTCGTGGTTTCAGTATCCTTCAAGATTACTGTTTGGGATCACAATTGGTATGTGGGTGGAATCTCTTGCACCAAAAACCCTGGGGATTAGTTGGACGGAACATATCAGTGGAATTGTAAATGAAAATAACAGAATATGACTATATTAAGAGCTCAAATGGAATAAGAAAGTCTATAACCTTAGTTCAATATCAAGCTTCTCGAGGTATGTAACTAACATTTTTATCCAACTACTTATACAATATGTTATTTCTGCACTGGTAGCTTCTTTGGTTATTTATATGGGTACAGGATTAAGGAACATCACACTTTCCCCCTATTTTGCTATTATGATCTATTAACCCATTGAATTACAAAGATGATGATTAGCCGGTCTAGTAATTTAATTTTTTTTTCAAACGATGAACTAATAATGATATCATAACATCGCTTATTAATCATATATAAAATATTTATCAATAGATGGCTTCGTACGAAATAAATAGGTATTTTTGGCGGTGATAATGGAGAAAAAATGGTACGTCAATGATCGATTTGATATATAGGGGAACTGGTCGTGAGGATCATTCTGGCATGCATATTGTGTTTCATTTTTTATGATTATTAAAACAAATAGCCTTAAAAAATCTGACCGTATACAGGGAATATTTTAATCATACCCTACAATCAAGCAGCAGCCAGGTATCCTGCAGTGTATGCAACACTTCGTACTCAACTGTTGTTAATTGCGCACTGATGTTAACCGTTGTTTACTATCCTATCAAAATATGCATTGCACTTATTACCACTAAATATTTTAGAGCCTCTGGCCTTGGAATATGCATTCCCTTTAAAAGAATTTTTGTACTATAAATAATTCTTGTCACACGTGAAATGCATCCTTAAAAATGAACTACAAAATAGACTTCACAGGAAAGTGAAAATACTTACTTGTGACTACACCCTTTCGAGAAAAGATGGGAGAGGAACTGATATTCATTACATTTATAGTTTTGAAGAGAACTTTTGACAATATTGATAAGAATCCAGCACTAACAATTCTAAAGGAAATCCAAGTGATATACTATGTATAATGACTGCAGAGCAATCCATGATCTGATGAAAACTTAGAAGAGAGGAATAACCTAAATGATCATATCTTGGGTTGTGATGGTCTCATTCAGTACTCAACTTCATAATAAGTCAATAATTAAACATCTTCTCAGAGCCATTACTTAGCAGCATAAATCTGACATCCTGCATATAATGTCTCTAGTTGTGAAATTTAACAAATAGAATGGATACCAGAAAACTTTTCAACTAACACAAAATCAGCTGTTTGCTTCAATTCGTAGTTTATAATAACTGTAACAGAAGTGATATATATCCAAGTAGATCAAAGGTATGTTTTATAGGTGGCTCCTTGCAGCCTACGTGCATTACACTGACAACAATTTCACTGCACTCTCTTCTCAACAAAATGTAAGAATCGCCTTCCTTTCCCAAAAGCTGCAGGGCTTTAGTGCTCTATCACTTATGTCCTAGATGACCCTCTGTCCTCCTCAAACATATCCTAAGACTTATATACCAGATGATGCATTCTCAGTTTCAACCATGAGATGCATCCCATTGGGTAAAATGAATGAACAAAGTTAGAATGGTAATACAGGTTATTGTGCTGGGCTTTGGTTTGACTGAAATTACTCCATGAATAATTACATCCTTTGTGTACTTCTGTGTAAGAGCTTGGATGCCAGTTAAAAGGCAGAGACAAAGGGCTGGAAAAAATTCAATATCGGAGTGTGGAAAATTTACAAAGTAAATTACTCCCCCAAAATCTCAGCATGAAAAAAAATATCCCAATTGAGAGGAAATTAAAGAAAACACCAAAATATTTCCACAAAAATTCCATAAATTTATAATTTTTTCTTTGGATACATACCCAGAATTAAATGCATCATTGTTGAATCATTATCGAAGAAAGAAAATCAAACCCAGATGCAAAAGGGGCATAAGGTTACTAAATTTTCTTATGCTATTGTTTGAATTCCATGGGAATTGTGATAGTCCTGAAGCAATAGTACATCTAATTCACAGCAGTTGTAGCATTATTTAAGCCTCCGTTTTTCGAATTGAAGAGTTTAGTCCCAACACAGTGCTAACTTGGCTGCAGGTAATGCAATAGGTACTCGCTCTATCACATTTAAGATTCCCTAAGCCATCATGCACAAGTGCATTCACATGAACATCTGGCAAATAAAATAAATACTTCAGTCTTTGACAACATTGAGAAATGCATCTACCAGTACGAGACTGCCAAAAAAATTAAATAGAAGAGGTAAAAGTGAATCAGGATTTAAAGGGTTAAACATTTGCGTGGCTTCGATTACATTCTTCAGCTGCTTCACCAGATTCCATCCTTTGAATACCATTTTGTTCCCTTAGAATGGTATCCATTTGATACAAATAAATGAGGAATGTTTTTTTTTTTTAGCTAGTTCAGTATTTCAGCGCATTACTTAGCGTGGCATGCATGCAAAAAAACATATGGACAATTCATGATATTCAACAGTTAATTTTGGTTGTTGAAAAGTAATAGTGAAATACTTTACACTTATCAGCTCTTCTTTTATTTGATTTATAACCTCCAAAATGTCATTTCAATGGTACATGATTTCGTCTTATAAAGCTGGTACTTTGAAAAACAGGATCATACTGCACATTAACGATAGTCAACCATGGGTCAAAATGTGTTATGAAATAATGAACAGTCTATTTCATACATTTAATAATGCCATAGATATGGGCATTCATATAATGAAAACATATTCAACGAATGAAACTGAGAGAACATCAAGGTACTTGAGGTGGTGATATGTCATTCCAGTAGTTAGAAAACCTCAAAACAACAGCACCTCAAGAATTATTGCTAGTGAGAAATCAAATTTAATGTATTTGAGCAATAAAATTAATGACTAATAATATTTGCTCATTAATATAAATAAACATTTGAACAAGATGAAAAAGAAGTTAAAAACCATGGTTCTTAAAAAGATTCACTGTTGGATATCAACAACAGTCTCGTAAAAGAATTTAAATGCCTAATAATAAACAGTTACAATGAACAGTCATTACAGTTCACACGAAAAATAGTTCCAGTATCTTAAATTCAATCAGTTCCAACTTATGTACTTGTTTAATTTCTCCATTCAGCTGATACAAAAATAAACCACTTCACTGTACAGGTTTATGGGGATTTTTTTTTGGAATTATCGGATCTATTCATTTCCAGGCAAGGTTATGCATACCAAACTTTCAAAACGGTACATAGCAGAAGCAACATCATCTACCACTTACAACATTGCACTATAAATGTCATACCCACACACATCACTGTTTTATACCATACACTTAATATAAGTTAAGGTTGACAGTAATAGTTTGCTCTCATTTGCAATGCCTACAATGACCAATCTTCTTTGTGACAATTTATGAAGGCTCCTTTGTCAATCAATATTCACAACATTTTTGAGCATATTAAATGTCACACCAACACCCTATTCACAAGTCATCAAAAATAAATCAAGCTCGTCACACATGAGCTGTGGTCTTGAACAATTTTGATGTGAATATGTAAAACAATTTACAGTGTAAACAATTCAAAAGTAACCATTATTTAAGATCTAAAAGTTTTGCATAGGACACTTAAAAGAAGAGGAAATATAAATGAGTTTAAGATGAGTCTTGTGGGAGCCAGAGCACTTATCCTTAGCCAGCTATGGCATGAAGAGGGAACGTGGTAAAATTGACATTTTTCATAGATTTCAATGCATATGATAAATGATAACAGATTCTACATTATAAATACACCATTGTCAAATGTATTTACCAATGTTTAAGCCATTTTCATCTAAAACAGTTTTCTAATGTCCCACTAATCAAGCACATTGCAAGTGGTCATACTACTACAATAACCTTAGAAAGAGAAGACTTGACCTTTTTTTTTACCATGGAAGCTTTAACATTTGGTCTCATGAGGAGAGCACCAATGGAAGAGTTACAAACAAAGGCAATATCATCAGGTAACAAGGGTCGTAAGATGGCCTACGGGTATGAGGGCAGTGTGAGCATCAACAGGCAGACAACAGATTTGGACAATATGTACTCCCCAAGCTGGGATATTAAAGTGCAAAGGATATTGGAGGAAGTTTGAGCTTGCCTGACCTTTAGACACTTTGATATGAATTTATAAGAATCAGCTTATACACTATCAATAAAAAAGTAACAAGAAAAAGTGTTCCTTGCCTAAAATGCATTATAAAATATCTTGACAGTCATAAGAAAATCATTTTAGTCCACAATCACTCATTTTAAGGTAGCATTGATATTTAGATTCATAAAAATTACTTATATAATGTTTCTAACAACAACCTTCTAACATGGAAGCTTTAGAAAACTATGTTGTCATGTGAGCAAATTTGAAAATTGTTTGAAAATGGAAGAGAAAAGGAAGATGTTGGAAGTATAAAATCTAATCACCATCATGAAGAATTTCCACCCACTAATTGTCAACTGGCTACGATATAATCAAAAAGCTAGACATAGGTAGGAAATATACTGTAGAAAACCCTGTAAAAGCACTACAACTGGTAAAAGGTATGCTTTAACTCGCCACATTCAGATATGTATTGTTAGGAGAATATGTTTGAAAACAGTTATTTATGTGATTTCTTCCTGTTATTCTTGGCTATACTGTGAAAAATCAGGCACATTAAGTTAAAACAAATTAACAAATGAATAATTACAACTTTTCTCACAACAATCATGGATTTAAAGAATAAAATAAAGCAACTTTAAGGGATAATAATGGTTACTGGCTGAACCATATTTCTACAATCATGTCAAATGTTTCTTATTTACAATTCATAAATGGCTCAAACGAAGACAACATCCATAAAATCTAATTTTGATAGAAAATACAAAAGCAGTCAAATACTGAAAGTATGTACAAGGAAAAGATTTAAAACAATATTATATGAATTCCTATTCAACCTATCCCAATAAGGACATTAAAGAATGTAGCTCTGTGAGCTGCCCTGATATCATTGTTACAATTTCAAATGAAACTTTATTTAACATTTATTTATAAAATAAAAACTTAATAACAAATCACAAATTCAAAACTGTACACATAATGATCAAAAGGATTCATTTAACACACAGTTACTCTACAATACATACTATTCCATTTCTCTCACTTAACTTTAAAATAATCCCTTTGCATTCCCATTACAAACAATTATCTGGAGGACTTTGTTGATGAACCAACAGATGATTTTGTAGAAGCTGCTTTGAAGTGAAACCAGCATCACAAAAGTCACAGATGAAGGAGCGTGTTAATGGAGGTTGGAGCATGAGGTGCTGTGGAAGGAATAAGGATACATTATTTTCAAAATCGGTCATTTACATCATTATCACTACATAAAAATATAAATACATTATGCTACATTAACACTTCTACATGAATATGACCTAAGCCAATGAATAATGCCAAAGAAACATGGAAGAAAAAGTGAGAATGACATGCAGAAAATAAATTTATGGTCTTTGGAGAGTACCTAACATCTCATCCAAGAGTAACCAGCATTACTAATGGTTTCTAGGAATGAGCCAAATCTAAGCAATTATGTAGTATAGTTTGTAACAAAAACAGTAGCGCAACTTGCACTGAAGATGTAATACTGTCTCCTAAATCTATGGAATCAATATTTTATAGGTAGTCTGTATATTACTTCAATCTTAGAGATCCACTGATAATTTACAACTCTTTGAATAATGCACTTCCTTGACACTCTTATGGCCATTAAAAACACAAAGAAATGTGCTTTTCTAGAGCAATATCTGAAGAAGTTTAGAAATATCCTTTTTGGTATATATGCCACACCAATGTGGCATATATATAGACAGAATGGTGTGTCCAAGAATGTTAAAGAGAACCTATACTTCTGAGTAATAGGAGAGGGTATGGCAGCCCCATCAAGTCATTTGAAGAACTTGTACTGAATTCTAGCATATGCCCTTGATATGCTCAATGCAATATTCATAACTTATCACGAATGAGACCATTTAGGAGCAAATGAAGGATGATTCAATGGCCACTAGTATAAAACAACATCACAAAATTGCTTGATCCCTGCCGTACATGTTTCTTTCAGACATAATATGATGAAAGTAACTATGCATTATTACATATATGATATTTATGTCTTTCACAGATTACTTAAAAGGGATGCGAGAAAAAAATTTATGGAGAGATTTTATGAGAATAATGAACATGGAATGATTGAGTAGTCAATAGTTTGGCTTAGTGATTTACTAACTCAATGACAGGTGTGTCTGAAATTTATGTGGGATAAACATTGTGTTTTTAGTCAATACTCAAGCATGCGTTCACAATTTTTTGCTGATTTAAGTAACTCTTTCTACATACTGAAATAATAAGTAAACAGTATGACAGAACTTTAAGAAAAATAAGACAATAGATAATGTCATTCTTATGGTTATGCTATTTTTTTAGCGACTGTTTTTCTAGCCTTTCTTTTTTGCATAATTTTACTTAACGGAGCCTTGTTTGTTATGGAGGAAGCCAGATTATAAGGGTTACAGTGGTCGCGAAAAAAAAAAACTTTGCCACTAAATATGCTTGAGGTTCGTTGGACATTTCTGAAGTAGCCTACTACAAAGAGAAGAATATGGTCTCTTCATTGCATCATAAAATAGTGAATTATGGACAGCTCAAACAGATGGAAGAATACATGTTGAATATAGCAGGTTAATGTCAGCGAAAGTTTAATCCCTTTAAAAATTTACAAAGCTGAGTAGGTAATTCTATCCATCTTTTCTTGTATTTATTCTTTGAAGTCTCTGTTAAAATTGTTACTGAGTTTGGACCGTGTGCAAAGGAAAAGTGCTCTATTTGGAAATGTGAATGATAATCAGTAGTCACGGGAATTTTCAGAATTCTGGGACACCAAAATTTGCAAGAACACATACATTTCTGCTGTAATAATCTCAACTATGTTTTTCAAAGAAAAACTTTTGAATTTTAAGAGACAAAAACACCACTAAGGACAGCTGATTCTTTAAGAAACACCAACCAGACATATCGATTCAGAAATTAGTGGCTGAAAAGTGTCAGGAGAACTCTCGCATGCTTGGAGAAATTTTTAACTTCTTTCCTTCATGACAAATTCCAATCACCCACTGCAAAAAATGTACCTTGTCCTCAGGCATCTTGCGACTGATGCTCCCGGACTTTTGCTAAAGCTTTGGCAGTATGGCATGATGCAATAGTGCACCATTTCAATGAAATATTTTCTGAGATTCTTAAAAAATCTATTGCTATGTTTACCGCAATGTTCTAGCAGCTCTATCCCACAATCAACCTGGTTTGTTTAAATCACATGATCTCGTGACATTTTAGGATTACTTGTCTATTTAATTCCAAGAAAACAACACACAATTTCACAAAGGCTAAGACACTACGCAAATTATGAACATTTATAGCTAAAATTAGCAAGAATAGCAAAAATATTCGTTCAACATAATTTAACTGCATTAACCTGATTTTCAAAACTTTTGCCCCTAAAATATTATGTATTAACATTCCATATAAAATTCCTCTAGGTTTCTAAAATTAAGTGGTGATACTAGAAAACAATAGCTTAACCTTTTACACTTGGATTTTTTCACCCTCTATACCAGTAGTCCACTCGGAATTTAATTTTAAATGCCCCTGGATTATGCGTGTCATGTGTCGAGTGACACTCGACATGCGAGTTGGTAGTTAGCTATGCTGTGTCGAGTATCACTCGACACCCAAGTGAAAAAGGTTAAGACAATAATATCTACGGCAACTATTTGGTCAAAATTAACTTCACAGAAAGTATTACAAAATTATCTTGTCTGGGACTGCTTAAAGGCACAGTATCCTTTATGCTTAAGGAGAACTGACCGCATAGAATGGAGTAGTGTGAGGGGGTGGATACAAATGAAAAAATTGAGATTCAAAGTAATGCATCACTACATACTTTTTCCCCTGAACATAGAAACTAGCAGACTTAAAGGCATAGTATCCTTTATGCTTTAGGAGAATTGACCGCATAGAATGGAGTAGTGTGAGGGGGTGGATATAAATGAAAAAATTGAGATTCAAAGTAATGCATCACTACATACTTTTTCCCCTGAACATAAAAACTAGCAGAGTTAACTCATGAATGAAAAATTATGGCAACACATAATAGTGCATAAGGTCATGCAGCAATCTACTGCCAATCTCTGACAACTAAAAAGTATCTCATAGCAAGCTTGGAATTTTTCAACAGAATTTAGTTTTTCCAAAATATCAATAAAAAAGATCTTCTTTGCATCATTTTCACCCTACCTTTTGGTATGTGAATTTTCCGGCGATAGACCTTTAAGATTAAAATATAAATTAATAAGACTACCATTTTAAAGAACTAGCTGAAATTGTTAGTCATGCACATTATAAAAATGAGACTATATTGTTCTGCAATGATCATCAAACACAATCAAAAATCAACTCTATAATCACTAAATAATTATTCAAGTATTTTTATATTAAACTGTTAGTATTAGTAGCAAGCTTTGTAGCCCAGAGTTGGCCAAAAAGGTATTGTTTGGGTTTTCATGGAATCACATTAATGGTATTTCCAACACGGTTTTAAAAAGTTTACGTTTAGTAAATTAGTAATAGTCTGACTAAGACAATGACTTTATAGGTGAATTTTTAGAGGCTCCACTATAAACTTTCCAAAGCTTGGTGACATTACTAAGCAAATATTTACAATGATTTTACTTAACTTTTCACATACACATAAGCTTCACTCATAATAAATATGATTTGGGAAAGAAATTATACATAATCCTCAGTCATGGATACATTGATTTAGTCAAGGCATACTTACAGTTTCTCCATCAGAGGCATCTTCGTAATCTGATGCAAGGTTGCCACAAAATACTCTCCTGCTTGCAGTTTGTTCCAAAACAGATGGCCTCATCAATGCACCACCATGTAATGATGGGCCATTGGGCACAGGCATACCGTGGCTGGACTCATCTCTGTGGTATCCCATTGCCTCATCCTCAGATGACTCACTCAATGCTCTCGTGCGCTCCCAATGCTGTAGTTTGGTTGGATCTTTTTCGTATAATTTCTGAGCCAATATCTAAATTTAGAAGTAAGAAAATTTACAATCCGCATTCAAAGCAAGAACATTATTATTAATAATTACAATCTATTGTAATTATTAGTGAAGATGAATATGGAAAAATGATTGAAACATTGGAATAAGCATTTAAAATTTGTCTAGACCCCAAAAAACTTACAACTAACAATATTATAAACATACTTTAAAAAGTCAAGTCACAAAACATGTTTGAATCATTGTTATCATTTTCCTGACATTGTTTTTATAGGTACATATGCCAACCTTTGGCTTAAATCGGCACTGAGTTTTCTTCATCTAGTGATGCACCATAGCTGGTGTTGACGCTGTTTAGGTTTCAAAATGAAAGGAATTATTGGAAAAAATGTGGACTGGAAAGGGTAAAAGACAACATTGCAAAGAATTTCAATGCCATCAGATTCACTGGTGAATAGGCGATAGAATCAAAGAGGTGTGGAAAAATTGACTGAAAGAGGTACTAACAAGGAAGAGGTTGAATCAACTAGCGAACTTTAATAATGAGTGCTTTTATTGCAAAGCATTCGTGGTCAAAATTTGATTTCAATATTGTAGGATTACTCCCATGTGTATTTGTCTTGATGGATGTCAGCTGCTGGCAAGAAGCTGACTGAAATGACAGTGAAACTGTTTTATATTGAGAAACATGGACAAATACATGCGGGAACAATCCAAAAAAATTGAAGTCAATACATGTTGAGCCCAACAATGGTTGAGAACAAGGAAATGTGGCCACACCTTCTAACCAATTGCTCCCTCATCAGGCAAGAACAAACTATATTTGACCCTTTTCCCTTAACAACAGTGCTTACCTGCAAACTTTCGAGTGAATTTTCACAGTCAGATGTGTCAATGTCTGCCAAAGAGATCCCAGACCTTTCCACTTCTGCATACGTGCCAAACGGTAATTTCCCAACACACTCAAGACGCATTATGTGCATTTTTGAACGGAGATGCTTGGCAAGGTGGCCATGAATTCGGAAAGCTATCTTACAATCTCCACACTTGAAGGGACGAGGATTCTCTGTTGTAGGCATACCAAACGTTGAGTTCATGCTGACCTGCAAATTAACACAAAAGAAGACATCATGAAGGCGTCATGAAAAGCCAAGCAAATAACCAAAATAATATCATGAACAAACATATAATAAACCCCCATTTCATAAGGTACTCTCCCACTAAGGCTATAGCATTTTGTTATAATAATATATGAGCATGAATCAGAGGATTTATTATTACGTGAATTTAAGCACAAATGTAATTTTGTCTCCACTTTCAAATACAAAATGGCAAACTATGACTTGAAAAGTAGTCCTCATTTTCCATCAGTTAGTTTCACAAGCTCAAAAAGACTCATTCGACAAACCTTATTCTGATGAGAGACAGAACGTTGGTGTTTCTGAAGGTGTCCCCGGGTGCGAAAAGACACAGCACAAGAGTCACAGCGGAAGGGACGTTCAAAATAATGGATATTCACATGGAGACGTAGCTGGCTTGCTTTACTGAACACTTTGTGACATATGGCACACATACTTCGCCCATCTTCAGTTACTCTGAAAAAAGAAGACAATTAATTGAATTCAAATATCCTTCGAGGATACAGGCCAAATATTAAAATATAAAACATTTACAATACAAAGCTAACCACCTATTAAGTTGGGAACTGCTATTATCTGATTATTCTAATATACAAACTTCACCAGATTTAAGAAAATTCCATAAGGTATTATCAACAAGAGTCTTAAACTCCAACTACCAGGTTAGAACTGTAATATAATGAATTATATGCTAATTACAAACATTTTAACATTTCAATGCCAATGCCACATGATTAATGAGATGAAGATTATGGGTTCAATTTTATCGCTTACCCATTTCACTGCTATGGACACACACATGCGTTTGATACATTATGTGTTAACGGAAATGCTTAGAAGTGAAAGGCTTTAAACTCACTTTTCTCAAACCCCTTCCTCTACTTTTTTGCTCTAAATTATGCACTCACAAAATAACCCTTTGGTGATGATCAAACCTGACAATCATGAAAGATATTCTGTAAAAAAGCTATGACTAATAAATACAAAATAAAAAGAGCTAACTTTGGATGTTATTGAATGGATGATATCTTTGTAAACTTCTCGACAAAAGGCATGATAAGAATTTACAACGTAATTGGACAAAAATACTTGAATGCTACCACACAGGATGAAAAGAATATGTAGGTAGATCAATTAACATGGTATAGAATATGACTGATGCCAGGAAACTGTTTCCTCATTGATTTTAAATAAGTTAAAAATCACGTAATAGGAAAACAAAGATGATCAGTTTTAGAAACACAAAGCAAATCTTCTTCACAATGCATAATTTAGCTCCTTTAAATTTTTGTTTCAAGTTATAATTCCCTTGCATTTCTATTAGGTACTCCTTAAAACTTCTCCCTTTTATGCACTGTTAATTAGCAGTTGGATTGCTGCCTCAAATTGTTTATAACTAATATGCATGTTATCATTATTTTCTCCTTATTTGACATGTTTTCGTAACCACATCCCATTATTACCTTAGGGGTACTTCTAACAAGAGTAAATAAACCTATTATTATTCATGATTGATCATAAATGAGGCACATTTGCCAATGGCTTGTAAGAAGATATTTACGTAAACAAACAGATTTTTTTGGATTTAATGGCTGCTATATACAATCTTTACTTCTGCATACATATAGTATACATGTCACTTTTTATAAACATTAAGGTTGATAGGAAATTGAAAAGGTGGACTTTGACTCACCCTGTATAACTAGAAGAGGGCCCACTAAGGGGAGGCATGAACTCTGCCTTGGGAGAACAAGAAGGTACACGTGGTCCAACGGCGTGACTCAATTTCAACATTTCTGATGACCCAACTGGTGTCATGCTATTCGACTCCCCAGCTGTTTGAGCGTCCGTGGTAGTCTTAGTTTGACGGAGCACTGGCGATGCACTAGAACGATTGGTTGACACTGCACATGGCCGCTCTATGACCCTGGCAACAGTGCTCGCTGTGCTGGCACAGTAAACGTTTACTTCACCGTTCTCCCTCTCGGGCTCCGACCAGTCCTTCCTTGGCATCGCATCACATGCCTTAACTTGCACTTCCTGGATGACCTCAGCTGCCTTCACCACCTCGTACGATGGAGAGTCAATGATTCTCGGCGACGGGCATATGGGAGCACCCTTGGAAATCATGTTGGGCGGGAGGGAGATTGTACAAGACCCAACTGAGGTGATGACGTTGCACGTGCCCGTCATGGGCACGATTTCTACCTGGTCCTCCCTCACCAGTGGATGAAATGGGCTCCTCTGCTGTCTCTTCAACCTCACATCCTGGAGGGCCCGTTCCGTGAGGTACGCCTGAAGCATAGTCCCACCAGCCGGCGTGCCATCATCAACCGTCGGCGTCGTTGCAACCGAACCCCCACCAGAACTGGCATCAAGTGTTGACTGGGGCAGCTTGTTGACCGTGCTGCAGAGCGAGGCCAGCAGGGCGGCAGAATCAGAGGGAACGGGAGCCAGGATCTCGGAGGGATGCTCCCTAACGGGAGTGGTCGGTGTTCCTGGCAGCGTTCCGTAAGGTGACTGGGGCAGCATGGATCCCAGCACAAATGCTGTCTGTCCCATATTCCTCAAGTTCAGACGAAAGCCTTCCTCCCGGTCCACTCCCCTGGCCCTCCAACCACTCCTTGGTCCCTCAGGGGTTGATGGGAGGCTTCCACCCATCCCGCCAGTGCTGAGATCGACAGGGCCGTAACCTCCACCATTCACCCCGTCCTCCATTTCATTAGTGTCCTGCTCAGCCATGTCAACACTTGCAGCATTAAAGATCGGCATGCCCGTTGTGGGAGATATGTCCCGGCTGGCTACCCTTGGGGGTGTTGGCCCGTCCGCTTTCACAACATTCACGCCCTCCTCTGCTGCCTGGGCATCCCGACGTGATGGAAAATAATAGCGCTGTCCAGATGCAACGGCGACCATGGTGGACGATGATGATGACACAGGGAAAATGTGGCCCTCACCATTTCCTCCATCCGACTCCGGAGGAATGACTCTTGCTTTCTCTTCTGAGGGGAGGGGAGGTGAGAGGGGTTCATCGGGAAGGTGCGAGAGGTAAGGATAAGAGCGTGGACGAGAGAGGAGGGGCATGAGACCACTTTGTGGGGCATATGAGGAAACTGGCTCTGGAGGGGGAGGCATTCTGCCGATTCCGTTTGATGGGTCAAATGATTCAGACAGACTGAGTAGGCTGCGAGCAACTTCTCTTTCTTCCTGTTCCATCTTCCCTTTTGATGAATCAGCACCTAAGTGGATAAATTATTAATGAACTACACAGCATTTTTCAGATCACATTTATTTTTTTCATTGATTCAACTACTAAGTAAATGATGAAAAAACAACGTGTTTACATTATCAGTGACCATATTCAAGTGAATCTTATCAAATGTTAAATTAATGGATGAAGGCGATACTCTGTGGAAATTACGAACGTTAAACATGGTAAATGAAACAAACTTTGTACTTCCCACACAGCTTTACTTTACAGCTCAGATTCCCCGATCGATTTCAACGACTAAGCATCATTTTCATGGGGGGCTCAGTTTCAGTTGGCCCCCCTTGAAAATGACGCTTGGTCGTTGAAATCGATCGGGAATATATAAAGCTGTGTGGTAAGTACAAAGTTTATTTCATTTATCATGTTTATCAAAGCTTAATAACATATTCCATAGCTACAACAACATAAAAGATTTGTCAAGCACTGTTGACAAGGTGAACATATCAAAAGTTTTGCCCTTACATCCTTGTGGAAAAAATTATGAACTAGTGGCCAGCATTCAATTAAGCAGATACTACATTGATCGGGGAGAATGACAAACTTAAAGATTTGAAACATGAATGTTGAAAATGGCTAATCTCGGAAAATATTGAAAATGGACTCCATCATTATTTTTCAGGTTCAAATAGAGACCGATGGTTTATGAGCAAACCATTTAATCAAGTTATGATGTAGCACAATAGTTGGGAGTTTTAGCAAAAAACTTAGCTATTACTTTAATCGGTTCGAAAGTAATTCAGTTTTGTCAATGTCCCCTGAAAGTTTTCATACTATAAAAATGAACCCTTTGCAAAATTCATGATTGAATTATACTGAAACCAAAATTGCCTTGGGCTAAAAACAAGAAACTTCTTTTCTGGGAAAATTTTTGATATAATTATGCAATATCTCCTTACCATCAGCATTATCTTCGTCATCTTCCTCATCATCATCTTCATCCTCCTCATCTTCATCCTCATCATCATCGTCAGTCTCTGATTCACCTTCAGCAAGAGAAGCTGCTCTCTGGGCTTGCTGCAAAGAATACAATTGGAATTTTGAATAAAGATTATAGCCATAATAAAAGTGACATGACCAACAAGTCATCGATGTACGATAATCACTGCAAGCTTACTTGTTTAGCAAGGGACTCCTCATCAATGTGGCTCTCATCCACCGTAGTTGGAACAGGGACAATTCCCATTTCCACACATTTCTTGAAGTGAGCCTTTGATTTCATGTGTTTCGTTAGATTTCCCTTGGTCTTGAAGCTAAAATGAGCACCATTCCTTTTGAGTAATTGCACACACAGATACTTTAGAACATGGAATTCTGCATTAGATGAACAGTTGAAAGGGCTGAGCCATCTAATCTAATGTAATATACATTAATGACATTCAGAACACAATAAATTTATACTCAAAGCAATCTGATAACTTTCTGGGGTTGAAATTCAACACCAGTTGTCAATAAACAATAATTATAAGTTAAAATAATATAAAATAAAAGAAAATTTTATCAAGTGAAGAGCTGCATCTGTTAATATCTGGCCAGCTAATGAATGAATAGTGCATGCAAAAATTAAAAAAATGTAAAGAATAGAAGCTTAATAATGTAACTACCTGAAGCAGCAGTGCCGGCAAGTGAAAGGACGAACATCAGTATGTGTGCGAATGTGTTTCTTGAGCATTGACGGCTTTTTACATCTAATCCCACATTCTTCACAGACATATCGACCACGACCTTAAAAAAATTTACAGCATTTAATTGGGGATAACAGTCCAAAGGATCAATAAAAAGTAAAAAATAATATGATGAAACAAAGTTTTCATTGATTAGCTCTAGATACATTTGAATCATGAAAATACATTGAAACTGACTTTTAATTACACATTTAATCAAAAGTCAATTGCTATGGGAATAATTATGAAAGAAAATCTTGATTCGTATTAAAAAAATGGAGGTGACCCACACAACAATCAATCTTATCTTAAAAACATTGTTTTCAATGTCTAAAGCATGAATGTAAAAAAATATTAAATGAAACATTGATAAAGCAGCTATCTTAAGACATAGACTCATGCAAATTGTACCTCTTCCTCGAACATAGATGTACTCTTCATTGGACTCAAACCCTCCAGCAAAAATCTTGACCCTAGCGGGAGGAGGCTGACTCTGCACTTCAGCATCAGATGACGACTTCAAACACTACAGAATGGAAGAAAAAAATGAAAGATGATAAAGGAGTAAGGACTTGAAGAAACTTACACAAATTTTGTCATCCTACAAAATTAGAGAGTAGTCCATGTGTTCATGGCAATGAACACTACGGACTATAGAACAAATCAATCAATCCATTTGAATCTATAATCGCGATGCCTAAAGGATGATTTTAGACATGCAAAACTGGAACAATGATAATTTAAGACAGTAAATCTGTCTCATCGTTTAACACTTAAATGCACAACACATTTTCAGGATTATCAAGGTGATATTTTGAAGTGAAAAGTTACTCACCTGCTGTTCACTCTCCTTTGGCCTCTCATTTTCCAGAGGGGAGAGAACTGGCTTTCCATTTTCCTTCTCCACTTTTTCTTCAATATCCACTTTTTCCTCTTTCACTTCCGTAGCTTCTTCCTTCTCCCCCATTCCATCCCTCTCCTTTTTGAGCAGCCAGTAGGACGAGTGAGTAAGGATCATGGAATCAGAACCATCAGACTGTGATGGTGCGACAGATGTGTCAGAGGGTCTGTGCCTGGAATCATACAGCCGCATTGCTTTTCCTGGCTCTAATCCAAATGGCTCCGCAGTAACAGCTTCACAAACCTGGAAATATTTGAGATATCCTTAACGTTTGAGTGAATTACCTAATTAAAAACCTAAAATCACAGCACACTTGAGATTTAATGAAAAATGTGATATCATATGTGAAATATGAAAAGAATAAAGATTAAATAAACTTGGCAATAAAGCACATTATTTGGAATGTTCACATGTAACCCCTTTCAGTTATTTTCTAACAGCATCACTGTTTTCAAACATAAAAACAATAACTCAGAACGCTTGAAGAACAATCCTGATAGTCTTCCAAAGTGAAGATTTTCATTCCTCTTAATTATGGACAGAATATAAATTTTTACCAAATGTCAAGCTGCTAGAAATGTACACATTTGTACTTCTTCAAAACCGCAATAATTTAATCTGATACCAAGAGTACAAAATCTGAAACCTCAACAAGAAATTACAACTTAACAATTTACCCAGATAGAAGGGGAACATAGAAGACAGGGATACCAATCAAATCACTTCAAGCACCAGAAAATTAGTTCATAAGAAGCAGAAACAATTTTCAACACTCCTTGAATATGGTTCGATATTACAGAGCTAATGGCAATAAGTGGACAAAATCTCACCTTCCAGTTGGAATACATGGAGAGTCTTGGGTTGGCTGGCCCCTGGGCAACGTACATGGGCTGGGGTGGGCGACGATGGGCACAGCAGAATGATGGTCGAGTTGAGCATTTAAGACCAAGGTATGTGTAAGCGTGGCCGTTTAAATACAGCTGCCCGTACGACTTGCGAGGTCGGGGTGTCTCTGGACTAACAAGAGAAGCCCCAGTAGAGCTGATGCCCAACGGAGTGTTGCCTTGACTATGCTTCTTCAAGGGGTATGTGCCTAGGGGAGCAAGGGAATCCACATCAGCAGGTGAAGCACAATGGAGGAGAAAACATTACTTTTTCCTTTTCATCACAAATATGTAAACTACGAATTCAGCATAAAAAGCATTTGGTGCAAAAACAGGACGCTTGATATTGCCAAATATAAAAACATCGCAGGTAAAATCACTTCTCAGGAGCTGAGAAAACTTTCCCTGGACAGGTGAAAGAATTAAGTGAATCATGCCTGAATAGTTTCTCAAGTAGAATGGTACATTATCTACTCTTCAAGTTTAAAAAAGACCTATTTATGATAGCAAAAATATTCACAAAGAGAAGAAAGTTTATAGATTCGGCTTTTACTTTGTGAAAATCCATTTTAGATATTGAAAATACAATCAAATTAATGTAAGAACTTAAGATGACGCCAGTCATTTAAATAAAAGTTACATTGGTTGTGTTTACATGTTCAGACATCAGAAATTCACATAATAAGAACTGAATGGGGCGTTCATCTAAAATGGTAAGGAGACGTGGTACATGCTCTCTCACCTGGCTTCAGGGGGAGCGACGTGGGCCGGAGGAATCGGTTCCTCTTCTTCTGGTCTTCGGGCCCGGCGGCGTCGCTCTCGGCGCGGGCGCCGTTCGAGACGGCGGGGCTCGGGGCCTGTGGGGGCGCGGGGGACACCCTGGGAGGCGGCTGCGGCGACGAACCCCTCGCCCCCGACGAAGGGGCGTCCGCCCCGAAAGCGTGGTTGGGGTGGAGGAGGTCCTTGCCCTCCGGCACGCCGTGGTGCTCGGGGGTGGCGAGGTCCAGGGGCCTCGGCGACCGGGAGGGCAGGACGAGGAGCGGCGGGGGAGGGTGGGGCGTGCCCTGGGGGCCGGGCATCCCCGGCACGAACGGCACCGCCCTGCCCCCGTGGAAGATGGTCAGCACTCCGGAAGAAGCCCCGGATGCGGAAGAGGGCCCCGGGCGCGTAAGGGGCGGCGGAGGTGGCAGGGGCGGCGACGGGCGGGTCGGCGCTGTCCGAAAGGAAGGCGACGGGGAGGATGGGTGGGGCCCCAGTGTCGTGGTGGCCGGCTGGAGGTGGGCGTGGTGGTGGTGCGGGTCGTAGGCGAGCAGGACGCCCTCATGCGGCGGCGGGAAGGGCCCGAACGGGGCCCTGAGGTCCGGGGCGAGGTCCGGCGTGGAGATCTGCGGGGCGATGGGCAGCGAGAGGGAGGAGGGGGGCGAGGAGTGGCCGGTGGGCGAGGGGGCGAGGGAACGCCGGCCGCCCTTGGGCTTCTGCCGCCGGACGGTGGGGGCGTCCTCCTCGCAGCTGCTGCTCTTCCTCACGTGCACGATGGTTCCGCCTGAGTGGAGGCCGGAGCGAGCGATGGTCACCACCGTGTCTCCGTCCCGGCCCCCGCCGGGACCCGCACCTCCCGGGCCGCCTCCGCCGCCCGCCCCCTCATCCCTCCGCAGCACCTCACCCCCGGCCCTATTGCTCCCGCCCCTCCCGCCCACCTCGATCCGCAGCGTCTTCGTCTCGCTGCCTTCGCGGATACGGACCTCCCCTCCGAACAGGTGGACCGCGTTGGAGGGCCTCGCCTGTGGCATGCTCGAGGGCGAGTCCTCGACGGTCCGCAGCACGCAGCCGCCGTCGTAAGGTGACTCCGGGACCCCGTGCCGGAGGGCCCTGGGCGAGTGGAGCGAATCCGTCCGCCGCTTCTTGGGGGGCGGCCCCACCTTGGGTGCGGGGAGGCCGGCGGGGCCGTAGCCATCCACGAGGGGCGTGTTGCCGAGGAGGGGGCCGGGAGACGGGAGGCAGGCCCCCATCAGACGCCCCACGTCCTCGACCTCGGCGGCCTTCCTCGCGTAGGACGGCCCCCGGCCATCGCAGTAGCACATGCGGTGGGCCTCGAGGCTTTCGTCGTCGCGGAACTGGGCACGGCAGAGGGGGCAGGTCTTGGGGAGTGAGTCGGGGGCCCTAACGCTCGGGGAGTCGCGAGCGAGCAGGAGCGCGGAGGGCGACGGCTCCGGGACGCGGGTCCCCACCGGGGGCGAGACGCCCTCTTCCCGCGAGAGGGCCCAGCGGGCGCTGTCGGGGGACGCCGCGACGCCGCCCCTCGACAGGTTGAGCGGCTGCTCGGGGGGCGGACGCAGGAGGGCGAGGGCTAGGCGGGATTCGGCGCAGGCCTCAACGCCCGGGGCGACGGCCCGCGGCGGAGGGGACTCCCCGGCGCGGTTGGACAAGGGGAGCGCCCTCGGGCTCCAAACCCTCTTCTTGGACCACGCCGACCTCTCGCCGCCCTCTACGATGGCTCTGTTCTCGTCGATGATCCGCGCCACGTGCCGCCGCAGGTACTCTTGGGAAGGAGCAGGCGCTGCGGAAGGCGGCTGTGACGGCGCCTCTCGATGGGAAGACATTGGGGCCGAAGGACCTCCTCCTTTATGCACAAGGAGGGAAAAACCAAGCATAAGATAAACAGCAACCTTAAATTAGCCAAGTAAAAAGCTTAAAAGAGGGGCATGATGTGAAATCTAGGGGTCGTGGGAAGAATTAAATGTCCATTTAGACCAACCTTCATCGACAGAAACCGAATTGTTACATCATTATTAACCTCAATTACTCTCTATGCCTGGATCCTCCACGCAAGATCTTCATTCACTTAATGAGCCAAAAATAATTCGTGGTGTACAGCTTATGATAATTATATCTGGTCACACTTCTGAATGGTGACTTGTAAGGTCTCGAGTCTATGTAGGTACATTCAATTCAGAAGCCCTGAAGACGATGTCGGAGCCTGGAATCAAAATGCAAGGAGGACATGGACGCAATAACCCGGTGGAGGACCCGAGAAACCTTCACGCAACAGATACGCCGGGAAAGCACCAGATCTTTCTTTATGTACATACACATGTATATATTTTTTTAAATTGCGAAGTTAAGACTAGAATATACGTACTAATACTTTTAATGCATGATATCAAATGTATACTGGTGTGAATTCACCCCGTCACACACCTTTATGGTGGCTTGCAGGGTATTATGTACATGTATATATACATGGCTCAACCCAGGAGAGTGGGAGGAGACTGCTGACAGTTGAGGCAGACATTAGGGAGTTGGACATGGGGACTTGGAGAGAAAAATAGTGACTGCGAATGGAACGATTCGGATTGAAGTACATAGAGGATAAACCTGAAGAGGATGGCACAATTACGTTGGTAACTTCAAGCCGGAGTGCTTTATAACGCAGTCTGAAGGGAGATACCTCTACTCGGACGCGGATACAATGATCAAGGCAGCATGACGTACCATTCCCGATTAATTATCAGGGAGGCCAACACTTGTGAACTACCGTGTTCTTGTCACACATGGTTTGGGAAATATAGTTTAATAAACATATTTCAATAAATTCCTGACTAATCAATAATTATTGCATTACTTTGTGGAGACTAACGATTTAGTTCCCTCTCAGTTGCTAGTAGGTAATGCATGCATGAACTAGTATTTTACATGCCTCCATGATAGCAAGAATAAATTTAATTCCCTTTTGATTTCAATGCATGGATGGTTTGGCCCCTGAGAGTATCATGTGGATGTAGATTACCTGCCGTGCTTCGACTACCAGGTCAGACATTCCTGCGTGAAAATAAATAATGCAAACGTTTAATCGACAACTTATACTACTGAATCAACTTACTTTTTTCCTGCCAATCTAAAGTTTTCCAACTCAAGGAAGAGAATTCCCATGTCACCAATAATTGCAGTCAGTAATGCTCTTCATTTTTCCGAATAAGGTGTCGATAATTCCACTGTACAGACCACCAAACCATAGCTGTTTAGAATATGCACTAAACTGTCGCGATTAGTCATGATTGACCATCTTACACTGGGCACAGAATTCACAATTTTGTCATGTCTTCGCTTCTTCTTAGCGGGCCGACAAAAAGGCACTGTCTAAGCCGTGTAGCACCACTTTCGCAACAATATTCTACCTTCAGGTCACGTGAATATCACGTGAATACAAAGTAGAATTTCTGGAGGATCGAATTTCTTATCTGGTCTGTTCCTGACTAAAAGGAAAAGTTTGGAAAAATTCCGTACACTTTTTGTTCGTCTAAATTTAACTTAATCTGCAGAGGACTACCAACATTACATGCGGGAGGGATATTGAACAAATAGTTGAGCAATACCAGTTTCGCATGATGTTTGCTCAGGTTACGATGCTGTATTGCAAGTGAAATCTTCCCTTGATGAATTTAGTTGACTGAGCCCCGGATTTAAAATGAGTGAGTAACGCTAACAATCAGTTTATGTTGACGTCACGCAACTGCTGGGGTGTCCAACATTTCTGGTGTAAGGGAAGTACGACAAACAAGTCACTTGACATGCACGTTAACAGCATAAGAGTGAATCCCCAGTCATTCTCCCCTTCGAATATATTTAACGAGGCACTATTAAGCCAGACCAAAACCGTGAAACAATTTTTATAGTTTATTGTATAATAGTGACGAGAGGGGTGGCTTCTCGAAGAAAATGAACACCTAATGTGAGGTCATCCTGTGGAAATTATTGCACAGACCCTTGTGGTAGGGTATTCGGAAGTTGAAATAAATATTTTCCTCGGGGTGGTATATTATGCCTCTAAGTTGCATGAAAGTTGTTCATGTAAGGAGTCGTATTTTTTATGCTAGAATGTTTTTTAGTGTAACCTATTCTTTCTGATTGATAATGCATTCTTGGAGATGGTTCACCCCCTGCCACACACCCTTGCGGTGGTTTGCAAGGTATAATTCAGATATATAATGTAAGAATACGGTATTCTCGCAGAATGATCACGGCTCTCACCCAGTTGTCTTCGAACACTTTATAATAAAATGGAGTACTTATTTGATTTTTCATCCTCATATCCACGGTAATTTCGATTATTTACTCAGTATCCGCAGTTGATTTATGCGCAAATAATTCATAACATGAATATTTCTTAATACACTTTCTCAAATACATAATAAATAATATTAATAAATAACATGTATTTCTCGTAGGGCGTCTATCGTCTACAAAAAATATCGTGCTGGTTAATCCATCTATTAGAAATTCTTTACGGAACATCTCCTAATTCGAACAATATGCAAAATCTGTTATTGTCTCACAACGCTTTCCCTGATCCCTCACATGCCAAAGAGGAACCCACAAGCATTATTGAACAAATGCGGGATCAAAAATACAAAATAAGTCGCGCTAAAAACATTTTCTTCCGAAAGAGAGGCAAGCTGATTCAATTTTTTGAGGCGTATTAGAACAAGACGGACAAAGGTTTCGAAAAGAGTATTATTTCTACGAACTGGACGCGAGTTTGGGGGTCCATTCTGCCGTACCGTTCTCAAGATAAATGTCCATAGAATCCGAACAGAATAGACCTTGGCCGAGGAGAAAAAAACTCGACTCAAATGCCTTTATTTCGCCAAGTAAATTTTTTCCTAGCACCCTGACACGCCTGAAAGTAATTGTATACGGATGGACGGTTTCTCTCATCGGTAAGCGACAACACACACGGCCCAGATAAATAGTAATAACAATACGGTATTCTCGCAGACTGATCAAGGCGCCCCACACATTTGCCCCCACATACCTTCTCCTTCGGTCGTTGCTCGGCACTGCTGGCTCTGCCCTTCCTCCTCGTTCCTGTACAGGGCCGCCGTGTGGAACTTGGGCTTGTAGATGGTCCTGGGGCGCGAGTTGACGACGGATGCAGCGGCGGCGGCGCACTCTTGGTCCTCCATGGGGGACGTCTTGCCGCCGCCGTCCGCGTCGCGCGTGGGTGGAGAGGCGCCCTCCTCCTCCACCCCGTCCTCCTCCTCGCCCTCCTCACCCGACAGGCAGTTGCCCACCACATCCTCGTCGTCGCCGCCGCCGCCGGCGTCGTCCTCAGGGATCGCCGCGGCCGAAGACGGCCGCTCGGCCTTGAGGGCGTGCGACCGCGAGCGGCAGTGCTTGTACAGGTTGCTCTTGGTCTTGAAGGCGAAGCCGCAGGTCCGGCAGGGATAAGGGCGCTCGTTGGTGTGGGCACGCACGTGCTTCTGCAGGACGCTGGGCTTGGCGCAGGCCAGCTTGCAGTATGGGCACACGTGTCGCCCGCCCAGGCCGGCCGACTGGGCCCTCCGCTTGGCCGACTCCTCCGACGAGGAGGAGGAAGATGAGGAGGAGGAGGTGGTGGAGGAGGCGTCGTTGGAGGTGGAGGGAGGAGACGCGGGCGGCGGCGGGGACGCCTCGACCGGGGAGGTGTCTGCCGAGGGCGCCTCCATGGCCACGGCAGCCACGGCGCCGACGCCGCGGATGCCGGACGCGTCCCCGCCGCCGTTGCTGTCCACAGCCGCTCCTTCCGCACCCACGGCCTCCGCCATCTTCTTGAACTTCTTGTGCAGGTACCTGAGGTTGGGCTCCGCCTGTGATCCATCTTTGCGCTCTCCATCTATCGGGAAGGACAATTAGGGACACTTTAATGACAAGTGAACTCTGATTTACATCATAACACCGAAACGACTAATAACAACGAAGACTTCATTGACCTAACTCTATTAGTTTTTTGTGTCCTAACATCCCTAGCCATATCCCATATTGTCTTATTGGTAGAGTATGACGTGAATGATGTACAGTACCAATGGCGGTTGACAGTTAAGCCCACTGTTATGTGCAATGGCATTACATTTTGTTAGGTTGAAAGTACTACACTATGCCAAAAATAAAATCGAGTGAGACGCCACTCACCGAGACAAATAGTTCAACTAATAAAAAATAGTTTGGGCAATGTCGACGGTGTTTCACGCGACGACTTAATTAAAAAGAAAGGTTAATAGAAAAGGAGAAATTTATGGAAGAACGTAAGTGGGTGCATCAGGGAATCGAGGGAGACATAAACAAGGGCACGTCGAGGCATGCAAATTAACTCGGAAACATGATTAGCTATCAACTCGATACCAAGACGTTCAGATTCAATCAGAACGATCAGAAGATTCAATCGCACGTATGGAAAGTTAGAAAGCTCTCGGTCTCATGGGACTGACCAATACGATTACCAAAACAATCCATTCCATCAGGCGCTTCAAGGGATTGTAATCCCTGGATTACAACTGCACTGAGGAATAGGGTTTTAAGGATCGGCAGCGACCAACAAGGGCATAGAGAAGGAAGGAAACAGAGTTGGATCGAAATTTGATGCTATGACGTGGCGGAAGGGTTCCATAATTACAAGAATGTACCTGAAGATGACTTGACAGCCGAAACTGGTCGTTCTTATAATAAATAGTGAAAGTCACGAAGTTTCTTCATTTCAATTGAGGAAACAGAACCCGGAAAGTGGAGACTCATAGGAGAATACTCGCAGAAACGAAAACAAAAGAAAAACAGGGACACTCCAGAAAAAAGTTGAGGGAGAGGTATAAATGACATGTCAACGAAAATATCTGAAAATCTTGCGCTTCATTAATTGATTGCACAGAAACAGGGAATGAGTACGCAGATACCCATTGCGCATTACGTTTATTTAAAGTTATGATTACAAATATTTTGGCTAAGTATACCTCATAATTTCAACCATTACCTTATGGGTGAGGTTTGAATGAATGGAGCTTTATTAGTGCTTCAAATAAGATGCAATATAAGGAATAAAAGGAAATTGAGTTAGGATTGTCAGTTTCACACATATCAGTCTCCAAAACTCTCATTTCTGTAATAGGTATCTATGCATTTTTAGCCCCGTCACAAAACGAAAAAGAATAACGTAAAATATAGTACTTATTTTATTTCTCATCCTCATATCCACGGTAATTTTGATCCAGGGTTGATTTTTGTGAAATAATACTTTAATATTCTTTTTGTAGGTATTCTACCATCTACAAGTTATTCGCGCTGGTAAATCCACCAATAAGAAATTCTTCACTACACATTTCCTAACTCGAACAATATGAAAAATCTGTTAACCATACTTATCTGCCCATACTTCTTCCTTCACTGTATTCACAATCCTTTACTTGAACCATTATATGCCGAAAGAAATCCACAAGCATTATTGAACAAACTTGGGATCAAAAATACAAAATAATTCGCACAAAAATCAATTTCTCCCGAATGAGTGACAAGCAGGTTCACATTTAATAAGGCATGCAATAGAACATGATAAACAAAGGTCTCTATTATTTCTAGGAACTGCAAACTAGTTTAGGGGTTCCAATCTGTCGTTCTGTTCTCGATACGAACGTCCAGGGAATCCCAACAGGGATTAAAACCTTGGCCGTGGAGAACGAACTAGCATCCAAGGATGGCACTCGACTCAAACGCCTGCCTTTCGTCCAGTCAATTTTTTCTTTTATTTCCTGGCACCCTGACACGCTTGAAAGTAATTGTGTACGGATTCTCTCTCGGGATGTGACAACCCACGGCCAAGGTCGTATCCACGAAACAGATGCCACCGGGGGGCAATCGGTTTCCATTCCTCCAGCAAAATGACTCGCAGAGCCCCGTGAAGGAAAATAACACTTGCCACTTGGATTCGCCGCTCAGCTCTCCCCAGGCGAGAGAAAGAGAAAATCTCTCGTGGAGGCCTCGAAATGTCAAGACCGACCCACCGACCAACGGCCGAAATTGTTTCGGAACGCAAGTTCCGTGTCGATTCGCAACGGACTCGAGACAGAAGGTAAGAAACGGAGAAAACTCAAAATCATCAGGGCATATCATATCAAGTCTTCACATGAGGTTAATCAGCATGGAGGGCGGTTTTTCACAGAGTATATCATACTTTACCGTGAGGATATATTATCTATGAACGCGAGACCATGATCCCTACTCAGATACACGTTAATTTTTATTGTGACATGCCCGGTTCACTGTCTGGCTAAATATTTAATTTACTTTACTTTCAAGGGCCTTTCCACTCCTCAGCGGTTGCCTGTATACCAGCTCTCTTTACTCCCAATACAATTTTCCTTCATTCTTTTTCATTTCAGTTTTCTGGCACTTAAATATTTCCGAGGAAATAAACTAACACTGTTACCATAACGACCTTCCACAAACTTCGCCAATCAATTTTTTACTCTCTTCAATTATTTGATAAAACTACCTCATAGGGATTCCATTTGCTAGCGGCGTATTCAAAGTGAGACATGGCGAGTGAAAATTATTACCCATATCTTACTTTGTCATCACATTCATCTAACACACTTTTCACGAATCCTAATACTCGGTTTGCTAGCCCAGTTATCTCATTTTTCTCTAATAATGCACCCACCACACACCTATATGTTAAAAATAATACCACGCACCTTTGTTTCATTGCGACAATATTGCTCCACTAGGAAGCCAGTTAAGGATCCTACAGGGAAAATGCAATTTTTTCGCTGTGGGTACACTAAGCGATTGGTGACTATATACGATAGAGCACCTGTAACCCAAGTACAGGACATAAAAAGGTGACAGAGAACGGGACAATATTCTCGCGATCCAGCGAATGAGAAACCTCATCAGGAACACCTTGATCTGGTGTGACGCACCATTGGCCAAATGCTCAGACATATGACAGACATTAGAGAGGATGACCATGAAGTATCAATGACTCAAGGTTTTGAACTGCATTCGTGACGCAAAACACGACCGAATCATAACCGAAGAGATTTCAAGGGAACACCTGATAACTCAAAAGTAGCTGCGAACTGCAGCGAAGATCGGCAAGATTTGTAAAGGGACGGTATGATAATCTTACTAGCGTAACCAGTCTATTAAATGAATTAAATTGGGAATCATTGTCAGATCGCAGGTTGAAATTTAGACTTAATCTCTTAAACAAATTCCAAGATAATATTTTCAGTGATGACGTTAAAAATATTTTGCGGATCCCAACTTACTATGGTAGACTAGACCATAATCACAAAATTACATAAATTGATTGCCGAACTGACAGATTCAAAATGTCCTTTTTTCCTCGTACTATTAGGGATCTGAACAACAGTAAATATATCCAGTACGAGTGTAGCAATGGATAACATTGGTAGCTGCATGTTGGTATAAGGACTTATAGCTAACCCAACTAACGGCATGTTTTTGCATGTATGTTTTGCTATTTTTATCTTTTTTTAAATAGCGTAGTTTTGAACAGTACCTATACAAGTACTAATCCTTTTTTATGCATGATATGTAGTGCATGTTTGGTGAGAGTTCCCCCCTGTCACACACCTTTATGGTGGCTTGCAGGGTATTATGTAGATGCAGATGTAGATGAAGTACACTAACCACATTCGTAATTCTTTGGCATTTACGTTTTGGGCAATGAATGGTCAACAGTTTGGACTGCACTCCAAAAGAAAGTGGCCATTTTCCGATATAAATCAAGTCATTAGCGACAAAGGACAACGGAATTTTATAGCAGATACTAAATTAACGAGAGATATAAAGAGCTGTAATTAGACACAATAGTATAAATACTAGTGTAGCGAGGATCGGCAAGATTTGTAAAGGGACGGGAAAGGGAAGTAGCGGTAAATATGTCCAATACGAGTGAATCAATGTATAGAATAGATAGCTGGATGTTGGTATGACTTGAATGTAACCAAATTAACAGTATATTTTTGCATGATTACTTTGCTATTTTTATCTTTTTTATATAGTGAAGTTTAGTCTGGTATATTAATGTTAATCTTTTTTATGTATGATATGTACTGCATGTTTGGTGAGAATTCACCCCCTGCTACACACCTTTATGGTGGCTTGCAGGGTATTTTGTAGATGTAGATGTGTATCAATGGATACCATTGATAGTTATATGTTGGTAAAAGGCTAACCCAACAATTAGGAGCATGTGTTTCCATGCTTGCTTAACTATTTATATATTAACATTTTTTTAAATTGTGAATTTTTGACTTGCATATAATTACTAATTCTTTTCATAGATGATACATAATGCATGTTTGGTGTGATTCCCCCCCATCACACACCTACATGGTGGTTTACAGGGTAATATGTAGATGTACACAATGCACTGCGAGCCACCACATATGCCAGATATGAGTGACGTGCATCCAACTGGTTAGTATCTACAGAGCTTTGAAGTCTTTACCGATCAGACAAGAGTTTCTTCCAATGTATTGTTCAAATGTTTAATGAGTAATTTACCACGCACAATACACTACAGCAACGCAAAAAATTATTTCCATCAAAAATATTACACACCTCTCATCATTATTTACTAATAAAAATTTTTCGGGTAAAATTCAACTTCACGGTGGGGACCTACCACCCCCTGCCACACGTGTTCGCGACGGCACGGGAGGGCATATGCTACCATAAGTTACACATAGTAAATTAATCTTGAAGTTAGAGAATTTAGGTATCAACAAAGATGTTATAAGTTCAATAAAGAAATTCTTAAGCGGGAACATGCAGTGGGTTGTTGTAGATAGAACGATGTCGGCCACGATTAAAATCACATCGGGAGACGTCACAATGTCAAAAGAAGAAGATAGGGAAATACTTAGTAAGGATTTAGATGCAAATCAAGAGTGGTGCACCTAATGGAGTTAGAACTAAACCTAAAAAAGCGTGTTTCTTTTAATTTTTGGCAGAGGAATAATTGTCAGAGCGTACTAATGCATACGTTTTTAAGTAAAACGAGAATTGAAAGCGCTGAATCCATAACGTACCTAGGTGTTACAATTACTACAGATTTATCATCTACATCTACACGATACCCTGCAAGCCACCGCGAGGGTGTGTGGCAGGGGGTGAAGGTCACCAAGCATGCACTACTAACATGCAAGCAAGCAACTAAAGGGTCTCATGCAACTAGATTGTTAGTATCTATAGTATTTGAGGGGTTAATACATGCATCATGCACTACAGAATACTCTAAAATATTTCCCCTACCTATCCCTTTCCTATGCTGCCTATTCTGTTCTCTTATAGTACGGGGGAAAAATGCCATTTTGAATCTATCGGTACGACAATCTATCTCTCTAATCTTATTTATCTGGTCGAATCTAGCATAATACGCTGGTGTTTTTAATATGTGCCTAACATCTTCAGTAAAGCTATCCGATTGAAATTTCTCTAATAGATTTAATCTGAACTTTAACCTACGCTCTGATAATGATTCCCACCCTAATTCTTGTATTAATTCTGATACACTACTCAACCTATCGTAACACCTTTTGACGAACCTAGCTGCTCTACGCTGCACACTGTCTAGTTCTCTCATCAAACCTAATTCATTAGGATCCCATACACTGGCTGCATACTCAAGGTGGGGCCTAACTAGTGAAAAGTAGCATCGCTCTTTTGTCTTCTCATCACATTTCCCAAGTACTCTTTTTATAAATCCTAGCTTTCTCTTCGCTCGGCCGCATATTTCCCTTATGTGTCTTCCCCACGATAAATCTTTAGTGATTGTTACACCTAAATATCTTACGGTTTCAACGTTTTCGATCTTCGTGTTATTAATTCTATAGGATCGCTCAATCGAATTATTCCTCCTCCAAAAATTGATAGCTACACACTTTTTAAGGTTGAGTTCTAACTGCCATTTGTCGCACCACTCTTGAATTGCATCTAAATCCTTGCTAAGTGATTTCGTGTCCTCTTCGTTTGATATACCCCTGTACACCACCGCATCGTCTGCAAAAAGTCTAAGGTTACTACTAACTACGGTACCCAAATCGTTTATGTATAAAAGAAATAGAAGCGGACCTACTACGCTACCCTGGGGAACTCCCGATGTGACTTCGATTGTGTCCGACATGATACCATCTATGACAACCCTCTGCTCTCGCCCACTTAAGAATTCTTTTACCCAACATACAACGTCTTTATTTATACCAAAACTCTCGAACTTCAAGATTAATTTGCCATGAGGAACTTTATCGAAAGCCTTTTTAATATCAAAAATAAAAATAAAAATATTTTTAACATCATCAGTGAAAATATGGTCTTGGAATTTGTTTAAGAATTAAGACTAAATTAGAACCTGCGATCTGACAACGATTCCCATTTTAATTCATTTAATAGATTGGTTACGCTAATATAGTTACCATACCGTACCTTTATAAATCTTGCCGGTCTTCGCTGCACACGTTCAAGTTCGTTGTTTAGACCGATTTCGTAGGGATTCCATTCACTGGCAGCTCTGACACATGATCTTTCCTGGGGTAAACATATACGTGAAATAATGGGTCAAGCTAATCATAAACTGGGTTTCATCAAAAGAGTATTGGGTAAATGTGACGATCATGTACGAGAAATCAGCTACTTTTCCCTTGTTAGACATCATTTGGAATATGCTGCCAGTGTATGGGATCCCTACCAAATTGGTCTAAGTAATGAACTTGAACGTGTGCAGCGAAGATCGGCAAGATTTGTAAAGGGACGATACGATAATTATGTTAGCGTAACCAGTCTATTAAATGAATTGAAATGGGAATCATTGTCAGATCGCAGGTTCTAATTTAGTCTTAATTCTTAAACAAATTCCAAGACCATATTTTCACTGATGATGTTAAAAATATTTTGCGGACCCCAACTTACTATGGTAGACTGGACCATAATCACAAAATTAGAGAAATCGATTGCCGATCTGACAAATTCAAAATGTCCTTTTTTCCTCGTACAATTAGGGATATGAATACCGGTAAATATGTCCAATACGAGTGAATCAATCCATAGTACATGTAGTTGCATGCTGGAATAAGGACTTGAAGGTAACCCAACTAACAGCACGTTTTTGCATGCTTACTTTGATATTTTTATCTTTTTAAACAGTGAATTTTAGACTAATATATTCATACTAATCCTTTTTTATGCAAGATATGTAGTGCATGTTAGGTGAGAATTCACCCCCGGCCACATACCCTTATGGTGGCTTGCAGGGTATTATGTAGAATTAGATGTATCTTCGTAAGATACATCTAATAGATCTAAGATAGATGTATATGCGTAATATGGGATGAAACAACACTAACATCCCACCTTGAGTATGCAGCAGTGTGTATGGGGTCCGAATGAAATAGGTTTGAACACAGAACTAGACATGTGCAGAGTAGATCAGCTAGGTTCGTTAAAAGGTGTTACGATAGGTTGAGTAGTGTTTCAGAATTAATAAAAGAATTAGGGTGGGAATCTTTATCAGAACGTAGATTAAGGTACGGATTAAATCTATTAGAGGAATTTAAATCGGATAGCTTTACTAAAGATGTTAGGCACATATTAAAAACACCAGCGTATTATGCTAGATTCGACCAGATAAATAAGATTAGAGAGATAAATTGTCGTACTGATAGATTCAAAATGTCATTTTCCCCCGTACTATAAGAGAACAGAATAGGCAGCATAGCAAAGGGATAGGCAGGGGAAATATTTTAGAGTAGTCTGTATTGCATGATGTATGTATTAATCCCTTAAATAGTATAGATGCTAACAATGTAGTTGCATGAGACCCCATAGTTATTTGTTTGCATGTCGCTAGTGCACGCATGGTGATCTTCACCCACTGCCACACACCCTCGCGGTGGCTTGCAGGGTATTATGTAGAATTAGATGTATCTTCCCTATGATAAACCGGAGACTCCGTGAAGTCTGTGGGAGTGAGGGAGCTGAGTTTTTGGACCTCGGGCCGGAGCTGGAAACGTGTCGGGTGCATCTTAATCGCTCGGGTGTCCACTACACGGACGAGGCATCGTCTAGGGTAGCGCGTAGGATACTGGAGCATACACGTAGGGTTTAGCTCAGGTGGTAGCGCAGAGTGCAGGTCAATCCGCGGGGGAAAAATCGTGCAAGAATTTGACAGAACATGCAGAGTAGTTTTAGAAAGTCAGAGAAAAACACATGGAGAGAACGAACATGATAATTCATCAAAGGTAATAGGTAGACCAAATAGTTTGTCCGTCAAAAAATTATCGAGGAAAATTTTAGTTGGAAAGGAGCACCAAGAGAGAAACAGATTGGAAGAAAAAATGTCAGTGATAGTAGTGAATTGTCGTAGTATAAGAAATAAAGTAGCAGAATTTCACCACCTCATTAAGAGTACTAATGCAGATATAATCGTAGGTACAGAAAGCTGGCTTTCGAAGGACATATCAAATCATGAAGTATTTCCGAAGTGTTTTACCGTATACAGAAAGGATAGAGTAAGCAGAAACGGAGGAGGAGTTTTCATAGCTGTGAAGGACCCGTATGTCAGTAGAAGAGAACTTATTTCAGAGCGAAATGTATAAAGTATTTGGTGTTCCGTTAAAAGTAAAAGTAGTAACGCAAAAAAGATATATGTAGGTGCATATTACAGGCCACCGGACGCAGACGTCAATTCTATAATAGAGCTAGAGTCAGAGATACGCACATTACTTTCTGGGAAGAATGATAGAGGAATAATAGTAGGCGGAGATTTCAATCTCCCTTCGATAGACTGGAATACGTGTAGTTTCATTACAGGAGGTAAGGATAAGGAACTCTGCGAATCACTGTTGAACACCTTTACGTCACATTCTTTACAGCAGCTAGTAACAGAACCGACCAGAGGAAACAGCATTCTAGACTTATTAGCAACAAATATACCCGAGAGAGTTCTAAATACAGTTACAGACACAGGAATTAGTGATCATAAAATAGTGCATGCGAAATTTATTGTAGGCGTTGAAAGACATAATAAACCAAGGAGGAGGGTATACTTATTTGGCAAGGAAAATTACGACGGTATGAAAGAGAAATTAAGGGAAGCATTTAATGTATTTAGCGAACAAAGTAAAGGATTAAATACAGAGGATTCTTGGAGAGAATTTCTTGAGGTCACCCGTAACACAGTTCATAAATACATACCAAGTAAATTCATCAGTGATAATACAGAGCCAAGGTGGTATAACGCGGAGGTTAGGAAATCACTAAAGCGACAAAGGGTATGCCACGCTAAGATGAAAAATGCAGGACGGGGTCTATCGGTAGAGGAAAAAAATGAGCTAGTTCAAAACTATAAAAAATCGAGAGCATTAGCAAGGAAATCATGTCGGCAAGCGTTATCACATTTCAAGAGCAAGATGTTAGGAGAATATTTAGATAGCAATCCTAAAGCGTTTTGGTCATATGTGAGAGAGCTTCAGGGAAATAAGTCCACAGTGCACACACTTAAAAATGATAAAGGAATCAGAGTCACCAGCAGTGTAGAAAAAGCCAATACTTTAAACACCTTCTTCCAAAGTGTATTCAACTCATCGTCACAAAACTCAGTGGAACCACCGCCGAACACTTTCAGTCAGCAAATGCCCGAAATAAACATTTCATGTCTCGGAATAGAGCAGCAGTTAAAAAGCATAAGTAAAAACAAATCACCAGGTCCCGATCAAATTCCTTGTATTCCTACCAAATTGGTCTAAGTAATGAACTTGAACGTGTGCAGCGAAGATCGGCAAGATTTGTAAAGGGACGATACGATAATTATGTTAGCGTAACCAGTCTATTAAATGAATTGAAATGGGAATCATTGTCAGATCGCAGGTTGAAATTTAGACTTAATCTCTTAAACAAATTCCAAGGCAATATTTTCAATGATGAAGTTAAAAATATTTTACGAACCCCAACTTACTATGGCAGACTGGACCATATTCATAAAATTAGAGAAATTGATTGCCGAACTGATAGATTCAAAATGTCCTTTTTCCCTCGAACAATTAGAGATACGAATAACGGTAAATATGTCCTATCGGAGAGTAGCAATGAATAGCATTGGTAGCTGCATGTAGGTATGAGTACTTAAAGCTAACCCTACTAACAGAATGTTTTTGCATGTTTTCTTTGCAATTTCTATCTTTTTTAAATAGTGTAGTTCTGACTACTATATTAATACTATTCCTTTTTAATGCATGATATGTAGTGCATGTTCGGTGAGAAATCACCCCCTGCCACACACCCTCGTGGTGGCTTGCAGGGTATTATGTAGATGTAGATATTCCAAATGAGGTCTAACAAGGGAAAAGTAGCTGATTTCTCGTACATGTTCGTCACATTTACCCAACACTCTATTGATGAATCCCAGTCTACGATCAGATTGCCCCATTATTTCACGTATGTGTTTACCCCAGGAAAGATCATGTTTCAGTCTTATTCCAAGATATTAAATGGATTCCACGTTTGTTAATTCATTATTACTTATTTTGTACGTGCTAGGAGGAGAAAAATTATTTTTCCAAAAATTCATTACTACACATTTTTTTTACCTATTGTGCTCTCTTATGGTAGGTAAGTGGAAAAAATGACATTATAAATCTATCGGTACGACCATCTATCTCTCTAATCATGTTAATCTAATCAAACCTAGCATAATACGCAGGGGTTCTTAATATATATCTGACATCATCTGTGAGCTAATCGGTTTCGAATTTACTTAAAAGATTTTACCTAAATTTAACCTGCGTTCTGATAGTAATTCATATCCTAGTTCTTCTATGAAACTCATAAAACTTACACAGTTATTATAGCGGCCCGTAACAAATATATCCGGTCTCCTGTGCATACGCTGATTATATGCTATTATGTAGACGTAGATATATGTGGTAGGTTAATTGCGTAGATGCAGATGTGAATATATAAAATTTCAAGAGTCACGCAAAAAATGAAATAGATAAATATACACGGCCAATTTTTATACTTAACGCTTTATATTTCACTTCTCATCCTTCGAGTATCCTCGTTGCTTTCGAGATACGAAAACCTAACCGGAAATAGGTAAAAGTCGTGCAGGGGGTTCCGGGACAAAACCATCCAGTTCATAAGGTCACCCAGGGGGAAAAAGCCATCGATTTTCAGCCCTCGGTTCCATCGCCAACGCAGGTAAGAAACGAAAGACGGATACGGCACTTGGGATTTGAAAATGGACCAATGGCAACAGAAATTCGGGCAAACCGCCTCAACCCAAGGAGCCATCCGCTGCAAACATCTTCAGAGCGGTTGAAAAGTTACGACAGGCCCCGGTCGAGAAATAAACTTTCTTTGGCTCCGGCGTCAGAAGGGAACGATCAATTAGCGTCCTTAGGAAACTTCCTGCTTCGTTTGCTCAAAGAAATAGATCTGGAAGAGCAACTTGAATTTGCTATCCAATATTCGGCACGCCCGAGCCATAAATAATGGCAGACACAAGACCTTGGTCCAAAATAAGAACAAGACCCGTTGACAACGCTCTCAAAGGTGGATGCTGAACAGCTAGCTTGAAAAGTCTTACTCAAAAACCTCGACGTGGACCAAATACCTCTTCTACATCTACGCGATACCTTGCAAGCCACTGCGAGGGTGTATGGCAGGGGGTGAAGGTCACCAAACATGCACTATTGAGCATCATTCTTGCAGAATGATGAGACCGAATCTATCTCTCTAATCTTATTTATCTGGTCGAATCCAGCACAACGTGCTGATGCCCCTGATATATATCTAACATTCTCAGTAAAGCCATCCGATTTAAATGTCTGTAATAGATTTAATCCGTACTTTAACCTACGATCTAATAATGATTCCCAACCCAACTCCTCCACCAATTCCGACCAAACCTCTCAAACGGACAAACTCCTCTAAACAAACATGCACTAATGGTGCATGCTTGGTGAGAGTCCACCCCCTGCCACACACCTTTATGGTGGCTTACAGGATAATGTGTAGATGTAGAAAAACGCCAAGGGATGATAAGTATGACTCGACATATAGTCTCATGGCAACAAAATATTTTGAGTATTGTTACGGGCATTGAATTTTTCAAATTAAACAACTATTTCTTCTTCATGCAAGAGGAGTTCACAACAAAATATATTGTTTCGAAGATGACCCTATTACCATAATGCGGTCGCCGAAGTATACTAAATCAGCCTATTTAAGACGCTCGGCAAGTCTTTCGCGGAAGGGAAGAAGATAATCCGCGGAAATAAATCTGAGAAAACGAATTATCGGACCATACGATCGGAACTTCACACATTCTGCGAAAGAACCCATATCGTCGCACTCGTTACACAGAAACGGTATCGCGTAGGGTAGCTTGATTCTCAAAAAAATACAGTTGCGAGAATAGGATGAATGTCAATACGTATGACGACAGTAGAAAAGGGTTGGGGAAGTATGCTTGGGATCGGACTGGTGTGTCGTCTCCAGCCGGAGGTCTACCCGAGGAAGGGTTTGACTTCACGAAAGTTCGACTTCAGGAAGTGGAGGAGACTTTTCAGCGAATGACAATTCACCCCCTGCCACACACGTTAGAGGTGGTTCGGAGGGCAATCTATAATAAAAATGGCTACGCCAGGTTTTATTCCACCCTTCCTGCGTCCATGAAACATTCCTACTCAAATACAATAATCTACAAAACCAAATGTCAAAACCATGATGTCGCAAATGAACTACGCTATTGGTCCTCTCACCCAAACAACTAGCATCGCTCGATTATCCAATACTAATAACGTTAATGCTTTGCAGTAATTTACTTCTTTGTATATACATCTCATCTACATAATATCCTACAACCCACCGTAAAGGTGTGTGGAAGGGGTTGAATTCACACCAAACGTGTATTACATACCATGCATAAAAAGGATTAGTAATAATATTCTAGTCTAAACTTCACAATTTAAAAAAGATAAAAATAGCAAAGCAAGCATGCAGTACAATACTGTTAGTTGGGTTAGCTTAACGTCCTCATACCAACATGCTATCTATCCTACCTATGCTATCCATTGATACGCTTGTGTTTATGCTATTGATTATATTTACAGCTATTCATATCCCTAATTGTACGAGGAAAAAAGGACATTGTGAATCTCTCGGTTCGGCAGACAATTTCTCTAATTTTGTAATGATGGTCCAGTGAACCACAGTAAATTGGAGTTAGCAAAATATTTTTAACATCATCAGTGAAAATATTATCTTGTAATTATCATTTTTTTAAGAGAATAAATCCAAATTTCAACCTACGATCTGACAATGATTCCTATTTTAATTCATTTATTAGACTGGTTGACGCGGTTGAAGCATCGTATATCACGGTATTGCGGCTAGTTTAGCAACCACCAACGAACAGAAGAATGTGAACACGCTACTCCACAGAGTATTTTGGAAGCTAACTCTCTATATACGCGGGAGGGAATTTAATCAGGGCCAGGAGACTTGTTGGGGCTTATATCTTTAAGTAACTTTTCAGTACCATTACAGGAAATTTCAATTGGTTTCATCAGCCGCTGAAAGAGGCCAGGTAACACGACAGTGGAAATTGCGGAAGGTGGGTTAAAAACGGTTTGGAAGAAGGAATGCAGGAAGTTAACTTTGTAAAGAGCGTTTGAGGCCATTTCACCCTTATCATTTTTAAGTGAATAGACGGCAGACTTATGGCCTTGCACTTCCCTTACGTACGACCAGAAGACTTTTGGATTTTACTTCAATTGTTCCCCAAGTGTTTTTCTTCTGAATTCTGAAAATGCATTACGAGGAGCTGTTTTGCAGTGGATTTTGAAATTGCACAGTTTTCAAATATTACAATACGCTCATCAATGGGCATATATTTACTAATTCTTTTCATTTTTGAATGACATATTGGCTGCTGTCTCAGGAATTTTCTCACTTCGGCATTGCACTGCCTAGGTTCAGTGCTTTCTTTATTAAATTTACTAGGGATATATCTATTGATCCCAGAGCGCATGATATTAACGAACGACTTCCATGAACCCTTCGTACATAAGTTTATGGAAGACTTTTTAAAATCTGATAAGGAATCTCATACCTAAATAAATTTTAAAGTTAGCAAAGTCAACTCTTTTTAAAATATAAATATTTATTTTTTGTTCAAAATTTTTATCTAAAGTTAGAGAGAATTTTGCAGTCAGCACTCTGTGGCCACTGATTCCATCAACGGTGTCAATCTTAGTCACTTTCTGTGCGATGCTGGTTGCCGATAAATCAAGAATGTTATCCTCAAAAGCAGTACGATTGAGAAGCTACGTCAGACACCGAGACCAAAGGGGGGAATTATTTGGAATGTTTCGGGATTGAGGAAAAGTACGATGCAGTGAGAGAGAGAGAGAGAGAGAGAGAGAGAAAGAGAGGATGCTGACTCTGCCCGGAAACGGGAGCGATTAGCGAGGGGGGGGGGGCGGGAGGACGGCATCCGCCCAGGCGACAAACGCAGACTGTCTCACCATTGCCTTCGCAGGTCTTCCTCCTCGGTCCCAATCCACAGCCTCGCAGCAACAGGTCTTCCTTGGCAGCTACAGACTGCACCCCTGCGGGCAAAGAGAAAGACAAAGGTGGCGTTAGAAATCGGCATGAATGCAGACAAGCTGTGGCGAAGTCAATCAGCACCAAAGAAGGCATTGCATACATATATTATTAGATATAACTGTACTTGATAAGAGATAGGTGTTATTCATGTAGGCAACAGGCAATAGCAGCTAAATGGTTGGTAGGTTGCTATAGTTTTTCCTTCCGAATATAATAAAGGGTCACGACGTGATGACTTGATAAGCACCTAAATTTTGGTAGTCTAGAGTGATCCGATGAAAGTACGGAACTATACCAATTTATTTTGAACTGAACCCTTACATTTTCTTGCCCAATATAATTAAAATTATGAATTCAACAAAAGTACTACAGCAGTTGAGAGAAAGTCGTTAATTCTTGACATTAATGCATGCCTGGTATATTTCATCCCCCGCCAAATACTCTTCGGGGGCTGACAGGGTATTTGCAAACGTAGTTGTAGAAATAACTAACCTATTAATAAAAGTAATATCCCTCCAGGTGCAGCTACACCTAAACTATACGCAGCAAGTTACAACTACACGATACCTTTCAAGCCACCGCGAGGGTGTGTGGCAGGGGGTGAAGATCACCAAGCAAATTTACCAACATGCAAATAAGCAACTATGGGGTCTCATGTTACCACAAGTCTCAAGTTACCACAAGGATGCGTAATATGGGATGAACCAACACTAACATCCCACCTTGTGTATGCAGCCAGTGTGTATGGGATCCGAATGAATTAGGTTTGATCAGAGAACTAGACAGCGTGCAGCGTAGACCAACTAGGTTCGTTAAAAGGTGTTACGATAGGTTGAGTAGTGTTTCAGAATTAATACAAGAATTAGGGTGGGAGTCATTATCAGAGCGTAGGTTAAGGTACGGATTAAATCTATTAGAGGAATTTCAGCCAGATAGTTTTACTAAAGATGTTAGGCACATATTAAAAACACAGGCGTATTATGCTATATTCGACCAGATAAATAAGATTAGAGAGATAAATTGTCGTACTGATAGATTCAAAAATGGCATTTTCCCCCGTACTTTAAAAGAACAGAATAGGCAGCATTACAAAGGGATAGGTGGGGAAATATTTTGGAGTAGTCTGTAGTGCATGATCTACTATCTATCTATCTACATAATACCCTGCAAGCTACCATAAAGGTGTGTGGCAGGGGGTGAACTCTCACCAAACATGCACTACATATCATGCATAAAAAAGGATCAGTACTTTTATAGGTACTGTTCAAAACTACGCTATTTAAAAAAAGATAAAAATAGCAAAACAAACATGAAAAAACATGCCGTTAGTTGGGTTAGCTATAAGTCCTTAAACCAACATGCAGCTACCAATGTTATCCATTGCTACACTCGTACTGGATATATTTACCGTTATTCATATCCCTAATAGTACGAGGAAAAAAGGACATTTTGAATCTGTCAGTTCGGCAATCTATTTCTCTAATTTTATGATTATGGTCCAGTCTACCATAGTAAGTTGGGGTTTGCAAAATATTTTTAACATCATCACTGAAAATATGGTCTTGGAATTTGTTTAAGAGATTAAGTCTAAATTTCAACCTGCGATCGGACAGTGATTCCCAATTGATGCATTATTCATGTATTAATCCCTTAAATACTATAGATACTAACAATCTAGTTGCATGAGACCCTATAGTTGTTTGTTTGCATGTCGGTAGTGCATGATTGGTGATCTTCACCCCCTGCCACACACCCTCGCGGTGGCTTGCAAGGTATCGTGTGGATGTAACATTTTCATGAATTGATAATTATGCTACACTTGCCTGGTACATGCCTGAATAACACGTTTCTCTAATTAAGTATTTAAGTAGAGCATGTTTGGTGAATATTCGCCCTTTGCCAAAAACCCTCGGTAGTGCTCAGACGATTTAAGACGTACCACGGAGTTTCAGGTGAAGATGGCCTTGGAGGGAGCGGGATCCAAAGCGCGGTGACATCCGCCAGACCGCGTCCTCGTGGTCGAGAGCCGTAAACATACTCGAGACCGGCGATTCAGGAAGGAGAGAAGAGATCCGAGCGGTCAGGTGCTTTCGCACGGAGGCCTTCCCGGCGATTGCGGGAAGCGAGCGAGTGATTCACTCCGGATTTTTGGGCAAGGCCTCGAACTTTCGCCGCGCGCGCGGGAACGAAAAACCTCACCAGAGAGCCATCACGACTCTCGAGCGGACTAAACGAGAGCGCGGAGTCAGAAATATTCGCGCCTGGCGCCGAAAAAAAATAACCGTAACGACGCGACCATCAACGCAAATAGGAGGTCGTAAATTTCTAGAGCCGAGTGAAAATCAGGGGGGGATACACTCGATAGTGGACGGCAGGTTCGATCCTAGGCCTCCTTGCGGCGTTGCTCCGCATTTAAAAGGCGCCTCGGAACAAGCTACGAGATGTAGGGGTGGTATTGAAAGGCATACGTCATGCATGACTAGTGATGATTCACCCCCACCACACGCCTTAGAGATGGCTCACAGGGAACATCTACATAATACCCTGCAAGCCACCATAAAGGTGTGTGGCAGGGGGTGAATTCTCACCAAACATGCACTACATATCATGCATAAAAAAGGAATAGTATTAATATAGTAGTCAGAACTACACTATTTAAAAAAGATAGAAATTTCAAAGCACACATGCAAAAACAATCTGTTAGTAGGGTTAGCTTTAAGTACTCATACCAACATGCAGCTACCAATGCTATTCATTGCTACTCTCCGATAGGACATATTTACCGTTATTCGTATCTCTAATTGAACGAGGGAAAAAGGACATTTTGAATCTATCAGTTCGGCAATCAATTTCTCTAATTTTATGATTATGGTCCACTCTACCATAGTAAGTTGGGGCCCGCAAAATATTTTTAACGTCATCACTAAAAATATGGCCTTGGAATTTGTTTACGTGATTAAGTCTAAATTTCAACCTGCGATCTGACAATGTTTCCCAATTTAATTCATTTAATAGACAGGTTACGATAAATAGGGTTATTATACCGTTCCTTTACAAATCTTGCCGATCTTCGCTGCACACGTTCAAGTTCGTTATTTAGACCGATTTCGTAGGGATCCCATACACTGGCAGCATATTCCAAATGAGGTCTTACAAGGGAACAGAAGCTGATTTCTCGTACATGATCGTCACATTTACCCAGTACTCTTTTGACGAACCCAGTTTGCGATTCGCTTGACCCATTATTTCACGTATTGCGTTTGCAATACGTGAACAACCCTTTGCGTTAAGGGTTTGTTCTTTTTTGCAATGCGATTTTGGTGATTACTCCTTGCCATACACCCTTGAAACGGGATTCGACGTTCATGTACATATGATCTAGATATAAATGCTAAATAATGAACTTGAACGTGTGCCGCGAAGAACGGAAGAATTTACATCTACATCTACATAATACCCTGCAAGCCACCACAAGGGTGTGTGGCAGGGGGTGATTGCTCACCAAACATGCACTACATGTCATGCATAAAATTAATTCCACATTCACATTTATAAAGGAACGGTACGATAACTATATTAGCGTAACCAGTCTATCAAATGAACTGAAATGGGAATCATTGTCAAATCGTCGGTTTAAATTCAGACTTACTCACTTAATAAAATCAACTGATTCAGGCGAGATGTAGTGGAAGTTTGACATATTAGAATCAAATATCGGTGCACTTTTCCACAGGGTATTATGTTGTTGTTACTTGTGGAAAAGTGCACCGATATTTGATTCTAATTACTCACTTAAATAAATTCCAAGATAATATTTTCAGTGATGACGTTAAAAATATTTTGCGGAACCCAATTTACTATGGTAGACTGGACCATAATGACAAAATTAGAGAAATTGATTGCCGAACTTACAGATTCAAAACGTCCTTTTTTCCTCGTACTATTAGGGATATGAATGACGGTAAATACATCCAGTACGAGTGTAGCAATGGATAACATTCGTAGCTGCATGTTGGTATAAGGACTTAAAGCTAACCCAACCAACAGCATGTTTTTGCATGTATGCTTTGCTATTTTTATCTTTTTTTAAATAGCGTAGTTTTGAACAGTACCTATAAAAGTACTGATCCTTTTTTTATGCATGATATGTAGTGCATGTTTGGTGATAGTTCACCCCCTGCCACACACCTTTATGGTGGCTTGCAGGGTATTATGTAGATGTAGATTCATAATGTCCTTCCTTTCTCGCACAATTAGGGATATGAATAGTAAATAACCCCAATAGCATAAATACGAGTGTATCAATGGATAGCATAGGTGCATGACGGTATAAGTACTTTAAGCTAACCAAAAGAACAGAATCCTACTGCATGCTTGATTTGCTATTTCTATCTTTTTCAAATTGTGATGTTTAGAGTAGAATATTATTACCATTCCTTTCTGTGCCTGATATGTACATCTACATTTACATCTACATAATACTCTGCAAGCTATTAAGGTGTGTGGTAGGGGGTGAATTATCACCAAACATGCATTTACATATCGTGCATAAAAAAGGATTAGTAATAATATACTAGTCTAAGCATCACTATTTAAAAAAGATAAAAATAGAAAAGCAAGCATGCAAAAACATGCTGTTAATTGGGTTACCTTCAAGTCCTTATACAAATATCCTATGCTATACTTTGATTCACTCGTATTGGACATATTTACCACTATTCATATACCTAATTGGGCGAGGAAAGAAGGACATTTTGAATCTGCCAGTTCGGCAATCAATTTCTCCAATTTTTTTTTATTATGGTCCAGTCTACAATAGTATGCTGGGGTTCGCAAAATATTTTTAACGTCATCACTGAAAATTTATCTTGGAATTTATTTAGGAGATTAAGTCTAAATTTCAACCTGCAATCAGACAATGATTCCCATTTTAATTCATTTAATAGACTGGTTACATTAATATAGTTATCGTACCGTCCCTTTACAAATCTTGCCGAAGATCTAACGCATGTTTGGTGTGAATTCGCCCCCTGCCGAACAACTTTATGTTGGCTTGCAGGTTATTATGTAGATGTAGATAGATGATAACCTGAAAGCCACTGCAAAGGCTGCCATGTCCCTGCCACACACCCTCGTGGTGGCTAGCAGGGTATTACGAGGAAGGGCGTATGGCACGGGTGAACCATCACCAAGCATGCAACCTAATTTAAGAGATCGAATCCTATGTTCGTTACTACAGTACGGGTTTTTTATAAGTCAGAAAACCGTCATTGCCAATATCGTACCCATAATCAAAAAATAGATCATGTTACTTTCCCTCCATGGACAAAGGAAAAGACGGCGGCGGCATCCTGCGGGCAAACATTTTTTGAATGCTTTCGGGTCGGATATATTTTCTGATGGAAATCGGAAGCGGGCGTGCGAATGGGCGGGAAAAGTGTTGGGAAGCTCCACGTCGTAAAGACGGAGATAATATCGTCTTTCGAAAGTTGCCTCATTCACACACGTGCTCTGTAATCGCCCCAATGTAAGCGTGAGACGAGTGAGTTATGTCTCGACTGCGTGGGGTTAGAAAATGAATGCATTATAGTCATCCCTTTGCCATAAATCATCGTAATGCGAACGGAAAGATAGAATTAATGTCGCGGTGGAATCGGCTGGCCCAATATAACACCAATATAAAACAACTTTAACGCTTGCGGGCAAGCCACGTCATTTTACCTACAGTCCCTGAGGGAAAACGATTTAATTTCCATCATTCCAACATTACTGAAGGCGGAAACTGATTCTCCGGCGAAATTAAATAGCAACGCAAGTCCGAAAGTAATAGATGGATCGAGATGGTGCTATTACTGGAACCGTGCCATTCCATACCGAGTGCATAGGTTCGAAGTTTATTCCTACGAAATCGGTCTAAATAATGAACTTTAACGTGTGCAGCGAAGATCAGCAAGATTTATAAAGGGACGATACGGTAACTATATTAGCGTAACCAGTCTACTAAATGAATTAAAATGGGAATCATTGTCAGATCGCAGGTTGAAATTTAGACTTAATCTCTTAAACAAATCCCAAGACCGTATTTTCAGTGATGATGTTAAAAATATTTTGCGAACCCCAACATACTATGGTAGACTGGACCATAATCACAAAATTAGAGAAATTGATTGCCGAAATGACAGATTCAAAATGTCCTTTTTTTCTTCGTACAATTGGGGATATGAATAGCGGTAAAATGTCCAATGCGAGTGAATCAATCCATAGCATAGGTAGTTGCATGTTGGAATAAGTACTTGAAGGTAACCCAATTAACAGCATGTTTTTGCCTGCTTACTTTGCTATTTTTACCTTTTTAAATAGTGAAGATAAGACATTAATACTAATCCTATTTTATGCATGATATGTAATGCATGTTTGATGAGAATTCGACCCCCTACCTTTATGGTGGCTTGCAGGGTATTATGTAGAAATAGATGAAGTTTGACAGAGTCAGGAAATTTTCAGGGTAAATCACGTCTCTACAGTAGTGCCGTGTGGAGAGTCACTCGTTGCTCCATCCGTAGAATGGGGCGTTAAACTGAGGTCCCATGCATCTACATATTGCATTGCCAACAAACTATAGAGTGTGTTGCAGGGGGAGTCTCCACACCAGGAAGTGATATGAAGGAGCCTTCAGTTACGAGTGGACTTATGGTGTTGCTGTTCGAAGCCCACTAGTACTCAAGAGGACCACTAAAACCAGCAGCATCATCTTAATCTACAAATTACTTGGAAAGTCGTCTCAAGTGAACGATAGACAAATCACTACAAGTTTTAGAAAATTTAGGCAGCACGTGGGAGTGTATTTTACCACCTTTTGGATGTATCAGAAGAAAAAAAACATCGTATTTTCTAAGATATCGTTTTTTTTAAATTTCACTACACGTTTTTAAGTTTTTAGTGTTTTAAAATAGATAACTACTACAAAGAACTTACACACATACAAAGAGCATAAGCTGTCCGCAATCCCCGCTATTTTAATTTTTTAAAATTATATTATTCAAGCAATGAATTATATTTCTTAAGTAGCATGTAATTAGTACATACACGACTATTATTTTTGCATGCCTGCATAATAGTGAATGTAAATTAAATTCTATTTCCATATAAAATTCATGTTTGGTTCAACCCTTGCCACACACCCTTGATGTGGCCTTTAGGGTATTACGTAGGTGTAGATAGATGAAAGTGCCGATTCTCGTTATTCCGGAAGCAAATCATTCGGAAGGTGCGAGTCGGATACATACATTTGCCCCACCTGCCACAACCCCTTGGCGTCGGCTCGGGCAGTGGTGGGCGCGGACGAAGGTCGAGGAGCGCGCGCGAGACAGAAGGTGAAAGGAAGGGAGTCTCTCTCTTTGAGGAGCGAAGAGGGAGAGATAGCGAGACAGAAGGGAAAACCGCAGCATGGGGGCGAAGAGGAAGCAAGGCTTTAAGAGGAACTCAGATAAGCGTTCCACGAAAGAGAGACGAGAGCAGGAGGAAAACAAAAGCGCTTTTGAAGAACCAAGTGGCGAGGGCGAGCGGGAGGGCTTCCCAGGTAGTCTTGTGGACAAAGGAACCCCGTGAGGCAGACAGCATTTCCTAAATGTCGCGGATGGATTCCCGTGACTTGTTATTAGTCAGAGAGGAGAGGACAGTCCAGTCCGATGGGGAAGTCAAATACTCCAAGCGTCCGGAGTGCCGGATTCTCGGAAATGTTCGATGGGGACATAGGAGAGAAGAGAAGCGGTTAATGGCCTTCTCTGGAGGAAGGCGGGTAATGGCTATGTCGGAGCGCCCGCTAATTAACCAAGGTAGCGAAGTTAACCGTCGGCCAAAACTCTCCAACCTACTCGGGACAATATTTACAGTATCAGGAGGGAGATAAGGGGGAGAGGAATTTTTTAAAGTTTCGAAAATGAATCCTGTGAAAAGATAGATATTCGAGGAGGAACCTCGTAATGTGAGAATAATAAGTCACCAACTATCAAGAGTTCTAACGCCTATGATTAACAGAATTAATTTCACATTTAAATGTACAGAACCCATTCAATATTCCTTTTGTATCTTCGCTATAATTTATTAGAGGGGCCTTCGCAGTACGACTAGCTGCAAATATAATTGCAGGTCACTTGTTAATAACTTTATTAGGGAGTACTGGGCCTTCATTAACTTATAGAATCATAACTATATTAATTATTACTAATTGCCACCTCCAACGGTCAACAATCCTAAGATTGGTTTGACGCAGCTCTCCACTCGATTTTCCTATCGGGTAGCCTCTTCATGATGACATAATTCACATCCTTTACAACTTGTCCCATGTAACTCATTCGATGCCTTTTCCATTATTCCCTTTCACTTTTCCCTCGACGAATGTCATCATCCGGGCCACCGTGTCTCCAAAAATGGCCGATCAAGTTGTCCCATCTTCTTTTTATAGTTTTCAGCAACTTCCATTTCCTCCTACACTTCTCAAAACTTCTTCGTTTGCCACTCGGGCGATCTATTTTATCTTCTTCATTCTTCGGCAGCACCACATTTCAAATGATTACAGCCTCGACTTCTCTGCTGCTGCTATCGTCCACGATTCGCAGAAAAATGAAGTTGTAAACCTCTCCGTCTCACTATCCATCTCTCAAATTTATCTTCAACACACACGATGCACACGGCATATCAAAAGTATTCCCCATCCATTACAAAGATGGACAGGTGGATTGTTATCAAAACAAGGCGCTGGTTGGACGAGCATCCTGCATCACGCCCCAGTGAGCGCCCATTCATGGGCATCGCAAAATAGCCAGGCTCTCCCTCGGCCTCCACTTTCCATGACGTAGTTTTCGATCATCGCGCAGAATAAAGCCGGGCGTTGCATCCCACACAAAAAAGCTTACTGCCTTTTTCTCTTTATTAGCATCCCTGCGAGTCTGGTCGGCCGCCGATATTGGAAGCCCTTACGTCGGAAGGATGAGGCAAGTGAGTGGATTCCAACACAGAACGCTCGTGTACGACCAAGAGGGTCAAGTTTAGTCAACCGCCACACACCTTTATGGTGGCTTTCAGGGTATTAAGTCTACTTCTACGTAATACCCTGCGAGCCACCACGAGGGTGCGTGGCAGGGGGTGAAGATCACCAAACATGCACCATTGACACGCAACTAGGATATTTAATAGAGATATGCTAAATATAGCGCCACGTGCAGCTAGATGGATAATGTCTACGAAATAAGAAAGGGATTATTGGTTGTTATTACATGCATCATGCACTACAGACTACTCTTGACTATATTTCACCTATCCCTTTGCTACGCTGTCTATTGTTCTCTCTTATGGTACGAGGGAAAGATGACATTTTAAATCTATCGGTACCACAATCTATCTCTCTAATCTTGTTAATCTGATCAAACCTAGCATAATACGCAGAGGTTCTTAATATGTATCTATCATCATCTGTGAACAAATCGGTTTCGAATTTACTTAAAAGGTATAACCTAAATTTTAACCTACGTTACGATAGTAATTCCCATCCTATATCTTTATCTATGATATACCCTGCAAGCCACCTCGAGGGTGTGTGGCAGGGGGTGCATCCACACCGGGAATAATGACACAACAAACAAAAATGAACAACACAAAACAAACACCACACCTTTAAAAGTAATTAGGGAAAAGAAAAGAAAAAAAAAACTACCAAATCCCAATCAGTTGTTTCTCAATCCTAAATCCTAGGTGTTCTCTTAAACTCTTGACACTTATACAATTATCATAACGGCATTTAACAAATCTAGCGGATCTCCTCAGCACACGCTCTATGCAGATGTAGATGGATCCCACGGAATCAGCGTCCGTTACGACACGAACAGAGGCTAAGGACAACTAGTGCACACTGCTGGACGTTAATCGATTTTAAATCAAACGGTCAAATGTTAGCTTTAGCATCTACACTACGAGTTTTTTTATTGGTCCAAATTATCTAGAATTTAATGCATTTCTCCGAATAATTAAGGTATTTTACATGCAATATCATATGAAAAGCCATCATCAGCTGGTTCGGACTCAGCACGTAAATAATATTCACACATTTTTTCAAATAGTTATGCCAAAGAAAAGAAAATTGACACCTACTATCATGCAGAAATTCAAAAAAATCTTAATCGAAAATCTACGCTACCTCATTTCACTGCCCCCTGATATCTTTGTTGCCATCTATTACTCCCCATAATCGTGCGCGGATAAATGAATATTTAACACCTGCACAATGCCCTGCAGGCCATAAGGATTACGCAAGCCTTAAGGATTCTGGCAGGGAGCGGATCTTCTCCATACTAGCATACTACTAGTAGAACTACTAGCAGCATTTAAGTCTAAATATAAAAACCCCCAAAAAAATTAAATTGGGTAAATTTGACTAGTGAGCAATTTTTAAACCACGCAGACGATACGGAGCCATACTTCCACTATACACTCTGAGATTCCCTGCCGGAGTGTATAGGACTGGTGAAAAATATACATGATACCATTCAGCTGTAGAGCGAGTTTCGTGGTGATACACCTACTGCTGAATTCCCACAGAGAGAAATTAGCATGCTACGATTTCACGATGACATTGACATACCCCGGCCTGCGGCGAGAAGTCGGACCGTGAAGTTTTCGCGCCCGATGGCTCTTTTGTCTTCTCATCACATTTCCCAAGTACTCTTTTTATAAATCCTAGCATTCTTTTCGCTCGACAGAATATTTCCCGGATGTGTCTTCCCCACGATAAATCTTTAGTGATTATTACACCTAAATACCTTATGGTTTCAACGCTTTCGATCTTCGTGTTGCTAATTTTATAGGATCGCTCTATAGAATTATTCCTCCTCCAAAAATTGATAGCTACACATTTTTTAAGGTTAAGTTCTAACTGCCATTTGTCGCACCACTCTTAAATTGCATCTAAATCCTTGCTAAGCGATTTCCTGCCTTCTTCTTTTGATATACCCCTATACACTACCGCATTGTCTGCAAAAAGTCTAAGGTTACTACTAACTACGGTACCCAAATCGTTTATGTATAAAAGAAATAGAAGCGGACCTACTACGCTACCCTGGGTAGGCACACAAATATATATACCATATATATTTTTTTTAATTTTACTGCAATTACTAGAGAGATATTTGGAGCAATCAGTGAACGATATGAAAGAGAAGAATTACCTTCACTAATATGAATAGGTTGGCGGATAGGAAAATTCAGCGGAGAACTGCTTCAAACCAAACCACCTTAGGTTGATGTGGAATTTCATTTCGCCACGCTCGCTTGCTTCGCAATCACGCAGACCGAGCGTCTCCCCGAGAGACTGCAGAGAGGGGCTGGGCGGGAATCCGTCGGTGAATTCGCGGAGCCATCGCAAACAACCGAGGGCGACCACTGCGTCGCACCGGAAAGTGCTCACCAGGCGTCGGAAGCCGCAGAGGACCCGCCCGGCTACGCGGCGGCCGCAACCAAAGTGGCGCAACCCGACAATCATGAATTGGGCGACTTCCGCCATTAATTAGTTAAGATAGGGCAGGGACCCTAAAAAAAAAAAAAATCTTCCTGCGGTGAAGTGTCGGCCAGTTTCAAAACAAACCGTCGGAAAGACATCACGATTTGGGGATCCGCCCTACTTTCCCACGAAGATTTTACGGGGGAGATTCTTCCGGAAGATGCTTTTTACGTGGAGTCTTCCAGATACAACAAACGCGGGTATAATGGGTAGAATCCCACTGCACACGAGAAATTCCGATCATTGCGAAGAAAACTCATCGCTAGCATGGCTGAATGAGTTTTTCATTATCAACCTAGGCTGGCGTGTTTTGATTTCTCGGAAATAATTTTCTTGCCAAACTCAATTAGCAATAAACCTGGAGAGGCGACTGGCAAAAATAAATTTATAGATACTTACATCACGAGGAATATACTCATTGGTAGGTGTAGTGTACGGTACATTAGCCTGTAGTGCATATAAAAGAATTATTTTAATGCTGCAAAATTATCAACTACGCAAGCAAATCCAGTATATGGGATCCATATGAAATAGGCCTAAATAATCGTGTGCAGCAGGGATCGGCAAGATTTGTAAAAGAACGGTACGATAACTATATTAGCGTAACCAGTCTATTAAATGAATTAAAATGGGAATCATTGTCAGATCGCAGGTTGAAATTTAGACTTAATCTCTTAAATAAATTCCAAGATAATATTTTCAGTGATGACGTTAAAAATATTTTGCGAACCCCAGCTTACCATGGTAGACTGGATTATAATCACAAAATTAGAGAAAATAATTGCCGAACTGACAGATTCAAAATGTCATTTTTTCCTCGTACAATTAGGGATATGAATAGCGGCAAATATGTCCAATAAGAGTGAATGAATGTATAGCACAAGTAGCTGCATGTTGGAATAAGGACTTGAAGGTAACGCAACTAACAGCATGCATACTTTGCTTTTTGTATCTTTTTAAATTAGTGAAGTTTAGACTAGTATATTAATATCAATCCTTTTTCTTCATGATATGTAGTGCATGTTTGGTGAGAATTCGCCCCCTGCCACACACTTTATGGGGGCTTGCAGGGTATTATTGTAGATGTAGATATCTATATCTTTATTTATACCATCTATGACAACTCTCTGCTCTCGCCCACATAAGAATTTTGGCAAAAGAATAGCTCTCCCCCTAGCACTTACAAAATAAGTAATAATGAATTAACAAACGTGGAATCCATTAAATATCTTGGAATAAGACTGACAAATGCTCTTTCCTGGGGTAAACACATTCGTGAAATAATGGGTCAAGCGAATCGCAAACTGGGTTTCATTAAAAGAGTATTGGGTAAATGTGACGATCATGTACGAGAAATCAGCTACTTTTCCCTTGTTAGACCTCATTTGGAATATGCTGCCAGTGTATGGGATCCCTACGAAATCGGTCTAAGTAATGAACTTGAACGTGTGCAGCGAAGATCGGCAAGATTTGTAAAGGGACGATACGATAATTATATTAGCGTAACCAGTCTATTAAATGAATTGAAATGGGAATCATTGTCAGATCGCAGGTTGAAATTTAGACTTAATCTCTTCCACAAATTCCAAGGCAATATTTTCAGTGATGATGTTAAAAATATTTTACGAACCCCAACTTACTATGGCAGACTGGACCATAATCATAAAGTTAGAGAAATTGATTGCCGAACTGACCGATTCAAAATGTCCTTTTTCCCTCGCACAATAAGAGATACGAATAACGGTAAATATGTCCTATCGGAGAGTAGCAATGAATAGCATTGGTAGCTGCATGTTGGTATGAGTACTTAAAGCTAACCCTACTAACAGAATGTTTTTGCATGTTTGCTTTGCAATTTCTATCTTTTTTAAATAGTGTAGTTCTGACTACTATATTAATACTATTCCTTTTTTATGCATGATATGTAGTGCATGTTTGGTGAGCAATCACCCCCTGCCACACACCCTTGTGGTGGCTTGCAGGGTATTATGTAGATGTAGATGTAGAAGAATTCTTTTACCCAACATCTTTATTTATACCAAAACTCTCTAACTTCAAGATTAATTTATCATGAGGAACTTTATCGAATGCCTTTTTAAAATCTAAAAATATCGCATCAACTTCAGTACTGTTTTCGCCGTAGACTAAAATATCGTGTACGAATAAAGCTAATTGTGTCTCGCAAGATCTACCTTTACGGAACCCATGTTGGCTGTTTATGAGTAATTCCTGACTATCCAAATGCCCCATGATCTAACTGACTACAATGTGCTCAAATATCTTACAAGAAAGGTGTTACGATAGGTTAAGTAGCGTTTCAGAATTAATAAAAGAATTAGGGTGGGAATCATTATCAGAGCGTAGGTTAAGGTACAGATTAAATCTATTAGAGAAATTTCAATCGGATAGCTTTACTGAAGATGTTAGGCACATATTAAAAAAAAACAGCGTGTTATGCTAGATTCGACCAGATAAATAAGATTAGAGCGCTAGATTGTCGTACCGATATATGAAAGATATCTACATAATACCCTGCAAGCCACCATAAATGTGTGTGAAAGTTGAGAAACCCTCCGGATATGAACAAGAATGACGTGATAAGGAGGACCATGATTGTGTCTTGGATGGAGTCCTCTTCACAATACCAGATTATACGCTCTTCACGTCGTCGCATGGCAGAGATGACTCGATGTCGGCCTTGGGAGAGATATGATTGCTATTCCGGCGCACTCTCTCACTGACCGGAAGGGCGTGAAAGGGGGCGGGGTGCACATAGAAACCCAGGTTCGCTAAGAACAGTTTTGCGAAAAGGAGATGGCATTCATTCCCCAAACACTATCTAGATCCCTATAAAAGGGAGAAATCATCTATTTACTGAAAACTATGATAACAAAGCGCCCTGATAACTAAGATTATCGTCAGATCTAACATTGAACTTCGGGACAAATCACGGGAAGACATTTAAGATTGACTGTGTCAACGATACATTAAACATATCAGTGACCCACCTCGGTGTGATGACTGCGACTGTCTTCTTAGCATTCGACACGTCCTGACGGAGTGCGACAAGCATCGGGATGCACGCGAGCGACTAGGCATCAGAGGAGGCCTAGGGCATATCTTAGGTAATAACTCCGAATGTCTATCCCGAGTCACACCTTTTATGAAAGCAACTGGCCTTTATAATAAAATCTAAGTTACCACTGTCTGTGTAGATATATAGTCTTTTAATTCATGTAAGTATAATAATATCAGCATTGCACTCCTACTGACATTAAACCTAGGACAGTACAAATTAGACTGTGGGTGGTGCAAAATGACCTCAGCCGTCGACGCACCCAATAAACACCCAATACTACTACTACATATCAGTGTACCTAGATAAGTAAGATCATAAAAAATAGAGAGAGATATGTTATACTATATTATATTAGGACAGATAAAAATAGAATGAAAAATGATCATCTGAAAACATTTGTCCCAATCATTCGCCTTGTTCAAACAAAGCAGACGGACAATTAACGTATGAAGCTGACCTTTAGAGCCACATGCCTCTCTTAACGCTGGCAGGTGTGAGTTGGACAAACATTCGATCCAAGTCTTGCCGGCCGTTTCTTCGAGGCGAACCAACGCTCATTTTCATCCATGACCTGTACGCGTTCGGTCCGGAGGGTCAACCACGGTTTATGTTGTCAGCGGCTTTCATGCGGCTGCGAGTGACAAAAATGCGGCATCGCCACACCGCGGGTGATATGATTACACAATTCTAGAGACTGGAGGAATCAAGGAGGTCGCAGATGTAACGGCGAAACGTTTCAGCGTTGTAGGAATTTTGTGGCGGCCGGCGGATACGAGCTCAAATGGTAACGTTGAGAAGACAGAATTACAGGGAGTCGTCGGTGACACATGCTCCAAATGATCAGTCACCTCTGTAGTGACATATCGCCATGTTACCTTTGATCTTAAACACAGTAAAGGCGAGTATTAAAACATCCAAGGAAAAGTACGACTAATGATGGTTACATGTTAATGAGTTTATGAATGATCATATTCACATAAAAACAATGACTGGACAAAAGGGAATACGTAAAATCACCTATTATTCTCTTACATCCAATATCTTAGCACACAATCAACGCTGTAAATAAATCCGTATATTCTATTCCAATAATAGAAGTTGTAATGAGTAAATGACACTTATAGTTTATTACTTGAGTTAGTTTTCTATGCGATAATGGCTGATAATAACCATAACGATAAATAAAAATTATTTTTCTACGATTTCAGTAGCTAAGGATTTTAAAAAAATATCGACCACCTACTGTTCATAATGTGCATTATTCATCTACATCTACACGATACCCTGCAAGCCACCGTGAGGGTGTGTGGCAGGGGGTGAAGATCACCAAGCATGCCTTACTAACATGCAAACATGCAACTATAGGGTCTCATACAACTAGATTGTTAGTATCTACAGCATTTAAGGGATTAATACATGCGTCATGCTCTAAAGACTACTCTAAAATATTTGCCCTACCTATCCCTTTGCTATGCTGCCTATTCTGTTCTCTTATAGTACGCTGTAGTTCCCTTATTACATGGCTGTTGGAGCTCCTATGCCACCATCTCTAGAGCTGGCAGCAGGAAGCAGTTGTAGTCTCAATCTGATATGATTTTAAAATGAAATGAGTTGGAATGACATCCATAATACGCGAAAGTCAACAAATATTATGTAGATAGAGTTGTCTGTAGGGCATGATGCATGTAATAACAACCAATAATCCCTTTCTTTTTTCGTAGATATTAACTATCTAGCTGCATGTGACCCTATTATGTTGCATGCCTCCATTAAATATCCTAGTTGCATGTCAATATTTTCCCTTTTGGTGATCTTTTCCCCCTGCTACACACCCTCGTGGTGTCTCGCAGGGTATTACGTAGAGATAGATATAGATGTAGAAAGAAGAATAGACGGATGGAACAGGGAATTAGGGATAATGGCGTACTGAAGACCATTGACGACGGCTGAATTCTGGGTAGATGAGGAAAGGAGAAAAGCAAACGTATTTTGGATCATAGGAAGAGAGGTATGAAATACGTCAAAATCAAGAAAAAATTAGCGTTGAGATGAGCTGCCAGGTGAATTCAATGCGCTAATGAATTGAGATACTCCATCAAAACCTACTCTAACTGGTAGATAACTAGCACTCGATTAAATTAACTATAGGTTTATGCGCGTTGCAATGAGAAAAACTCGCGCACTCTCCGTCCCAATAATCGTCAAGCTCTAACAAACAGATGACACAAGCGCACCAACATCCTCTTCCCACTGAAAATAGCGACGGACCAAATTCTTACTGTAGAGATGCGGAGAGACACTCGAAACAGACACGGCACCACACCTTACCACAGGAGAACGCCGTCGTGGGGTGTTCCACGATATGTCCCGGCTGTCCTTAGCCACACACACACACACGACCAGGCGGGGAGAGGACGACGGAAGACGACTTCGTTTCATTTTTTCTACCTGGGTCCCTCTTCCTTCTCTCTTTCTCTCCTCCCTCGTGCCCATTTTGTTTTTATTTCGGAGCGGGGGATTCTCGGGAAAAGATGCAAATGAGGCGCAGGTTGTCGAAGGCCATTCTGTTCGTCGGACGGCGGAGAGGGGAAGTGAGGAGGGAGGGGAGGAGGAGGAGAGGGGACAGCCGTGGCAGCATCCTGGCGTGGGTGGCGAGGGAAAAGGGCGGAGGGAGAACGAGGGAGGAGGGGCGAGGGGCTATCAAAGGGGAGGGGGTCTCGAGAGATCGGGACGGTGAAAGAATGGGGGTGGGGGGTAGGAAGGTGGGCAGGGTGCTACGAGAGATAAAGGGAAAGAGAGAGAGCCGCTGACTGAAGGACTGGCTACCCGCCCACTTCCCTCACTCACTCACGTACAAACATACAACAAGAGGACGGGGCTGCTCGGAGATCGTCCTCGCTGTTGCCCCTTCGCTCAGCTGGTCGCCGAGCCGAAAGCCAGGGACGGGTTATGATTTATATCTATATCTACGACATACCCTGCACGCCACCTCGAGGGTATGTGGCAGGGGGTGCATCCACACCAGGAACAATGACACAACAAACAAAAATGAACACTACAAAGCAAACACTACACCTTTAAAAGTAATTTGGGAAAAAAGAAGAAAAACTACCAAATCCCAATCATGTAGGACACACCCATGAATACCATGCATGCCTTGAAACCCGACACCAATTACATAGATACTCATGCATGAAAAGAAAGGCATTGCATGCAAGTCACAGGTTGATTTGAATATGCAGGTAATAAAAAAAAACTATCGACCTGAATATTACCTCTATAATTATTACCGTTTTACGCGATGTTTAATGTTCTGATCACGAATCGTACGCGGAAAAAATGACATTTTAAACCTGTCCGTCCTGCAATCTATGTTACCGTTATTTAACGCATCGCATTTAATGTCGGAATCCACACGGGCGGAGCTTGAAAAAAACAGCATAAAGTATTGACCCCTTAAGATTTCAGAATCGATATCACCGTTCTCCTGGTGTTACTGAAAAAACAAACAAACTGACATTTCTGGTAACATTCATGTACAGAGGTGAGAAATACGTAAATATGAAGGAAAAAATAGTGTAGGAAAGGAGTCGGCAATAAATGAAATACAAAGACGTGTACATCTACGTAATACCCTGCGAGCCACCGCGAGGGTGTGTGTAGGAGCATTCCATCAAAACCTACACTAACCGGTAGAAAACTATCAATCAATCAATACTATTATACGAACGTTGGGAAGAGAGCAATGCTTTGCTACATTGCTTGATGTTCAGATTGAGTCACATTACTTGGATGAACACTGATATGGAGTAGGAGTGAATAAGTGAATAACAACACTAATCTTTCACGAAATCTTCAGCAACAGAGAGTTTTAACCATCTACATTTATTTAAAAAATAAACCATTTAAATACTATCCTCAATTAATTTTTCCGCTGTATATTCTATACGACATTTTGAATAAATGGCAATTATTACACCCGATTTCAAGGTGATGTGATAATCTACATCTACGTGATACCCTGCAAGCCACCTCGAGGTATCCACAGGTACATGCACATCCTCGAGGTATCATATTATCCACAGGTGAGGTTAGACATATACAAAAACCTGTATTTTAGTATATGACATAGGATCTGACTTTATACTTTAAATGCGAGCCTGGTGATAGTTTACCCCTGGCACACAACCTTGCGGTGACTTGCAGGGTATTATGTAGATGCAGATGTACCGTGCTCTTAATTTCCACAACGACGGAAGATCATAAAAAGGAAATTCCATCTCAACATTACCTTATTAACCACAAGTGGTATGGATGTACTTCCATCGTCAAATGAGATCCAGAGAGCTTAAATATGGCGAGGATTTACCAAGCGTTCATCCCCATTCCTGAGAGATAACGGCTATTCCAATGGAATTCCCGGACTCTAGGCAAGTCATTTTTCGCTAACTTAGTACATTGATGGCCAGCGTATTATGATTCGACTCAGATTACGATTCGATTCAGATTCGAACAGATAAATAAGATTAGAGAGATAGATTGTCGTACCGATAGATTCAAAATGGCATTTTCCCCCCGTACCACTTCAGAACAGAATAGGCAGCATAACAAAGGGATAGGTAGGTGAAATATTTTAGAGTAGTCTGTAGTGCATGATGCATGTATTAATCCCTTAAATACCACAGATAATAACAATCTAGTTGCATGAGACCCTATAGTTGCTTATTTGCATGTCAACAGTGCATGTTCGATGATCTTCACCCCCTGCCACACACTCTCGCGGTGGCTTGCAGGGTATCGTGTAGATGTAGATGGTTTAGAAGTTACCAATATCCTAGCCCTATTGCCACCACAAACCTTCACTGCGTGTCAACCTTTTTTTCCTCTTACTATAGGCTTCCATATTAATACATAGGTGGAACCATTATTGGTGCGGGGGCAATGCGACATATTATCCAGAAAGCCCGGGATCGACTCCTGGCAGCGGAAGGGATTTCGCAGAATTTTGATCCTCAATCATGTGCTCAACCCACTCATAAAGTCGCAAATGAACTCGGCCTACCCTAACAACATCAACCTTCCTTCTCAATTGCCAATCATAACCATCCTTCTCTTTCCTTTGCCCTTCGACATTTCCGCCAGCACGTCTAACAAAGCCATCCCTCTCACAATGCCCATGCTATTTCTTTCTCCATCTGTTGACGGGAGGACGAATGATCTTCACTCCACCTACAGGGAGAAGTTCAGCTCAGCACCGGGATTGTCGACCACAGCCGCGTTTCAAACGCCTGAAGCCACATTTTGTTCCCATCTTTTTCCAGGGGGGCTCACGTCTCCGCTGATGCTTGGGTGAAGGAACATCTCGATCAAGGGGGAGGGTTGCATTTTCCGCTATGATTTGACTTCTCGCCGCTCCCCCTCACCCCCCTCCAAAACTCTCCCTTCGTAGCATCCACCGTTTCCCGCTCCCTACGCCGCATCGAGTACTCCGGTGCATCCATGCGGATGATGCCCACATCCCTGGGGAAGGGGGCGGCGGCACGGAGGCAGATACATACTCGATGTTTCTCTTCTCGCACGTGGTATTTACAACACATGACGTGGTTAAACAGATGACGTTAAAAGCATTTTGCGTACTCCGACAAAATGTGGTAGACTGGACTATAAATCTAAAATTAGGGAAATTGATTGCCGATATAATAGATTTAAAATAAAATATAATAGATTTAAAACTTCTTCCCACGCACTATTAGGGATCTGAAAAGTTGTGAATATATTTAATACTATACACACAAGCGTATCAATTATCGTAAGATTTTATGTTGCCGTTATGGGAGTCATTGTCAGATCGCAGGTTGAAATTTAGACTTAATCTCTTAAATAAATTCCAAGACCATATTTTCAGTGATGACGTAAAAATATTTTGCGAACCCCAACTTACTATGGCAGACTGGACCATAATCATAAAATTAGAGAAATTGATTGCCAAACTGGTAGATTCAAAATGTCCTTTTTCCCTCGTACAATTAGAGATACGAATAACGGTAAATTTGTCCAATCGGAGAGTATCAATGGATAGCATTGATAGCTGCATGTTGGTATGAGTACTTAAAGCTAACCCTACTAACAGAATGTTTTTGCATGTTTGCTTTGCAATTTCTATCTTTTTGAAATAGTGTAGTTCTGACTAGTATATTAATGCTATTCCTTTTTTATGCATGATATGTAGTGCATGTATGGTGGAAGAATGAATTCAGCAAGTTAACTTTGTCAAGAGTGTTTGTGGCCATTTCCCTCTTATAATTTTTAAGTGAATGGTCGGCAGACCGCCTTGCACTTCCTTTACGTACGTCCAGAAGACTTTTGGATTTTCTTTCAATCGTTCCCCTATTGTTTTTCTTTTGAATTCTGCAAATGCATTATGAAGAGTTGTCTTTGCAGTGGGTTTTGAATTTTTATAGTTCTCAATTATTTCATTACGCTCATCAATGAGCATATATTTACTAATTCTTTTCATTTTTGCATGGCACATTCGGTGCCGTCTCAGGGATTTTCTCACTTCGGCAATGTACCACCTAGGTTCAGTGCTTTCTTTTTTAAATTTACTAGGGATATATCTATTTATCCCAGAGGGTTTGATATTAATGAACGACTTCCATGAACCCTCCGTACATAAGTTTATGGAAGAATTTTTAAAATCCGATGAGGAATCTCTTCAATAAATTTTAAAGTTAATAAGTCAGCTCCTTTAAAAATATAAATCTATCTTTTATGTTTAAAATTTTATCTAATGTTAGAGAAAATTTTGCAGTTAGGCCTCTGTGGTCACTGATTTCATCAACGGAGTCAATCTTTATCACTTCTTGTGGGATGTTGGTTGCCAGCATATCAAGAATGTTATCCCCTCTATTATGTGCTGTAGCTATTTGTTGCAGGGAGTTGTTGGAGAATACATCTAATAGAGTCTTACAAATATCCTTGTCCCTCCCTCCAGCTTTGAAGCAGTAATTTCTCCAGTCTATTGATGGTGCATTGAAATCTCCACCTATTATTATATTACGCTTTGCTGTTACGGGACGTTATAGAATTTATCTGCTTTCCCAGTTCTAAAAGTGAGTCAACATCAGTATTTGGGGGCCTATAGAATGCGCAGATAGATATTGGTTTGGATTTAGGGCATGTAATGAACAACAAACACATTCCAAGGGGTTGTCGGGAAAATATTTCTGGTTTGCTAATGATTGAGTTCTTGACTGAAATAAAAACACCACCACCTGTTCGGTTATGTCTGTCTTTTTTTATGAGTCAGGAATGTGTCCTTCAGCCAATTTTCAGTCCCTATGACTACATCTGCATCAGTAGTATGAATAAGGTGATGGAACTCAGATATCTTGTTTTTAAGACTTCGGCAATTAACTACTGCTACGTAAATATTTTCACCTCGACTATTATTAAGGGTGCAAGGGAGAGCTGTGGTCATGTCTGAATTTGTTTGAGCCTCCATACTGTTTTCATCAAATTTAGCCGGTAAAGCGACTGGCAACGAGAGTTATTCTATCCTATCCAAGGCTTAAATCTCAAACGCGATGGAATGTTACCTACTCATTTCTAAGGTAAACTTTATGCGGAAAACAAGGGCGTCTCAAAGGATAATGATCGTCCTCCATAAAACGGTGCTCATTCTCGAGGATGAGGGAGGGCATCGGTAAACGTGAATAGTCGCTCGAGTCAACTCTTTGGGATTCGTAGACTGTCGATGTCCTTTCTCCTTGGAGACACAACTGCTTGAGCTAAACCGAACTCTATAACCGCTTAAAAGATGCATAACTAGTTTTTTCATAACTTGAGACTTTCCCCGCCATATTCCAACAAACAATATCAGAAACATTTAGGTTTGTAGTACATGATGCATGATGACGTCGATACAAGATGCATCGACGACCAATAATCCCTTATAACTATTTAGATACTAACCATCTAGCTGCATGTGGCCCCATTGTCTAACAAGTTTCCATGTAGTAGCCTAGTTGCATGTCAACAGTGAATGTTTGGTGACCTTCACCCCTGCCACACACCCTCGCGGTGGCTTGCAGGGTATTGAGTAGATGTACTAAAAATGGCGATAAACGGGATATCAAAGTATGGATCCCTGCCAAGTGAGGAGCCGAATGGTTTATGTCACTCGGCGGTCTGGTTTGTAAATTAAAATGGCGCTTATTACCATCCTCAACTTCGTGTCCGAAAAGTTGGCACGAGGAGGCATAGCGACGGTGTTTCCACACAGTTCTACAATGACACTAATGACCGCTCTTAAAAATGACCCTTTCTGCCACCTTTTACCGAGTCCTAATGACTCATGCACCGCGATATTGCAACTAGTTTTTCTCCGCTGGTAAAAGCAATGCAGTGGGCAATCCTCGCGCGCCCCAAAGTAAATGTTAATCGATACTAATTAACCAAGCAATTCCATTAAGGTTTTATTAGTGGATTAGTGGTGATGAGCTCGAGAGCAAGAAGGTCTAAACGGTGATTTTCAGGGATGCGTGGAACGGAAAATAACGCAGTCTGACTTTTTCATCCACAACTAAAATACTAATGCACTAAATGATATGAAACTTGGTGTGATTATTAAGAAAGATCTCTGCTACGATATATAAAAAGGAAATTTTGGTATCTCGATCCGTGTTGTTATTACGAAGCCGCAAATGCGATGCAACCGTCCGGTATCCGGAAAAATACGCTAAAATTCCGTTTTTAGCAACACACTAAAATTACTACGAACGGTGAAAAACTTAGTACACCATCACCAAACGCAAAATTAAACCAGCTTTAATTTGGTGTACTTCTTCTGTAGAGATATTAGTCTTCAAACTCGGGTGACGGAATATTGCAACGGACAGTACATATAGATTAAACAAGAGAGGATAAACATTCCACTGGCAAAAACGCAAACTTTCTCCGGGAGATATCACACAATAAAGATTATTCGAAGAAAATTTTTTTAACCTAAACATAACAAAAATCAACAGACACAATGTGAGAATAAACTGTTCACTTTCAGATTCCCCGGGAACGATTAGCACGTAAAAATATGATTAAGGGAAAACACGTAGCCTAGCCGTAAGTTGCAGATCTGGAGCATCGATAAAAAAATCGATCAGGCGAGATGAACGTAAAAAAAAACAAAATTTTAACACAAAAGCCCACTTTACGGGGCACAGTTTCCACGCTCAGGTCGAAGTGATCGTGCCACGGCAGAACCGAATCTCTCGGGCGCTCAGAAATTAATAACAACGACAAAATCGACCGGCGATCACCGCATGCCGTAAAGCTTCCTCTCGAACGCAAACCAAGCGCAAGATATAATCTCAGAAGTCTGATTATTTTTTTTCTCTCTCTCTCCCTCCGCCAACGAGAGGGAAAGAAAGAGTGGAAAAAGAGGGGGTGGGAAATGGGGGGGGTCGTTACAGGAGGGGGCGATCAATGGCGCCAGGGAATTGAGGCGAAGAGGAGGGAGGGGGTGGGTGGAGTAGGAGTCAGGCATGAGGAGCGCCTAGAGAAACGGGATATCAAAGTATGGATCCCTGCCAAGTGAGGAGCCGAATGGTTTATGTCGTTCGGCGGTCTGGTTTGTAACTCTTACACGGACCTTGCATTCTCGGTGCCGGAAATGGACTGTCCCTCATCGGGAATCGACCCGCGTTAAGTATATTTCCGGGATTATGTGTCTCGGAATCCCCACGAAACAGGACCATTTTTTCTTCGTTTAGCAGGTGTTCTCTAAGCTAGAACATGGGAGAGGTCGCTCCAGTTTGGCGCCGGAAAATTCTCATTTAAATGCCGTCCTGCAAACAACTGCGGTAATCGGCGACTCAACACCACCAAAAACCCTCCCAAAATGCACATAACTCTGGAGCGAGAGACCCGGAGATGGTATTTATGAAGTACTATCTCTCTTTGGTTTCCACAACAAGCACGAATGAATTTTACGTACGGAGGTAACCGAGGCAGTTGAAAGATTCACACACCCAAGGTATTTTAGCACAGGTTACAACATATTAAATTTTATTAGGCAAGCTCTCACTGGTCGCGCTGGAATGATGATAGTCTAAAAAAACAGCTGAATGTTTGCTGTCCTGCGTAACTAATTAATGTCCACGACTTTTCAACGATAACTTTTACCATTTCTCATAATCGGAGAAAATGGGATTTTCATTCCGTCCGCTCTGAAAACGTTCCTGGATTTTATGAATCTCGTCCAATAAATCATTGCGCGATAGGATTTATTGACATTTGAATTCTGCAAAAATGTTTTAAAATTTACGTGAGGTTTAACCTAAACTTCGACCTCAGGTATGAGTTGTGACATTCATCATAAATCTCCCCACGCTTAGAGGCTTATCACCATTAATCAAAAAGTCATTTTAAAAAATACCTCAAATTTCTCGATCCAATTGAGACCATAGGCGTATCCAGGGGAAGGAGGGGTTGGGAGTTGTAACCCCCAACATTGGTAAAAAAATATGTATTTAAAAATTTCCGGACCCCCCGTTTACATGGGGGTTTCGGTGGTGACACCCCCTTCAGACGCTTTTAGATACGATAATGATTGAGACAATCTCGCGATGAAAGAACACACACAGCATAGCATGCGAAGAATTTCATACTACCCTTTTCGAAAGTGATGACAACAAAGGGGAAGAATTATTGAGAGAGGAAATTGGTCGACGACGTAACGGACCTTCACCGTGTGAATCATCCAACAATAAAAGAAGTCGTTTCAGGCGTAACTTTGTGGAAGTTTTTAATGTGCATAATGAAACTCAATAGTAATACTCCACACTAATTTAATGATGGTCGACCCGGGTTTCGGCAACTCAGTGCCATTTTCAAGGTTGAGTCACCTTGAAAATGGCACTGAGTTGCCGAAACCTGGGTCGACCATCATTAAATTAGTGTGGAGTATTACTATTGAGTTTCATTATGAAAAACATCCAACAGATAACTTAATTATGAGCCCTTAATCCTTAAGAGGCGCCGCGTAGACAGAGCAGGGTAGTGTTTAAATCACCCCGGCCAAACGCCCTTTCGCTTAGTTTCAGTACAAAATAGCAGATGGATGTAAATGCCGGGCAATGGCGCGGCAGGAATCAGGGAGATAAAGAGGGAAGCAATGAGAAATATGGCGTAGGCTTCGCCCTAATTATCAGTGGGAGGTAGGTCGCCAAGAGATCGATAGCTTAACCCGTCCATCTGACGTCCGTAGTAACTCACCTCAAATGCTCTCATTCGTGGGCGGTACATCGCCCATTACAGCATTTGATCTCCGTAAGTGAACACACAAGCGGAAACCGCAATGGCGTCAAAAACAAAATTTATAAGCAGAGCTCAACACGCTGAGTTCGATTTACGAAACGTAATGGATTCAAATTTGATTCGAGAACTGGAGGAGTTAGCTAAAAAATTTCTTTGGTCTGTTTTGGAGAACATTAATGGAAAAAAAGATACTCGGTATGCCTGAAACAATTTACCGCTCATGTAAAGGACGTTTCTTTAACACCAGGGAAACCGAATGGACAAGACGTAAGGTCGGTATTCCAATGCTCGCGGAGGAGGACATACCGGATTCCAGTCAAAGGGCAATCCCTCGTTATGTGGACGAGAGTGGAATATCCGACAACGAAATGGATTCATATTCAGCCGGTGCGAAAAGGGAACGTATACAACACCCCTCAAGATAATTATAGCCAAATGCAAACAAAGGTTAAATTTCTCAGGCTTTATCTATTTTTTTCTGGATAAGTATTACTCCCCGCCACTACTCAGCGTCACCATTAATGATAATATGACGCGTGGCCATACCAATATACGACATTTGTATTTGCACGCAAATTCTCCACTGATTCTTCCGTACATAAAGACGTAGGATACAGTGAATGACGGGATGACTCACCTTGGATTACCTGCTTCCATTCCCGTCCTTCTATAAGATGATCGGAAGGGGAGCCACAAATTTTGGAACAAGAAATTTTAGACGCAAACACCTAACTTTTAAACCAGGTTCAGTTGAAAACAACAAACGCTAAATGGCCGGAGTAACTAAGATGATTGCTACCAAGGAAACGGAATCATCACAAAATTACTAGAGATTAATATCTTGACGAAACTAACAATTTCCATGAAATTGTAGTAATAATGGAGAAAATCTAAATTATTTTTCCACTTCTGCCAGTTCGAAAGCCTAGAGTCAAGGTTTACATTCCTTTTTTTTCGGAGCCACTTAAATTTTCCCACAAAGAATAATACATCTTCCTTTCACTTACAATTAGTAAGCTATCCACTCGATAATGCGATACATACGATTATTGATCTCCATATACAAATAGAAAAGTAATTGAGGAGAATCACTGAAGGAAAATCAACTGTATCTATTTCCACCACAACAATCAGACAACGTATTCCCATCAATAAAACTATGCCATCGTTTTATCATAAATATATCACCTGATAGGAGCTACACATCTCTTGGTAAACTAACTCATTCTACATGCGTAGGAAAAAGAACGCTCGGACATTCTTTTGCTGAGGAACGAGCCAAATTACTAACCCAGTTAAAAAAATTACTGCCGGCCTACGTCATGAGCAAAATCTTTACGACGTGATAATCTTTTTCATTATAAATTACCCCACGTGTATTGTAATAAGCTACATGCGGTAACAGCGAACAAGGCACGTTTTCCATTTCTGCGTGTATCCACGTCGGTGCAATAAATATCCGGGCAATGGAGAGGCGTAAAAGAGGGAGAAAGAGCGAGGAGGAGGGCTCCGTATAGCGAACACGTGTCAACCCGCAACCTCCCGTCGTGACGACACGCAAGGCACTCCCTGGAAAAGGCAGTGGAACTAGCGAATAACACGGAAACGAGACCCGGAAAAAAGAGGAAAGCAGAAGAGGACGAGAGAAACATTAGGGTTATCGGACGTGGCTCAGGAGTCATGCGAGCCGCGAAAACAAAGAAGAGCAGTCAGAATTAATGCAACACCACCGTGTACCGACGGAGATCGCCGATTCGGATTCTCTCGCGTCCTCTCGCGAGAACTCGTTAGCATGAGGCGAAACACGCGAGACGGTCCCGACGGAGGGAGAAGACTTCCAAGAGTCGCGGGGGCAGTGCTCGCGAGAAGACATAGACTGCACGGTCGGGGACAAGGATTATAATCGCCGAATCGGAACCTGTCATTCAATGAGCGGCTTTAGTAATCTTTCACCAGCCGGCAACATTTGGGAAGATGGAGGGGAGGAGGAGAAATCGAAGATGAACCTCATACGCGACCTTACGCGATCTATCAAATCGCGACCTCTACTTCAAGATATCTATTAGTTTTCGAGTTACATAAGTTAAAGCTGGAAAACAACAGAAAAACACGAGGAGGACATGGTGCACTGCATCACCTTAATACTTGAAGAGTAAACATAGCAACCCAGAGATAGGTGGAATGTAAGTAGTCTGTATTGCATCTGAAATATGAACTTAACACTAAAAACTTATGTTAATGCCTTACAGGACTTATAAAATGATACAGTCTAATAAATGCCTAACACCTTCCTGCGAATATAATTATCATTTATTTCACGCATCTTGTGAATACACAAGTAATACGTTTCTAACAAGTATCGTACTTCTTACAATTAGTTGCATGTACCTAACACTGTTTATACATACATATAGCACTTTTAGTGATTTAACATTCCCAGCCACACACCCTCGCAGCTCCTGACTGAGTAATCCGTAGATCTAGATGAAAATTTCACTGCTATGATCAACTCATCATTTTTGAGGCAACATCAAGGGACATCGCCGAAATTTAATTTTTTACCAAGTGACTTCTGCCACTTATGACTGTAATATTTAGTCAACATTGAGTTTAGAATTAGCCCCGAGATGATCCATGAAACACTAAGCACATTCTATTTCTGATGCATTCAAGCGCGATACAAACTTACCGATCTCTATAATATTGCGAACATTACCCCTCCCGGTTGAGCATCACCTTCGTTTTCTCCGCTGTGATACGCTTCAGGGTCCCAGAAGTCAATACCTACGTCATTAGTCCTCTCTTTTCTCTGCAATATTCGAACATATTCACGACTTATTCCTCTCTATCCCCATCCTAGTCAATCCTCGAAAACCTCTCCGTCGAATGTAAACATCCCTTGGCCCAATTATCAGAATACTTCGTTGGACGCTCACTCTCAATCCGCCGACACTATCACATATTCTCATTTATGCATCATATACCTACTATTTTCTAGTAAATTAAACACCTAATGGAACCAAAAGAAAGATCTAAATGATTCCAAGGGTAGAATAACCGAAACACCGCAAGTCAAGCAACGATAGGGCATTATCATTATGAAAATTTCACCCCACAGGAGTAATCGAAGCTTCAATGAAGCGAGGTTAAGGGTTGGCGTCATTGGAGCAGAGAGCGTGAAGGGATAGGTTTGAGAAGGGTGCCTTTGATCATGGAGAAGCGTCGGGAATCGATTGGTGAAAATAGGAAAACGTTGAAATTGACACAAGTGGTATCTCAAGCCACAATAGGCCTCGTAGAATGGGACTACTCGACAGGTAATGCGCTGGCAGAATGATCAGAAATAAATAGGTCGGAAATACTATAATGAAATATGACCGAGCCGCGTGAAAACGAGGATGGACAGCATGACTAAAGAGCGAATAGGGAATAAAATGTAAATATTCATAATACCATGCAAGTATCGCAAGTGTGTGAAGGGAGGTGATCACCAGACATGCATTATCATTCAGAGAGAATAAGATTACACTTACATCTTCATCTACGTAATACCCTGCGAACCACAAGGGGGGGGAGGGGAAGATCACCAAACATGCACTATTGACATGCAACTAAGCTACTACATGTAGACATGCTAGATAATAGGGTCACATGCAGCTAGATGGTTAGTATCTACATAATAATAAAGGGATTATTGGTTGTTATATATGCATCAAGCACTAAAGACTATTTTGATGATAATTCACCTACCCATTTCTTTTGCTAGGCTGCCTATTGTTCTCTCTTATAGTACGCTAGAAAAATGACATTTTAAACTTATAGGTACAACAATGTATCTCTCTAATCTTGTTAATCTGATCAAACCTAGCATAATGCACAGGGGTTTTTAATATATATCTAATGCCTATACTTACTCTCACTTACTACCATGCAAACATGCAAAAAATAATGCTCCGTACAAACACTACTTACTTACAACTGAGTGGCGCAATGTTACCGTTACAATCTATGTAATGCCAAGCATAGCCGTACGGCAGGGGAATCTGGTCGCCAGCAGTGTGAGAAGATGAGCATTCAGAATAAGGGAAAGAAGTTTCGTAGTGTCACAGTTTCACTCATTGGTACGGAGGATGCTGACAGCGAGAGGGAATGGAGAACACTTGAACGCCGTCCGACTACCGACTCGCTCTTGAAAGCAAAATTAAAATTGTACGCGTGGTTTTCCAAAGAGGTATCCTAGTAAAACCTAGTGTCATCAACAAACTGTTCCGATTAAACTACACACGAAGATACGCGAATGGGGTCGTTTACCATAATTTTTTATTGCCGAATATGATAGAGTTTGTAAAATAAAAAGACACATATTTTTCCGTTTTTTGATCCGTCAATTATTTCTCGAGTTATAAGCGGCGAAAAAGTGATGTTCTTAACCCTTTCAGAAAAGTGGGTGTGGTGCAACCTCGGACGTATATCGACTTCGTCAAATCACAACTGAGCCCGCGAAGCTACTTCGCCTTATCGCAAAGGGGGGGACACAGCTGGTTCTCCCAATGGGAGCGATTGCGGCAGGATCTGTGCGAGCAGACCTTCCGAGACTCCCCCTCCACTCCCTTCCCTTCCCTTAAGAGCAGTCAAGGGTGGGAGGAAAATGACGTCAATGTTATCACAGCAGCTTTTTCGGTGGGCGTCACCTTTTGCTTATTTTAATTTTTGATTTATGAGTGAATGGTTGTGGTTAGAAGATTAATTTTATCACTAAAATTCTTTTTTTCGTTTTCATCTAACAATTTCGTGCAAAAAATTGCGATTTCGGTTCCGAGTAAACGCCCCCATTAGAGCCTTCAGTCGCAACTACAAAAATCTAGCCTCACCTAGATGTCGAGAATACAGAATAATCCAAAGAGCAAGTAAGAGGTTCCCTAGTAAAAAGCTAGTGTCATCAACCAATTTCTCCGTTTGAACTACACACGAATATACGCGAATTAGAGCCTTCTGTCACAACTACAAAATCTAGCCTCACCTAGACGTCGAGAACACAGAATAATCCAAAGAGCAAGTAAGAGGGGGATATCTTGCGATATCTTGTATGGTAGATGCACATTTTGTTCCCTATTCGCCCTTTATTCATGCTGTCCATCTTCGTTTTCACACGGCTCGGTCATATTTCATAGTATTTCCGACCTATTTATTTCCCGCAGATCACTCTATCAAAAGACTAAAGCACTGTAATCTACTCGCAGAAGATGGCGTATTTTCTAATTCGTTCACGGCCCACTGCACGCACGAAAGAAAAACGCAGGAACTGAGGTCGTTAACCCCAAATACACCAAGTGTTCAACGAACTTCACCTCCTAGAAACCCTGATATTCACTGTAGGCTCAGCTGAGTCACGATCGATACAGCATTGATAGTAAATCCTCCGTTTACCTAAGCAAATAGGTACTTTGGAATGCCAACTTATTTTTACGGCAAATAACATCTGCACAACTACTCGCTCTTTATGAAGCCAACATGAGATGGAGTAATTGAAAGCCACGGACTGCACTATCGGATCCCCTAGAGCAAAGGGTGAGTAAGCACGGTTTTCGGAAGTTCCCATGTGCCTTGGCTTCTCTTTCGAAAAAGTCGAAGGTCGAACGGGAAGTGGAAAGAACTCTGATATACTACTTGAGGCCTAATGGAGTGGCACCTATCTCGATCATATACGTCTGACAAAAAGAGATCGGAAAGAAGCTGGCTGAATGAAAAATCGGGAGGGCAGTGGAAATGCCAACGAAAGGATAAATATAAGCCGAATGTTTCTTTTTATTTCGGAGGGTGGGGAGGGCAGAAAGCGGAGTCCCGTGCGTATCCCAACGAGAATTTCCGCTTGGCTCACTTCCATGGCTACATTAACCTTCTCCCCGCCGCGGACTCCACCCGACAACCCTTCGTAACTCCCTCTGAAGCATTCGCGGGGAGGAAAAAAAACTCGCGGAGAAAGAATAGTCACGGGCACGGGGAAAAGGTGAACATTCAACGAACGTGCGCCGTTTCGACAGACGGGGAGGAAATAGGCACCGAAACGCCGTTCAATTACGTTTCCTGATATGGGCACGGTTGAGCTTTCCACTCGCTGTACCCGACCGCAATCAGACATTAAACCGAGAAACAAACTCATGTCAAACGTCCGTCGCGAAAAAAATAACGAACAGGGATGATAATTACGAATAACTTCTAATATTAGTCGAAACAGAAATGCAAGAAATTATCTCTTAGAAGTAAATGCATATACATACTTGGAACCTCAGTTACAGCAACATTATCGAAGGCTTTGCAATCTACGGTTCCTCGTTTGCCGTTCTAAAATGAGAAATGCCTGAGACCCTAGACCTAGGGAAATAGGGCTAAATGACTGTTGGAACCAATTCGCCAGGCATATGTTGTCCACATATATGAAAAGAATCTACCACGCAAAAAATGATATTAATAATAGAGAAGTGATTTCATATGAGATTATGTATTGAGGCCTACTAAAAAGAGTAAGCCTCAATACATAATCTCATATGAAGTAGGGCAATAGGGTGGCACCTATTTCGACCACGTATGGCTAACAAAAAGCTTAGCTTTCATGCAAATATTGACAATAATTGATAATTATTACAATATTACAATTGAAAATATTAATAATTTAATAGTGACTGAATTGTATAGCTTAGAAAAAGTTGCTGTTCCTCAACTTACGCCTTTAAAGTATTATAAACATGGTAGAGACGAGGATCAAGCATAGATTGGCATCCACACTAAAGCTATCGCCATCTATATATACATCTACGTAATACCCTGCGAGCCACCGCGAGGGTGTGTGACAAGGGGTGAAGAGCACGAAACATGTACAATTCACACGCAACTAAGGGCTAACAAGCCATACGGCCACGCATCTAACAGATACCATGCAATAATAGCCATGCCATTGATGGCTATCACAGCAGACTGCTCTAATAATATTTCACCTACCTACCCCTTGCTATGCTGCCTGTTGTGCTCTCTAATGGTACACAGGAAAAATGACATTTTAGATCAATTGGTTAACAATCTCTCTCTCTAATCTTATTTATCTAATCACATCTAGCATAACACGCAGGGGTTTATTTGATATATATCGAACATCTTCAGTAAATATATCCGTTTTAAATTCTGCAGTAGATTCAATCTGCACTTTAACATGCGATCTGAAATGACTGCAAACATAATTCTTCTATTAATATTGACACACTGCTAAACCTATTGCAACACCTTCTAAGAAATCTACTATCTCTGCGCTGCACACTGCCTCGTTCTATGATCAAACCTAATTCATTCGGATCCCAATACGTAAGAAGAATATAGAAAATGATTAGGGTGATCATTTTCCAATGAATGAACAAATTTCCAATGAACAAATTCCAAAATTCCATTAGCCATACTTAATTTATACCTCAAAAACGCTTACTGATATCTGATAGAATAGATGAAAGGCAGCTAGGTACTAGCCGACGCCACAAACTGCTACTTCTACCAATCAGATCCTTGCAAGGAACACTGCTATCACAAAGCCACGTGAAAGTCAACACCGTTGAAAAATTCAGACGCGGCGGAAAGCTGTATAGGAACAAGGACAAAGGATAGGTTTCTCGAGTTCCTTGCTCTTAGGAGTCAGGCGGCTTTGGTCACAGACAAAAGAGCAACGTTATCCCGCCCAGAAACATCGACGACAATCTCCTCACTATCTAGGAAAATTAAGCAGTTTCCTGGATTTTTTCTCAATTACCGAAAACTACACACTGCATGACATACAAAATATATCAGCGGAAAGCAATGAAAAAAAAACTTCAGAGGTTTTTTTACAATTAGCTACAACTTAAGGCTCGATGGTTAAAAACGCCGTCAAATCACTTTATTTCTAACAGAATAAAGTGATTTGAAGTCTCATCTCCCCTCAAGTACGAAGAGTAATTGCCTTAACCCAACTTACAATACAAACCGAGTTTGCCATTATGAATTCAAATTCATCCTTTTTCCCTCTTCATTTATTTTCTCCTACCCCAATATTTAAACGGTTCTTGTTCTAACATCTCCGGAATCACACGCTCTTGTAGTGGATTCAAGGGCAATATGTCAATGAGGACATATATTAACTTGAGACCCTATAGTTGCTTGTTTGCATGTCGGTAGTGCATGACTGGTGATCTTCACCCCCTGCCACACACCCTAGCGGTGGCTTGCAGGGTATCGTGTAGATGTAGATGTAACTTTAGAGCCAGGTAGGTGAACCGTAGTATGCGACGTCCGCCTCTTGATCCGAAGGTCGTAGGTTCGAGCCCCTCTTCCATTACACCGTTGCGCAAAATCAGAAGAATAGGCTCCTGGGAAATCTAGCGACGGGCCAGCAGAGATAGGCGCGGACCAAAATAAAATCTTTGGCTCTAACTTCAAAGTGGCTTCCGGAGGCAAAAATCGGCGCGGTATGTGCATAATAGTTTAATATACTGTACGGGAATTGTAAATATCTCATTCTTTCTATTATTTTATTTATATGATCTTCTCTTCCGCTCATGTTTGAGAGAACATCATTTCCCTAATATCGGTAAAAATGCCCGCGGCCTTTCTTTCAATTCCAGCATACTTCCACTGATATACTGCACAGACTGCCGTAATCGTTTCCACAATATGAGATCCATGATACTTATTTGCAAGTTAAAACAACTTTTTCAAAACTCAAGAGATTCTACTCTTAGCCTGCCTGGCTTCTCCCATGACTCAAAAAGATTTTCGCATACTTTTGAGATAAAAAACGCAACTTAACACACTTAAGTTAAATTGAGTTTAGCATTTCACTCACCCAACAGACGTTCGAAGAACCCAAGGCTTTAACGGCACAATTTCTTATTTCTGGGACATGCCATAGTCCATACCAAGTTTGGGGTAACAGTGAATAAATAATATTTTCCGTGTTTACATACACGAGCTCGAATCAAGCGGTTACACATGTAATATGATATTTCATGTGTATTCCAATAAAATAATCATTTATTAAGATTTTTCTCAGTTGAATTCTGATCCTCAACCCTTTCACCAGTCACGGACTCGGCCTAAATCACGCAAGACTCAAGTGTTGTCTAATCAACTCGTATTACCTTGAACATGATATTGAGGTCAGAAAGGGCAGGAACTTTCATTTTCACTCAAGTTTACACGATAAATCTGGAAATCAGTTCAGACAGAGAGTCCAGAACGACCCAGGAGTGCACGGGATACAGGGTGCAATTAGACAGGTGGGGTAAAAATATCGATAAATCGATAATCACTAAATAAACGAACGAAATATTTTACTCAGAACAATACTTGTACCTCCAGCGAATGACTGTGGGCCTTGGGCCGAATTAAGCGAGGACATGACATTGCCGAACCTTGACAAAGACATTTTGATGCTAGTCTAAAAAAAAACAATTTCTGCATGCAAATAATTTGATTTATCGAGGCTCTGACCACACGATCTTTAGTAGTTTAGAGCAGTAAGCACTAGTAAGTATCAGGATTCAGCAATTTCGACTCCTCACTTCATATATCCCCTTACTTACGAAGGAGTCATATTATCATAAATAAAAGAAACGGAAATCCAACGAGACTATCACCGACAGCGCGAGATTGTGTAAAAACACCCTACGTCCCTAGGAGCACTCCTTCCTTGCGCCCTGTCGCTACCGCGATCTATTTATCGACAACGTAGACACACACTAATTAAGTAACATATGCCTGTCAGATGAATATCTTACACATTTCCCCTATTGAACAGTATAGCACCAATTATTTGTACGCAGGAAGTACATGTTTTAAATAACTATTCGTCCCCTGCTACAACCTCTCAAGGTGGCTTGCCAAATACTCCTTACGCTAACAATATTCCACCTACCTATCCCTTAGCTATGCTGCCTATTGTGCTCTCATATGGTACGCGGGGTAGATGATAGCGATGATTGAATTATTATTAGTCCCCACAAGAGTGAAATCAATTAGTTTCCTTTAAGAATGAGCCTGGCGCTTTGAAGCGCCCGAGAAAATTTAAATAATGCGACCATTTTATGGCTCCAAATGAATAAAACAGCGAGAACGCCACGAAGACCAGTAGTTGCACTTCTACAAACGAACTTTCGCGACCAAGGCCAAGACGAAGATGCACGCCCACTATTCGCTATTGCGTCTCCTGTCACGTCAGCGGGGAATTAATTCCCGGATGAGCCATCGTGAGGATATAAAAACAGCACAAACGATATAAGGCTTCCTCAGCGGAAGGTTGTAACATTCCATTAGTGTGAGTGTATGGTGGAAACTCCTTCGCCGTATCACCAAAACGCCGTTCCTGACTGGTATAGACTTAAAATACAACCGCTTAATAAAATCCAGAGTAAGTAGACTAATCGCGGGCCAGCTTCCGAGGCTTACGAATTCAGTCACCCGGAACCAGGTTATACAGCTGTTTCCCATTATATCAGAGGAAAGTACCAGATGGCAAACAGAGAAAAACGAAGGATTATACAGAGGATCGACCACAAGCTTATCCTCGCCTGGAGCGGACGAACCCTCGTATACATCAGCGAGTTGCTTAGTTAGCAATAGCGAATCCTCATCCAACATACATTATGTTATGCATGCCACTAAAGGTTTAAGAAGTAGAAGTAACAAGCTTTAGTTAAATGATTTTGGTTATGCAATTAATTCAAAGTCATTACTGTACTTTGGAATTTGGGTTTGAAATCACAGTGCACACGGTAAGAAACAATACATTGGTTAGCGAGAGCTATAAAGAAGTTTTTTTTTACAGATTGGCTACTTAAGTAGCCTAGTATCAATCGATTTTCATGACATCTTATCTGCTCCCTTGCCATGCATAGAAAGAAGGTATTTAAAACTATCCGTCCGGCAGTCTCTCACCTTGGGCACCTAAACCTAAGGGGACAGCTACGATTTCTCGCTAAGTACTGGCATCCCTGACGACGAACAATTTAGATGCTTTGTGTTTCACATTTTTATGGAGAAAGAGAGAGACAACCGCAACAGAAAACTCGATTCTCCTCACCCTCTCACTTAAATGTCGACACGACATAATTCCGAACATGATTTAACTTGAATTATACTGCCATAAGAAGTCGAACATATGACATTACCTTTTGCGATCTAAGTTACACTTAAACTTTAATTATTTAATATAACCAAATTTATTCATATGAAGCTGTATAAGCTAGGATTTTTACATTATACGCTTCATCAACATTATTGGTGTTGCACGCCAAATCATGAAAAGACTGGCCTTACGGCGTCCGCCTTCCTCTCAAGTAAGGAAAAGCGTCTACATCGTTGTTTACTCTTTTAATTTCCCGTAAACGAAAGCGCGAAGATACCGCGAAACGTCCTGGTGAAGAAATTTCATTCGAGGAATCTCTCGATTGAAAAACAACATCGGGTTCAAATCGCACTGACATCAACGTAGCCTGTGGGAAGCGGTTCCGAAAGAATAAATGATAGTAATTTCCTCATCCCAAAGCTTATATTTAAAACTGGAATTTAACGGAAATGCACAGCATTCAATTATATTCATTCGCACAAAATGTATTTGTGCTAAGGTATACACTCACCAAGTCACTATGACGTTCTCTGACACTTATGCTTGAATAATTTTACCATTAGTTAAGTGTTAGAGTCAATTTCTAATCAAACGATCGCCTCCAATTGAAGATCTAGTTCGTCAGCATCATTTTAAATGCTGAACTTCAAGTTACCTAATGCTATGCAAATTGTCGGCGCAGAAATTATGTGCGCTCGAGTTTGAATACAAATAAAAGATTAACAGCTAGGCCTACAGAAATATAGCTACGCCGTGCAGAGTTGCCTTGCCAAGGGAGCTCGCTTTCGGCAGTATAAATACTAATCTATTTAAATTAAACGCATGTGCTGAAATATTAGACGATTACATATTGCATACGTTCAGGACAAGTGGACTATAACACGATAAAGACCGAAATTCTACGACACCCCAGTTTTGAAATGCTATATTTTTATAAAATTGATAACGACTTTTCTTCTATTGAAGTATTACACTGGAAACTTACAGAGTTCATGGAAAACATATACAGATATCATTCTCCAAACTTTGGTTGCAATTGAACGCCTTATTATTGATTTACGAGTCATCAAAGTCTCGTTCGCTCGAACACCGTCTAAAACCGGCACTTTTTTCGTTACAACTGTTGTAAAAAATATGTAAATGCGTTATAAAAATATATGTCTGCTATCCGATAACGCAGAATGAAATAAGAAAAATTACGGTGTGATTAGTTTTTCTGTAGGCCTAGCTGTTAATCTGTTATTTGTATTCAAACTCGAGTGCACATAATTTCTACGCCGACAGTAGTCACAGATCTCCATTATCCCGGAAAAATCGTTATTAAAGATTATTAGCGGTCATTAGCAAACAGAGAGAGATTTGCTATTTTTAGACATTAACTCAACACCCCCGAGAGCAGTACGGACAGTATATAACCTCTCGCGAGCTGTGAGATGAAAATAATTCACAGGCACATGGCGTATTATGCCGCAGCATCGTCTTCAACGGGAACACTGCCTGTAAATGGTAATACTTGAGTGGTGTAATCTCAGAGCATAATTGGACTACGTCACTGCACCAAGTTAAACTCATGCATCCCCGAAAGCCATTGCAAATCAGAAAGAGATAAATAATACCAGAAATGTCGGATTTGCCCAAGTTCCGAAATTTGTAAACGCTTCAACAACAATGAATCGCAATTCAAAACAAATGCTGGTGGTTGTACAGTTTACACCCTGAGAATAAAATATTAAAAGTTAGCAGTGATGGATCCCGATCTCTTCGTCTATTAATAATTACTTAAAACTACTATTACTAACTACTTAACACGAATTACCTAATCACTTCAAATTTTACCCTTTGGCATGACATGACAGAATGCTGTAAAAGTATTTACCGTTGGAATGTCATTTAAATAGCCTTACGTTCTAGGGGCCCTTCATATAATACGTAACGCTGATTTTCCACTTTTTTACCCCCCTTTTTCTTCATAACGTTCCGTAATATTTTCTAATATCCCCTATTAATTACGCAACGCTGACGATGACCCAGGCACCTATTTGACAAAGACCCTCCCTTTTTTTGAATGATAAAACAGGCATTTATTATAAAAACCTCATTACTGTCTCACCATTATAATTTACTCAATAACTATTGAGTATCGTCATTATTTTTTTTAACAAGAAATGAATTTATAGTTCATAATATTCCAGCGCATATATAATGAATATATAATCTTCCAACTTAACAGAAAGAGGACCCTCCTCCTTGTAGGAAGTGCATCATATCAGTTGGTCCGATCTCCTCCCCCATTTCGCATTACGAAATTTATGAACGCCCCCCAACCGCAATAACTATTAACTATTGTCTGATCGAATGGTCTCATGTCATGCGAATTCATTTGCAATTGATCACTGAATGGAACCGCGACTCCTCAGAAATTTAGAGTGATTTACAGGTAATATTTCACGTGTCTCGTAAATGCATGCTTAATATTTCCCACGGGGTGGTAGCATTGTGACCTTTGGTTTCATGTAATTGGGGTACACAAGGAGCAGTATTTTTTTGCGGGCCTGCACGTTAGTAAGTGTTCTCTCTGACTGATGACGCATGCCTAACGATGGCTCACTCCTTTGCTGCGGCTTTCAGATTATCATGTAGATAAAATCCCCGACGCAACGGTCACAACAACGTCCTGGGAGGGCTATGCGTGTGCTACAATATCAATTCCCCAAAATTATGGAATTTTAGTTAATAAATTGGATTTGGAACTTTAACCCAGTCCACCAAGGGACTGTAATCGCTGACGAAAACGCTGCAGATGTGCGAGAGAAAGATATGAGATTCACAGGGAAAGGAAGAGGATAATTCTCAGGAAAACGAAAGTAATGAGATTTTCCAAGAAAAGGTGATAAATGGTTAACATAAAAGTGAGCGATGAATGATAGAGATAATCATCAAGAAAGAGGATGGGTATAAAGCGGCGGTTTTTAAGAGACATGAGTTTGGAGAATGATGTAGAAAGTGCGATGGACAGGAGTGAAGACGAACAAGGAAGTTTGTCATATTTCCTTCGAAAATTGGAATTAAGGAAGTTTCAGGAGGAAATAAGATGGCAGAATTCATGGATGTAACAGGAAATTACGAGAGATAGTTGTTCTAAGGGCGATTATTGTGGTAAGAAAGCAAGAAAAGAGAAGGAGAGAAAAGGAATTTTAGATGGAATAAAATTAATGGATGTAGGCGACACTTTGTGGAATTGTGAACATTTTTAAAGACTCAAATAGTGGTTAAAGTTAACCTTCTATGACTATATCTCCCATAGCATTCGCAAATCCATCCTGAAAGAAGTATAGTGTGTGTTTTTACTCCCAAACCTAAATTGGAAAGGCGGTTTTTAACTCTACTTAAAGACCCAGTGGACTCGTTAAACAAACGTATGCGCTTCGTTGCGGTCAGTGTGACGGGGTGTATGAGGGCCAGACCGGCAAAATGGGTACCGTCAGTTTGCCGAACAGATTCAAAATGTCCTTCTTTCCTCTTACAATGAGGGATATGAATATCTGCAAATATATCCAATAGTTTAAACACAAGCGTATCAATGGATAGCATAGGTAGTTGCATGTTGGCATAAGAACTTTAAGCTAACCCAACTAACAGCATGTTTTCATCTACATCTAAGTGATAACTTATTTTTGCATGCTTGCTTTGCAATGTTTATCTTTTTTAAATTTCGAAGCCTAGACTAGAACATGATAGCTAATACTATCTATGGATTAAATGTGATGCTTGTTTGGTGTGAATTCATCCCCTGCCACACACCTTCATGGTAGCTTGCAGGGTATTGTGTAGATGTAGACGAAAATTTAAAACTAGAAACAACGAAAATAAATTAAGGGTCGACCATAATGATTATAACTCGAACTTCGCCAACAAATGCGGGCGACTAATCACATGAGTGACTTTCATATTTAAATTTCACATGTTCACGATTAAAGCTATGAATTAATATCACTAAAAATATTTAAAATATTGAGACGCTCAATTTCACCAAATATAGGAATTTGAAATGATATCACTGATTTTAAAGGTTCGCAGATGTTTTTAACATTTTTAAAATCTGACTTGTTCCCCAATCTCAAAGCCCGAAGGACTCCTTCCTACAAAGGCACTCTCGCTACCGACCTTGATGCAATTCACCTTCCTTCCCCCAGCCCCCTTCTCCTTACACCAAAACCAACCTCCCTCCCCCTTCCATTTGTGTCCTATCCCCGTACCCCTCTGAATGCAGTATATATAACCCATATTTTCTAACGTTGCCCATAAGCCCAAGGAAACGACGCTAATACGTTGAAATCGATCGGATATTCAAATATAGGTACCTGTGGAATATGTGCTGAGCATATTCTTTTCGCCATGTTAGAAGAGGTAGAAAGTAGGTACGTTCATCTGAAGAGGATCGGATTGGGGTGATGGCTTGAATACTAGCTTACCATCCCGAAGGTCCGAGTTCGAATTTTAGCGGCGGGAGAGAGTTTCTCATTGTTTTAACGGTGCCTACCCTGAACATAGTGTAGAGATCATTTCGAGTGCAGTACTCCGTCCGTCGGATGGGACGTTAAACCCTGGTCCCCTTGTCGCCTTTCGCTAACGAAGTAAAGGTTAATGCCAACGCCGAGTTTCTCTCCACCTTCTCTTGATAAATCCTACCTCTATATCTAAGGTGACCAGATTTCTGATCTGCTAAACCGGGACAAAATGTCGCTTCTCCTGAAGATAGGCAATTTTACATGGATGTATGTATAAATGTTTCTTTGGTCAAGTGAAGCGTTAGAAAAGTTGTCACTCTTGAGTCCTACACAACTCACTTTTCCAGCACCCGAATTTGTGCAACTTCCTGATGCTAAAAATGTAAGAGCTTCGGATATTATAAATATAGTTATGTATAAATATTAAGCATTTTTAATCAAATAGAATAATAAAAGAAATCAAATATTAAAGAAAAAGATTTTTAATTCATTTTAATATTTATGAAATTATTTTTTACTAAACTTTTCAAAGAGATTTTTATTCACATTTCAAATTCACAAAAATCACACTTTATTTATGATATTTTTCAGATGGAAGAATTACTGTATCAAATATATGTATGGATTTTTCACGTAATATGCTGTTTGAACCATTATTTTTACAAGCGTTTAAAAAAGACCAAAATTTAAAAAATAAACGGATTATTTTGATAGCGAAAATCCAAAGACCGGTACAAATTAGTATTTTTGTTTAGTCTTTCGGGACAACGGGACAAACACCCCAAAACCGGTATTGTCCCGGCCAAACCGGTACGTATGGTCACCTTATCTATATCCTAAAATGGCGCAAATGACCCTAGCTGCCAGTTGCCTCTATATATTACATGTATGTATATCCTATTACCGAAGAAAGAAATTAGATAGGAAATGGGGGATTCAATATGAGTGGAGGAAAAAACGAAAGCAAATTAGGAATACTCCATTAAAACTAACCCCAACCGATAAAAAATCCGGTAGAAATAATAGTTGTCAAGGTTTGAGATTGAGCTACGCGCTACTCACTCGAGTTTCTCGTCTTACTTTATCCGTCCGAGCCACTCCAACGGAGGCCAGAGAATTAGTACGCCGCGAGAGTTGAGAATTAAGGCAGTGAACTTGAAAAGAATTCCGGTGAGGATCGAGGAAGGGGGAAAAAATGAATGGACTCGGGAGAGAAGGAAGCGGGAATGAATAATCCCATGGACGGCGGACACTTTTACTCGCTCGCTGGTGATAATCGGGCCCATCAAAACGGGAAAGCTGACGCAACGCAAGAAAAAGGCGGTCGAGGTGGGGCGTGCGATCTTCCTGCTCCGATTGTGATGTCATACTGGCGTCTAATCAGAGAGGACTGGGAAATACCAGGAAACCGAGAGGAAAGAAGCGGACAGGGGAAGACGAGCGTAGGAAAGGACGCAGATCCGGGCGCGAATATCGTTCGCGCTAGCTCCTCGCGACCGGGAGGGGCTGTTTAGTGTTCCATCTGAGACCCCAAGAGGGAGAGATTCGCATGTACCGCTCGTGTCAAGGTCAGAGGGAAGGACACCGGGCAGATTTCTTCTCAGGCAGCGATTCGCATATCGGGGAGAGGGAGGAGGAGTCTCCGTACCTAACAGGCCACACTCAACGCTTCATACCGCCTCTGACAGCACCGTTGCACGACCGCTGTACTTTTCGGACATCGCAGTAATTGTATTTAGAATGTGCCGGCAAAAAGTTGAACCAATACGTGAGAGATAGGTTTAAAGTTAGTTAGTTAAATAGTTGTTAATATTATTATTAAATAGCTAGGTTTAAAGTAAGTTAGTAAAATAGTTGTTAATATTATTATCAAATAGTTAAAATAGAGTGACGGGAATACATATGTTAATTTTGCTGTAGTTACAGGATTAATTAAGTAACTCGGGTGGATATCACAAGATGATTGTATTTTACAATTAAAACTGAAAACTTTTCAGTAAATTGGAAGCCTATCTACTTTCAAACGACGATAATGAAAAACTTGATTCATTCTGTTTCTACAGACTCATCCATTCTTCTTCATATTACTGTCAATTTGATTTTGGACTCTATATATCTTTGATCTTTTCCCGCGATTTATTATTTATCAAGCAACAAGTACAAAGTGCACGTCTCACTAGAATTTACTTATGTATACACACATATACATAAGGTACACATAAATAAACAGTAAATGAAACCTGTATGTGTTTGACATCTCCGCCACACATCCTTGAGCTTGCTTGCAGGGTACTGTGGAGATGCAGATTACCGTTATCCATCAATGAAAGCTGTTATGCAATCACCCTTCAAGAGAATTTAACTAGTGGCAGGCCTGCTGATGCATTGCTCGTCTCACACACACTAAAAGCGACGTGTGAGCTACTCTGAAGACACTGGTTAGGTCTTAAATTCCCCGAAATTCTGACGTTTGAATCCAATGGGAGTCGAAAAAAAACGTCCTTGAAAACCATACGACGCTGCTCGCCACCCCTAAACATAATAACAGACGCAATGGATTCGGCGCAGTTCGAATACGATATGCATTCAACATATAAGGAATAAAGAATAGAATGATATCAGAAGATACGAGAATACTACAGCCTAAAAACGAAGACGAAATAATCAATGTAAAACATTTTGATTGATCACATACAGGCTTTGTCTTGAAAATTTTCATTTATCTTTCGTTATCTTTGGTGACTTTTGAGATCACCGGCCTTAATGACCTTTTTTATTGCTAAGGTAGAGTAGCGTAGATTTCCCGATGTTTTCGATTGTATATACGTATTTTCAGACAACTTTTAAGATGCCTACCATCTCGTCAACATTGATGACGATGAGTGAAAGTGTGCAGCGTAAAGCAACTAGGTTTGTTGAAAGGTGCTATAACAGATTTAGTTGTGTATCAGAATTAATAGAATAATTAGCTTGGAATCACATTATCACATCGTAGGTTAAAATTCAGATTTAAACTATTACAGAAATTTAAATCGGATAGCTTTACTGAAGATGTTAGATATATATCATGCTAGATATATAATACCAGCGTATTATGTTAGATTCGACCAAATAAATAAGATTAGAGAGATTGTCGTACTGATAGAGTCAAAATGTCATTTTCCCCCCGTACTATAAGAGAACACAATAGGCAGCATAGCAAAGGGATAGGTAGGTGAAATATTGTAGAGTAGTTTGTACGGCAAGATGCATGTAAAAACACCCAATGCTTTTTTACTATGTAGATACTAACCATCTAGTTGCATACTAGCCTATTATGTAGCATGTTCCATGTAATAGTTTGTTTGCATGTCAATAGTGCATATTTGGTGATTTTCACCCCCTGCTACACACCCTTCCGGTGGTTTACAGGGTATCGCGTAGATGTAGATGATGTTAAAAAATGTTGACACTTGTCTGAATTTGTCTTCGGAAATAAAACCAATCTCACGAGTGCTCCCTAGTTACTACATGCTCTAACTACAAGCATAAATAATCTAAGGCGAGTGGGAGAGTACTGCCTCTCCAAGAGAGTAAAAAAACGTTGTCCATCATATCTGTAATTAACCTAAGAGGAAGCTTATCTCAAGCAAATGACACAAAAAACGAATTAGTGTTGATATGAGGGATTAGAGAAAAAAACATGTGGGAACTGAGGGATACTTGAGCCCAGCCGATAGGATTACATTCTTCGCTGATCTTGAGGTGCCGAAATTGAGAGCCGAAAACTTGACACCGGGAAACTTAAAACCTTGGGCCACTCCAACACCCTCAATTTTTCCGGGTGGGATAGGACTGACACGGGTGCCACTTGAAGGCGAACGCGATACAACTCCGGTAAGTTTACGACTCAAGAGTGAAATAGAAGCATCACCAGTTCGGCGTGCTGAAAACGAGCCGGCCGTGGGGCAGGTGCCAATTCTGTCGGCAAGACGAAGGCTCTTGGGCGCAGTTCGACGTTGACTCTCATCCATTCGCCGATTTGGGCCTTAGAAATTACCTCCCTAAGCCTCCCCTCCCTCACTCACGAACCGATTACGCGGCGCGGAGCAAAATAGCTCACCCAGCATCCTGGCTTTCTAATTTTTAAATCTGATACATCAGGAAATACGGAGCGAGAGCGGAGAATGAAGAGTGAGAGGAAGGCGAATGTTTACGCAATCCAATTTTCTATAAATATATATCTATTATGTCCATCGCAAGGGCAGGATGTAAAATGGACAATTGAACAGATTGGTCATTACGTCGCAGTGCGTTCAGCTAAATTCTAATGGTATTCAGTTTTATTGAAACTGGGTGGAGACCGTAAAAATAACACAGATATGAGAAAAAATGGATGAGTATGAGCCAACGTACGCAGATTTTCACATTCGCTACCGCCAACGCATAAACTTGCATCGATTACCGTCGAAGAACGAGGAAATAACACGCGAAATGCTCTTCAATTGCGTCAATTTTATATTTGCTCACCAATCTCATGAAATATGCATGAAAAACACACGCTTACCACTTAATGACACCGGGCAAGTCAAGGTACTTGGGATACTTTTTCTTCTAACTTTGTTGTCGTATGCTGAATTTATAACCTCTTACTTAATTATTTTCAACTCTCGCAGAGGCCTCTTGCAGTTTGCACCAAAAATAGAGGAGATTCGGCGAAAAAGGAACAGGCGCTGTACTTATTGGATGCCATAGCAACGGATTGAGCGGGATTGGAGTTGGGCTTCCTTGGTTGGATTGGGGGAACACGGAAGTAAATGGCAAAGAGAACACACTCCCTGAGGAAATAAAATCAACAATCACGCTTTTTGTCTGAGACTATCCCTTGCGGGGATATCTTGAAGAGTACGCAAACACGACGTGGGTTTGAAGAGGCTGGAGCTCGACAGGTGAGTCAAAACAAATGAGAAATCTTCTCCTCTCATTCGCGCCGTTTAAAAGAAAATTGTCTTAAATGTAAGCACGCATGAATAGGCCTAAGAAAAGTAAAAGGAAGGTAATAGGGTAAAATATATGCACAAGCAGCCACCCCATTTCAATCAAATCACAATTTTTCGAGCAATAATTCAAATTATTGGATCATATTCACCTGGAAAACATAAATTATTTGATGCCACCATCATTCTTCCTCCTTTTTTCTCTTAGAATAAGACCGATATATTCTTCTCATATTAAGAACGATAGGGTAAACTTGGCCTGGTTCCATGATTTCAGATGCTAGTTTTTGCTAGCCTAACTTATGCCTGAAAACAAATGTAAATTCAGTTACTTCAAAAATCTACATCTACTGATTACACTGCAAGCCATCTCATACTCCTGTGACATGGGGTGATTTATCTACATCTCAGCTACATAATATCCTTCAAGCAATTGCAATGGTGTGTGACATGGGGTGAACCATCACCAGACACTTCCAATCCGAGAGAACTAAATTTTCACTTACTATCGCAAAATTATATGTTATCGCCAATATTGTACTACGACTGTGCATGTACTAATGTTTGCGCATACAATTGGATGGAAGACTACGTAAATGACGTAGATGTACATCACCAATCACAGATGTATCAATCACATGGTAAAAAGTAAGGCTCATCTATTTGCCGATAATGCAGTATTGTACAGGGAAATTCAATGCCCAAACGATAAAGAATATTTAAATGATGACCTACAAGTAATTGAAAAATAGTGTGATACATGGCAGTTAGAGTTTTAAAAATATGCAGTCATGAATTTTTCGAAAAAGAATATTTATCCTTCTAGCACTCACAAAGTACGTAATAATAAATTAACAAACTAGGAATCCATTACATATCTTGGAATAAGACAGACACATGATCTTTCGTGGGGTAACACATATGTGAAATGATGGGTCAAGCTAATTGTAAACTGGGATTCATCAAAAGAGTATTGGGTAAATGTGACGAACATGTACGAGAAATCAGCTACTTTTCCCTTGTTATACCTCACTTGGAATACGCTGCCAGTATATGGGATCCATATGAAATAGGCCTAAATAATCGTGTGCAGCAAGAATCGGCAAGATTTGCAAAAGAACGGTACGATAACTTATTAGCGTAACCAGTCTATTAAATGAATTAAAGTGGTAATCATTGTCAAATCGTAGCTTGAAATTTAGACTTCATCTCTTAAATAAATTCTAAGGTAATATTTTCACTGATGACGTTAAAAATATTTTGCTAACTCTAACTTACCGTGGTAGACTGGACCATAACCACAAAATTAAAGAAATTGATTGTCGAGCTGACAGATTCAAAACGTCCTTCCTTCCTCGTACAATTAGGGATATGAGTAGCTATAAATATATCCAATAGATTAAACCTTTAAGCTAACCTAACTAACATCATGTTTTTTCATGCTTGCTTTGCTATTTTTATCTTTTTTTAATTATGACGTTTAGACTAGTTTATTAATACCAATCCTTTATTATGAATGATACGTAACGCATATTTAGGGAGAATTCTCCCCCTTCCACACACTTATGTCGTAATCTAAATCTACGCAATACTCGGCGAGCCACCACGAGGGTGAGTGGCAGGGGGTAAAGTGTCGGCTTCAATGGTGTAGCAGAATATTATGTAGATGTAGATTACGTAGATAAAAGTTTGTGGAATGGGGTGAATTCACCCTAAATATGCGTTACAAATCATTCATAAAAAAGGATGAATATGGGTACGGTTTCGACGAGCTTTTCATTTTGTCTGCATATCCCCCCAATAGAGAGAAGCGTCACGCCATATACACGCTTCGAACATGAGCGGTGAAGGAACGAGAGGTTGAGCGAAGAGAATCGGGTTGCCTTCGGTGCCGTGGCGAGGAAGGGAAGCGAGTGCATTAAGGCGACCGAGTAATCGCGCGCGCTTCGACAGTCGATATTCTCGGAATTACTCTCCCCCCGGAGGCGATCCGGGAGGATGGTGAATAAAAAAAACAACGTCCCTGAGGACCGAGAACTCCGCTTGCAGAGAGAACCCGGGAGGGAGGACTTAGAAGATGGAAGGCGCCGATCACACCTCTTACGGGGGCGATCGGAATGTCCAGCACCGACGGTTTTCTCGCGAGTTAAAAATATGTACAATCAGCGAGGGTGGGGAGAGTAGGGAAGCGAGCTCTTGGCCACACGGCAGCTGCTTGAGGCTTCGAAAACGCTCGATACATATAGCCGAGCGCTCTCAGGCGGCCCTCCTCTCCCCATTCGCACTAATTCCTTCGCAGCTTCGAGGTAAGAAGTTGCTGCCGATGCCTGCCTTTTCAACCGGGCGTCAGTGAGGACGGGAGAGGGAAGGAGACGGGGGGAACGCCAGGAAGAGGGGAAGGGCAGAGAGGTAAGCTCAGGAACTCCACAAACCAGCGCGGCGTGTGCGAGAGAAGCAAAGAGAAAGAGAGACACACAGGGGTTCCCCCGGTTTAGCCACTCCCCTTCCCTCCACGACCTCTCCTCGCCCCTCCTCACGTCCTTCCCTCCCCCTTTTCCCTCCTTAACTCCCCCCCCTCCCGCCCCGCCTCTCCTCGGCCAACATTCCTGGAGCCTCGTCTGTCCTCCGCTAAGGGATTCCCTCGCCACTGCGACGTAGTGGCTCGCGCATCTGTCAACAGATGGCGGGCGCGGCGGCCTCCGCAATTCTCTCTCTTTCTCTCCCCAGCGACATCTGAAATGGGAAAGCCCACAGCGCCTCTCGGGAGAGGAAGGAGCCCGTTCGCTGGTTGTGGTGGTGGTCGAGGCGATTAGAGGGGGAAGGGAGGATGTAAAAGTATGTACGAGCGAGGTGGAGAGGTAAGGGGGGTTGGTTGGGACTTGGCGAAACGAAAAAGGGTGGAAGGAATCGGCCCTCGCGGACGGGAATCACCGTGGGACGCACGGACCATGAGCAATAACAACAATGGTGGGAAGTCACGCCGGGAATATTTACGGTCGCTGCGCTGTCTACAAACTAGATAGCCTCCCGGGTTTAATTCCCGGTGACAACACTAGTGTCCCCAATCACTGCCTTCCTCTCCCATATTTGTACCATTCATTCCGTTCCCAGGGTCTGCAGAGCTTGTTCACGCCGTAACAACACGAGCCGAGGGAAGGACCGACCGCGCGGGATTATAACAATGACAGCAACAACGCACAGAAGTGCAGCCCATGCCAAGGGAGAGAGAGAGGTAGTTCCGCTAGTCTGGGGCTAGCAGCGCGTGGGCAGGTGACAAATCTCCATCCTCTCTCCTGCGATCGCATAAGGATTGAACGGCTCTGCCTTAATAAAGTCCAACGTGGAAGGAGGAGGAGGAAGTGGTGGAGTACATGCGTGACGGGGTGGGAGACAAAAGGAGAGGAGGTTACGCGTCAAGTTTAGGAGGAGAAGGTGGGGTGTTAAGGGGGCAAAGAGCAAAAGCGGAAGGGGAGGGCAAGGAAGGGGCCGGGAACACGCGAAATGCCCGACGGGAAGACAGGGAGGAGAAGGAGGAACGGATGGATATATACACGCGTATAAAAAGGGGGTGGTAGGGTGGAGAGATCGTAGTAAAGGAGAGAGAATGAAGGGGGAAGCTGGAGGGGAGGAGGAGGAGAGGGGGAGACAGTTGGGATGGAAGTGGAAAAGCCATTCCACCCACAGGCGCCAGGGGATGTCCTCAGATATACTCCCTCCCCTCCGTCCTCAGAGATTCCCCTCCTCCTCCCTCCCCCACAGCCCTTCCTGTAGGCACGGCGTTGCCACGAGTGGGAGGGATCCTCCAGCGTTGCCGTCCACGCATACACACACTCTCACTCCCCGCTGGCCCGCGCTCTTGCAGGGGAATCTGGCTCTCTCCCCTCCCCGCTGGAGCTCCCCGAAAGGCACCTCCACTCCACACTCTCTCTCTTCCCCTCCAAAACAGCCCTGCAACTCCTCCTCTCGCTAACGCACGCACACACACACGCTCGAACGGGGAGCGAACCCGCCCTCGCCGGTTTCAAAGCGAGAGGAGAGAGAAGAGCCCTCTCTCCCTCACTCTCCACCTCCTCCCTTCTCAACTCTGAGGGAAGCGACTCTGCGAGAGGAAAGAATGGGGTAGAAGGGGGAGGCAAGAGAAAAAGAAGAAGGCATCTCAAAGGCCGATACCTCGGTGCTAAGGGGGGGGGGGGGGGGGGTGTGGAGAAGAGGACGTATTCCAGGAAGGCCCTGGCACTGTACTGGAATACGGCACGGAGCAGCTACGAGGGGAAGGAGAATGGAAAGGGAAAGAGGGGTGAGAGTGGGTGAGAGAGAGGGAACATCGATTTACAAGGGCACACACAACCGCTCCCTCCCCTCCCTCGCCTCAAACCCTCGGCGCCCCGACGTCACCATCGCCTTCACCGGTGTCCCCAGAGTGCGCCACCCTCGTGGCCGGGCTCGCATCCGCACGGGTGAGGGGACGCCTCAATTTCAGGCGCCACCCTGGTGGAAAAACACCCCTTGCACCGGTCCACCGAGGGGGCGGTGGCAGGGTGTGTGAAGGGGACTTGAGCTCCCCCCGGAATACCGTAGCTTGCATGTCCATGATTACTTGCACAAGAAATTAATTCCCTGACCCTGGGTGTAAGCATGTATGAAGCAGGGGGTATCAGCTGGGTGAATGAACTCGAGTATTAATGGAGTGATCTTCAATGCGATCATATAAAGGGATACGGGAAGTTCTCAAAGAAAATCTTGAACACCCGGCACGCATAGTTGTCAATTTTTCTTTCGCATAGAAGGTTGTTTTACACACAGCTCTATATACGAATATCTCCATAAAGTGACCCTGACATCACTCTCATCCATCAATTACCAATGATGACAGCACCCCTTGTACACTTTCCGGTATCATAAAAACAAATAGTGTAGGGAATATAATATCATAAATCAAGATATATTTGTTCATCGTCCCTTATTTTTAACTAACATGCAACGTGGTTATTACAGGAAGAAGATTTACCCTTAGCCACGCCCTCGAGGGGGTTGGCAATCGCAAAATTACCATAGATTGGCCGGGGTTCCCTGGGCATAGACATCAACCCTAAATTGCCTAGCTTCCAATCATGCGAGCCCCGTTATCCTCTGTCCGTACCCTCTCGGGTCAAGTGCCTACGTTGGCCCCGGCTTGCGCTGCACGTATCAAAAGCACACCCACCACATGGAGGCTGAAAGGGTTCGTGGTCTAGGGATATGCGGGGGAGGGGGGATGGGTCGGATAGGAGTGAGTGGGCGGAGATAAGCGTAGTACGCTGGAGTCGTAAAGCGCGACTGTTCCCCAACTGCGCGCGGGGGTGTGGAGGGGGAGAGGCGTGTGTATGTGTGAGAGAGGGGGAGGGGTGGGCCGGTGGGTTTGTTTACAATTCGGTTGATCGATATTTTGAAAGCGAGAGGGGAGGTTTCGGAGGGGCCGAGTGGGATGGCGGAGGAAGAGAGGCGGGGAGGGAGTGAGCAGCGGTTGGGAGGTTCCACGTTGAGGTTCTGGGAAAAGGGATGGTTCGGTGAGGAAGGGGAAGAAGAGAGGGTGGCTGGGAGGGGGAAGGGTTCACGAAAAAAATATGCGGAGAATCCTCGCGTGGGCGAATTCCAACTTCACGCGCCCCTACCAGGAAATTTCGGCCGCTTTCCTCCCATCAATGCCCCACACTCCGTCGACTTCCATTCGAGGGACGAAGACGAGAAACGAGTCGCTGCCGGCCGACTTCTTGTTGCATCGCACAAGACAACGCGGCGCGGTGCGACGCGACAGAATTTCCGCGCGGCACAGCGACGCACGTGCGGCGCTTCCCGGAACGAAAATAAATCGAAATCGAAGAGATGAGGGATGGGGAAGGGGGTGTGTGAGTGTCGGTGAGATGGAGGACAAGTGGAAGGGGAAGGAACAACGCATGCGCGGGGCGTCACCGGCGCACGCGACGTAACGTAACGCGAAGTGGGACAATTGAAGGAGGGCTGCTCGGGTGGAGGGAAAAAAAAAAAGAAAATCGGCTTTCGGTGGCATGCGGTGGTCCGATTTGCGCGAGTTCGTAGAAGTTACCCTCGTCGCTACCGACCGGTTCGCGTGCCGATTGATACAAAAATTACGGTCCTCGTCCAGTTTTGGCACAAGGTCGAGGTGTGCTCGGTTTGGTAAGCCAAATTCAGATGCTCACGTGTTTCTGGCGTCCAGCGATGATATTCTGGGGTTTTGCCAGCTCTAAAACTTGGGACTGGTCAATTTCCATGGTCGGTCTGAAGCACCTACCACTCTAATCGCTGGATAAGTGTAAATACAAACTTAATTCGCAAAAATCCGGATATAGCACACCTCCACCGATGCTTTCGCACTATCCTGAAAGTGAGCGCAAGTTCTTGGGAGGTTGGAGGTCACTAGCCATTGAAATGAGAGAGGAGAAAGGAAACAGGACTGGAAACACATAAAATGGGAATGTTGCTCACAAGAGAATTTTCATCAACCAGTCTCACAACCAATAATAGTAGAATTATAATCATTCGCGAGCACCAAAAACTTATATTGCGACTCGTGTGGCATTTCCATTACAGTCGCACATGCGTCATTGCCATTAGGAATGTAAGATAAAAATTCTGTTTTAAATAAGCGGATAAGAACGCAATTTTATATTTGAATAGATAAGTTAATGTATCCTAACCAGACCGAGGGATGGTCAAACAGCCACTAACACACCAAATTCAATGGTGATGGGTCATTCCCCTGCACACAAACTTGCGGTGGCTTGCAGAGTTTTATGTACACACATTTAGATAAAGACATTTAGATGTATACACATATAAAGACAAATCACGGGCAAGAGCATTTCTGGACACCCCCACCTAAAATCCTCGCGATTCGATTTTCTGCATGTCAGAACTTCGTAGGAAATCCCAGGTGGCCAAGGGAAAGGAACTGACCTCCCTGCCCTGAATGTGAGAATTTCACGCGCCAATGGCTTAGTACGGGGTGAGCTCTACCCTCACCTGTCAAAAACCAACCTATGGCTGAACAGAACTCTTTTTATGAATAAAGAATTGAGAATATAAAGACTAAAATACCTAGGTACAAATTAACAACATAACTTATTTTATATTTACCTTGACAATGAGGATTAATCATCCAAAATCGATAGGCAATAAATTATATTGCGGATTGTAACACGTAATTTATTTTTAACATGTTCAGCGCAACAAAATTCCATCAAGAAACGCCTACCTCCATAGAATTAATAGATAAGGAGTCGAGAAAGTGAGAGATGACCGAGAAAAAGGCAAAAGATTAAAATAAAACCAGAAGAACTTTCTATGCTGCGTGTAATGACAGGCAGGTATAAAGTCGAGAAAGAAGTGAAAACGAGGTCAAAAACTTATGAGAGGAATCCACTACCACATTAAGATTCACCCCCACACTTACTCAACTCCCGACCTACGTCATCTTTAAAGAAGCCTATGAATACTTTCCAGCAGGAATTCATTTGAATACTTAAGAACATCCCCCTCCCCCCCTCACTTGATCGATTTTCCGGTCGAGCACCGGAAAACTTGATTAGGGCTAAGGGGTCTGAAGGCTTCTTCGCCCGGCGAAAATAATTAATCGCGGCCATCCTTTCCGCAGAGCACGCGAGTCGGAGAGAACGCACGCGACGGGGGATGATGGTCTTTCCCGGGGCAGCGGTGGGCAGGATGGATGCGGATTGGTCGAGTTCCGATGCAAACGGGAGAAGGGGGAGATCGATCGGTGGCTCATCCGAAATCCTCTTCCGATGCATCAGAGCATCTCTTCCCGGAATAAAATTAGGCCCAAAGAGGAGAGCGAAGTGCTCAGCAGGAACGGATGTCAATTGCGCCGAGATCACCAAATTATCAGCGCAAACGCTGTCGTAAAACCTTGGCCGCCACTCCCGACAAACTTATCACCATGTTCACTAATTCACTCTCCCACCTTCTAAAACGAGCACTGAATTGTGGCGATCAATACGCCAGCAATCAACAATAAAAATCAGTACCCAACACCACTTATGAACGCATACACTTCCATTCATTTCCCTCGACTTGTTCTCCTTCCCACTGCGATTAATAACATTTGCACTTCATTTATTTTCCTCACCTGTTCGAGTGTTACTCCACTTCCTTTCCCTTCATATACTGCAACCGGCTTATCTTAATTCTTGTTCATTTAAACAATACATTTGCATCTTCCCAGAACTTAAATAAAAACATGGACCTATATGAAATAGTCCGTAGTCAACCTTTTTTCCTCTGTCACTACCTGCCCACATTTAACGTCCCTGCAAAAGTCTTAAAGGGTGTGGTGACGTAACAGGGTTTATATCGTATCGCCTACTTTACATCGTATTCAAATGTGCAGCGAAAATCAGCTGGGTCCGCTATTATAGGCTCAGCAATGTGTTATGTTTTTAGAAGGCTCGGGGATCCGATCGTAGGCTGAAATTCAGATAATCCACGACAGAAATTTAAAGCAACTACCTTTCCAAATGCCATTAAACATATTAAAAACCCCAGCGTATTTAGGTTTGGTCACGAAGAAAAATAAGAGAAACATATATTAAGGCAGAATATTTGATTAAATTGAATTTGCTGCGACGATAATCAATAGAAGTAATGTAGATTTTAGACTTATTTTGCATGGCTGCACAGATCACTACATGTAAATCCATGAGTGTTTTTGATACCTGCTCGCATGTATGACATGTAAAAGGAAATGTTTTTTAAGAAGTAAGCAATTTCTGCCCGTAATAATGGTAGTTTGGTTTAGGAGACTATATTGTATGTAAAACAGTTGTTTCCTCGTTAAATTAGTTGGTGATGGTAAAATCCGTATTGTAGTCACTATCAATATGACGTTTTACTCGTCAATGATAGCTGCCTACATGAAGTCCATACACTACTGGCCTTCCATACCCTGTTGTGGTAACTTGCACGATAAATTTGGATGCAACTAAGTTCTGAGTCCGACCAAGGGCTCGTGGCTAGTCTATAGGTGGGACGCACAATTCGAAGCGGGACAGCGAGAGTTTCGGCGCGACTCCAATTCTGGAGTACAAACACAATTCGATTAATTACGACGGTCCTTCTAACAGCAAAGGGGAGTTTACGCGCGAAATTAATTGAGCGAGACGAGACCGAGAGGTGCCGTGGCGTTTAGTTACCCGACGCGCCCGAACAAACACGCGGGTGCATGTATATACACTAGGCGCCCCTCGACGGAAACCGTGTCAATGTCGATTACGCTCAAAAGCGACAACCGGAGATTTTACAGCTTTGTTGAGAATATGACAGAGCGGAGGAGAAGATAATCACGGAGCTGATGAGGAACGGGAAGAGATGGAGGGAAGCGGAGTGAGTCTGCGAATATCACGCGTGACCGGTGAAATTTTGTGAAAACTTACCGAAATGTTTGTCCAACGATATTTCTCAGAACAGCCAACAATCCCTTAATTTGATCTTCGCCAAGTCCATCACAAGTAATAACCCATAGGTAAATACAGATAAATGCATGTAGATAAATGCCCTTTGTAACTAGTAATCCCCTTGTTACCATCTAGTGGCAGTTGACTCTATTATCTAACATGTTTGATGCAGTAGCCTAGTCGTATGTTAAAAGTACATGCTTGGTGATCTTTACACCCTCGCGGTGGCTAGCAGGGTATTGCGTAGATGTAGCTGAAGCATCTACGGATGAGAAAATCTTCCAACATTACGCAAATCACGAATTTTATGTGACACTTCGATCTTTCAATATCTGGTTTACAAAAAACTTTATCCCTTGAAAATATTGTGCATTATTCTTATTACGGTTATATAGGTTAGGGATAGGTTTATATGAACATAAAATTCTTCCCAAGCAACCTATCATTCATATGAAGTCCTTTTTTTGTTTCCAGATATTATTTATCTCTCTCCCACCCCGCTTACACAACATATTTCCCACTATCAAATCCTTCAAAACACCTTCGCCCCTTATTAACGGTTCCTTCCTAATTCTTCAACACTCTCTTCTCGATCCTCCAAGATCCCAAAAACTTCCTCATTCGTCTTCCCTTCCACTCACCTCGCCTTCTTCATCCATCACCAACGCTCAAGCTCCCTTTTCATCCTCTTTCCTTTTTAATGCTCAATACCTAAGTTTCATTTTGTGGAAGCCAACTGAATAATTAATCCTTGAGGCTCTAGTTTACCTATTCTACACGGATAATATATACTTTCACATCAAGATGAATTCTGCATTCCCGGTTTTCCGTCCGCGTTCGTTGCTAAGTAGGCACATACTTCACCAGCTGTCCTGTTGGCATCCTCACGTCAAAGATCGTCAAAACTGTTATCTACTAAACAATGAACGCAAACGTGGAATGCTGAATTCATCTGATATCTCCAGTGTTTCCCAAACTGGGCTCAGGGGCTCCGTCCAGAGCGTTTCTAAGGGGCTCCGTCAACGGCAGTTATAAAATTGATGCTTCCAAGCAGCGGGGTGAACAAAATTATTTCCATCAAGCGAAAAGTACTTTTTCAGATAGATCTACTAGCCACTGGACCCATGCTATGGCCGGCACCTTTTGAGTGCTTTTTGGAGAGCATGGCTCGTAAATGTTTTTTTTTTTTTTTTTTTTGCAAATTATCCTTAAGTTTATACGACCCTTAAATCTTTTCAGACATGTTTTTAAAAGTCTTTTACTGCTTCTGTTATAATAAAAATTGTACTTACTCCAAGGAGGAACGAACACGAAACAGAGTGAAGAGGGCACACTCAAAACTTACCTGAAAAACAAAGAATTTAAGATTAATCCAACATTAATACAAAATGCTTGATACGAAGAGACATGTTTCATCATTTGCACTTTAAAATAATCACACAGAGATGGAGGCGTTGTAAAAAAAAAGACATTAACGGTTGTGAATTCGATTATATTACACTTAATGATGTCGGTTAGCAATGCTGCTAAAATGTGAAATCATATTTCCAAATTAGCTCGTAATAACGACGTATTATGAAAGGTCTCACTGCTTAGAGAGATTGATGAGTTTACATATTCGTAATTCATATGCCTTGGCTTCAGTCCTTACATATATTCCTGACTTCTAATATGAGAAAAGCATCCTTCTCGGCCTGAAGGCCCTTTTAAGTGCCGGTGCAAACGTAAATACCACATGAAAAAAAGCATCTATTAGGAGTCTGATTGGTGTGGTGATTAGAATTATTCTCTCATGTCCCAAGGGCCCAAGTTGAAATCCTGGTAGTGACAGATATTGTTCACAGGTAAGCTGGCCCCTACTTGAGTGCTTTGCAAGGGGAATTAAAGTTCAGTACTCCGTCCGTCGGATGGAGCGTCAAGCCGTGGTCCCCTTGGCTCCATTCTATAAGAGCAGGCAAATGCCGACGCTGGGTTTCTTTCTTTCCTCCTTACCCTTTCATTCTTATCCATGTACCTTTTCTACCGGTCTGAAGTTCCCTTAAGTGCGGGTACAGACTGAGCACACAGGTGATCATAGTAATAAAAGTTTAGGTTCAAAGATGGGATTTATGTAGTATTATTGCCTTTTTTGGGATTTGTATAGCCCTAATACCTTTGAATTTGGGAACTTTTTTTCGAAATTTTAGTGCTTTCCTAAATGTATATACGTTTGCTCATATTTCAAAGCACTCAGAAACTCAAAAATCATATTAATTCTGGTTTCACGCTAAACACAAATATTGATTGTCACAAGGTTTAGTACGCCGTCCGTCGGATGGAACGTTAAGCCGTGGTCTTCTTGGAGGTTTACGTTTCACGTTTATTTGAAACTTGAAAGGAAGTTTCTTCGCTTTTGAATAATATATACAGTTTGCTATCAGATTATTTGCATGATCAGGAAAGGTTGTACGAATAACGATACTTGACATTTTTTTCGAAAATGAACGAATTTGACAGATCCATGCATGGGAAACGAAAGGCAATACGATGCTAATGACAAAACTGCCATGCTGGAGAAAAAGATATCGTTCTATATGTGAAGTATGAAGAAAAAGGATCTGGCATGCTTCTCATAGATCACAGAATTTTTAGAAATAAATAACATAACTATGAATAAATTGACGACAATTACTAGCAATAATAACAGGACACCTTAGCAATTGGATTGAAATTAGGATTTATACTTTCCAAGGGATTCTCAGGACTCGATTCAAAAGAATTCTAAGTGGATGGTAGATCATTCAGTGACGTCAAAACCATCAGCCCTCACTGCGCCAAAATATGAGGGCTTAATATGCATGGTTTCGAACTACTTCTCGAATATTGGGCGTCGTCGTGATCTGATTTTTCGATATTAAATTCAAAGGTATTCTGACAGCATTTTGGTATTTGCACCTCTCTGAAATTATCTTGTCGAGGTACACGGCTAGAAGGACAGACTTGTAGGGACACATAGGATGATACGCTTTTTAACATGACTTCTGTACATCGGATATTTGCCAACTCTGCAACAAAAAGCAGTTATATTGTTCAATTAAATTTGGTAGTACATGTAATATAGTTACTTTTCTCAAATCCTACTTAACAAGCTATTTTATCATTTAATAGATTTAAATGATATCTCCGGTTATTTTTTTTACTACTATTTCCTTAATTATTTATACTTCTGTATGCGTATCGTTCTTAATATCCCTTACAGAACATAGACTTAACTACACACTAAATATCTTCTGGGGCTCCACGAGAAACCTTTGCTTCAAAAAGGGCTCCATAGCTGACAAAGTTTAGAAACCACTGATATAAGCAGTGCCGCAGAAACCTGCAAACTTGAATACCAATGCTTGTATCCGCTAGTACGGAAGATGATTGATTAGCATAACTTAAATTCCGATAATAAGAGAGACCTGTTTCCGAGTAACACCGCGAAACTTCCAGGGGAATAATCATCAGGACTAAAACAGTATGCCACGTCAATTGCAGCTGCTTAAATCAATATGCCGCCCAGGGTTCAGTGTAACGGTGTGAGGGGGACTCGGGGGCGACCCCACGCCCCATGAACGACAATTTGGGACGCCCCCCGAACGCTAATGACTATCATTCCGGTACGAGGGATTCGGGGAGAGTGAAGCGTGTTCATTTCCCTCCTTCCACCCGAGTGCCTCCGTAAGCCAAACAAGGGAGACGAGGAGCGGCGGAGGCGGTAATCAGGAGGAGGTGCGTCCTTTCGTAGGATCGACGATTGTACACTGCATACTTGGGCGCAATGCTGCAGAATATATTGTTGAATTCCATTATGAAATACGGTCCCGCTTCCAAGTAAATGAATCGGCGACCTTGCAGGTGTACCGTGCACCTCTCCGAATCATCAACCTCAACGGCATGACCACTGATATAAACATCGATTTGACCATGAGGAGAAAGTCCTCACTCCTGCGACACAATTAATACGAAACCGTTAAAATATTATTACGTTAATAATACTCGAGTATGAATGGAAATGAGATGAAGAATTTTTACGCATGATGGTGCTTTACGCGAACTATTACATGATTCGTTAATTCTGACGTCGCTTAAAATTCACAAAGAGACTACGCCGCATTAATACTACGAAACTCCCTACCTTCCACCAACTATGCTTTCTGCGTGCAATCCTAGACTACAAATTCTGATAATGGAAGTTTTTTTTAGATATGAGCAAATGAGTTAACTCGAGGAAGGGAAAAATACGACAAATCCGCATATGATTCCTCGGGAATTTAGAACGAAAGAGTTTCTGCATCCGATTTAGACCTTCATAAGGTGCTCCAATCATGGAGCACCTTATGCTCGGTGCTCCAACTTTAAATTGCTTACGGAGGAAATATCGACAAGAAGAAGACAAGTACATATCACTGAAGCAATATAAAAAGCAATATATCCTGATCACCTGTGATCACCTGACGATGGTGCTTAGCGCCGAAACCTGGGTCGTGAGTTTTCAATTTTATTGTGGTTTGTAAAAGTTCGGAATAAATTAATTTTCATGATGAAATTCCACAAAGTCACTAGTGAACTTAGGTATACATTTCTTTCTAGGATTGGTTTGACGCAGCCCTCCACTCAATTCTTCTATCGGGAAAGCCAACCTCACAAAGAGCAACGTTTACATAACTGCTCATCCACAAAACTTTTCCTCACTAATCTTGCTTTTACATAGCTTACATACCCTAATGATAGTGAATTATAAGCAAACCATCAATAAGTTAGCTGAAATTTCATAATATGCCAGTAATCTATGGCACGGATCACGCCTAGGGAAGGCTTACTTCCTGCAACCCAACCTTGAGGAAACTATCTTGGTGGGTGTTCTTCGATGACCAATTAAAACAACAGCGTTCCGTCTATTTGGCGAGAGTGAAGCTACAAAGGTAATGCAATACACCCAAGGCGTATGAAAACCACGCACGAGGGTGGTCAGATACGAGGAGGTTGGTAGGGAGCACCTCATTCCGCTAAGCCGCCTGTGTTGAAGGGGTTGGTTGGGAGCACCTCATTCCGCTAAGCCGCCTGTGTTGTAGGGAATTGTTTTATTAATAAGTTTTCGAGCGGTGAAGTTAAGTCAAAATGGACATTAAATTCTTCTCACCCCAGCATTTCACACGATGTCTCTCTTCAGCCCCGAATTCTTAATACATTAATGGAATAGGAAGATTCATTCCTCCCATTAATAGCTTCCACTCAAACATTCCTCTCCTCCATACACCCCGCGTAATTATTGCCTCTATCCAGGCACGTAGCCAGGGGGGGGGGGGGCTTCTGGTGCTTCAGCCCCCCCCCTCCCGAAATTTTTTCCCAATAATTTTGTTGTTTTGATTTTAGCAGTGAACTTTACTAGTGAGAAGAGATAAGTATGGGCATTGTAAAAGTAAATACCAAGCACTGAAATTAAGGGAAGAGATTTGTAACATATGGGCACGGAATGGGCAAGGCTGATTTGTTTTAAGTTACGCAAGACTTAGCCCCCCCCCCGAAGCAAATTTCTGGCTACGTGCCTGCCTCTATCACGTTCTTGATAACACCCTCGCCTAAATTATTACATACTCCATCCTGGCCTTCTGCTTCTCTTAATTTCCCCAAACAACTTCCCTTCTTCTCCCACCAACGCTAGCACTTCATCGTTCATCCTCCATTCCACCCACCGTCCCTTCTCCATACCCACATCACGGTACCGAGAAAATCACTCATTTTTTGTGTCACCGGACGCATCCATATGCATTTACCAGATTCGAACCCGCGGGACCTCCGTCCGACGCCCTCTCGCCTACCGTGGCGCCCATCCTTCGCGAGTGCGACCATTTCCGATGTCTCCCCTTGATCGATTGTCCGAGAGGAATTCGAAAACGGAAGATAGAAAAGAGCCCACCGGGCGCTTTCGAAAGGCTTCCCCCGGACGCCGCCGCCGTTTTGAGGAAGCGAGACGAGACTTCCGCGCGAGTCACAGTTCCAGACGCGGGAAGAGTTTCCCTTGCGCGAAGGCGGTCTCGGGAGCCGGGAGACACTCTCCTGCCTCCCCACCCCCCTCCTCAAGGAGCGCGGAAGGAGGGGAGGTGGACTGGGGGCGGGGAGACGAATGTGGAGCGGCGAAAGCACTCAATTAAGGAGGCGACCCAACCCGATCGTTTTACGAACCGACGACTGCCTCCGCTTTTTCCAGCGTCCACAACAAAAAACTAATCTCCCGCGCGCCGACCCGCGGACGGATTAACCAGCTACACACACACACACGACCCAGCATTTTTAACTCCCGTTACGGACACGAGGTAATCGCCGGGAGATGGCCATAAAATTTAAATCGGCACGGTTTTTTTTACACACATTTCATTATCTCTTCCCAAACTCTTCAAAGGAAAGAAGTTTTTTTTCGATACACAAATGATTAACGACCGAGGAGGAACACAGAGAAGAAGAGAGCGAGGGGACAGGAGACTCCTCCGGCGAGGATTCACGCCCATGCGAGTCAAAAACAAACGACATTAGCGTCCTTCTGAGGCCCAGCGACGCACCAAAATGTAAACAAGGAAGAAAAACAGTAATGCTACAGCAGATTTCGTTTTTGTAGCAGTTATTATGGGAGGCGACAGACAGTAATAGTCCCACACGACGGACGGAGTCTTGAACTTAAAGTGCTCTCCGCACAGCATACCTTTTATCTGAGGTTTTCAAGTCTGTACCCAGACTTAAAAGCGCTTCAGACCGAGAGAAAATGTAAAATAATCGGAATGGAATGGTTGGGTGGAAGGGTGGAGAGAAACTCGACGTCGTCATTAGCCTTCCACTGCCGGAATAATATTTTTCATTGGTAATTGAACCCGGTCCCTCTGGATGAGAGGACAGTACTGTGGCCACAACACCGACTGGAACCACACAATCTGATCTTAAGATGTCGCTCTAAGCTTAAGGCATACACAGCATCCATGCCCGAGGTGGGATTCGACCGCGCAACATTTGGTTTTCGAGTTCGGCGCTGCCTAATTGGCCCAGGCGGGAGATAGAAAATAAATGTGAGTTTGCAGCTCGTGCACACATATTTAAACCTGAACGCTCACGAAGACGAGTTAAGATCCAGCATGATCCCACGACGAGCCATTATCCCAGCATGGGGAGGATTAATGTCATTAACAGCCACCGACAAAATTAAAATAACTGAAAGAAAAATATTACGATTAATCTTTAAACTAAAGCGGAACACGAGCACCCTTGACGTCTATAAAATAACTAATATAACGCCGATAAAGAATATAATAACAGACCTCCAAAATAATTATATCGAATCAATAAAACAGTCGAATATCAATATCATAAAAAACCTCATTGATGCAAAATACGACAACCGGGGGAAATATCGTCGCCCCTTAGATAGAATCAGGGACTGAGAAACTGAATAACCAGGCAGGTTATAAAACTGTCGCAGGGCAAAAGTCTAATTAATGTAGACAACCCCTGACAAATTGCTGCTTTGCAGCGAAATACACGATGCGATGAGTTAAGATTGTCTTTAATGGATTTTATTATTTTAAATTGGACATCAGAAAACAAAGTACAGACTGGTCCATACATTGAATTAAAAACATAGTATCCTAAACCACAAATATTTGACACACAACATGAAATAAATAATGAATTAATAAGCGCAAGTCAAAACAAAAAATGCTATCAAAGAGGCTGATTCAGGACCATAGAGATGTAATAGACGAGGAGCGGCTTATTTCAGAGGAAATAGATGGCCAGAATTAGCAATAGTTTCAAACGAACATCTTCGGGATCTTCTCAGAAGCGATATTCTAGTTTTTCGAACAACTGCCAAACGCTTCTTCTGTCGGGCGCCTAACAACGAGACTCTCAAGTACAAAGGTCAAGCGAGTGGCTTCCTAGTCGTCCCCTGATTCCCCCACGCCAAGGAAAACGTGGTGCCCATTCCAACGAGACAAACGGTGCCCAAAATATTCCGTTTGCAAACACACTTCCCGGGTCGCCGTGTGGGGAGAGTCACCTGGCACGATAAATCAATACTACAACGGCACGCGAGCACAGGATGCAAATGAGGACGGCTTGAGTACACAATCGCTCGAGGGGCGAAGCGAGCAATTACATTTAAAAAAAAAAGCTCATTCCCCTATTTCCTTTCCCAAAAAGAGGATGCGAGTTCGCCAGAATCTGAAATTAAATTATCAATGGATGAAGAACAGCAGAGAGAATCGATAAACTTGTCCCAAATTCCAACATATGTAACTGCCTTTCGTAAAAGAATTCGCGCACAGTAGACAATGTTACACAACCGATGAAAACGAGTAGCTACTACATATGTACTGTAGCTCCGCAAACCACAAGCGTGTGTGGCAGGGGGTGACTCCACTACAGTTAACCATCATCGACGAGTAAACAGTTGCATTATCAACGATTACACAACCGAGAATATACTGCTAAATACTATCATAGCAAGGGAGCACGAAGACTTCAAATTGCCATTCCTGTGATTATTAACTAGATCTACAACCAGGATAAAGGTTCCGAGTATAAGTATTAAAGATGCAATGCGTGACCTGATCCCGCTTCTTGATATGGGACGTAAAAAATCTTCACTATTGAGAGGTGGGTGCCGGTTTCAAATTCTTACGATGTCCCCAATGACCTCATTTCTTGCCATCATCCTCATTCTTTTCACCTCGGCTTACGTTATGAGGTGACTACTACCGCTGATGGCACTTGAAAGTATTTATTAATGAGCTAAATTCCCCACGCACAGCACGAAAGGAGGCAAAGGAACAATTTCGTGAAGCCTTAAAATTCGAGTAGACAAAATTATTGTATCAATAAAACAAAATTTGGGAAATATATCGCCGAACTGACAAATGTTAGACGCCTTTCTTTCCTCGTACACTTTATCATAATCATCGGTCAACAATCCTAGGATTGGTTTGACGCAGCTCTCCACTCGATTCTTTTATCGGCCAACCTCTTCATATTGACGTAGCTCCTCTCTTTTACATCCTTCACAACTTGCTCCATATACATCATACGAGGCCTGCCTTTTCCATTCTTCCTGTTCACTTTTCCCTCGACGATTGTCTTCATCAGGCCATAGTGCCTTAAGATGTGGCCTATTAAGTTGCCCCGTCTTCTTTTTAAGGTTTTCAGTACACATCTCTTCTCTCCTACTCTTCTTAAGACTTGTTCATTTGTCACTCGATCGATCCATTTTATCTTCATCATTCTTCGGTAGCACCACATTTCAAATGCTTCCAGCCTAGACTTCTCTGCTGCTGTTATTGCCTATGCTCCGCTGCCATATAGTAGAATGCTCCAGATGTATGTTATAATGAAATGTTTCCTCACTTCCACGCTTGTATTTGCAGCTGTAAGCAGAATCTTCTTCTGATAGAATGTCCTCTTCGCTTGGGCAATTTCTCTTTTATTTCGTCCATCGCTGGTTACTCGGCTTCCCAGGTAACAGAACTCTTCCACCTCCTCGATTTTTTGTTTTCCTAGTTTAACATTGGTCCTGGCTACCTTTCTCCTACAGCATACCAATACCTCAGTTTTCTTTTTACTGATCTTCAGATGATATCTGGTCATTGTTCTTTTCATATTACCTAGTGTCTTCTTTAAATCTCCTTCTGTTCCTGTCATGACTGCTATCTCATCGGCACCACTGCTATGCCATCGGCATCGTACACTTAAGATGTCTGAATAGTTGTGAATATATTTAATGATGTATACACAACTCTATCGATAATTAACCTATGCAGAGGCAATTCGGCATAAATACTTTCAGCTAACACAACTGACTGAAGCATGTTTGCTTTACCTAGTAACTCTTATAAAACTGTTATAATTCGACTAAAATATAGCTATAATCCTCTTAAAGGATAATCGAACGTACACATTTGGCAAAGATTGGCCACCAAACACACAGCTTTACGGCTGTTTGCACGGTATTATGTACATGTAAAGAATAATATTTGAAAACAGCGAAATCAATAATCGATTGTGACAAGGTCCAGCAGACGGAGATACTACCACGGGAGACTCCGCGAGCCCGCCTAACAGCCCGCATACATTTCCAAACGGAAGAATTCGCACCAGATCAACGGTAACGGGGCCAAACTTCCGCGTTTAGGTCTCCGCAAAACTTGTGTATTTCTGTTCCTACGGGAATTGGCAGCCGGGGAAGAGTAATGTGCCTGTCCTTTCCGAAGTGCTCCGGGCTCCTCAAAGCCGACGACACTCAAGAGCCGGAGGGTGGAGTGAAAATAAGAAATTATTACAACGCCGCGGACGGACGCTAATTAAAGCCCGGTTTCTTTTATAGAACTTTCTCTCTCTCGATCGCGTATCACCATTACCTGTCCCACAAATAGACCCTCGACGTTCGTTGAGTCACTGCAAAGAGCTCGGACGCAGACACGCCGTGGAAATCAAACAGGGCTCTGTCCATTCCTCCCTATTTAACCCACCCCTCTCCTCCCCATCCCCCTCCCCGCTCGAGCCGATAAAACTTGAATCCGCGGGACGCCTTGCTATCGGAGAAGAGAGGAGATCGAATACAGCAGGCACTAGGGGGAGGGAGAAGTGGCCGGGAAGGTAGGTGGAATACGCGCGCGCGAGGGGACTCGAATAGCCAACCTCACGCACGGACCCACGCACATACTCGCAACGAGTCAATACCGGCTGGATATTGGCAGTGAAAGTCTGTCCGCTTCGACTGGTGAGCCCCCTCATCCCCCCCACCCATTCCACCTCCCTTCTCTGATCAAAACGGAAAGGCACGGGAGCGTCCCTCCCTGGGCTTCACGCTGCCAAGACTCCTCTCAACGAGAAGATCCGCCGAAAATGTCATCGGCACGAGAATCATTGCAGCTCCGTGGTTCGTTCGCAAAATGGACATTACGAAGGACCCCCATCCAAAACCGATACTACAATGTGGCATCACATCCGCGTCCGCTATGCCCCAAGTTTTTGCTTCGGCTAAAAAGATATTTAATATTATCTTGTGTAATAACAACATTTTGTTCAAAATGGAGAGAAAGTTTCTATTTAGAAACCTTTACGCGAAAAAAATTCGTCTTTCTATCCGTCGTCTTTTTTTTTGTCTCAGTAGCATGTCATTACGCGTTATTTACTGTACCAACTGACAATTTGCCCATCTTCATTTTCCACCCCAGAATGAGATGACTTTTAGTTTGCTTTCTACGGCGGAATGAAATTTTATCCATTCGAGAAAGATCATTTCAGCACCGGGCAGCATCCATCCCCGACGAAAAATGGAATTTCAATCTACGGAAGCCAAGTTGCAGGGATATGGTGTTCAGTATAACACAAATAAAGGCATGAGTAATACTCTTTGGTTGATTTTTCTCCTTGTGAGGTAGGTCGTGAACAGCACGATAATCTTTCAGTTCAAAGAAGCTGGATAACTTCAGAATCAGTGCGGGAGGAAATAAAATTTGTACTAATGTGCCAATCAGAGAACAATGGCATATTAGAGGTAGAACGAGGTCCTTTAAGAGTCTCACTACATCACCCCATATACAATTCAATTCGTGTTACTGCGATCAACATTCAAAAAACTTGAAATACGAGAGTAGTAAGCATTATCGTATTCTCAATGCCATGATTGTAACTCCAGGGAGTAACTACGCCATCTTGCCACGGTTACGATATATCCTCCATGAGAATGATGAAATGAATACTCGATTACTCTGGGAACCAGAATCGGAGAAATAGCGATCATGATGAAGTCCTAAAAGAATACATATAGCACCAACCGCTCCAGTTTATAAGCCTAGACTGAATGCATTTCGCATGAAATTTGACAGAGCCATTCTGGCACAGTCTGCAGCGCAGATTGTCTCTTGAGGTCCTGAGAAAAATGTTCAAAGAGGGAGCTTCCGAATAAACCTTGAGCGCATTCAGAGAGCTTCAAAACACTAAGCAAATTCGTAAATACAATGCACGACATTTCACTTACCGAAGAACATAGGCCACGTTAAGTTGGCTCGACGCAAGAGGGGATTAAGGGGTACACAGTCCCAAGAATCGAAGCAGATGGACGTGGACGAGAAAAAGGGAGAGACTTATAGATTTATCGTTAAGTTATACAGTGGTAGTATAAATGAATATTCGGATTAGCAATTGGCATCGCGCCTTTTCACTTAACCAATCCGGATACAAACGCAACAACTAAGCCCGCAGAGGGATTCAAATACACAACCCTTGGGTGGTAACGTAGCTGACCACCTTGAGCTAACCACAGTGGCTAGCTTCAGCGCTACATTACTAAAGTCATTAACATCAAATGAAGCAGGAATATAAGTAAAAATGAAATTCAACATTAAAACGAATCCAATGTGGACACAACATTTTTATAATACCAACTTCTCGGTAAAACCACAACAGAAAGCTTTACCGAATATTGGACTTGAACTGAAAAATTAAGCAGAAAATCACCTTTTTCGTTCGGATAGAAAAACTGACGCGGTGCGTATTATCGAAGCTACCAGCCAAACGCTGGAGTGCTATGATGCATACGGCCTCCTCCGATCCAATGAAAGGTCCTCCGTGAGAACTAATATCACCAGTTAACGATCTCATGACACGGATAAAGAGAAATCGCGCGTCCCCGAATACCGACGGGGACACAATAAATGACCATCGAGGCTTGGCTTCTAACTGCGTTAGATTACTATTCCATTTACGCTGGCGAGGACAAAAACTTTACAGGGCGAGGAGGTCAAAAATTTCATTCACGGACGGATGGACGGACGTCGCGGCATCGGGTCCGGGAAAATTACTTTCGTAATCCGATGACGTGACGGTATCGATTTTGTATTTATTCACGCTTATGGAATCCACTCCTTTCTGAATTCAAGCCTTTGACACGGCTCTGGAAAAAAGGCATTAACGAAGAAGAGCGAAAAGGGATGCAAAATGCATGCTGCAAACCTGGGAATTGATTTCTCTCCTGGGGTGGGTGCACAATGGCGGGGGATTACAAAGGTGAACGCCGTAATGCGAAAAGCGATGGTAAATTAATACGAAAAAATATCGTAAATAATGTCGTAAAAAATCTAATTAATCCGATTTCGGTCACATTCCAAATAAAGGAAACTTCTTATTTTCCACAAACGGTGTAAGAATCCTGGGACAGGAAAACTGCCTTGTGATAAACTATCCACTGTCAATCAGAATAAACATAAGGGAATGCCGTACAGAGGGGGAATTCCTTCACCGGAGCAGAATATTTACGCTCCAGATGAAATTCCGTAACGCACGATAAATGACTCACGGCAGGAAAATTTTTTAACAACTGAAATACCAGCTGGAATCGAGTCTCGCTTTTTGTCACGAAACTGCGATTCCGAAAGCCGAGGCTTCCAATCAAGTTTATCAGGAACATGGGAGCAGACAGTCGTAATGAAATGGACGGGTGAAAAATAGATGCAGTTACGATTCCGGTAAATTTAAAATTCAACAGTTCGAAAGCCATCAGAGGACGGAGAAAGATAGACACAAAATAAACTATGTGAGAAAAAACTATCTCAGCTAGCATCAGCAGTTCGTCACGTCCCTGAATCGTAATTGACGATGGATATCTTCAACCACCCACCCTGTTGTAACTGAAAAACTGGCATTACATTGATGAAAGCATTAGCATAGGCCATTCACGAATGCTACCTCAGGAAGAGTAAAAATTCTCCAATATCACTCACGTGGAAGTATTTACGCCAAATACAATGAGAATAATTTCTATAAGAACATTTTCCAAACCATCAAATGATCTAATGCAGTCCAGATGTGGGAGACGGCAAAAAATCTAATGTTGAAACTAAGAATAATCCCGACGTAATTTAAGTCATAAAAAATAAGATTTCAGCAATGGGTCGGAGACAGGAAATTTTATCCGACTCAAGCAACAGAAGTTGAAACACAAAATATACATCCGAAACACAAACAAAATTCCAATAACACAAACACCAACCAACTTCGACGCTCAGCATTTATAGGGAAAACATCAAGTTTCCCATCACAAACTAACTATCCAAGTTTCCATTTGAACGGACGCTTTAGCCGTAGAGGGGTCAGGTTGTGTGCCTCGCGACGAGTCCCGCGAAAATACGGCGCGAATAAAATATGTTTTGAAACTTTTTGGCTGTTAAAATCCTTCATCATGGGGATTTTCGGATAACCGCCATCTAAAAATACACACCGGCCATCCGGGCAACCCAGTGGAGGCGAATCCAGAATTGGAGAACTGTGCGTACTGCGGACATGGAATGCATTTTTCATCATTTTTGCTTATGACAAATAATACAGTACCTACTCTTCCTTTCGGGAGGACATGATACACAAAGGATACCAACGTAGACGCTGAATGACTTAGACGTTGGAGATGCTTTTATCGAAAAGTTATTGACCAGGGATTGTTAAAAAATTCGAGACATCTACACCAAATTTCACGAAATCGACACGGAGCATAATTAGAATTCTGAAGCGCAAATTGCGCAAAAGCGCAAAATCTAAATTCAAATGGCAATAATGAAGAAGAAACCCCTGGATGAAGCCTGTACACGACAATGGGCACATGGAAGTGATACAGTGAATCAACAAGAGCAGGATACTCATTCCACTTCTTATATTGACCATAAAAACCAGATTAAACTGCTCACGTAGGTGCTTAATAAATACCACGCTATCGATTAAATTACAGTTTAAGTTCAGCCTCCGGAAATCTAAATTAGCAATCACCTGCTCTGTGGTGTCACTGAAATGGAGAGCTATAATTATCTATATATCTTGAGGCAGTTATTTTAAACTTAAATAAGATAATAAACTCCTTTACGTACTTATTTTTACACGGTAAAGCAGATGCGAATCGGCAAACTCATCGGTCTGTATGGAATATTCAGAGTAACGTAAAGTAATGCCCAAGAAGAATGTTTAGCTAAGTTAACTTTCTTTCATCCTTCAGATATGCCTGTCGGAAAATCCGTTTCAGACGTCAGAGAACGAGCATATGACCTACAGGCCAGAACACCGCGGGACCTGGCTGTGCGTTTTTAGCCAGTACACACTCCAGCCCTAGCGTGCCGGGTAGCGCTTCTAGGAAACACTCGCGACGTTGATTATCAAGAGCGATCATCACAGCGGTCATTCCGCGCCTCATTAGCGCTTTTACAGTGTCAAGGGCACCGAACAACGTAATCGCACGCTGGAGAGGAAAACGACCACGCGGAAAGGTTTTTATTATTTTAATATTTCGCACAGCGTGCAGTAGACGATAGCAAAGTTTAGGCTTTAACTATACACTACCGTTTTCCTTGATGTACTGTGTTCATGTCAGACCAGTCACTACAAACTTTGCTGTGGCACGCTTGTAGCAAACACGCCAGCTAACTGAAGCACGGCATGCAATGTCCCAGAGAAAAAAAGATCTCGTGCAACACGATTAGCCCATATTAATGGCGAGTCGACAATTAATGGTGAGCAGGTCTCAAAACTGATACAATTCCCTGGTGTCTCGTGACACTGGGTCCTGGTCAATGAAAACTTCAAGAGAGTGACCTCGTGAGGGGCATGATAATAGGCATAACAGATATGATAAGCAGCTTCCAGGGTAGGCATGACACATCCCTATAAGTTCCCATCGCACACCAAACAGGAACGACAGCTGCCATACTCCAGAGGGTCACCCAACCCAAGGGAACTAGCTGAATCCTGATTTTAGCGCCTCTCCCATCATTTCCCACCGTAATTGGTTCCAGTGTGGTGCCGGTGGTCAAGTCTCTCGCAATTGGTGCCCTGGGCAATTGTTCACTTCTCTCTTAATGGCCGACTTTACACTCTCTCTTACGCTATCTGATGGAGAGATCAAGGATGAGAAATATTAGAGGCTCTCGCGTTGCGCATCCGATTGACATAGGATGGAATCCCTTCATACTGAATTTTGCTGCTCAACTTTCGGCATTCGCTAACATTCGAAAAAAAGCTAGGAGACTTTCATATACTAAGATACATAATGCTCAGGAAGCCAATTGTAATAAACCCTGGGTGACATGCTGTAACTAAGAGAAATTCTGACAATAACACCTATCCAAATCATGGTATTTGCACGATTAAATATTTACGACAGAATTTTTTAAAATTAAGACTTATCCTCCCTTAGCTACCTAGGTTTTATTACGCGACCCAGAGAGAAACTAACGAATACACGTATGTACATACATATCCTCCTTAATTTACGCCAGCTTTTGATGCTAGCAGTTAAGAGAAACAGTTGTCAGCATCAAAAGGTGCTCCAGCTGCTTAGGTATTATCACACCTTGTAACCTACACTTAAACTTAAGACAAATACAACGTCAATATCAGAGGCTAGATAAGAACCAGCCACTTTTTATATGCCAGTAAGTCGCTTTACCGACCTGACTACCGCAGTCAGGACGAAAATAGAGGTAAGTACAATAAGTTGCAGTTGAGGAACTAACCACGATGTACGCATCCCTTTTCCACACATTTCCTCCGAATCGGTGAATGCGGCACATACCAACCTAGGTTTGCAGGACAATTTTTTTTTCTGTGGCAAAAAAGCGAATGGTGTTCCACATCTCATAACTGCAAACTATATAGACAATAAAATTTCAATTAACAACTAATTTTGTTTTTTCAGCAGTATTCTAACTTGAACAATATTATTGGTCTCTTGAGGTTTGTGCTAATGAGGTACGAATGAAAACTAGAAGAGCAAGGCTGTATTACGCCAATTTAGTCTTGAAACGCCATCATAAAAGCAAGGCATTTTTATGAATAACTCAGTATTGGAACATTTTTATACGCACATATGTTATAAAGGCATCCAATATTTGCAGAAAATGTTTTTTTTTAACTAACGTGTTTCTTTTCATCATGGTTAAGCCATCGCGATAAAGGAGGATAATTAGGGGGATCACTAAACAGGGGCGGCTGTGCAGACTCATCTCCCAGCGCAAAGATCTTAATGTACGCCAATAGCAGGTTTTTACAGCTCAATACTCTACTCCCGAACGCAAGGGAGTCATTCGATTACATCAAAAGTGAGGTCACACACCACGATAAACCGTCTCCGTGGCACGAACCCGCATTCATCCTCCGTGGACGAGGACATCACGGATAGAAATGAAACGAAGCGAGGAAAGAGGCACTCGCTAATGAAAGAGCGACCCGTCGTCAATTCCGGGAAGGCGACGTATGTGTGTACCTACTAAGTCGACGGCTCGTCTGGAGATTTTCCTTTCTCTCTTACCCAAACACACACACATACAGTGACCCAGCCGCACGAAGAAGAGCTGCCGCGAAAGAGAAAGAAAGAGAGAGATGGCGGTTGGGCGGGGTGATACGAGGTGGTCGAGAGGCAGAGTGCGAGCAAAAAAAATCGCGGAATTCTCCGAAGCCACGTGATTCAACAGACGCTTAACACGCAGGCTCGGGCAGATTACGAAGGATGCAATAAATAACCGCACGTATCTATCAGAGGTGCTTGCCTTGGGGGCGCCGAGAGGTAAGGTAAAGAGAGGTATGGGAGGCAATCGCCAACTTTTTAATTGCTACGCTGCCACGCGAAACGATGGGACGTGGACTTCACCAACTTGAGTGCCGATGAAATACGTCGCAATTACCGTTCCGGAAGGTTGATGATTGCGTTGAAAATTAACCACAGAAAAAAGTCTAGACCTGGAACCGAACCAAGGGCACTGATACAGAGGTTTTAGAAAGCCTAAAATCCACACATAAAATTTCGATTCCCGATTGAGCGCATCTTTTCCGACAGTAATTTACAACGTGATCACGGTAAAATCCACAACACCAGAATGGTGCGCGGTAGAATCATGCATGTAAAAACATTTATGCGCAACATTAATTTAAAAAAAATCTGTGATTATATAGGTAGAGCGTTGGAACTGTTTGACAAAGGTAACACAGAGGTCACAGTACTCCATGAAAAAGGGCAATAAATTTAGCAAAAAAAAAGATAAGTTTAATGTCATTTTGGTTTTCATGAGTTCTTGAGCTCGACAGACTTGTTGAATGTAAAAAATCATCAAGATTAAACGGCATTACCCACTTTTAATAGTAAACTGCAAACTACACTATCACGACAACTTAGTTACCTTAAGTTACTTATGCATTACCGAGCTTAAATAAAATATTATTCACGCGAGACGGGATTTCACATGTACCTACATTGCAAATTCACCATTAGCCAACAATTCTCAGGTAGACATAACGTAATTCTCTGTCCAATTTAGCACACCCCTTTATCCTAAGATGGTTTCTTAACATTTGCACAGAGGTAGCCACAAAACTCGAAAGCAAACAAAAACTTAGCAGCACTTTTAGTGTATCAGAGTATCCCAGAGTCCGCAAAATGTGTTTAATCTCTTCGGGAAAGAGATCTCCTTCAAAGTTACCGAACTCGAACCGCAGACAACTTGAGGCTAAGTAATGTGCGTTGCCGACTCTTATTCAGACCGGTTTACCCAGAGGAGGGTGCCAAGTGAAAGACGAAGAAAGAAAAACTAAAGGGTTTCAAACAGAAACCAGAACTCGCTGTCAATGACAGACGAAGAACCAGAGGAGGGCGAGCTCATGTCGAACTGCGAAAGGGGAGCGCGATGCACGGCAGATTTGAACGCTTCCATTTGTAGGAGAAGATTTGGGAGAGTATGGCGAAGGGTGGAGGTCAAGAGTTATGAGCCCTTGAAGCGTGTTTTATTTTCCCATATTGATCGGTCGCGCACTCGGTAAGTGTTCAACTATTAATAGACTGGCAGTAGAGAGATAGGACTAGGTTTTGGGGTGCTAATACTGCGAAGGTTACGTCACACCTTCTAACATAACAATTAGCTTGACCTTAAGGCAACAAAACACCAATACACACACAGTGACCCAGCCGCACGAAGAAGAGCGGCCGCGAAAGAGATAGAAAGAGAGAGATGGCGGTTGGGGTTGGGATTCGAACCCGCGGCCACTGGGGTGTCATTCTGACTTTTTTGCTACCTGACTACCACGGTCGGCACTCAACTGCCTTTGATAGGTGAGGCTCGATAGACGTACGACGGTTCTCAATCTCTCAATGCATTCAAGGATTCATTGCCTTCCTTCCCTGTTCAACTCAGAAAATTCTAGCACTCAAGTCCCTTGCCCACTAACAGGAGAAGCTAGAAAGTAGTTTCCACTGAAGTTAGGCCCGTATTTAATCACTCACTCAGTGATTCAACCTTGGTTGGTCTTTGATAGGTGAGAGCAGAGCTCACCCCGTACTAAGCCAATGGCGTGTGAAATTCACACATTTAGGGTAGGGGGGCCAGCTCCTTTCCCTGACGTTCTAAAGAAATCTAACGTTCACCTTCGCTACTCGATACATTCATGAGATAATGGGGGCGTTTACTCGGAACCGAAATCGCAATTTTGTACACGAAATCGTTAGATGGGAACGAAAAACGAATTTTAGTGAAAAAATAATCTTCTAACCACAACCATTCACTCATAAATCAAAAATTAAAATACGCAAAAGGTGACGCCCACCGAAAATGCTGCTGTGATAACATTGACGTCATTTTCCTCCCATCCTTGACTGATTTCAGGGGAGGGGGAAAGGAGTGGAGGGGGGTTCTCGGAAGGTCTGCTCGCACAGATGCCGTCGAAATCGCTCCCATTGGCCGAGACAGCTGTGTCCCCCCCTTTGCGATAAGGCGAAGTAGCTTCGCGGGCTCAGTTGTGATTGGACGAAGTCGATATACGTCAGAGGTTGCACCACACCCACTTTTCCGAAAGGGTTAAAAACATCAGTTTTTCGCCGCTTATAACTCGGGAAATAATTGTCGGATCAGAAAACGGAAAAATACGGGTCCTTTTATTTTACAAACTCTATCAGATTCGGCAATAAAAAATATGGTAAACGACCCCATTCGGGATCCCATTATTCCCACACTTGATTGCAATGGAAACAAACCTATGGCAAAAATATTTTGAAAGATATATCGAACCAAAAGAGCAGTACCAACTAAATTTACCTCATCCCACCCAGAAGAGATGCACGGTGCTGATGAGCTGCCAGGTGAATTCAATGCTCTAAGAAATTGAAATACTCCATCAAAACCTACTCTAACTGGTAGATAACTAGCATCCGATTAAATTTACCACAGGTTTATGCGCCTTCAAATGAGAAAAACTCGCGCACTTACCGTCCCAATAATCGTCAAGTTCTAACAAACCGATGACACAAGCGAAACAACATCCTACGCAGATGGAGTATTACGTAGATGTAGATGTATTGTTCGACCTTAAGCAACAATAGGTGATTCATGAATTTGGATAACGAATGCTATTGCGTTTCTTCTTCATGGCAGCCGCGTTCGAAGATATGGCAGCCGCGTTCGGAGATACACGACTTTTACGACTTTGATCTACGCCTTGTGCCAAGGGCACACTGTCATATCGAGGTGTATCTACGCCACTTAGTGGTCATCAATAAATCGGTTCCATAGCAATTTACACTAAGAGCCATTTACAACAAATTAAATACTCAAAATTTTATAAATGCCATCTAGAAAATCTCTTTGTTACATCGATACCCTGCGAACCCGCATATCGCACGTTCATCCAAGTCGCATGGAATATCACCGGGTATGTCAACGAGCACTTCATGCGTCGCAGGACACAAGACTTACGCGTCCATTCGCATTTTCCAATGTTGCCCCAAATATACACAGCACGAGTAACATCTAAAGGTCATTTTACAGGAGGCAGCTAGCCGTCCCTGATTAGGCGGTGTATCCCTGGATTTCGATTGCTTGTCCCGCATGATTCCCGAGAAAAGTACCGTATTCACAAAATTCGTTTCATTTGCTGTGTTTACATCACCAATATCACTTGGAAATACTTTTTCACTCGGGGACGAACAGAATTTTTAAAGCATTCGAGTAATATTTCATGAAAACTATTATGCACACAACCGATTTTATTAAACTGTCACCGCACGACAACTTGCACACACTATCTCTCCGCTCTAAATTGTGGAGTGGTAAATTACGCCATCAATCCGTAGCAGTACTTCGGTAATATAGTCTCGGTAGTAACTTATATTACCGACACTTTTGCTAACACATTTAAGCAGGGCCGCATTAGCCATATAGCATAGCCCCGCGAGAGAGAAAATGTAAATATAGTTGCAAGTTATCTAGCGCCTATTAGCAGAATATTAATAGTGATGCTTGTAGTTTTGAACCAGTCTACTGAATGAATTAAAATGGGAATCATTATTTATTTATTGTTTGTAAATTTAGACTTTTCCTAAATAAATTCCAAGATAATATTTTCAGTGATGACGTTAAAAATATTTTGCGAATCCCAACTTACTATGATAGACTGGACCATAATTACAAAATTAGAGAAATTGATTGCCGAACTGACAGATTCAAAATGTCCTTTTTTCCTCGTACAATTAGGGATATGATTAGCGGTAAATATGTCCGATAAGAGTGATTGAATCCATAGTATAGGTTGTTGCATGTTGGTGTAAGGACTTGAAGATAACCTAACTAACAGCACGTTTTTGCATACGTAGTTTGGTATTTTAATCTTTTTAAATATTGCAGTTTAGACTAATATATTAATACTAATCCTTTTAAATGCATAATAGGTAGTGCATGTTTGGTGAGGATTCACCCCCTGCCAAACACCTTTGAGGTGGCTTGCAGGGTATTATGAAGATGTAGATGTAGTCTTCATATTCGGTCTTTCATAAGCAAGGAAACGCCTATGTCAGGGTGCCAGGTTGCAACACTATAACATTGGAGGCCTCATTCTAGATTCCGCCAGGGACCTCAGAGGTCATAATTACGTCCCCGCATTAAAATATTTCGGACCCCCCTACTCTTGGATAACTCATCGTAAAAGTTCGGTCATTCCGTACCCACCTCATAAAGACTTAACGTGACATATGGATGGTCCCTTGGAATAAGAAAATAAAAAAATACTCGTGAATCCAAACATTTAAGTACTCAACGAGGGAACTAAATCACGCGGAATCGTCTCGCACACGTCGTAGGCAACGGTTCGCTCACGTCACGCCCGGTGACCGCGGCGGTGGGACGAGTTCGGGGGGAAGGAGGTGTCTGCGGCGGCGTGGGCGTCTCGGGAAGGCACGCGGTGCACGCGGCCGGGAGTCCGTCCGTGCGTCCAAGTGGGGAGGGCGCGGTGCGACCCCGAGGCGCCCGGCGCACCAACGCGGTTCATTAACCGCTCCCGGCCGGGAGAGAGAGAGAGAAAAGGGGCAAAAAGGACTCCCCGAGTTGGGCGCCCGCAAAATCTTCAAGGACGAAGAGGGTGTATTCCTCACGGAATTGCCGACCGAACATGGTTGCCACGCCGCGAGCCGAAATGTCTCCATCGCCGCCTTCGAGGAGCGGCGGGCGCTTAGTCTGGGTGAGACGGACGACACCCGCTCAGCAAGTCCACCAAGCATCCCTCGCCTTGATCATTGAGTCACAACCCCAGGAGCTAATGCGAAAGGACGGATTTCCTCCAAAACTGAAGCTTCTATCCAATTACACTTCACATGCTTCACTTACCCATCTTCAAGCAACAATTGATTCATGATCATATGTTTACTAGTGAGAAATACCATAATATCCATAAAGAGTTAGCAAAATACTATGTATTTTGAAGTTAAAAATAATTAGAGCCTACTTGAATACTTTTTTACAGTACGTATAAACTGTAAGAATTCCTTCTGTACACCTACTGTTGCACATGTCACAAACTGGAAAAAGGCAGGGAAAAACAGAATTCGGTCATTTTATTGGCCACAGTATTCCTAGAGTACCTTGTGCGATATGTTACAAGTGCTATACGCTGTAAGCGCCCTTCTGATAGTATGCGAGATATCAGCCTTTTCATCATTCAAAGCACAAAGCCAAATGTAAATGACTGTTTACTTCCGGGTTCCACGGCTCTCACTATGCCCCCATTCTCTTAATTTTCTCTTTCTTCCACTTGCAGGACGAGGTACATAAGCTTGAGTTTTTTCATTACCTGTAAAATACGACTATTGGTGAAAATTAAGCGTAAAAACGAAATTTTTCCCACCCGCGCAAAGACAAGTAAAACAAAAACAATGATCCGCAGACGAAGACGGCACTTTTTGATGAACATTCTCAGATGAGTGGTTCGTCGCCAAAACAGTACACGGAGTAAAAAAATTGGATCACTCAAAATTTCAAAATCAACGATGCACTCGTGTGAAAAAGCACGCGTGTCAACAAATGATCCCACAGAGAAGGCGGCCCGCATCCCGAACTTTTGGGACTTCCTGCTCCCAATCGCGTAGCTCTCCGTTTACAACGATACCGATATTCCGCGCGCGCCGAAGAAAGAAGGACGAAAACATGCGTGCTCGTTGTCCACGGCAGGAAGACAGCAAAGCCATCCCATTTTTCGGAGTGTCGTTTTCTATCGGCACAATTGAGCGAAATGACGAGTAAATTGGGACATAATCAAACCCTCAAAACGCGAAAGGGAATACAGAGAAATAACGAGAGAAGAGAGCGATCACGAAATTTGGAAAAGTTTCAAAATAATCTTGGACTCACATTAAAGAAAATGTTTTCAATCGGATAAAAGCTCGCATCAGCCTCGCTAGAATCTTTCCCCTGGAGATTGAAGTCACGATTACGGTAAATTAAGTTTTTAAGTGCCCCAACTTCTTAGGTTATATCGCGCCTTCTTACATATGTGTAACTTACCGCTAAGCTTAATCCTGAGACATGTACATACCTACGACGTGCCCAAGGCGGGATTCGAACCTGCGAACTTAGGGTTGCCAGTCCGGCACATAACGAGGCATGACCGAGGCAGCCTCGTGTCAACAAAGAAAAGTTCTTTCCTCCTCTTCCCATCATTACACCAATTTGTTCGCTGTAGGATAAAATTTCCGGGTTGTACATGTACCGCCCGCAACCAATGGGTTGCAGAATCAAAACCGACGAGATCATAAAAAAGTGTATGAAACTGACACCGATAATTTCCGAATTTCAAAAGGATGATAGTAGGTGTAATAACAACAGGTAGGGTTAACACGTTAGCGTGAAATTTGGTACTGTATCTCACTTTCGGAACTCGTGAGCATTACGATAGCCCGTAATTTAAGAGTTGCACCTGTTGTTCACCTTTCGCGCTCACGCTTGGAACCATAACCTACTAAAAATAAACGAATCGGGAAGCGGGAGAGTTCCGAAAAATACGCGATGTTGAGTCCCGATAATTACTATCTCAAAGCCGAACATCGTGACTGCGTTTGAGAGAAACTACCCCAGAATCACAGCTCAGCCAACCATGGCAGCCGCAGGTTTGAAATCACCGATAACGGCGTGCAAAACATTTATCACGCACATTAATAATTTATACATATGAGGGCACAATTATAGACACAGAAAACGTTTTACGTAAACGCTTCAAACAGTACAACTTATTTAGGAGGTATTTGTGTTAAGTTGGTTGGTTATTTAGGGGAGGCGACCGACAGCTGAGGTAATTTGCGCCATTTAGGATAGGTGGGTAATTGGGTAATGGTAGGAGTTTTTAGGGAACGGAGGAAGGGTGGAGAGAAACCCGGCGTCGGCATTAGCCTACTCTTAACGAAAGGCGCCAAGGGGACCACGGCTTAACGTCCCATCCGACGGTTGGAGTACTGTACTTGAAATGCCCTCCACTAGGCACTCAAGTGGGGACCGGTTTTCCACTGAAAAATCCGCCACTGCCGGGAATCGAACCCGGGCCCTCGGGATGGGAGGCCAGTACTCTAGCCACCACACCAACCCGATCCCCTATTTGTATTAAGCTGCAGTTGAAATTGCAAGGGGTAGCAGCGTGGAAGTACATTACGAGCGCTATCAACGCGAAGTTAAAATTGCATCATTCCCAAACTTTTATACGACAACATTCTACCGACAAATAGAATCTCCGCTTCCCCTTCCTAAGCGATGACAACATTAACAATACCTACAATAAAAATGTCCATTTCGAGTAACACCGGTGGTTGAGTAATTTACATGTAGGTACATCCCGGCTATGACGCAAGCAAAAGTTGTCAAGTAAATATTTCTACGCGGTGAACACGAAAATGTTAACTGGTATAGCAAAACGCCGCAAAAGCCTTTGTATGAATAACATTGTAATATCCGTATATTTCACCGATGTAATAGTAACCTTTACGAATTAACCTGAGTACATAATTTCCCGAAGGGAAAGTAAGTTGAAGATTGGTCACGGAACATTTCGTCCGAACGGCCCATCGAGATGAGGATAATCCGAAATCATTAAAGACGACGCCACTGACCAAAGAAATGACGAGGGGATTATCAAACCAAAGTATTTCCCATACTAATACTACTAACACACGATTCGGATGTCACACACCCACGCAACGTATCCAATTCCACAAATCAGTAAGCCGTCAGTCACTTTCACAGTCATTTACCCCATGAATAAAACATGCAACGGACCCGCTCAGATCTCTTGATAGCGCATTCCGGCGGCAGCGATTTTAATCCGCAGTCACGCATTCCTGGCTTTTGTTCACACTTCACTAACAAGACAGCTATCCAACCGATTACACAAAGCTTCCCGCAGGGTAAAGGCTCGCAGGCCACGCGAGCAATGAATCCATGGGCTAAAGAAAGCACCTCGATGCCGACGCCAAAAGAATCGCCAACAATTAACCAGGCGCATTCAGAGCGGGGTGAGAAAAAAGTCTATCGAATGTGTGTCGCCTTCAGAACGCAGGCTAAAATTGAGACAATATGAAGCTGACCATTTTTTCGTTTATGTCAGAAACCTAGTAAGCATACTCTAGCATTGCGCTCAATACAATTAGAAAAAAAACAAGAATCGAGATATAAACTATCCCTACCGATGGATTTAAAATGTCATCCTACCGTCATAAAGAGTACATAATATGCAACAAAGTATCCGGATTGACAGGTGTTGTGTCGATTACAACGAAGCTACCAAGAAGAAGTTAGGATAGGCACTGTGTACGTTTTTACTGTTTTTTGCATGCCAAAATTTAATTTTTTTCTCTTGCATTATTGACAAAATATACGAATATTTATTTGCCTGCGATGTTCAACTCAGACGCTGATGGCTTTCACAAAGGTATTATATGCGAGAGTACTTTATTTCAAAGGATATGTTCAATTTATCCAAGATATTTTGGACAGGTAACTGACATAGGTTTTGGCCTCATGATTTCAATGCATACTTGGCGATGATTCACTCCCTGCCACACACCCTTGCGATTGCATACAGGATATTATTAAGATGTAGATACGTAACTAAATTTTTCTGCACTGCAACTCAAAAAGGACTCCACTGTAATAGTTCATATCAACGACCCCATTTCATGTCCATTAACAATTATAACCTAATGCTTAAAAAAAAATCACCTAACCACTGTCTAAAAAATTCCTCAATCGTACCAACTAATGATTAATTAGCAACAGCCAGGTAGGTGCTTAAAAGAACGTTTGTCTAATTAAGTGTTTTTGTATTTATAGATACAAATTTTGATGATTCATTTTTTAGGCATGTTGTGAGGCAATCCATTGACATACTTCAAGTGACGACAATTATAACATGAAAAAACCAATGGGGACAGTGGAGAATTACCTAGAACTACATTCTATGGGAAAGGGGAAAGTTTAATGCGCGAAATATTTGCACCAGTTAAACGGTGCTTAAATCAATATAAAATGAATCCTTTACACTGCAAACGCAATATGATCCCCGTACAACTACACTCTGCAGGAAGAACCATAGAATGCAGTCCAAAGAACGACTACTCCGGCTTGATCATTTATAGAAACGGATCACCGGTTTCCACCCGTTCCCCGATCGGTAGAAAACACACTTATGTAACTTACATCTCCAGAACGCTCCGCTGCCCGAAGGAGGATTTCCCGCCCGAAAATCACGATATGCTCGCGGCCCTTACTTGGATCGTTTCCGCCATATTCCACCCTCCTCCTCCTCCCCCACACCTTCCCACCCACCCACACCGTCCTATTTTCGAGAGACCGATCCCGGAATCGCGAGACGTCTCGTCGGATTCGAGACGGAGCGAAATTCCTCACGGAGACAGCCGAAAGTTGACGCATTTAAATTTAGGAATTCCCGCGGGCCCCAGGAGACGAAACGTTGCCGGGGTGCGGCGTCGAACACTCGCACAGACACACAAATACGAATGCGACCGCGAGACGGTCGGCCCCGCTATTTTCTTGGCCTCCATCGAGAAGAAAGAAAGAGGAAGGCGACGCGACGGCGTCGGATTCACCACCACGCGATAGAAACACAGAACTGCAAGAAATTGGAGGCAACGGGAAGACACACAACGCAGCAAGAAATTAAGAGGCTTGGGAAAAGGAAAGAATAAAAAATAAAAATAAAACAAGGTCAACTTTGCGTTCCCTTCGCGCATAACACGTGGGAGGGGATGGGGTGAGAGGAGATCCCCGTGTAGTTCCAAATCCAGCCAATTACAACGCCTCGGCTATTCTCATCCGCCTTGACCAACAACACGGATCTAAAAATACGTTGGCAAACATGTGAAGTCGCGACGGGGGCGTAAATCCACTTTTCACCCCGCGGCTTCCGACTGGGATTTCGACATTTTTTTCCGCGCCCGAATCCAGGATCGAGATATTCCGAAGTTTCGGCATTCCGTCGAGGCTGTTAAGAGCTTTGGTGCAATAAAAAGAAACGAAACGTCGTGGGATGCGTGGTGGTGTTTGCCTTCCACATAGAAACGGGTCGTAATAGCTCAGACTGGTCTCCATTTCCAGAAATACTCATCCAGGGGGAAACAGGAAGATTCCAAAACGTTCGACGATACCCAGGTCCCCCGAAAGGCGTATTCGAAGACGTATTAAAAATATGAAAGGGTTATATAAAAAGATAAAATTGGAGAAATAATCTTGCATTTTAACATTTGAAAAATAGCGTTGCTTGGAATCGTTATCTCTGTGCGTCCAACTCTTTGAAATGGTTGGCTGACTTTCCTCCTGACTTTCCCCTTCGGCTTGGCTAGGTAGCTAATTTATTCCGTTTCGCGAACAGCTTAGTTTTACACTTTAGCTGTACACCCTAGGGTACTTATTACATTTTCAACCACGGAATCTCTTTCGTGTAACTCCATCTCATTCGAAATTCTACAGAACTCACAGCCACCAATGAATCGTGGAGAAATAAAATGTTTCAAGAGTTCCCTTTTACCAGACTCATTCATGAAAAAATAATTCTTTGGAAGCTATCGAAAAGGGAAAGGTAATTTATGTACCACCTCTCCATGACGTGGTCGGCCAACGGTGACTAATGGCCACTCACCATTATGACATCACACCAACTCATTTTAGTGAAGCATCGCGGAAATATACCTGATGCAGACCAAGTAATGGGAACTCAAGTGCCACCAGGGTAGAAAGCAACGGTGAAAAATAGCCCTCCATTCATCATAATCACAGAAGCCCTTCGATACAACTAAAAAATTGTGATGAACATAGAAGTCGACATGGAAATTGTGATGAACATGACATATTTCATTAATATTTTGTAATAGGAGGAATATAAACTTCATAAATGATTAAAATCAAAGAAAAATATAATACAATCTACACTAAATTGTGTAACCATCAATAATTATAGGCGGATAAAACTGAATGTATATTTTCTATAACAGCCCATCTACAAAAACCTTCAAAACAAAATTTTGGGTATACTCCGGAGAAACATTAACCGACATCTTTGGTCTCATCATAATTTGCAAACATACACGGACTTGGACTGTCCCCAACAGCCTCATCAGATCGTGATGATTTACGAGGGACGGTAAAAAAAAGAAACATCACCACGGCGACCTTGAGAATTTGCAGGAAGTCAACGCGAATGAATCCACGGGAGAGAAAGATCACGATTACCCAATTCCCACCTCCGACTGCCCCTCGCCACGAAAAACACCCTCCACCCACCGAGAGATTTCCCCACGCCGCTCCCCCTCTCCCTTAAACGCATCCGCCCCCGCTTACCGCCTTCGGGGCAACGCGATCGACAACGGGGAGAAGGGTAGGGGATACGGAGGCCCCATCACGAAAGCGAAAACTCGGAAACGGAAAGAAAGCAGATGGCGGCTCGCGATATGAAAGCCGGTTCTCCTCCCTGATGAACGCCACGAGATCGCACGCTTTTCAAGCGCACGCGTGCGCAGAGCCCGCGGATTTCGACCGCGTCGAAGGATCCCCACACGAATCTCGCGGGCCGACAGAGGATTTCTAGCTAGCAAATACCGTAGACTAAGGCGATTAGCTTTGTGGAATCGATAAAAAAATGAAATGTAACATAATTAATCGTCTTTATTGATTTTTTCGAAAATTCCCACGAGCAATTGAAATACTGGTTAGGTTTGGTTATTCAGGGGAGGCGACCGATAGCTGAGGTCATGTGCGCCATTTAGGATAGGTGGGTAATTGGGTAATGGTAGGAGTTTTCAGGGAACGTAGGAAGGGTGGAGAGAAACCCGGCGTCAGTATTAGCCTACTCTTAACGAAAGGCGCCAAGGGCACCACGGCTTAACGTCCCATCCGACGGACGAAGTACTGAACTTGAAATGCCCTCCACTAGGCACTCAAGTGGGGACCAATTTTCCACTGAAAAATCCGCCACTGCCGGGAATCGAACCCGGGCCCTCAGGATGGGAGGCCAATACTCTATCCACCCCACCAACCCGATCCCCCGCAATTGAAATACTCTCTGCCTTACGTTGAGAATATAAAAACCATTTCCTGAATTTCTGGCACTGATATCCTAAAAACTTCCACAAATTCCTAACCAAAGGGACTCGACGAATCCCTTCCTAATGCTATAGGGAAACACACTGCGCTGAACAGGCCCATATGTTTCCACAAATAGAATAAGGTGAGCGCTATAACAGCTATGTTAACATAACTTATCCTTCAATCAGTTACGCTCGTTTTCTTATACACACTTCGTTGTGTATATACCGAAACTAAAAAACACTAGAGGATAAAAAGTAAAATGCATCACCGCACAGGCCCATATAGGGATGGGAGAGAGGGGAACAAGCGGCCCAACGTGACCGGACCCCAACTTTATGGCACTTTTGAAGTATTTGAATATTTCAACCCTAGTAAAATGGGCACTGAATGTGAAAACGTACCGATCATTACTTTATCTCTAAGGGGCACTGTAACCATATGTTATTACCGGTGGCGTACGCAAGATTTCCTTCTGCGGGGGGTTTCAATAATAATAATTATATAATATTTATGTGCATTATCATAAAATGATATTTAGATTATTAATCACTAAAACAACAATGAAATTAATATTCTCTTTTCGTAAACACAATTCAACTATATATTTCAGCGAAATAAGCAAAATTCTAAAACTAGTACAAAATATATAAATGACGTGAATGTTTTTGAGGGGGGTTTAAACCCCCCCTACCCCCGTCGGTGCGCCACTGGCTATAACAGATAGAAGAATTAACATCAAGGAAGAAAGGAAGTGTGGTGGAGTTAAGCAAGCTCCATTTCCTCCCAATCTTTCCATCTTTTCATCTTTTTTTTTCCTCCAGAGTACTCCTCGGATTCACTCCCCACGCCCCGTCGCGACGACTTACGACGTCGATACTTAACGACGCGTCGTTAAGTATCCACTCATATGCCGTCAACATCAAGCGCAAAGTTCATGTCGTCGCTTCGAGGTTCTTGTGCGTGGGAAGACGTGCTTTCGTCACCTAATGTCGCACGTAAGCAAGCGCGTCAAGGACGAAAATTTTCCCTGCACCTCACTGGATTCCCGCTGGATCACACGTCGAGATCCCCACCCCGAAACCTAATACCCATCCATCGTCATTGGCACAACTGACCTTAGCCCTCGGTCGCCTCACCCCATAGAAACCACTCTATCCCCAAACACCGAGTTTTTACTTTCCTAATGAACACGAGAAAAAAATAACTAGCGGCTTTTCCCGTACGGGCCTGTCCAAATATAGGCCCAACTAGGCCTCTATTATGGCTTTAGTATTCGAATAAAAGACTATGGGCCTTAACATTAACACGAAACTGGAGATTTTGGTTCCAGTTTTAGACATGATTAAAAAAAAATGTTTAAAAAATTCGCCACGTGCATTACTGCACTTTGCAACTGTCACACATTGACGTACATTATGCATCACAATGAGACGCGGTAATTAAAAAAACATGAGTCTAAGAAAAAAAAACTAAGTTGACAGAAATAAAATATTTTTGGTGTTTTAAAAGGAATAATATTTACGACTAAAGTGAAAAATTCATCGCGAAAAAGTCATTTAAAACGAGTAAGGAGCTAATGGTCAGCATATAAGCTGCTGTCGTTAGGAATAATTATCAATATATAATAGTTAAGACTAAGTTGCTGCTAATAAATCAATTTTCAACGAATAATTATACGAAAAATTAAGTTTACGCATTGGTGGCAGCATGACAACATCAAAAATACAATAGCCTAAATACAGGCCGCCATGAGCCTTAATACTGAAATCCGCTACACAACGCGAAAGGATTACGTAGACCCGCGTTCGCGTCCCTCAATGGGCTCGCTGCAGCCATTCCTCCTTCAAACAACCCCCTGAGAACGCGACACACGCGCGACAGCCCTGATTCTCGGCGCTGGCGAGGGCGCGGAACCGCCAAAAAATAACCACGCCCACCTTTTTTCCCCCAGTCCTCCTCCCTTTGTTGTCTTTCCCACGGAGAAAGAGAGAGTGGTTGAGAGGAGGAAGAATGAGGGGGAAGAATGAGAGAGAGAGAGAGAAAGAGAGCACTTTCAACACCGTCGGCGCGTATCGTGACTGGGACCCATAAAATGGCCTCATCACGCGAGGACCCCGCGGTTCGCAACGCGGCACCTGTTGCCAAAGCAAGCGAGAGAGAGAGAAAGAGAGCCAAGGGGGATAAGCGCAGTGGCAGGGGAGGCTCGCGTGTGTATGTGAGAGAGCACGAGCCCGGGTCGAAGTGTGAGCACGGGAGTGCACGAGGTCGGACCCGGCTGCATTAAAAAAAAACAAAAAAAAAGTAAAAAAAAACAGGAGTATGAGGGAATCAGCTTCGTGTGGGAAAGGGGAGTAGGGGGATTGGTTTAGCGGGGTTCGCCGCGTTACTTTCAGTTTTCGCCCCTTTTTTTTAATCCCTCCCTCCCGGTGGCATTCCGAAGAAAATGCCGCTCGCCCTGCCTCGTGAATGACTGAATGGATGACCTTCGCGGTCGCCGTTCATTGCCATCACCGACTCTGCCCGACTCGATCCAAGAGGAGAAAAAAACAACGAAGCAGCGCACGAAATGAAACGAGGCAAGGACTTCGGGAATCGGAGTCGCAATCATGGAGCGGTGCACACGGAGCCGCGCTGTTGGGTCGAAAAAAGGGCCAATGCCAACGACGGGATTCCGACGCCGGACCCAGTATACTTCGCGATTTCGGTCGGGCCTCTTCATGGGCAGATCTTTGTAGCAGTAGGGGTTTTCCGTAACTCGATAGCATCCACTATCGACGTCGCTATGTCGGTAGCTTAACGAAAGAGTTGGCTATCGACAATTCGCTTTCTGTAAGCTGCTCGGTAAGACTAATGTCGATAGTGCTACCGAAAACTTTCGCTAACCAACCGGAGCCTCAAACACCCCCGTTAAGCTTATCGGATCAACATGGCGGCCGTTTGTATACGTTAGTTGGCCTAGTCTGACGTATTTATAAGTGTTGTACCAATTGTCGAACGCCTTTGTAATGCATGACATGCATTACAAAGGCGTGTAAGGTAAGGAAGGTACATGTGGTGCAGTAGCTGGCAAACCTATGTTGTTGTGATTCTCATGGTACCTAATGCCCATTGTAAGAAGACGTAAGAGATTTTATTGCTTTGTAAATTTCTTGGCGTTTGTGAAGCGATATATTAATTATTATATTACTTTATATATTGAGTTTAATGTTCTTTTACCTGCCTCATTGCCATCGCTTCCTTTATTTGAGCCCCTTTACGTAATTCGTCGCTTGACTACGCTTGATAATTAATAAATGACCCAGGCGTAAATTGACACGAGAATCTTAACGGTGGACAATGATTGCACTGTCACATAATTATAATTTCCAAATCTGTGTCCTATGCTATGCACTTCAGCCAATGTGTTGAAGAGAAGAGAAGTCCTGAAAGTAACTTTTTTGACATAATTTTGCCTCATTTGCAAGCCCACAATCATATACTTGTCATCCACAATGTACCTACAATGGAGAGACGGTAATGGGAAATTTCAGTATTTCACTAGTTATACACAATAAATAAAACACGAAATTCGGTCAGTTACTAAGCTTATTGGACATTTGTAACCTTATCGAAATAACCAAGAGCTTACACACATGAAGTCGTCCTAGAAGATAAAGTGGATCCATGACAATAAGCACAGTAGAGACGAACTACGCCATTCTAGCAATCTAACTAGATGTAGGAACTTAATCCAGCCGATGCAGAACTTTCATATGAAACAGACGGGAATTCAACACGCGGCTAATAGCTCTCTTGTTATAACGTTCCGCGTATGAGCCATAGTTAACGCCATCCTTCTGGTCAACGGAGCAATTAGGCTGTGGAGTGCTGATATGGGGTCCGCTTTTACGTCAGGCCGTAGTTAACAAAAGAATTAATGTCGATAAAAGAAGCACAAATTATCTGTTTACCGTGAGTAACGAGAAAAGAGAATTAAGAGGCAGGTCTAAAAACGAAAGCAAGGTAATATGCCTTACCTAACGTAAAAAAAATACTCAGTAACATGATTCTCAACGAAGCAAGTGCTCACAGATTTTTTTCCCCAGGCGGAGAAGGTTTTTCTAAGCTTAAGAGATAACTAGTACATTATAAGACTATTGTAAATGATGCAAAATTATTTTCCACGTTCAATGGTTTTGAAGGAATCGCCAAGGATACGTATTGTTTCACAGAGAGATAAAATGTCAGGGAAAAACTACATCAAGCATCCAAGGTCTTTAACAAAGAAATAAAATTTATCTCTACAGCAGTCTTGCTCAACAGTGATTTCCTATGACGAGAAGAACTAATCGCGGAAACTACATGCACTCAAATTAAAAGTTTAATGTCAGTAAGAAAAAAAAAGCACTGAGCAATTTCCCACGAAGGACATTTACTTTTCATATCTCCCTATCCTTCGCGTGAATATTCCATGCATTAACATTTCCTTTACTCGGATCATATCCTGAAAATATACTGTAATTGTTCAACAGAAGAAAAAGTATTAACATTGAAATATATAAAAGAGGATCAGATAGAGTCAGAAGTAGAATGATTTTTTAAAACCGAGAGTTGAAGTTTTCAGTAATGATTTTTAAACGAGAAACACAAGGATTACCATTAGGTGTTAATATGATTGATATTCTCGCCCCCAATGTGCTGAAAGTTCATCATTGTAAAATAAATAAAACACAAGTTAATTATCGACTCATAATTGTTGTTTGGTAGATATACTAATTGTAAGCGCTACGCACGATACACCGACATGCCTACTAAAAAACTAGTGCCTACTAGTAGCACATCAAATGAGGAGAAGGAATACATATCATAGGAAGACATGTACGTAATACTAATACAGATTTGTGATGGTTTAATTGCTCCATAGTAAATTAAAATAACAATTTTCCACTACGTTTAATATCTTATTCACAACTATACTTATCATACAATATTTTGAAACTTGAAAATGGCGCGTCGTTCGAAAGCACTATATATCCATGGATATTTTTGAAGCGGAAAAGTACCCTGTGTTTTACCATCATTATCCTAAAACGGGATGCAATAAAAAACAAGACACGCAGCATCACCTGTCTACTGGTTCATTGGCTAGATATGTCCTTGAGCTGAAGACGTCGAAATCCTTTCTTTTTTCGACTACGCCTCGCTTAACCCCCCGCGGCACAAATTGCGGCGCAATTCACAAGGGGTTCCTGGGGTCAGCCACTCGATATATCGAGAGGTTCCAAATCGATCTTCGACCGCCGACCCGTTCGCGGGCCGGTTCTTGAGTCACCGGTCCCAGAAGAAGCCCCGTCACCAAGACCAGATTCCCCTTTTATACCGCCGGGTCGAGATAAACGAGTCGGAGAGGGGGCGATTCGTATGCGTCACACGCGGCTACGGAGCCATTCGCTCTCTCTGCATTTCAGTGACGCCCGCCATTGCGCCGCGTTATAAATTAAACGCACAAAAGCGCGGTCGTCAGAGGAGTCCCACGAGAGGGGGACATCTTCCCTCATCGTGTTCTTTAAACAGCAGTGAGTCTCCGCGAGTACTCTGCGTAATTTCTGCGCGAGTGCATAAGCCCTGAGATTTGCACTCCATTTAGAGGCAAATTTAATAAAAAACGCATTGTTAGTAAAGATAAAGTTCCAACAACTCCATCATCTGAGGCCATTAGAGGCACTTTCTTTGGACTCACTTCTATTAGGGATAGACACCAATCAAAAACTGATTACGCATATAACTCGTCTTTTAACCTCAACGCGGAGTTGAGAAGTTAAAAAATAAACCCGTATAGAGGGTTAGGAGCGAATGATTTTTTTCTGTATGCTCTAACGTTTTCATTACCGACGACAGAATTCGACGTTTGTTCACGCTATTACCTAATTTATAATTACTCAAATTTTCACTTCCATATTCAATTTAGCAAAGGTGTCTTCAATGCAATTTTCTGGAACTCCAAGGAAATTGTATAATATCCAAAGAACTCCGAAAAAAACAAAATAGATGGTCAAGGATTAAAATTTAGATAGAATACGGACGAAGTCACGGGTTAGAGACGAGTACTGGGTGCGGGGGGAAAAAGACGTGAGACGAAAGAACGCGAGGGGGATGATCGTTCAGGGATACAAAACACGCAAAGGAATAAAAGGACGGCATACCGTACAGAGTAGAGCTCAGGGACTCGCGTTTATCAATAGATATTCTTTGCATGCTGGTTGAAAAGTTGAATATGTAGTATCTGTTTCGCATGATACTCATGGAAATCTCTCTTTAGGTAGGTAGCATAAGCAAAATGTAGTGCATGTTTAAAACCAAACATGCATTACATATGATGCATTTGTTGACTCGCTCCCTGCCACACACCCTAGAGGTGACTTGCAGTAGGTACAGGTGCCCTACCGACTGCCCCTGAGCTATGGGGACTCCTACGGCGGGCCGCCATCGAGGCGAGAACAGAAGATGATGCCTCCTCCCCGCCCGGAACCAGAGAGAGAGAGAGCTCGCGGAGCCAGAGACGACGGTCTACTATTACTCGGCATTTCCGAGAATCACCCACCAGATATCTCCGGGAAGGGGAGGAAAAAAATGAAGAGAAAAAAATGGACGCCATAAAAGCCTCGGTGAGCGTCAACATCGGGGATGACGACATGCGGGGGACTGTTGACTAGACCTTGGGTTTCCAGTTCAACGGATTCTGATATGCCGGAGATAAAAGCGTAGCGAGGGGGAGGATGGGGGGGGGGGGGGGGGAGGGGGAGACACCCGGTTGATTTGTGAGAGGGAGGAGGACGCAGCTTCCAATCAGCTCGGCGCCCACGAGTGGGAAAGGCGACGCCAAATAACGCGTATTCCGGACTGATTATCACGGGAAATTAATATTGAAGGAGGCCCGGAGATAAAGGGAGACATTATATGGACGGTCACCGAAATCGATTACACATCGGCGAGGACATCCCAACAACTTCCACTCACGCTGTCCATGTCATCGTATCCCTTTCTTAGAACTTTTTCAGCCTCATCTCCTCCAAAACACCTTTTCTCTCCTATTCCGTTCCGCCCTAACCACCATCCAAAGAATTTCGGCATTCCAATTCGTCAAAGGTTTAAACGTTTAATTTTGCCTCCTCTTTGGCCAAAACGCATACGTATACATGCATGGGTGTTTCCAAGTCTGTTTACGAACTAATAGGCGCTTCAGACCGGGAGGAAATGTATACGGATGGGAATGGGAGGGGAAGGATCTCTCGGTTCCCCCTAGCGTCTCTCCTACTTTCTGCCTTCCTCCAATCCGAGCAATGCAAACCATTTGGCACCTTCATACAAAGTTCTCTTTCCTATTTCTATCCGCTTATCCACTACTTTCCACGACTAATGAATGTTTAGTAAAACCCTCTAACGCACGCTCATCTGTCTTAACCAGGCAGTAAAACTACTCGCTCCCACGTCATTTCTTTAGATCCCTACTTAGTGCCCTGTGATCACTCCACCACATCTTGCGCACAATTTTTCTGGAGAAGCAATTTCCATGCTAAACGATCACTATGCCTTCAAAATGCAGCATAAAGAAGGTGATCAACGACAAATGCTTAAGAGAAAATACCAACAAAAAATAAACCAGCCTAATTACGCATCATCCATCCAATTTAATTACACCTCGATAATCATGTAACCTACTTTTTTCAAGTAAATAAGTCATGCAGTACATAAGACATGCAGTACATCCCGCATTTTCACTATGCTTACGCATCCAGACTTTTCCTGGGCTTCCATTACGACGCTTACAGAGCTTCGCAATCGGCCACGCTCGGGTACATCTCCCTGTGTACGCGAGCAATGAAGCTAACGTTAGCACGCTCAGGGATAAGCATTTATCCCCTACTAAATATAAACTCTTTTGAACATTTAATTAGTGCACACAGTTCATGACGTCGACCAGATGAAAACGGAACAGAAAACCCCGAAGGGATTTAATGACGACGCTAATGAGGACTCGATAAGGTCACAAAAGGCTTCGGAGAATAAATCTCAGGGATAAAACGAAAGGTTGCCTACATCTGGGGAACATATCTCTTTTTAGTCCGAGGCCATTCAACTGCTCCACACAGAATATCGCGGAAAAAGGGCGAACCTCACACACATTGTGCCAGGGCTTTGAAACCATGTTTTCGAGCTATTTGAGAATTCGATTTTGTAATAAAATTTCGCACCACGCGTCCTTCGGCCTCCGAAGATGATGAGATCTTACGGAGCGTGTTTGACATCAATGAAGAAAGGCGATTCAGTTTCACTCTAGAGCCACCGATTTACAGAAGCAGAGCTCTCGGTACGTCCCTCGGAAATGGAAAAAGGACTTTGAATACCTTTTCAATGAGAATGTTAGTAGGGGACGCAACTTTACGTGATGCTTGCTATGAAATTATTCTCCATCATGTACGCAAGAAATGCGTTTTTCACCAGACTTTTCCATCAGCACGACTGATGGCGCCGTGAATCAATGTGAGATGAATCCAGGATACGGGAGGATAAAATAAAGGCAAAAACAAAATGAATAGGACAGAAGGATAGGGGAATGAATCAGATACGTCTACTGCAACTTTGAATTAAACGTATAAAATAATCGACATGGACAAAGCATGGGGAAGACCAGTATCGACACATGTAATTTTGTCGATGACCCGCCAACACCGCAACGCATCACTGAATGCTCGACACCGAAATACAACATGCGTGAAACTTGATGTTGATGGAATACACATCACCCCTAACAGACGACTAACAATGGTTCCAAGTATCGCGAGAGCCACCGCAAAATGACAAGAATAAGTTTTCAACATCAGTCGATTCACAACCACGTTGCTTTAGAATAAAAATCGCCGGCGACGAATCCGGTAGCTCTTCACTACAGATAACCATAATCATTCAACTTGGATCATCCCAGTCTGACGACGGCCAATTCGGAAGGGTCAAATGATTATAGATTCGGACGAGCCTTCACAGATAGGTGAAATGAAATGCCACACGTGAAATGAAAAACCAACCAACTTCCACATTAGAAGGGAGGGCATGGTTGGGAAAGCCTGTAGACTAGAAGAGTGTTCGCAACATAAAAGTTATTTGAAGAAATGAAAACACAAGAGTTCGAGGTGGAAATTACAAATTATTTCTATCTCCACATAATATCAGCAGGACAGACTGAAGAGACGTATTAAGAAAGATTTAACAAGTAATACAATAATTCGTTTTTCCCACGCTCAAATCATGACTACAACGCAAAAAAGCTTATTTATTGAAAAAATTAGAATTCGCACTTCTTTATCATTTCCTAGCTTTTTTATTCCTTCTTTTTCGGAAAAACATCCTTTTCACCGAGAGTGACCTACCACCTCCAACAACAGACCTATTCGACGGCTCCCTCAGTGACATGTAGACGTATATTACTTCACTTAGAAAGTTGTCCTCTTAAAAACGAAATAAAAGAAAACACCGGATAGTTTTGTTCCGTGATTTAAGTTCCACAGAAAAATATATGGACAACAATCCGGATACGCAGCATTCGTGATGGGGAGAGTGTTAGATATACGAGAGAGAGGCTTTAGAAATGGGAAATGCCTCTTTAAGGATTCGCGATGGGGAATCCATAAACAACATCATTCAACGAAACGCCCTTCCGAGAAACGCCTTCACGAGAACTTAGCGGTTGCCTTACCCTGCCATTCCCTTTCATGCTCGGAGATATCATTTTCCTCCTGAGTTCCCGATGGATTCAAAAACATCAAACATCGTGAGCATCTTGGCAGAGAAAGAGAAGACCCGGCGTCCGAGATTTTTGATAAAACAGTGAAATGGCAATATTGTGGATTCATTCCGATAGCAAGCGAATTCGGGACTTCTCTTTTTTCATGCAACCCAAATTCCTTGCTTTCCATAACATACGCAAAATCACCCTTGAAGAGAAAAACATGGAGCAATTAGGGAAAAAAATTGATTCGAAGTCCCAATGAATATTAGTATCAGTTGCAGAATTATGTTTATTGGTTCTCCAACTGCTAAGGTTGTAACGGCACCGTATAAACTCAATCAACCAATTATTTAGCAATTTACTTATTAATGACAATCAACTCTAATATTTAGACAAACACAATAGCCATGTCCGAGGCAGTATTCGAACTATCGATTCCGGACTGGATGACTACCATATTTGAGAGGGATCCTTCTGAATGGGTACAATTCACGATCAAAGGAATACACAACATCAACACAGGTGTTCCGCCAGAAATAGTATGTTATTGGATAAGCCCTGAAATTATTTCGACGGAACACTCAGAATTATTTTACCAGATACACCACGGCATATGCCTTACATTCCCCTCGCCCTTTTTTATTTCCGCAGGTAACATTCCCACACCCCCTAACTCTCTTCCCCTCTTCAGAATCGCTTTCTTCCACTCCCTCCTCCACATTCCCCCAATATTTCTTCTCCCCTTAATATTTGAAGAGACACATATCATTAAAAATGTCCTTCCTGCATTTTATGGGGGGTCGGGTTCGAATCCCGGCAGTGGAAGATATTTTTCATCGGTAACCCGGTCCCTACTTGAGTGTTTTCTATAGAACATTCGAGTATAGTACACCGTCCGTCGGATGGGACGTTAAGCCGTGGTCCCCTAGGCACCTTTCGTTAAGACTGGGCAGGCTTATGTTGACGTTTTTCTCCGCCCTTCCTCTTTTCCCTTCCATTCTCACCCTTACACCTTTCCTCCCGGATTATTATTTATTATCCTGTAGTGTCCCTATTAGTGACACTACAGGATTGAAAACACAGATGAGACCCTCGGATTTTCTTCATTCATTAATACTCCTCCCGAACATAATCGGCACCACAAAGTCAATCCTCGTATCAACACATCTTTTCCCTACCTGCATCCCGAAAGACAAATCCGCTTGCTCCCGCCCTACTTCCCCCTAAGGAAAAGAGCAGCTCAAACCACACCGGGACCCGAAAGTAATGACGATCGCCCACAATGTCATACATGAGCGATCCAAGAAAGCACACCGGATGACCCGACACCTAAAACATCCCATACAAAACGTCCCGGGGATACCTTTCGGGACAATGTGTTCATGCAGATTCATGTAAATGCCGCACATTTGCATTAACGAGGCTCGCTCCCGCCAGTCCAGATAAGAGGACCGCAGCCGTCTGCGCAGAACGGTGGCCCACATTAACAAAGCCCCCAGCGTCTTCCACTTGAGAAAAGTAGGGCGGAGGACGATGCCGGAGCGGCCGTAATGATTTCGGGACCCAAAAGACGACTCCTTCGCACAATCAATGCCCGGCATTCGGACAAGCGCCGCAAAAGACAGCACCGCTGATATCGCTCGGTTGCGAAAAACGAATGAATGGAAGGAATTTGAAAGGAAAGAAAAAATATCCTCCCACCCCCTCCACCCCACGCTGCCAGGGACAGTTAATCTCGGATACGTTGCCAAGGACGACTGATGCGACTCACTCCCTCCGTGAATTGCAAATGGGGGGAAGGGATATAAAATTGCTGTTTTCCGTTAATCCCTCCAACGTCTCGTCTTTCCGAGACGGGAATGAACTCAAAATCCGAGGAGGAAAACGGCGAATTTTGTCGAGGCCCGTATTCGGAATCGCGAAATTGACGGTCGGTAAATCACTCGCGCTGCTCTTCTCCGAAGACGTGATGGAAGGCTCTCTTTATTTAAAAAAATAAAAGTAAACGCGAAAGTTTTCCAGACTTCAATCAGACGTTCGCCAGGAGATGTCTACGCCGATCACGCCCAGGATGAAGCAACTTATTAGTCAGCAGCGGCCTTCGATTTCAAAGGTGGCGTTTCACGGCTAAGGTTAACGGACTGAGAGGGGGAACGCACGCAACAATGGCACGAGAGCACAGGAAACGGTATAATGTCTTGCATCATCAGCAATTGGAATTAAAATCGACGTCCAGCAAATGACATAACCGAAACGCTCCCCACAACTAGCAGGGGTTCGGGTGGTGTGGTGATAGAGCAATGGCCTCCCATCCCCAAGGCTTGGGTTTGATTTCCGACTGTGCCATAAACTTTTCAGACCCACCGGTTTCCACTATTGCTTTTGGGAGAACACTTAAAGTTCAATACTCCGTCCGTAGGATGGGACGTTAAACCTTGGACCCCTTGGCGCCTATCGTATGGCAAGCTAATGCCGACTCCAGGTTTCTCCGCCCTCCCTCCGTTCCCTGAGAAATTTCTACCCCTACTTAATTTTCCACTAATTCAAAATAGTACAAATAACCTCAGCTGTCCTTAGCTTCTCTGGAATAAATACTTCATGAACTAGCTGGTACTACACCTAAATCTTTTATCAAATTCATCATAGATGGAACGCAAAATTATTATTTTACATTCTAGCTTATATTTTACGCACCTGAATTGAGGTGTGCTCCATTCATCTATGCGAGTAGGATTCTTTTCTTACCCATCGCTTCTTTCAAATGCCAAGTAGGAATTAATAGTCATAATTAGTCAAGAATAGGAGCCACGAGAAAATCATAATTCTTTTTAGCATGTGTCATATTTTAGCGAATATCGGGAATATAATGATACATTTTACAGCAAATCAAACGACATAAAAATGAATGGATAGATATACTTCAGATTTCAGGCAATTAAAACAAAATTCCTATCCCTGAAATTCAGGCAGGAAACTAATTCACATTAAAGTATACATGGTTGTTTAAACACAAATGGTTCATTATTCTACATCTTTGATGCTCGCCGTTAGTACTTTTCAACCACTTTGATGCAATAAAAGGTATTATTTGTACCAAAAATTATACATTTACGATAACTAACCAAATGGGATGGAATTTCTCTGAGGGTTTTGACACATAAAACATTATTCCAAAGTTGGTATGTCGTGATTCCGTTCGAGTGAAAAAAAGAGGCACGCTTACATAATTCAACTATTCCTTAATGGAGAATCCCGACAGAAGACCGCAAAAAAACTCGTCTTGGGTTCAGCCACTTGGCCACGTATGACTTTTAGTTCGTACGACACTCATTTCACGTATGACGTTTCAGAGCACTGCTGTTGACAATCGCCTATTTTTCGAGCTGGACTAATAATAGAGGATTTCGGCAACGGTGAATGGGACACAATACGTGGAAACGGTACACCGGTCGACGTCAATACCGCCGTATCCACTTCTCCTGGGATCATTTGGCGAGTCAAAAGAGGGCGGGTGACTCCTAGCTTCCCCCGGTCCGGGCGGCAATTAGAATTTATCTTGCGGAAGGGCCGGGCGAGTTCCGACCGAATTCACTCGACTTCCCCCCTGGACAACGCACCGCCGCATTTAAAGGAACATGGCCGCGAATTTCGTAACGCGATTACCCTCGATCCCTCCCAATCCCTCTCGACTGACCCTACGTCACGCATTCCGAGTGACTCTTCACTTCGACGAGCTTCAAACACACGGGCCACACGATGTCATTTAAACTGGGGGAGGAGGCGAACGAAGTATTTTACCCTTTCGACCCCAATTCACCCGTCCATTCCACACTGATACCGTAGTTGAATCACTACGCCGAGCAGTAGAGTTAGGTTTTAAGGTGGTCCTATTCCTAATTTATATCGCACCGTCTACCCTAACATAATGCTAATATTATTCCTAAGACAATGACAACAAACAAAGAAGTAACACGATACCATTTTTATTTATTGCAAAATCCATTGAGAAATTTTTAACACCCTACTGATATCAAAACGGGTGACTCGATTGAAACTTGAGTTTAACAGTTGTGGCCAATAGATTGCAGCTTTACGATTACAATTTTTTTTACAGACAGTAGGTCACGTCCCATTCAAGCTCTACCATCATTCTATTCTTCAATTTAGTTCTAGAGTTTTAAGTCTTTCCCGCTCTTAAATCCCCTTCGGCCAAGGTGAACAAGTGTTAGGATGAGATTGGATGGCAACAAAGAGAAGGAGATAAATCCGGCGCCGGCATTAGCCTTCTCTTAAAAAAATACACCAAGGGCTTTCAATCTCATCCTCACATAGAATTATGAAATTTAAATCCTCTCGAAACGGCACTCGAGTAAGGATCGAGACTCCACTCGGAAAAAAACATTTACCAATACCAGGGATCTGCCCTTGGGAAGGGAAGCCAGTGCTCTATCAAATACCCCAAGCAGATCCTACCCACTCCTGAGTGCCTGAAAGCATTTTATGGACGGAGCCTCTGGGGTGACACTAAAATCTCAAAATACTCTAAGTTATTAAAAAAAATCATCGGCAACCTCACGCCGGACGAAACTGACAAAAATACTGCTGATACTAAAATAACACTCGTGAATAGTATAAAATGAAACAAAATATTCCCTCTTGCGGAATAACAGTTATTGGCACAAATACAACCAAGCCAACGTATAGAGCCACAAGAAGACTAGTTACATTTTTACAATATTTTTTTTTCTAGGTTCGTCTCTCTTATAACCGCAACATAATAAAACATATAAAAAAGAGTTCGATAAAATGCGCAGAAAATGTAGTTCATTTCCCGTAACGCGATAAGCCAACCAACAAGTCTTTATCACTTTCTTCATCTAATATCATATCTTCCCTACCAAAGACGACGGTGTTTTTCACCATCGTCAACGCTACGGGGCGAAACGAGGAAATAACATTTATCCGGATTAGACTTCTCCGAATATTTCAAACACACACGTCGTTGATGAATGAAAGAATGAATGACCGTACGTCTCGAAAAAAATAGGAAATGGCCTCAGGTCTCTTGAGTATAAGCGATCAATAGTGCCTGTTCCGAGTACCCGTATAAAGCCTCAGGTTTAAAAAGCACACAAGATAAGGAATGGAATCCAGATTGAATGAGTCACATTCTCGATAACAAGCGTTGTAAGAGAAAATGATTATGTAATGCTATGCAGTATCATAAGAATGCCGCAAGTAGTGATAACGCCTTTCGTGTCTACGCCACTACAGACCGGTACAGCTAATGAATGACAGGAGTTTGAACAAAACTACACCTGCTCCTTGTAAACGTTGCAGAATTCTGTAGAAAAGCAATTCACTACAGTAACTTAAAAAAACATACGAAAATTGAGCCTGATGAAACAAGCGCATACAGGTTATTATTTCGACGTGGGTATTTTGTTTAACTGTCGGTTTGTTAAAAAATATGGGAACACGGACGAACCACTCGACGGATTTTTCTCCGTGACACCAGCGTAGCGCAAATATTGAATAATCTATCACGCAATCCGTCCAAAAGCTATAATACAAACTCAATCCCATGCTAAATTTCAAGACAAAACACGGGACAAACAAATGGGTAATACAAGGTAAACTTCTCAATACTTCATTGTAAAGAACTGGCGCTACTCCAACGCCTTCTTTTTAATAGGACTCATTCTACGGCATTTCAAAAGGAAGTTTCCGCTCGAGGATCCTATAATTTTCTCGGATTCGTCATCCAGTCGGCTGAAGGTCAACACTCGCATCACTTTGGAGTCAAGGATCGCCGATGACCATGAACCCTCCAACCGTACTAATGTATTCCGGTACATCTATCTACAAGACAAGATCCAAGACAACAGACATGCAGTGGTCCACACAAAGCAAGATCAATTCTCGGATCACGCTCAAATTATAAGAGTTAAAAACACTAAGAGCATTCAACGTGAAAGCGACAGAAACTGGACGGCTAACTTCTCCAAATATCCCGTTTTTCAGTGACTTTTCTATACTTCTCTCTAATATCGCGTTAACATACTACGCTCATGCTAACATATTACTCTAAGTGATTTTTCCGAACATCACTCCGGTGTTTTCAGCTAATCGCCGTTGGTATCAATTTTCATTCATACCATGAACTTGCAGCAAATAAAAATAGGTCATCTTAATCACAACTGATCATATCAATTGAATCCAAAGATTGTTTTGAAACAGCACTCCACTCCAATCTTCCATAGGTTAAACCTCTTCAACTACAAATGATCTTTTTCTTCCATCCTTCACTACTTGAAACGCATATGTGATTACGGAGCCTTCCTTTGCCATTCTTCCCATTTAATTTTCCCTCGACAATCATTGACACTGAACAGTCTTCATCAGACCATCATGTATCAAAGATAACGGCGATCAAGTCTCTTTTTTAAATTCCCATCAAACTCCTCTTTTCTATCGCCCTTCGAATGGATATCGGGAATGAACAGCAGCCGATAATTAGACCAGAGTTCAACCTTGCATTCGAAGTCTTCTAGGATCGCTTCCATGGAGTCCCCCTGCACATAGAAAATTTTTCTCTAATCTCCCAAAGATTTCCAAAATCTCGTCTCCAACACGTAGCTCTGGTCCCTTCACTGTTCTATCGTCACCGTATATTAATACATGACTTCGGTTACGCAATGAAAAGATCTAGAGACAACGCGGAACATAAAATTCATCGACCTCAACGGAAGCAGAAAATGTTGAATTCAGGCCAAAACCATTCCTGATCAAAATAACACCTATTCTGAGATTCCCCTCCGCAGAACGCACCAATGGGAGACACGCAACGTATTCCCCAAGAAATGGAGTCTTATCGCAAGACATAACGTTGTAGAGAATCACGATTATTCAGGAAAAAAAGTTCGCACTTTCAATACGGGCGGAGAGACGACAGGACAGGGAGGCTTCCCCGGCAATTGATGGAGAGGGAGATGGCGGTAACGTCCCGAGTCTCCCCGAAGGTTTGCTATATTTTAAGGGTCCACTCGCGGAGGCGAGAGAAGAATGCGTGGGATTAATATTCGGACCGGAATAGAACGGAGCCTGCGTTCCATTTCGTGCATTTTACAATTTTAGAAACTGCTCAAGACACGCACGCACATGCGGTCTGCGTCTTCTCCCCCCTCCTCCACCCACCATTGGACGCCGGAGGGCCCCACCCCCTCCCCTCCTGAGGAACCCTTTTAGACCGAGAGATGGGGGAGGGGGGGGCGTCCACTCTTCACCGCGGCGTCACCGCCAAACGGATCTGGGGGAGGGAAGGAGTGAGGGTTGCGTTGGTGGATGACTGCTCGATTCATTTTTCACCTTCCCCCGCCTTTGTGTCGCCTCGGAGGCGCCCGATCCGAGACAGAGAGGGCGCCAAGATCGAGGGGAGGTGAGGGGGTACGAGGCTGCGTCCGCGGTCCACCATCCGCCGCGAATCAACAACAGAGAATTGGTTGTTATGGATGATGATTAAAATTCTGAGCCTGGATCACACTAATGATTTCATCGGTGGGTGTCGATAGCGACATCGCAAGAAGCAATAGAATTAGGTCGATTCCTAAATTCACAACCCGCTGATGGGACTCCTACTGCGACCTATACATAAAAATGTGCGATGTAACCAGCGATAAGCGTATTTATGGCGTAACTAGCGCCATTGAGGATGGGTGGATATTTTGGAAGGGATAGGAATAATAAAAGAGAGAAGGAGGGGCGGAGAGAGGGGTAGGTCATCTTGTCCACATTAGCCTGGTCTTAGCGAAAGGCATCAAGGGGTGCACAGTTTTACGTCTCTTTTGATATGAGTACTTTACCTACTTGGGAAAAAATGCGTTCTTCCGGATTTTCAGCCAGGCCCTCGGAATGGGGACTGCGAACATTAAGCCACCACACTAACCTGACCCCCGACATCAATGTAAACATCCTCTTCCGACCTTGAGTCCTTCAGGAGCCAAAAATGTCAGCAGAGTAGCTCATGAAATCAACATTATTATTATTTCTAAGCTCGGTGAGGTCAAGGTTACTCGAATTTTCCACCCCTTCGTCACATCATTCATTTTTCACTTTTTTCAATAATATTTTCATCAACCATAAATTTCATCATTTCTGGGTGGATAGAATAGAATGTCTCAGACACAGAAATAGGAGGGAACCGCAGAAACTTGGGAAAAATTCGGAACATCAACTATAAGCCATTGGCCGGGCTGGAATCACAGATTTCACCGTTCACAGACTGTAAAGAACGCTCGGTCTCGTTTCGTACCTCAATTCTTTCCATTTACCTGCCAGTAAATCATTTAAAATATTGTTGAACTACCATCACATTAAAATCATGGGGTGGGTTTTGGGGGAGGGGGGTTAAAAGGTGCGTTCTTCCGACACAAAGAGGTACAAACAATTTCCCCTCTTCCTCCTCAAGGGAGGGAAGTCCCAAGAGCCTAAGATCCTCTCTTCTTGTCGGAGGATTCCCAGACGCCGGCAGGGATGGAATGAGGAAGTACGGGGGCTTAAGGGGGGACTTAAGGGGTTATTAACGCAGGGCTCGGAGAGAAGGGGAGACGGCAGGCTTGGAGACCGTCGGGTCCGGAATTAGGTACCCACCACGCTTTCGCGGCTGATTTTTTTTTCGGAAAACGGGAAGTGCTTCGATACCCTTCCTTTCGAACTCTCCACCTCGTGTGTAGCGTACTTCTTACTCGGCGATTCTGTCGAGACGAGTATATGCACGGAACCGGGACATCGACGCGATAAATCTCTGGCGGCCGTCGGTGGTACGGGTGGGCTTCGAGACGAAGAGATTCTCTCCCTGACACACAGAACTAGGTCTGAATTCTATCGGTTTAACACTTTTAGAGCTTACCAATTATTACACGAAAATGAGGAATGATCGCGAATCTGCATTAGCATACACAGTTGAGGGACACAGAGAATTTTGATTCGTCTCCAAGCGACACGCGTGAAAAAATAACGAAATTTCCACGATTTCCTGGTAACTCATTGGACATTCTTTACTCGCCTCCAGGGTGTTTACTTGTTGCCAAAACATCTCTTTAATGTTATCTGTTTGCTTTCGATTTATCGGCCCCAAAGGCAATACGTACGCGACAGTCATAAAATACCAAGAACAACGGCAATCGGTAATCATCGTTCCACTTGAACCAACGAGTGAGCACAAGGGATAAAGGAAATCCCTCTCTTTCCCCCATAACTCGAACTGACGTGCAGATTTAAATCGTCACGTCAGAATGTTTCCAACCACACTGGCGTGACCAGAAATTGACCTTGGCTAGGGTTTTTCGTTTGGAAATGCCCAGTCAATCCGCATCACGGTCGACCAGATTATGATTACTAGAGAGTCTACCGCAACATATTTTTATTAGCGCGGTTTAGTTCAAGCTTGCCCTTTCAGTGGTTATATCACCAGATTTCCATTGTGTGAAAAGATGCATATACAATGACAACGTAGTCTACCGTAACAAAGTTACCAAGAATGAATTTTTTTATGAGGTGGATAAATGTGACCTACCATAATAATGTTACTACGGTGTATTTCATCAATGGAAAACCCGATAAAAACAATGGCGGAAACATAATTTTTGTTACCCACAGTTATTATTATTTACTTCTCATTGCGCGAGAGATATTAAAGTGCGCTTTAGCTTAGGGTAACATTTCGATTGCTCAGAACTATGCAGACAGAGCGATAATACGATGTCCTTGCCACCTAAAGTTCGCGGGTTCAACCCTTACCTCTACGGGTATGGATTTTTTATTCATTCTAGGATAAAGCCTAAGTTGGCCGGGGCAATATAACTGTGAGAGTCGTAGCGACAACTGTTTGAAATAAGTTATTTTCCTCAAATCAATTAACATCTACAAAAAAGTCATCTATTTTCACGAGTGGTGTTAAGTTCCATTTATTCTACTGAACCTGCTCATGTTCCTGCTAATTCCACGTTATTTCTTGCGTGATCGATTCTGATTTTCCATGCTAGTTAAAATACCCATAAAACTGTGTTTCTTTAAAATATACTAAGGAGGAGACATTGGAACTCAGCCCTACACTATGACGACTCGAGAGAAGGACAGGAGGAAATGCTTCATTCAAGGGGTTGAAATATTAAAATTAAACATCTCATTGCGAGTGAAAATTCAACTGAGCGTCGAACTTATTTGACCATGACAGAGGTAAACGAAGTCCAACGCTGGAGTGTATACTAATTTGGCGACGAAAAAATTTAACGAAAACGCTAGAACACTATAATTGGCCTTGTAGCGGCAATAGCGACGTCGCATATTTTTCAATGATAAGGCCGCCGCCGCTTAGGAAACCCCCTGTCGAGATCAACGCAGCAGACGGCCGGACAGTTGAACGACTCATGGCCAAACTAATAAGCGCACTTAATCTGAGATCGGGCGCTAATAGCCGCGGGGGCCGGCGGGTGGAGCGACGGATGCAAGAGATTCCCAGCACATGCACACTGAGCCTTCGGACGATTTGTCAAAATTTCCCCCAATTACCACCAACTTCGAGCCAGCTAACTGAGGAGGCATCAGCACATCGACTGATGGAACGAGGACCCTCGATTTTGTTTTCCAATAAAATAAAAACCACCACTATGGTCTAAGCGTGAAATTATAATTTTAACTACAATATTTTACTTTTTATAGAAATGATCCTATATTGTAAATGTGGCGATTTTTATTTAAAAATAGCGCAAAGTCCAGTTTTTATTTGAGTGAACTTTCAGGCAGCCATCCGTAAATCATGAGCTAACAATTTACAAAAATATCTATCGATACTGATCATTTCAGGATCTGTTGCTACACTGAAAAACGGCTTTTCGTGTGATCTGAATCATTATTATTCATCATTTACATATTAGTCTCGTTTCGGAATGATGCAAACATTGCGCTATTCCCTTTCATAGCTTTTTTCCTTCCATCTTCACTGGCGAGATATTCGAATGCTGACGTCAAAGATCACTATCCATCGATATGGCGGAAAATGATAGGAATTATTATTAGGTCGAGATTTTTTCTACCTAAACTGTCTTGGATAATTATATGCGCATATTTTTTAAAAATATTTCTAAGCAGGGTACGTCTACATCTACGCGATACCCTGCAAGCCACCTCGAGGGTGTGTGGCAGGGGGAGAAGATCACCAAGCATGCACTATAGATGGTATCAGTTAAAAAAGTACAAAAGACTCGTGCACGGTGCCTATTTCTGACACATTCCTGAGAATATACTCCAACCGCTATCTAGTGCAACGCAGGACGGGGGACATACGATAAACGTGCCAACTGCCGAAGATTTACGACGGGGTGGCGTCGACAGGACTGCGGCGGCACCGCAGAAGGCAAGGTGGGCGAAGACAATGAGAGCCGCACAGCGTTAAACGCGAGTTAAACGTTGAGAGATGTGGCTGCACTGACCTGAGAGATGCCAACTTACCACCCACTACGCGTCTTCGCGATCGACCAATGGAATGCGACGACCTTTTCCGGGATCCTTGTCGAATAGAACGCCAAAAGGGTTAACGTTTTAAAATTTTCACCGCTATGACATCCACTATAACTCCATTATCCAAGTTTCACGTTTCAATTCGACTTACCTACCTCAATATAGACTAATGCTCTCAATTCTGCAAGTTCATCATCTTCTATGTTATTTACGTGTAACATGAATACCTAACTAAATATTCCAGTTACAATATTCCAGATACAATGGGTGGATTGCAAGAACGAGGCTCAAACCGTGGTTTAGACGGCGTCTTCATGAGCCGCGGCCTGGACGCGATCTTCCTTCCGCTTGCATAAACAAGGTTTCGTCGCGGTCTATGAAAACCGCGGCCTGTCGTTGTTGATTATGTGGCAACGCTGACTACTGTCATTTGTTTCCCGAAAAGCAATTGTAAGCTCCTTAGCAACGTAAATAAACACCGTGAACTTCAGTTTGGATGCGTGTGAGTATCTAGTGAAAATGTGCAGTGGACGAAACGAAAACTTTTCGCTGGAAGAGAAGCTGCTCCTGATTTCTATTATATCAGAGTATGTAATACTAGAGAGTAAGGCGTATTACGCGACCACGTTGGATAGGGAAAAGGAGGAATTGAAAGATATTTGTGGAAAGTATAATGCCAACAACCCAAAAGTGTAATGCATTTCAATGAACTGGACTTTTATGCAAGGAAAGAAAACTTTTTAAAAGAAGCGAAGAATTTGTTTGTGAAGTGACTTAATTATCAAGGCAGTTAAGTTATTATTTTTGTGGCTGTAACCAGTTTATTCCTTATTTTTGTAGTTATATTTTTTGATTGTACGTCTTGTGATTATGTATGTGTCGAGTGAACATTAAACGCCAAAAAAATGAATAAATAACCCTATTTTCAACCTATTATTTGTACGCAGATTGAATAATATCCCTTTATATTGACGTATGTCTGGGCAGGATATTTTAATATGCGTGTAGTCTAGAGAATCAATGTCAGGGAAGTTGTTCCTAATAAAATTATGTATCTAATAAATCGATTAGTTCTGTGTTAACTCCATGCATTTTCCGAAAAGCACTAGCGAAAGTATTTAGAGGTTTTCCCCATAGGTTAACAGCTAAGAATGGGTAATTTCACTACATTTGGAGCACGATTTTTAATCATCAATAACTGTACAAACGCAACCTATTTATCGTTATTTTTTCTTAACGTTACTTCACATTTAAAATGTAATTCATGACCACCCTGATAAGAGAGAAAATCCAGCTTTCACATCATGTAATTCTGCGGCAATTAAGGGGAATTTGGTAACATTTAGGTCCAATGAGCACAATGAGCTTCGCGTACATTCATTAAGCACCTAAAATCCGTTGATTCATGAACACCAATCTGATCCCCTAAAGCCTTAAAACAAAACTTGCAGTGACGAAAGACCTTAATTACATAAGCAATTGAATAATTGGTGGCACTTGGAATCCCCAGCGGTCCGTCGAAAGTCTGATATGATAGTTCGTTTCTCCCAATAGCTGATGAGTTACTTCTTTATTAAATCTTTACCTCTGTTCAAACTCTGAATCGATGTATGATAAAAATAGATCACTTTGGTCCCTAATTAATCTGTTTATCCTTATTGGTGGAACGTCAGCATCCTCAATATCTGTAATTTCTTCTATTTCCTCCGCCTCGCGAACGTCAAAAAGTGCCGGCCGGCCATGTTTGGTGTCTCTCGCGAACGCAGACCGCGGCTTAAACCTACCCAGCAGGAGGTTCGGGAATTGGCGGCTTTTGAACCGCGGTTTAGACGGCGTCTGACGTAAAACTCGTTCATGCAAGCAAAAAACCGCGGTTTCGGCCATTTTCCCTAACCACCGTCTAAACCGCGGTTTAAACCTCGTTCTTGCAATCCACCCAATAAGTCTAAGAGGCGCATGTTGCATTGCGCCAAATACAAAATGGCAGAAGAGGTGGGCGTAGCAGTATCAAAACAATGGTTTATTAAAAAAAATACATGGCTATTGCACACAACAAATTTTCAGTCTCCCCATATTTCTTCCGATGAATCAAAATAAGAGGATAAGGCAAGGGCGAATACTGCTGAGGATTACAGAAAATCATGCTACTAAAAGAGTCTAGGTTAGTCCGGTCCCCTGAACTTACATTTCCGATTAAACTACACATTATGGAAAACTAGAAATTTAGAGAAAAATGTAGGCTTGGAAGGGAAACATGAAAGCAACGTGTGCTTAAAAGCAAACGGAACTTCGGAATAGATCACTATTTGCGATATGGAATTCACGCGAGGGAGACCAGGAACTGGCATCAATAGACGGATGAAAACACGGAGGGGAATGGGGTAATAACGTTTATAGCCGCGGTCGGCCGATGGAACATGCATGCGTAGAGTAGCAGAGGCTCGGTTTTATGGACAGCGTCGGCCTAAGTCACTACCGCAACATAATAACTTTATGGCCATCAAAATATCACTACGTGAGAGAGACTGAATATGAACCCTCGGCTAAAATCAGGTTCGCATCACACCATAATTCTACCCACCACGGCATAATAAAAACGTGGTAATATTTACAAACATTATTGTCCCGATGTACACGCATGGACAAAAGCAGCACGAGCAAATTACTCACCGGAGTACCCAAGTCATAACATTTTACAATTTCACGGCAATCGGACTTGCGAGATATTGTTACCGGATGAGGATATGCAGGCGATCTCAAAGGGATTCACGCAAATGAACAACGTATGGTTGAAAACGTACAGGTAGTAAAACCCGCGTACGTGCACAAGATGCCCCGTCAGTTCCGGAAATTTGAATCTGTCCATCTAGCGCAAGAGACCCACGCCTTGCAGTTTTCGCAACGGAGACACATGAGCGTGTGGAACGCTAAAACCGGACCTCACTGTGCGAACGATGGCGCACTGATTAACGAATCGTTTCTCGCTAGGCGGACGGAGGGTCTGCGAAAGACACGCAATTACAGCTACAAAGAGACTAAGTGCGAGCACCTAAGATTTTCTACATCTACATGCAAGCACCTAAGAGCATCATTATTAGGGTGGGAATCATTATCAGAGCGTAGATTAAAGTTCAGATTAAATCTATTGCAGAAATTTCAATCGGATAGCTTTACTGAAGATGTTAGGCACATATTAAAAACACCAGCGTATTATGCTAGATTCGACCAGATAAATAAGATTAGAGAGATAGATTGTCGTACAGATAGATTCAAAATGGCATTTTTCCCCCGTACTATAAGAGAACAGAATAGGCAGCATAGGAAAGGGATAGGTAGGGGAAATATTTTAGAGTGTACTTTAGTGCATGATGCATGTATTAACCCCTCAAATACTATAGATACTAACAATCTAGTTGCATGAGACCCTTTAGTTGCTTGCTTGCATGTTTTAGTGCATGCTTGGTGATCTTCACCCCCTGCCACACACCCTCGCGGTGGCTTGCAGGGTATCGTGTAGATGTAGATAGATGTAGATGTAGAAGATTTCCTTGATGTGGTGACGTGCTATAGAGGTGGCGGAAATACATCGAAAATTTTCTGCTTATTGAATGTGAACAGCACCAAGCGATTGGCACGCATTAAGTGGATGTCTGTGAATTTTAACCTAGATCAAATCCTATATCATTTGCAAGTTTTTCATTGGTCCGAAATATCTTAAATTAAAAGCAATTCTCATAAGAAATAAAGTATTTTCATACACAATACAGTATTGAAAAATATCACCGTCCGGGTCGGGTATCGTTCTTAAACAAATATTAAAATAATTTGTTATTTGAATTTACTCGGCTTAAAAGCAAAACCGGTATTGAATCTGGATTGTTCGACAGTGGAATAAGCCAGATGCATCGTCATCCGCTACCACACATCCTTGTGGTGACTTGCATTGTATTTAGTGGATAAGGATTACGCGAATGATCCCGCGCGTGCCCAAGGCGGGAATCGAGCTCGTCACCTTTGGGTTGCCAGGCCTGAGATTTGCCGACCTAGCTATCACAGCAGATTGATTTAAACCTCCTGTATGATGGTGATCGATGTAGTTGGAAATCGTCGGTGGAACGGACTCGTGAAACTCCCTTAGACTCATAAAAAACCTATTTCTCGCCGCGTTTCAGGTCGGTTATGATAGAAATTAACTTGGCAGGCACGTGGTGGAAATAGATTCAACGGATTGCGTCGCAGACGCTTTCGGAGCTGGCCTGGGTGCGCAGTGCTTGGCCCAACACATGACCGCAGATGACGCCCGACACAAGGAGTGAAAGAAACGGGAATGTTCCCAACCCGTAGCCAAGAACCCGTATCTTCCTCCTCACCGAATAATTACTCCGAGAGCCATAGAACGATGAAAATCACTCCTAGGAAGCCGTCTGAGGTGTGACACGAAATTGAACAGTACTTTGGCAGTATTGTAAGTGTAAGTCTACGGAATGGATGAACGATTGCAACAATGGGGACCACGATGCTCGAATCCTTAGGGTGTTTGACATTTTTGATTTCATCTACATCTACATAATACCCTGCAAGCCAATATAAAGGTGTGTGGCAGGGGGCGAACTCTCAAAAACATGCACTACATATCATGCATAAAAAAAGGATTTGTACTTGTATAGGTACTGTTCAAAACTACGCTATTTAAAAAAAGATAAAAATAGCAAAGCAAACATGCAAAAACATGCTGTTAGTTTGGTTAGCTTTAAGTCCTCACACCAACATGCAGCTACCTATTCTATCCATTGCTACACTTGTATTGGATATATTTACCGTTATTCATATCCCTAATTGTACGAGGAAAAAAGGACATTATGAATCTGTCAGTTCGGTAATCAATTTCTCTAATTTTGTAATCACGGTCCAGTCTACCATAGTAAGTTGGGGTTCGCAAAATATTTTAACATTAACACTGAAAATATGGTCTTGGAAATGAAATATTAACTTAGTTTCCTTCCACAGATTTATTTTCCAGGTACCTGATGATGACACCGATGTGTCGAAACATGTCGTACCAGGAAAATAAATCAGAGGAAGAAAACAAAGTTAATATTTCATTTACGAAATTCAACTTCCACCTAGTTGAGCCTGATACTATGGAACGTAGTCTTGGAATTTATTTAAGAGATTAAGTCTAAATTTCAACCTGCGATTTGAGTCCTGCGTGGGCAGTACTTTGAGTTCAGTATTCCGACCGTCGGGTAGAACCTTCTGCTGTGGTCCCCTTTGCGCCTTTAATGATGCCCCCACAGACTAATGCCGACGCCAGGTTTCTCTCCAGCCTTCCTCCTTATCCTTCCATTTCCATCCTAGCACCTTTCCTCCCGGTCTAAGACCGCCTTCAAGTGCGTGGTGGACTAAAATCCACAGATGAGAAGTTCTTCACTAATGAAGAAAAACATACTCCAGAATTTCCACGCTTCTCCTTCTACGAGTTTCACGGAGAAGTAATCCAGCCTTTCTCGTCGCTCTACAGGCTACAACAAGCACGTCATTAGCCAACTTGTCGCGCAGTAAAATATCGACCGCAGTTTTCATGAATAATGGGAGAAGCTTAGAGGTCCCCTTTAAGTTACAGCGTGTGCCACATTTTAAAATGTCCAATAACGTACATACCGTAGTGATTTCAAGTAAGTCCGGAATTCATTAAATAAACCTTTTGTCTTTGAAGTTTATAATGATTAAGTATCATGTACTTAGGTCTTTTTTACTGACCAAATGTTTTATTAATTATGCAGTCAGCAATCTTTTGGTTGAGTGAGTAAAACATGCTTGGTGAAGATTCATCCCAGGTCACAATTCATCGAGATTGCTTGAAGGGTACATTGTACATGCAGGACATTGTACATGCAGGACATTGTACATGGACAGGAAGAATTTAGCTTTTCCCTGCCAATTTCATAGTTCAAGGACAGCGTGGGAACAGTTCTTCCTTAAAATATAACAGAACTCTGATTTAAATGAAAATATGAAATTTGGAAAAAAATTCCAATCCCCGATATTGGTAGCCACGTAGTTGATGACCGGTAAGTCTAACATGCCGGGTTTGAATCCTGACTTAGGATAGGTTGTCGTGCATGTCTTTGATCTAAATGTAAGTAAGTCTGTTAAATATAACCTTAGCAGTTGATACAAGTTATACCGAATTCGACCAATATGTCGGATACTCTTCCTTGAATGACGAGGAATGTTGTGGATAAGAATAAAGGAATGGTGAAATATTGAAATTGAAGCTTTAATAAAATTCCATTTGAGATTCATAATGGTTCACGATCCAATGAAGGAGTGTTCTATAAGCATGGTCCATTTTGCCAGTCTCTCTGTATATAAAGCCCTGCATACAAACCCCATGCCACATACCCTCGCGGTGGCTTGCAGGGTATTGTGTAGATGTAGATGTACAGCAAATAATTCCACGGCAGGGGATCGCCCGGAGTGGTTTATAAATCACTTGCCCCCCATGCCAAGGGCCAGCGTTCGAGTCCTGAGAGTGGCAGATATTTTTCAGATCCTTTCCGGTCCCTACTTACAACTTGTTAGTTCTTTCTGGAGGACACTTCAAGTTCAGCATTTCGTCCATCGAATGTACCGTTCAACCACTGAACCCTGGCGCCTTTCCTTACGAGTATACTAATGTCGACGCCGAGTTTCCCTCCACCCTTCCTCCATTCCCTGAATATTCCTACTTCCTCCCTAATACCCCCCTAGTGGTGAAAATTATCTTAGCTCTCGATCGCCTTCCCTAATAATAACAATATTAGTCTGTGGCGATAGTCTAAAGTCTTATAATCCAATATTCCCCGAGTTCCCCAGGCTAGTTCCCCTGTAACCGGTCTTTTACGAACATTCCTCCAACATCGCATCGTTATTGCTCGATCATCTGACTCACTGCTCAAAACGGTCGATGCGAATAATCCCCGAGCAATGAGCCATCTCGCCAACGGCGTCCACTCGCGCGAGGTTTCTCCCGACGTTCCCGGAAAAAGGCCTCGTCCCGCGGCGGCGGGAAGGGGAGGAGGAAGGTGAGTTACGCAGACTGCAGGTTGTGAGGCGGACACTTTCCCTCCCGACCGGACTGTACGGTTAACCCCCCGCCACCCCCCTCCCCGCCATCTATGCACCGCACGTGAGTCACCCCCCATTCCCCCCTCCTCCCGCCCCGGCTCCTATCTCACCTCACGGTAACACCACTCCTGCGGGGGAGAACAGGCCGGCCTCTCTCTCCTTGCCGTTCCGTCTACCAAGGCAAAGGAATGAGGGAGGGAAGGGGAGACGCGAATTATCCCGACGTGTGACGGAAGCGGCAGGCATTATGCTATCCGACTCACCGAACCTTCACTACAACGTAACCCGAAAAACGCCAAAGTAACCATAAGGTCAGCCTGGATTGTGGGGGTACAGCTGATGATGGGCGAAAAATAAATGATTTTTTTCATTTTTAATTTAATTTTCATTCGAAAAGAAATTGCCTTCTTTCCGAAGGTATTTAAGTTCGAGATGCAGCTTCACTTTTACTTTAGGAACAATCGTACAATTCAGTTAATCCCAAGAATTTTATAGGATAAGCTAAACAATCATATCAATTATCATTTTTAAACTATATTTTAAGTGTTGATTTAAATATTAAAACTGATACCCTTGTAAAGTAACAAAAACAACCGGCTTCCTTTCACAACGCACACTAACATAGTAATGAAAATAATTGAACAGCTACCATAGGGCAAATTAAGATTTTTATCCCAACCTATAGACACGGAAAAAACCTTCAACAAATCCTTTCTCAACTACGATCACTCTCCATGGCAGTGGTAGGTATCGTAGCAGCATTTTTCTTAGTAATAAAGTATTACATTTTAATGTTAAAAAGTATACATTTTGATATTATTTTGATAAATTGAAAGGAAAAAAGTTTTTAAACAATTTTTCCACAGAAAACATTTTTACATATCTTTCGGTTGCAACAAAAACGAACTTTTCAATCGGTTTGCCTCCTATCGCACGACTCACCTAGTCCCGAGCCCAACGATGACTGAAATTCACACATGATGGCCACGATAGATCGGTAAAGCACCAACCTAGCCACCCTGGGTCAAGGGTTCGGATCCTGCATACGACTTGGACGTTGTGTTCCTCGTAAGGTTAAATTTAGTTTAATTAAGTTAGGTTATACGGCGTGACATAACCCAAGCAGTTGAAGAACATACTATTCGGAAGAACTTTCCCTCGCTTTCGAACGACGTATACAGGGACTATTCGCAGTGAAATAGTCGCCCACTGAACTCGGCGGAATCCGATCTCAGAGTCGGGGATCAATCCTCTGAAACCACCTGAATTCGAATAGAAGCACACAGTGCTAAAGACCGTGCAACCTTCGCGTCCATAAGACTTAACCGAAAACCAGCGCTTTGTGTAAGATATATGGATGAATGAACGAAGTACCTACATTTAATGGCGCCCTTCCACCCAGAAAAGTGGGGCCTCTGCCCCGGGCCCCGCATTTTGGAGGACCTCTTGTCACAGGAAGAATATATATTACTATAATATTTATTCTTCTAAATTTTACTATAATGTCCTGTTCCTCTATAAAAGAAATGTGTGTTAAATGACAATATTTCTGGTTAGTAAACGATAAGATATGAATTCATTTTATAATTTAGGGTTCAAATGGCTATATTTTTCCGGGCCCACACACCATAAATTCCCGGTACCCTGCAAGAACTAGGGGTTCCCCTGATTCCATCTCACCAATGTATTAACACTATGCTAAGTCAGGCAGTAGTAAATACTGTGACAGGGAAGAGGCGACTAATAATTGAAATCTGAAATCTGTGATTGAGCAACCATTCATATGCATTCTATCATCATGCGTGACTATTATGATATCAAAACGATTTCTTAAAAATAATTAGGCATGATAAAATCCAAAAAGATCACAGCAATAATTTTGTTTGCAAAATATTTTTTCAACACAGGAAACTATCCTAAGATTGGTTTGACCCAGATCCCCACTGGATTCTCCTGTCGGCTAACCTCTTCATATTCACACAATTCTTCTCTCACGCCCTTCACTACTAGTTCCATTCCTCCCGTTCACTTGTCCTTCAACGATTGTCTTCGTCAGCCCCTCACGTCTAAAGATATGAAAATATTTGTTACAATGAATATTAAATTGTGCATGTGAACGGTACAAAATATCAAAATATGAGCTCCACAAGGCGGGCCGTTTCAAATGCAGGCCCGCAAGACAACGTCTCACGTAAGACATGAAAAATACCTGAAAACCCAGGCTTACAGCAGCACAAGCCAGGGGATTTCCCGAGGTGACGAGAAATAACAAAACTTCCGGGAAACATACATTCAATTTCTTTTGAAAATCTATCAAGGGCGTCAGAGAGGCTCCCTCGTCGAGAAGCAACGTTGAGAAGTGATAACCTCCGAAGTAATTTGATCTCGATTAATACCCTGTCAGGACGCAAAAGCCGGTGTCGGGCTGAAATGTTGCCAAGAAACATAAGACAATTAAGAGTAGTGAAGCGGGGAGCATGGTGTTGATGGGCGCTAACTGCCAGCTGGAAATATCCTGATGAACTCTTGATGGCGAACGAAGAGTTGAAAATTATAAAATATGGGGTACTTTAGGCCGTACATGACAGGGAAATTGATGCGTTCGGCTTCGGATTTTCAGTTTCCAAATCGAAAAGGATATTCGAACAATGATTAAGTCAGCATCGCATTCCGAACAGAAAGGGGGACTGAGCTCTTCACCGGTATTTTCATGGCACAAGAAGAGAACACTACAAACATGATTGAAGCAAAATTCTTAGCCAACCAAGACAAAACAAGCGTTCAATTACGGGCAGAAACTTCGAGTAAAACATACGGTAATTTGAGGAAGAATACATTTCATTATACTTCATTTTCCCAACAGTTACACTACGATGCCTCCTCTTTCTAAAAAAATTACCTATCTGGGAAGGCAAGTTCCGCATTCACTGGAAACAGATCCAATACACTCTAATGATGGGTGGGAGGGGTGTTAATATTTTATTGACTTCCCATTCTGAGATCTCGGGTTCGTATGCTCTAAGTAGCACAGATGTTTCAGAGGAATCCAGTGAAATTCATGATCGCCGCGCGGAAAGCATTTCGGGCTCAATATACCATCCGTCGGCTGGAGCATTGTGAGGAGTGAAGTACATGGCGCCTTTAATTGAGAGCTGGGTAATTCCGAAGCCGGCTTTCTCTCCTCCTTTACAATTTTCCCTAAAACTCTCACCAATAGTCGGCCATCCACCTAGCCTTATCGGCGCACATAATCTCAGATGTCGGTTAACTTCCGCAATGACAAAAACACCAACACGTCATCGAGAACTAGGGGAAATTACAATGCAACAGACCAATCACTGGATCAAACCCATATCGTCTGAGAACGCTGTGAAGCGGATTTTTTTTCCTCTTAATGGTTGCATAGCTTACGTTCGCACGAGCGCGTAACAGTTGTATTACGACAATCCGTTCAACGATAATGAAGTAAGGGAGAGGAGTGTTTCTGCATGAACCCGTAATACACGTAAAACATGCTTCTATTATCTACTTCTCATATGTTTTCTTTCACGTTGTATGAAAAGTGAATTTGTAATGCGTATCTTGCAGGATATTATCTAGGCTAGGGCCAAAATTATATTGTTTACTGCCAAATAACGTGACCAGGGTAGAGACAGAATTTGAATTCAATACGGCTGTTAAAAACTGGCTTATGAGCAATGAGGAAGTAGAATTTTTACTTAAAAAGGTTACATAAAATGTAATTAAATGATGTGTATTTGTACACATAATATATCTTCGTATGATCATATATTTATATAATCAATATTGAATATGAATGCACTTAAATTCTCTTTTTTATTATTCTTTTTTCATATCACGTAGTGTATAATTAGCACCCTGCCTGCCCGTCTAAAATTATTTAAAATGGTAACCCCAATACAGTTATTGTTCCTCTGGGGTACCTATATTCCATTGATTCATATAAAATGTCAAACACAATATTGTAAGTGGTAATGGAATAAATACATTAATATTATATTCATAGATATCTCTCACGAGGTACTCACGGTAATAAACTTAAGTGAATTTATGTAATGCATGCCTAGTGATAATTCACCCTCTGAACACATCCTTGAGGTGGTAGGTTTCACTCCACTGCATTCCCTGTAGCATTCCTCCCTCTACCCAATCACCAACCTAACCAAAATAGTGCAAATGACCTGAGCTTTCCGTCACACCCCTTATTAACATAAGGAAATGGAGAAATTGCAGGGTATTCAGCAGACATAGATATAAAGGCTCTTAGCTAACCCGACTAACAGCACGTTTATACATGTTTGCTCTCCTTTTAAATTGCTAATACTTGACAAAAGCATAGCCACTAATCATCTTTAAGCATGATATAATTGGTGAATCCTGTCACACACCTCTATGGTATCTCGTAGGGTATTATGTAGATGTAGATGCGAGAGGGAAAAACGTGCTCACTCTGGACAGCATTTTAGTGCAAGGAAAATTCAAAGGTAGATGCCGCAAAACGAGAGACCCAGCCCTAAAACATAGATGAATTAAGGAGCTTCAATACATGTCTACCAATTCAAATCACGGCTTTGGAATGGATATTTTTTGCCTTGGGATAAAACTCAGCGTAGATGGGGGGAGTGATTGCATGTCGTTGGACCAAAAAATAAAATACTATTGCTAATAATAAAACTATAGAGAACACTTCAAGGTCAGTGCTTCGTCGGAGAGGACACAAAGTGGACTCCATTTCAGCTTTTCGTTTAAAGTAGGGTGCTGCTGACACTAGGTTTTTCACCACCCTTCCTCCGTTCCCTGAAATATTCTCAGCTAGACCCAATTACACACCTATCCCTGAATGACGCAACTGAGCCAAGCAGATCTACGCCTCCCTTGAAGAACTAACGAATACAAATAACTAACGCGATGAGATCGCAATGAATGCCAGGTTAAAAGTATCCGGCTACAATTTCGATCTACGGATGTCTTACGTGAACTGCTTTTGAGATGGACTAGTGTTTCCGCAACCTGATACGTAGAGCTCCCATCCTCTGAATTTATATTCCTGCAGTTAAATTTTTTCATGTTCTTTTCATATCAGCCATCCACGACACTCTACGTATTCTTGCTACGCGTTTCCGTTACGGCAAATCAGCTGGATAGCGAACGCTGCTCACTGCATCGTGTGATTTTTTTCATGCACTTTTCTCGATATTCAAGCTGCACCGTTTCCTTTTTGTTCACGCCCTAAAATGGACAACACGTCCGAGAGTGATATTTTTTCATGTTCAATCCTTTTCTCATGCACGAGTCTCCTGCAGGCGCTCAATATTTTTCCCTCGCCCGAGCGAAACAAAAAGACGTAGGTACGAGAGTGTGAACTGAAAAAATATAAAGCCATGGTAAGCTATCGAGCTGGTCCCCCTCACCATCATACCATAGCCATGGGAAGATACGAAAAAGTAATAAATAAATGCATTACTATTTTCACAGGTGTGACGGATGCAGAGTAAAAAAAGGACACTCGTGCAAAATAGTTTTTTGTTACCCTGCTTCCGCAACACACGTGAATATGATATTTTTTATAGGTACATAGATACATAGGAAGTATTCGGGTCTTTAGAGGGACATCGTGTGAAACGGTCGTGGGAAAAATTACATGTCCATTTAGACCGACATAAGGCAAGGGCCTAGCTACGTTGAAACACCAGTTCTTGTCAGATCACCGAAGTTAAGAAGCGTTGGGCCCCGACAGGTTGAATGGGTGACCCTCCTTCATACCTCTACCGCGGCACACTTGTCCCCTGTCTGAGAGTAGCAGGCAGGTTAAATGTGGGTTGGCACAATGGATCTAAAGAGATCAAGTGCCAAGGGGGGCTCCATAATGTAATGTTTATATGTAATTATTGCATAACGTTTTCATTTTGTTTTATTTAATATCGATTCAAATGTCATGCACATTATACATCTGTTGCTTTTAGGAGTATGTACCCAGAGCATTGAATAAATCTCTTCTATCTATCAATCTATTTATCACTCACTCAGTGATTCAACCCGGAGGTTGGTCTTGATAGGTGAGAGTAGAGCTCACCCCGTACTAAGCCAATGGCGTGTGAAATTCACACATTCAGGTTAGGGGGGCCAGTTCCTTTCCCTGGGCCACCTGCGATTTCCTACGAAGTTCTGACACGCAGAAAATCGAATCGCGAGGATTTTAGGTGGGGGTGTGCAGAAAGGCTCTTGCCCGGGATTTGAACCCGGGATCCTCTACCCACTAGGCCACTTATTTATACCTTCATTTAATCGTTCACGAACATAAAGACATTACAACACACGGATTTAGATTTTGTACATGTGCGGATAGATACACACCGCCAAACACATACATGCGGACGAATGCTCGATGGAAAAATGAAGGAAGCGTCGACACGGGGAGAGAGCGAGGGGTTCCCTTCGGTGATCGCAAAGTGGGACAGCACTGGGGTGCTCCTTTGTAGCAGCTCCCACTCGTGGGAGCGGGAGGCTGGGAGAGGGTTAAGGCGAGGAGGGAAGGAAGGGTGCGGGTGAGCTCACATGCCAGGCCGGCCATGCGCATTGATGCACCGCACCGACGGGAGGGGAGGCCTCCGGGATGTGGCGAGGGAGACGGGGAGATCGCGGGCGGCACCGCTTTGGGTGCGGCGTACGGGGAAGGTACGAGGGGGGGAGCCGGGGGACGATGCGGAAGGGGGAGAGGAACGAAAGGGACGGACGGAAAGGGAAAGGTTAGGACGGCGAGGGAGGAAAGGGCTCGGGAAGGGCGAGGGGCTGGAGATTGACCCGCTCAGGGCCGGACGCGGGCCATCCCAATTTCGATTCGCCAAAGCGATCGATCGCTCCGATTCAATCCCGCACGCTCCCTCGAGCCGATGACTTCCATCCGTCGATGCGCATGGGCAAATACACGAGGAGGGGTGGCCGGCTAAACAGGGTCACTAACCGCCTCCGAAATCCCAAACAAGCGACAAATGACTACCTAACAGCGCATCTTCTTACTTGGGTGTCGACCTTCCCGTATTGAAATAAAAAAATTACATGATCGATTGAACGTTCATGCCTCGGGATTGGCGCGGTGACTAAAGCGCTGGTATTCTATTCCGAGCTCCCTGGTTCGAATCCCGAATGCAGCGGAGATATTCCAAGGGAAAGCAAGCCCCTATTTCAGGGCATAAGGGAAGCACGTCCGTAGGACGAGATGTAACGTTTTTTGCCCTCTTGGCACCGTCCGTTTTTGGATAGGTTAGGGCAAACTACGGATTTCCCCACATTTCGTCCCTATGATCCGTATCCTATGACTCTAGCCCACCAATAATTAATGAAGCTAATAATCTCGGCATTCTATCACTTCCCCTTGATGACAGAACCTGACTATTCCCAAGTCACTGTTGCGTTGCCGAGCTAGAGGAAAATTAACGAAAGAGATAATTAATGAAAAACTAACACAAAAAGGAAAATCGAGAGAAACTAACCGGGGAACAGATAAAAGTGAGTGGATCAATACAATTCCACACCGAGACAAACAACTAATCACTTTCAAAAAGGGCGAAAGGGCATATGAACAAAATAATAGGGGTGGGAGTGGAAAAATGACGATAATAACAGGGAGAAGAGGACGAAAAGAAGGAAGGAGGATAAAAAATAGCTACATGCCCCGAAAAGCTAACGATGACGATGATGAGATAAGCGAAGGAACTGAGGCGAGGGGAAGAGAGAGGGGGAGACACTCTTTCGCATATGCGGTAGCGGTGGCAATGGAAGCAACGGACTTAAGTCGAAATAAATTGCACGCTCTCTCGCGAAGCGCGACCCTGAACTAAGGAAGCCAGCAAAGCACTCGATGGGACGAAAAAAAATCAGTCGGCAGCAAAAAATAAAATCCCCTCCCTTGGGTGAAGAGATAGGCGGAAGTCATGGACGCTCGGTTTTTGTGGATCTCCCACCCTCATTCCCTCTCCCCCCCCTCCCAACACACCCAAGGGAGAAGCCGAGCGTATTCGCTCGACCTATCGTAATCACGCGATTAAAATTCCATCCACGCCTTGGGAGTACGATTCTGTTCTGAGTGAGCGCATGGCGACGCAAGGGGTTCCCTAGGCTGAGAGACGATTTGCAGCCACTCCACACTCGTACGAGTTTGACACGTGGACTTTCATTCCTCGTTCGGTTTCATTTTTCGCTCCGCACTGAAATGAAAACGAAAATCTAGTGCACAAATAACTAAAAAAGGATGCACAATTTTGGTGCGTTAAACGGATGGTTTTCCTTGTAAATGTCAGTAATATGAACTCGTTCTCATCTTGATGAACTTAATGATTATTAATCGTAAATTACATCACAATGTTACTCAGCGCTACTTATACTTGGGTGTTTGATTGAATACACTATTAAAAGTAATTACTTAAAGCGTGACTTATACAAATGCAACTTAGGGAAAATCACGTTCGTAGAAAAAAATGAAATTATTCATTCTGCATGGCTGAGAAAATTAGCTTAAAAACGGCTAACCTTGATAATGCAATCAGGTATGAGGGAAATCGTGGGTAAAGTGAAGAATGCTTCACCTTCACGTGTTTCAGGAAATCAAATACAGTCTCTGTTGACCGTGATAGCAGGGTCGCAGCGAGCCGGTCTGGCAGTAATAAGGTTGCGGGTTCGATTGCCGCAGGGATAGGGTAGGGGATCGTTCACTTGAAAATTTCTGCCAACTACAAATTACTCGACCATCTTTATCGAAGCAAACAACCTCAGCTGCCGGTCATCTCTATATTATCTCTAATAAATCAATCCCGACTGTGGCATGGATGTAGTGTTTGCATTTAGGTTTTGACGGCGCCATATAGACTAAGAAGCTGAAGCATAAAAACGACTGATTTCTAGCACCGATTCTGCATTTTAAATCATTCACACATATGCTATATTTACTTGACGAGCTGAATTGGGCGTGGAGAAGGATGCTTCGGGAATGAGGACGACACAAAAGAACTCTCCAAGTCATCCCGAGGAGAGAGTGACACTGCAGAGAGATGAACAGAAGGGAGGCCACGGTGCCAACCATGGGTTCAAGGTTAACATGGAAGAAGACGGCGGCAGTGGTGGACAAAAACAAGCCAGCGATTAAGAACTCAGGGATATTCGCGTTGGAAAAAAACAGAAAATGAGCGTTCTCGCGTGAGCACCGGCCAACAGAGATGCGATTTGAAATTACGTCCGGTCAGGATGGCAGTAGACCGTGTACGAGAAGTGGGGAGAGAATGTTTTTCATTCCAGAAGGAACATGCTGCAGGTATATATATGGGATGTAGACGGCGTGTGTTTGATTCCGGAACTGGATGGTGAGCAGCGAAGAGGAGTAAGGTGTGGAAAAAAGTATCACGATATTTTTAGCAGTTTAACGGAATCGTAAAAAGAAATACGATCATAATAAACAATCATAATCCACAAGTTAGATACGTCATACATTAAATCTCCAATAAAAAACTTAAAGAATTGTTTTGCACATTTAAAAACTTCATGGTATTATGGGTTCTATTGTATGATAAGTTAGATGACGCAACAAAAATGAGAGCCGTAGACTGCATGGCAGAGTTTTAAAACATCACTTTTTGCATACGAAGTAGGAGAAAAATAGATTACCAATATTACCGGAGGGATAGTAAGGAGTGATAGTGCATATTTTCGTTTCTCAGGAGTATCCAACGTTTTAATTCCTTACACGACTGAAATGTAACAGCAAATGCCTGATTAATTTTCCGGTAGTTTCTGTTCCATAGTCTGCCGTTATGAGCAGTATCGCCTGCGATACTGTTTTTGCGTTTCCTAACTAACAGTAAAACTAGCAATGTATTTACTAACATTAGAAATGTTTACTCGATAGTAATGCATACCAAGCGTGGAATCACCACACATGCTCTGCCACACACTACCTCGAATGCTCGCATGTTGCTAGTCAAGAGATGAAAGCACAGAACGAGGTCTTTGAAAATCCAATTCCAGTTCACATATCACCCCCACACAACCGTGAAATAACAACGGAGCGCTGAGGGGAAACTGTGATCAATTAAAACGGTGACGTCAATGCGGCAGTGGCTCACATTTACGCCAATATTTACGCAAGACACCATTGTGTATAATAATGCATCAAGTTAGAAAAAAGATTATTTCATGCCAAACTAAACGCTTCTTTTACTCCCAGAAATAATTGGGGGGCCAAAGAACGGAACGCCCTTCCACTGTTGATTTACATAACTTTGGCGAACGCGGCGTGGAACAAGTCCAATTTTTCTTGACTCTCCAGGACAAAGGGAAAGAAGAAAAGGTACTACGATATTTTTCGAGTATACGTAAAAAAAATCTTCTAACCTGGAGTGATGCCAGAGCTTCTCAGGAAGTCAGGATATACTAATCTACCGACACGTCCCAAAAACAAATCGAACCATAAAAACAATATAACAGAAATAACTGCACCACTGTTGAGCACGCGATGATAGTCACTCAATAAAACTAACTGATATTTGTTTCTGCATTCCCTTCGAATGATAAATAGCTGTCAAATTTTGCATTGCCTAATTTCAAAATCACAAAATGTGACGGGCTGAAGACAGCTTTTGTAGAGCATATAATTTCCTCCATTCACCCTAGCTTGCAGGATAGTTAGTAGATAGATTATATATACATAATATAATAATTAGAGGTACTTAGAGCCAATTATCTTCCTGATATTTTTAGGTAATCGAAAAATATAGCCACAAATATTATCGAGTCGTATTTAATTTCCTCGAATACGCATGGAGAGGCAGAAAAAGACACAACGTTAAATTAAAACCTTTTAATATGGGATTATGAGGCACTTGAAAAGTATATTACAAGAAATTATCAGAGTTCAATAAAACTGATGGCGAAACGTGTTAATTTCAGCACTCACAGACATCCATGCTAGAACAAAGGCACAAAGAGACCATAGAAACACATCGAATATTGTAAAAACACGCATAAGCGGCAAACTTTAGGCAGTGCATTTCATTAGCTTGTAGGCACGACCTCAGATGATTCAGGAAACAACCGTTCAACCTATCAGTACATCCAATTCCGCAGAGATTTCTTCCTAATCAAACTCAACGAAAATATGATTTTTCCGTATCGCGGTTATTTAGGAGTGAAATCATTGTGCACGGCACTCAATAACACGTGAAATATGAGGGCAAGAAAACTACCTTCGTCGGAATGCAGGAGAACATGTTTCCGTTGCATAAGATACCCGGCTTGTAACCACTCGGGAATTCAGTCGGACAAAAATTATGCGTGGGCTGAAAAATCCCGGTAAGCCTCATTGGTCCACTACTCCAGTTTCACTAGTGTTAGTAATTCCCTCAAGAGCACAGACTTGGATGAAAATGAAACTGTAAAAACACTAGCCTCTAGAAAATATTTCACTTGACGTTATTTGGTTGATACATAGTAAGTGTAGCAAACAGAGCATTTGAAAATATTGAAACTGAATACATGGTCAACAATACAGAAGGCGAAACGAGGAGCCAAATGAAAAATCGGCCATTCCGGGTACACATTAGACAACACTTGACGCAGTCAATTAGATATTGAAAACGGTAAGATAAAATTGCAGAACAGGTAGGAGCAAAAGAAGAAGCAGTAGTTCCTAAACGTACCGGATAAGTATACTTGATGGCAGGAGAGCACGCAATGGAATTGAAACACAAAAATGCCGATATCTAAAACACCTCCGTAAACGAATTCCTATCAGTTCGAATCCAAAAAATAAGATACACGAATGTCAACATGCATCGACTATGAGTAATCTTCTTCGCTTAATTAGGCAATATGATCAGCTTAGCGTCAACTGGAATAATATTAAGTTACCCAGAGTTCTCCCCTACATAAAACACGGGAAAGCGAACGCAACAGGAGCGAAGGCAGCAGATGTTTTCCTTGAGCAAAAAATGACTTCAAGAGATCACTTTTTTGCTCCTACGAGTGCTCCACTCAACAAGATGATGAGACATGTACGTCGCCCGAAAAAGAACTACAGTGAATAATCAATCTAAAATTAAACAATCGGAGCAATAAGTCATCACAAAACTTGGTAAGAAACTAATGAAGATAGCGATTTCCTAACGAAACCAATACCGATCTGGTAGTCAGGAAAAAAGTCAAAAAAGAATTATGGAGTTACATGAATTATAACATATTAATATGTACATATCCTTCATTCACATTTAGCCTATTACGGAGCGAAATACCACCAGCGTTCAATGTGGACTTCGTTGTCACCGATACCTCGTTCCTAAGGTCACTTACTGGCAGACTAACCTAACAGGTGGGTTGAAGACGTAACAAGTGACTTAAAAAGATACCTCCGAGTTAACATACATAGCATACGAGTCACCAAACGACTGAAGAGCGATAAGGTGTGCACAGGCATCAATCTTTCGTATATTAAGTAACACCATAAGTATGTATACAATTAATTCTCATCCGAGCAGCTGCTTGATCTTCTGTTATGGTCTCCTAATGTGCGAAGGAAAAAAGTATATAAATCCGCCAGCTGTAGTTGCTACCACGCAAAAACTTGTAGCATGCGTACGGGAATTTGGACTGCGTACAATAAGGGTGTCACAACAGTATCAGCAGGTAGTAACGTAACCTCTAGGAGAGACTACTACTTGAAGTAACATCTCCACCAATTTCGTGGTGTTATCCGTATCAGAGGGATCTCAAATAACCGTATTCATTAGGTATATTTTATGCATGATATTTTTAATAAACATGAGTAAGAACAATAATCAAGCCCACGTCGTCAAAGTAAATTTAGACCTTGTATCTCTCTAAACCCTTTAGGATCCACGTATACTATCGTGTTCATTGCGCTAAATACATGTTTTGCTGTTATATATAAGCACGCATTCTTTGACATGAAGAGAAAACAAGAATTGAGTATTTTAATGTGTCACTGATTAATTACCGCAGGCACACAGAAGATGCGGTCACTTTGTGTGAATAAATAAATGTGTAAATGATTTTTCCTTAGCTTAAATCAATCCAGGACTGAAAGGGTTAATCATCAGTAATTTCCTCGCGAACACAAGGAATAACATCCCGCTGAAAGTGTATACTTGTATAGCGCATTCTAAACGAATAATAACTATGTTTAGGGTATCTTTAACAACCTTACTTTGACTACCAAGTTCATTACTTTTATGTATCTTGTGAACTTCTAGTAATGATTCTAGTAGTGATCATGAATGATTCAATCCCTGACATGCACACCAGACGTGATATGCAGGGTACTTATTTTCAGTAGATGTTTTTATTGCTTTCCTATTAACTAGGCTACGCTTCTTCATTTCTCGTAACTGTTACCGGCGGACATACTTTGGACTCCATTTCCATTGCTTAACTACCTCAGCGCCCGATAGGACACGAATATTTGTTGTGCGTCCGATTTATAGCCTACATAACAGATGGCTGCGGATGGAGTGGAATGAGGGGAGGGAGGGGACGATGCTGGGAACGTCGCATCTGCGGCCACGAGTGAATATGGCTGAGACAAATCATTCCATGTGGGAGCAATGGAGGCCGTCGCGTCGCGATCCACCGTCCGACCAGTGACACAATCATCCGGGGACAAAAAAAATCGCGCTCAAACGTCATGCGAGGGAAGGAAGGCGAGAGCGGAATATAAATGGATTCTCGAGGGTGAAGGGAGACGTTCGCTAATACTTTTACACTTCCGCAGATCTCAATCTACGTGAGGACGAAAGTGACCGAGATCCTCGGCGGCAGACGTGACGGAGGGATCCATCCGCGGAAACGGGAGCACAATTATCCGGCTCTACCCGAGGACGATGACAGTGACGGACACTTTTGGATATTGAATCCCATCCGGCAGGCCAACGATCAATCAAACACACCGCTCAGCATCCCGAACCGTCTACGAGAGAGTTGGGGGCTGCCACGGAGGACTGAAGCGATTAATTTAGCCATCTTAAATTTCCAATACCACGTCTTTATCACATTCACGCTTTTCAATCGATCACCATTCGATAACCTCCGCTCGCTCGGTTGAGAGACCAAGTAATCAACAAAAATATGATGAAAAGGACACACCTCCCGCGGACACTAGACAGGTATTCAGGCGACTTACGAGCTTTCTGTCGTGTAACGTCACCACTTGAACTCCAGCTCTATTCAGCTCAAGGTTAATGAAATGCAAATTTGATACATGCACCGTGCAAATAATAAACATGCACGTAAGGGACCAACGTAGTTAGTAATCCAAACGATAAAATTCATCACACCAATTATTTAAATGTGAGGACAATTTCTACTAATTTAGCCGTCATAAATTTCCCAGACCATGTCTTTATTACATCCATACTTTTCAATCGAAAACCATTTGATATCCTCTGTTCGCCGAACTGACAAATTCAAAATGTCCTCTTCTCCTCGTACAAATAGGGATATGAATAGTTGTAAAAAAATCCAATAGCATTAATACGAGTGTATCAATGGATAGCATAGATAGTTGCATGCTGGTTTAAAGACTTTAAGCTAATCCAACTAACAACATCATATTGCACGCTTACTTCGCTATTTTTATCTTTTTTAAATTGTGAAGTTTAGACTAGAATATTATTACTAATACTTTTTTATGCATGATATGTAGTGCATGTTTGGTGTGAATTCACCCCCTGCCACACACCTTTTTGGTAGCTTTCAGGGTACTATGTAGATGTAAATGTATACGTGATGACATAAAATTCATTAAGATGTCGATTATTTAAATGAGAGGACACATTATACGTGATGAGCGGTATTGATCCTGAGATGCGGCGACAGGGAAAGACAAAGGGAATGAGTGCAACAAGGACGTATTCAAAGGAATAAAACGTATTGTACTAAAAGGAAGTAGTTGGAGAAGTACGAAAAGGGTGGAAAATGGGAAAGGAATGGATATTAAGACACGATGGGTTTCAGATAGCGGCGCCAGGAGACGGCACATTACATGAAATAGCGGATGGGACATTCTAAACAACTTAAAGTGAGGATACAAATCATGAGGAGCTGGAGAAGTAAACAATGCACGGTGTTCCAGTGTACTCCAGACGGTCAAATACATTTCCCGGTTTGTCGAGAGCCAATCTTAGGTCACCCACCCGATATCAACGACTTAAAGATATTCGTCCTTCCCAATTCCTATCTATTTTCATAAATCGTAATTGTTCGCCTTTTTTAAATTAGTGGATTAAAGACTTCGACTCCTCACCATATCAGGAAACATGCCATTTCATTATGCGCTTCCTTGTGACCGTTTTCTCCGGATTCGCCACAATGACGTCGTGCGCGTTCAAGGAAAATCATACGGTGATTCAAAAGAAAAGTAACGTATATCATATAACCGGTGTTTGTATTTATTGTTGCAAGTTGTGAGCTATTACTTTGAATGTGACTGATTGATGGATTACTTTCATTGTGATTATGATTATTTTCCCTGACCTTATCAGGTCTGTCTGGGCTGTTATTAAGTATGAATGCTCCAAAGAAAATTGTTTCTAGAGCAAATAAAGTATTATCTATCCGACCGGTAGGACACCAATAACAAAACACACGAAACGGACACGTCTGAGAAGAAGCAGGAAGCCGTGAGCTGAAACTCCGGGGAAAAATGAAACGCTGGGAAGAAACAACAGACCGGGAGTGAGCGTGAGCCTCACGAATCGCTTACAAATAATTCCCGGTAAAACCAGAGCAAACACGGGAAAACGTCCCACGCCGCGGAAAAGCGACCCCAAACACTGAAGAGGGAGGTGGGATGAAGGAGAAAGAGAGACGTCGAGGAGAGGAACGGGTTGGACTAAGAAGGGGACTCGGGAGCGGAAGAGCGATTAAGAAAAATAAAAACGCGAGAAGAGGCGGAAGGGGAGGGCGGAGCAGAAGAGGGGACGAAGGAGGCCACGGAGTGAGTGAATGGTATCGCAGCTCGACGACAGGGGGCGCTGACGGAGTCGAGCGTATCGCCGGTCGGATGGCGCAAGTCGGCAGCGTGTCGCGAGACAGAGGAAGCGCACCGAAGAAAGCGGGAGGATACTGGAGCGCCGAGAGAAAACCACCGATAGCTCACAAGGAAGGAAAAAAAGAACACCAACACTTCACATAATCGATAACGTACACAAAAGATTGACGAAAACGAAGGCAAAGAAAAATATGGGGCGTAAACGATTCACCCATGCACTGTCGTTATATCGAATCGCCGATTTTAAGCTCGAATCAACGAGAAAACACAGGGTGGAATTACTTCTCAAGCATCAGAGACCTCAAGCATCATGTCCACTTGTGAATGAAACTGGTCGTGTTTTTACAATAAATGCGACAAATAGGACTGAAGGCGTCACTTAGTGGAATTTTGTTACGGTATTCATGGTAACGAATAACATAAAACTTTTAGTCTATTCCACACTTTTTAAATAACAACCGACCTAGATTTAAAAAAAATTTTTTCGACAAATTTTTGGACCTTGAGAATGACAAAAATTTGTCGAAACCTAGGTCGGTTATTATTAAAAAAAGTGTGGAATAGACTAAAAGTTTTATCTTATTCGTTACCATAAAATGCGTTAAATACAAAGTTTTTAATTTTACCGAAGATGAATTTCCATAAAGTCGAGCCTAACACCATATCGTTCTTCAGCATTTAAACGCAAACTAGAGTGAGTTTCTGGGTACCGGGTTCTTAATAAAAAATCATTTTAGGCGTAACTTTGTGGAAATTACAAATATGCGTGATAAAAAAGGATCACTAAATAAAAATCCGCACTTTTAGTTGAACACCGACCCAGGCTTTAGCAATTCAGTGCCATTTTCAAGGTGTTCGATACTATGTCTTTCCTGGAAACCACAGGCGACACGGGAAAGTGAACTATCACCCTACCGTGACGCATGAATTCCACACGCCACTGAACCTGGTGCTTAGCAAGCAAATCTTATCAACCAGACCTTCGGGTCGAACACTGTTGTAGGATTAGTTCTTCACGTCATTTAATACTGATTCAGGCCGGAAGCTATGCAAATGTTCCATGGTGAATAATAATTTTCAATTTAAGCTGGTTCGTGTCTGATAATTACCAAATCCTTTGTCTTTAACACAATTTCGACCCCCTGCCTCTGACTCCACTTCATCCCCCAGTTATTCCCTCAAACACGTGATCCTTAGCCCTTGTTTTTCCCCTCCGCAACCCCTACACTGTACCCAACCCTAGACTTCGTATGATAGGTCCTTGACTCGGCACGGCGCGAACAAATCCTAGCGGATTAAAACTGTGATCCTAGCCTCGATCTGTCTCATGCTAATAATGATGACAGTATTATCCATGTAGGTAATATGCCATCAATTTTACACCATCGATCACTCACGTCATCGATGAAATCTCGATTCATACGAAAATATTTGTCCGCAGTACGTTTAAGAACAATGTGAACACATCAGCGATAAATTAAAATTACGTAAAGATTGGGGTCTATTTTACGAAGCTGAAGATGTAGATTGAGCATCAACAATGTCAATAAATCTCAAGTGATGCATGTTGACATAGGTTTCATTCACATGCTCGCGTCTTACGGTAAAAGAAAATTGCACTCACTCCAAATGCAAAGATATTTAAAATGTAAAAAGGATGGCAAGCAACCGAAGAGAGAGCATCAGGACATAACAGCAGAAAGGAAACCACCATAAAGAAAAATACAGAATATGAACTAATAGCATTATTTTTAGAAATATGTTTTAAGGTGCCAAATTACTTAAGATTGTATCGCACCACGTAAATCTAGTCGTAGTCCTTAGACAAGCACAACAACCATGCCCGAGGCGGGTATCGAACCTGACTACTTCAAGCCATCGCGTTACCGATCTGGCTTCCCTAGCCAAGCGCATGGAGGGACCGCTGACAAACACTGAGGGTAAAAATAAAATCACGAGCATCTGGGCGAAAAACCATAGATGTTCCAGCGTCTTCGACTCATCTCCGTGGGGATGGGGCGATTGAGATGGAAAGGAGGAGGCCGAGATGAGGGGTATAAAGGGCGCAAGAGCGAAAAATGGACGCGGAGGGAGGAGTGTGAGGAGGCGGTAACGCCCGAAGAGGCGTGGGTGGAGACGGAGGGCAAGGATGCGGAGGAGGAGTGAGGAACCCTCGCGATAATACGTCAGAAAGGTAGTGAGGGACCTGACGCCAGGGGGAGCGGGGGAGGAGGGCACACCCCTCCAACAACCCCTCCGGTTCCGAGGATCGCTCGGCCGCGCAGACGACTGCGGCAGGGAGAGGGGTTGAGGGCGGCGTGATGTAGGCTCGCGAGATACATAACGTGTTGGGGGGGGGGGGGGAGAGTGGCAGAGGAGGGGAGGCAAGAAATGGTGGTGCAGGGGGGAAGAGGGGAATCCACCACCGTGAGGGGATGCCGTGTCCGACCCGCGGAAATCACATTGGAGGGCAGGTAGTACGTACAGCGCCGTCTTGTTACCCGGGAACGGCGCAGGGGAATATAAAAGAGCGTACGGCTCTCGCGAGAGGGTGGGCGGATGCTTGGGGGGTTGACGCGAGGGGGTGGGGCGATTTCCTAGGAAATGACAAGTTCCCGCTAACCTCCTCCGCTCCGTCCCCTCCCGATCTCCTCCCCTCCGCCCGCCCCTTCCGCCCATCCCACACACCCCCCCTTTGAACCCAGAGGCAGCGAGGTTACTATGGAGACAGGCTGGGAGCGGATCAATGGCGGAGGAGAGAGTGGGGGCGGAGGAGGAGGAGGCGGGGGCAGGGGCGGGGGATGAGGCCGTGTGCGAGCGGGGGCGGATGGCGGGAAGAAGATGCTGTCAGCGGCGGGGGCGCACCGAGAGTGTCCCGCCCCCACCCTTGTGCTTTCGCACGGGCCCCACGTTTATTTATCGTACCGTCGCGATCCACGCGCTAGGACGGCGATGGACGAAGGAGGGAAAAAATCGAAATGGAAAAGGGGTCGGGTTGGAGTGGCGGCTAGAGTATTGGCCTCCTATCCTGAGGGCCCTGGTTCGAATAACTGCAGTGGCAGAGATTTTTCATTGCTCTAGCGATCCTTATTTCAGCGCTGTTTGGAGAGCACCTCGAAATCAATACTACGTCCGTCGCGTGGGAAGTTAAAACAGTGGATCATTTGGAATCTTTGATTAAGAGTAGGTTAACATCGACGCTAAGATCCTCTCTATCCCAGCTCCACGCTAATAATTACTACATCTCCAAAAATACCCACCTTTCTTAAAACGAGAAAATGACGTAAGCTGTCCGTAGCCTCCACCAAATAACTACTACATTGAAATGGGATCGGATTCAAACTCGAACTACATTTCTGGATCCCTATTTTTTCTTCTTTCACGGACCGCGAAAATCCTTGTCGAAGGAGAGGAGATAGTTTATCTGCTCTCGCCCCATTCACTCCCTTGACGCGAGGCCGCTTTCACAGAAAAGGAAAAAAAGCAAAATAACCATTGACGAGCAGGGGAAAATAAAAATTCAAAATCGGAAAATTCCGAGAGTAAAAAAACCAAACGGATGCAAATGTCACGGGGTAAAATTTACGCCGCACTACCATGATATGAAGCTCGGGATGCAGTAGCGATAGCGGTAACCTGAGGAAGACAATCGAGAGCTTAGGTTAACTGCGCCGTTAAGAAGAGATGGGAAGTGGGGTCTTCCTAATATTTACAGTGAATAGAGAAAGGGTGGAGAGACACCCAGCGGCAGCATATGCCCACTCTTAATTGAAGACATCAAGGGGTCCATGGTTTTACGTCCCATCCGACGGACGGAACACCAGGCCCAGTCACAGAACAATGAGATACGAACCGGGGCCTTCACTACTGGAAGCAGTAACATTGCCACTGATCCATCCTAACCCAACGGATGAAGGCATGATATCGATCTTTGGGGATTTCACTTTAAGTCAAGGAAAGTAAATTAAGCTAATAATAGATTTCGACATGAATAATGAATAATATACAGCCTCCAAGTACCAATCAACTACTCATTTTGACCCACTCTATCAAATCCAACGAGTCGGGACGTGATTGGAAGAAAATCTACAAACCGCAATACAGTCCACAACATACTACGCATAAGAAAAAAACTGCCAAAAAGTTAAAAAAAAAAAGAGGCCGTTAAACAGTCCAACCGATATCACTTCCCTCATCCGCATCGTACACTGGAGCGAAGGCAATCACGCATCACTTATTAATGCATGAGCGATATGGCTCGTAGCCGCGGAAATCAGTCAGCCAGTCCTCCCCGGCCAATTTGTTCGCACGACTGAAGTTTCACGCGTTCACTGTCGGAAGGAGAGTGGGGAGGCAGAGGTCATTGCACAGTGTTGGCGCTCTGACGCGATCATGACCTCACTCGCGCACTGTTTTCGGCGCGATCGACGTTGATCTTTGCTCCCCCGCACGTGTCTCCCTCTCTCTCTCTCCCTCCCGGCATCCTTCCTTTTTTTCCACTCGTCGAGTGACGGCGGGAAGAACAGCCCCATGGGCTTAGAGACGAAGGATCCTAATCTCGGCATTTTGACTCAGCGTTTCGAACACACATACATACATACATGCATATATTTAAATCACTCGCACGAACTTTTATCACAGTTAACCTCATGAGTGCGCCTTCCCATTTGCGTCAGCGCGAGTCTAGCCGAATTCTTGATGTCATCGTGCCCCCGCCATAATCGCCTACACGAATATATAACGCACGACGTTGATTCAGATTTTATTTCTCCTTTTTTTTCTCACCGAGAGACTTGACGCGATCCACGGTTTATAGCGAGTGAAAATTATAACCGCGTAAATTTAAGCAAAGTTGTGAAGCTATTCCACTCACACTAGATACGTACAAACGACTACAAATTAGAATATTGGGCAAGTGACACCATCAATCGTGACTAGGCACTATATAAGGTCACATCTGGCTGTTTATTTGTCACGTTCGCGCGTCGCTCAATGCTCAAACTAAAGCTCATAGTGCGCTAGATTGAAGGGACAATAACGATCTTGCACTAGGTGACCAATGCTTCCAGGGAAAGTGAATTTTTTTCCACCAGAACCAAGGTACCGTGAGCAACGCTTCAAACAGAACCAATGGTGCCAGTCATCACCTAAATGGCAGCATAGGGCAAAAAAAAACAAAGCGTTTTACCCGAAGGTTAGTATTCTAGAAGTTTCAGTAAAACTCACTAATTACCGCGCCTCACGGTGTGAGAAGTTCATCAGGGTGGGGTAAATTTCTCCCAACATGAACCCCAACACATTCGGTAACTACCCCAACGCTAGTAGCAACTGGGCCACCACGCTGTATAGACTACATTTACGCAAACTCAAATGGCGTGCCACGATCCTTGAGGCCTCGTTTGGGACAGGATAAAACGATTAAAATCCAAGACTGATCACGCAAACAAAATTTTCCCTCCGTATGTAACTTTGCGCCCAACTGGATAAAACACGAAAAAATACGGGAATGGAAAAAGGCAAAAAAATAACAAACGAAGAAGACTGCATTACTCAGGAAGTTCCTCGTTCGCATCGCATAAAATAACCATTTGCAAACGCGTTACTCGAGCAATTTATGCCTCATCCAAGTTCTTACGGCATCCGACAAAAATGTAAAGATGACGATCCTATCAACAGACATCGCAGCTGAGCTGACGGGTGGCCAGTTGGTTAGACGCGAATTCCACGGCAAAATAGAGAAATTTGACGAACGGACGGTCCGCGTTTGAATTACGTGATACCGCGCCCGCCGCGCAAAGGTCAGAGCAGAGGAAACGGGAAAAACGAGAGAGAAAAGCTGAAAAGGAAATTCGCGCGTTGGGGAAAGAGGCGCATATTACGAGGAGGAATTTTTTTTTTTTCTGGAAGTGGCTCCTTAATCCCGAGATTTAATCTCATCAAAGTCGTCGCGCGAGGAATGGAGAGGATCACGAAGCGAATATCTGCCGCAGACGACGTCTCAGCGGGGGTGGAAATCCTCGAATATAATTGACCAAGTACGTAATTGAAAAATACGACCATTTGTCGCACGATTCTCGCTACTTTACGCTTTTCTATCCATTAATGTTAACACCCCAAAAAAGAGTACGCACGTCTCCCAAGAAGAAGGCGCAACGAGCGGACGCTATTATAAAACGTAAAGGTCGTTCAGCCATAAACAACATTTAAACTAGCCAACACATTTGGCTAAGAGCTTAAGAAAGTCAAAAAAACGAAAAAAAATAAATAAAGGTAGCCGATTCGATAATGGGTTGAGTGAAACCTAACTCCATAATCACCTAAATATTTCACGAGGAATGAACACTAGTCCGTCAACGAAAAATGATCGATTACATTTAATTTTTAAGAAAATAAATCTAAATAAAAAATACCAATATCAAATACATAACTCACAGTAACAGCTTTCGCAACGAATGTTATCTTCGACAAGGCCTTGACTGTAATGCGATTCGGCGCCGTCAAAACAATTAACGCAGAACATATTCATAAAAGGGGCAAGGATTCTCGAGCAGATGAGAGCCGGCATTGGAAACGAACTATCTAATTACCGGAACGGATCTGCGCTCAACATTCTATGGCCATTCAATTTTACCACCACATGATCTGCTAGTTCTATTCCGCAGTGGCGTGCTACGGGAAGTCTATTCCTATAAACTATGCGCATTCATAAAACAGTTTTCCAATGTGAGAGTATTACTTAAAAATCTTCCCGAGTGAATAATAACTGACATAAACCGGCGCAGTCATGTAACCGAAAAGAATTAAGGCTACCAGAAGGGAGAGCTTACGTTGTAATTTTTCACTAGCGCCGCCTGAAGAACGATCCTTCTGATTTTCTGGGAGTATTGACATTCCTGTCGCAGGAAAGCGACTACATGTCTCGGGCGACGCCATGAATTTGATAGCAGACCCGACTTGGTGGTGACGCAAGCCGTCGCTAAGGTCATGGCGATGACTCCACCTCGGTTTGATGCTTCTAATCGTCTGCTCACGGTGGATGCCGAGAGCAGTTAAGGCGGCCTTGGTGCTCATAATCGATTCCAATAAATGCAAATTCATCACTTGCAACAAGTGAGCGGTTAACGAATATTTACATTGGTACATCCGGAGTAAACATTTCGTAATAGCCTAGGACAGGGGTGGCGAACATTTTGGCGACTGAGTGCCAGTTTATGAAATAAGATTATACTCGCTATACTCGCGTGCCAACCCATCGAGTGAGATAGATCGAGCTCCGCGTGACGAAATAATTGCTCCACGTGCCACTTTGGGAACGCGTGCCATAGGTTCGCCACCCTCGGCCTAGGACGTAAAAAAACGAATATAAGAAGAGAGGAAATTAAATTTGGAGCAAACATGTAGAAACTCATTTAAGTTGATCCAGAAGTTAAAAAGGTTTCTTTGAAAAGTTTCACCGGCAATTAAAAGTTTCATAAATCACAATCAGTGCATTATGAGCAAGTGCTAAGCGTCGCGGACCAAGACATTTCCGCTACAAAGTTCCGAAACAGCAATCAGCAAGGATTGGTGAACTTGCATACACCTCGGATAATAGGGACCTTATTTCCTCAAGTCTATTTGGGTTCCTCAGCATTGCAGAAACAAAAAATGGAATAAAAGTCGACAAAACATTTGAACAGTCAAAAAACTCACAAGGTGTACCACTCTTACAACATATAAAGTACCAAGATTTAACAGCTACTCCAATCTCAACCATTGTATCCGTACCCACAACATCGAACATTTGAGATGTTTTAATGGAGGCGTTGGGAAGAAGGACGTGCCCTATCACCTTTTCGTCTCTCAGTCACAAAGACGCGGTGGCAAAAGATGATATGGAGAAGAGGTCATGGCCCTCAGGGTGGAAAATCAGAAGGATCGTTCTTCAGGCGGCGCTAGTGAAAAATTACAACGTAAGCTCTCCCTTCTGGTAGCCTTAATTCTTTTCGGTTACATGACTGCGCCGGTTTATGTCTAGCGGTGCTGTCGCGAGACGAGGTCTACTAGTAGGTCTCTGGTTTGTCGCGGCCGCGTCTCGACGCGAGCGACGCAACCATGTCTCACGCCGCGATGGCCTCATGCCCGTCCTCGGTCGCCTGTCATGTGACGTCACGCCATTATTGCGCACTCCATCCCTATTACGCACCGTCCCTCGCCTTTGCCTTGGGTTCCCATCATCATCTCATTCATTACGTCCCACTAAAATTACCGGGACTCGGGACATCCTCTGTTGATACCTGGTGACTCTAACGACAGCCCTCCAACACGTAAGATCATCATCTCATCTACATCCACATTATACCCAGTAAGCCAAGTTAATGGTGTGTGGCAGGGAGTGAATCCACAACAGGAATGCATTTAAATCAAGAAGTCAAATCCTATGCTGGTTACTTTAATACGGTTTTTTTTATTAGTCCAAAATATTTAGTACCTACTTCCGCTCCGAAAATTCTGCATTCTCTAACGATATTCCCGGTATACGCAGTTCGCAACTCATGCCTGTCTTCATGACGTGTAAAATCAAAATTCTTCTATATACTCTTCCTCGCTAACCCAACATTTTCCTTTGGAAAACTCATCCCATTGCCCTACAGTAATTTCTCCATCTACCCATACTGTCTTTTTCGAGATTCTCTTATCAATCCCCTTCCATTCTTAGCACTTCACATACTTATTTATTCTTCCTCTCCCACCAGCTTGCCCGACCTCTTCTTTTCCATAATCACTAAAGGCCTTGCATCGCTCATCCTCTTCTCGGAAAGAGTAGATTTGTGGACTGTACAACGCAACGCTCCACGAGAGATTTTTTTACTTATCTACATTTTGCATCATTACGCAAGGCCCACATCATTGTTTTTCTCTTTTTATCACGTAATCCAACAAACTAGCGCAAACTTTCATAAAAACCCAAAAGTGACTTCAACAAGTACTCCGTACTCAATCCTCCTAATTTAAAACATCGCTTTCGTAAATAGTTAGAGCGAGCAAAATGATAATATTATCCAAAGAGCAGAAGGCAAAGTTGAGAATTAAAGGAAAATTGCACTTGCTAGAAGAGGAGGAGCGATATAATTACCCTCGCGGGATTTAGAACGTGAGGAGCCACGTACCAGTGTTATAAGCAAAACACGCATTTACGAACGAGAAAGAATCTGTATCAGGAAATTTGAGCAAATGTGTCCAGAGAAGGTTAGTTGAGAGCCTGAAATGGAGCTTGACGTTATTTATATCTGAGATCTGGATTCTGGAGAGGAATCGATGAGAACGGAATAGGAGACTTAAGGGGCGTGGGTGTGGACGCGAATAAGGGAAGTACGGTGAACGAAAAGGAAAGAAGGTGGAGTGCTGAACTGTGCGGGGGAGGAAAGGAGAGTCGCCGACGGAAATAGAGAGGACGCGAAATAGGATGGATGGGACGAGCAATCAGGAGAAATGTAATTCAGCGAAGGAAAAATTCTGGGTAGAGAGGGAAAAGGAATGGCATTTTGGATGAGATGAAGAAAGGTGAGAAGTATGCCGATCTGAGGACAAAAAAGTGTGGTGTAGTTACGTTGCTGAGAAAATGAGAAAGCAGAGCAGAAATATTTTGGGTCGGTAAGACGCCGGAAAAGCAATCTAAAGACAGCAAGTTTTTATTTGAAAGGGGATGCGTATATTGAAATTGTCTTGGCACAATAGTTTTGCTTTGTAAATAGGATATCAACCTAGTTAATTGGAGCACCTAAAAACGGCATTGTAAAACAAATAATTTCCAGAAAATTCCATCAAAACCTATCACAAACGACAAAAAAAGAAATTATAACGATAACTAAAAGAGCAAACAGATTAAGCGAATTTGGCACGGCATCACGAACCGTAGGATGACTACACGAATTCAATCACCTAATTCCTCCGCCAGAATTTAGCGGACATTCCTGATATGGCGAAGAGGGAGGCCGAGCTCACCGCGTGTAGAATCTCTTCCGCGGCTTAGGACTTCAGGCTAGAGGAAAAAGACTCCCGATATCACTCAAGAACGAGGAATACCTCGACTGCCACATCCCCGCACACGAAATAAAATGTGCAAGAAATGATCACGAGTGGCACGCGCTGATAATCCCCGCTACGTCACCGTCTATCGAAGACTCGGGATATCCAGGATGACGGGCATATCAACAGCTATCGAGCAAGCGGAATATCCGATATGACGTGAATATCTTCACGCGACAGAGACTCCTGAAATATGATACTCATCGGCATGAACGTTAAAACTGATGGGATGAAAAATCAGGATGAGAAACTGTTTCTTTTCACGAGGAAGGTTTGAAACACCCCGGCTCCCATTAAAGGGACGATATAAACTAATTCCGAATACATACGAAATGCTTTACAGCGAGCCATTAACTTGGTAGGTTTCGCAAGAATGTCAAAGACTTCCACTGTATAAGTCTCCGATCACCAGCTTTTACTGGGGCTATGCTGGATAACATTAGTTTGACTATACTAACTCGAAGTGTACTCAATGATTTCCTTGCTCTAAATCACTACTGAATGCAGATACGTGCTTTATAATACATTTATGAAACCGAGATCGCCAGTCTCCGTCCTATTTAAGGCATGATTTCCCAATTTAGGGTACATTTGGGAAGAATAAGAAATTACGCCACAAGGTTTTTACAGACCACAGCGCTTTAAAACATTCTTGTACGGTTGGAACGTTGCAGATTAGAAATTAAGCGATGTGAGAGACGAATCGTCAGCAGACGCCCTCGCATTGGTCCATCATTGTCCGGAATCGCAAAAAATATGGCGCAAGGAGGGTTTAAATTATGCCAATATTTTAAAACCAACGGATCACCATCGAAAAAGGAGATTAGATGACCGTGTGATGTTTTCCACTCAAGTCACGGGTATAAATCCCGACTCTGGCATGAACATTAGGCCGTGAAAGGCACAAGCGTGGATAAAACGTAGAAATATAAATTCAGCAGTTAGAGCACTTAAAGGTAGACACCACCATGACAACAATTCGTGTCCGTGGCCTCGATAACAAAATAACTAAACCTCTCATCAGCAGTTTAAAACTTCCGAACTCGAGGACGTTACTATAGGAAAGTTGTGCGGATGCAAAGATTCTTATGCCGCTGAAAAATGCACTTCAGGAAGCGAACGAAAATATTTCGCTGAAATAAAAGAACGCGAAAGGACGAAACACATTAATCAAGAAAACATAATCACCAATCGGTGACCCGGAACACATTTACGTGGCCGCAAGCATCGGTTCTTAGAACACTCCTGAACAGGTGCTTCTTAGAATTTCGCCACAGGCCTTCCACGGATGTCCCCGTACGAGGCGGGGACGGAACGCTCCAGGGATTAAAATATTAAATTGGAGAATGCGGACTGGAATTTATGTCGGACAAAACGGCCAAAGGTCTGGAGAGGAATAGAGAGGAAATACCACCAACTGGGACCCTCTCTCTCTCCATCAACCCCAACGACGCATTTGAAGTAGTTCAGACCCCAGCCATTTTAGCGATGGAGTCTCGCTTACAAGCATTTAAGGAACGGGCGAACACAAGAGCACCAGGAATCGCTTGCGATTTCGAGGAACGATACCCGAACGAGTAACGACTTACCAAGAACGTAGGAACGCCGAAGTGGGGTCCGACACGCAATAGGTCATCGTTACCGAACATCGTGAATCGTTCCTGGGTCACATTTGGGAGATCTTAAACCGATACAGAAAGAAGTCTTGGGGGAAGGGTGGGGTGGTCAAAACATTCGGATTCTTTCCAATGGTTGAGTAGAAGGGCATCGAAATAAAACAACGAAAGAGAAACATTAGATAGAATTTGACCACACCGCACGAAGGGTGACCACACTTTTTCACTATCTTCCTGAAATATGTACCACCATTTTCGAGAGGAATATTTTCGCGGACAAAATTTTCCGATTACCATCCAATCATGTCTATACCTCGTGAAATAAGGACTTATGTCGCAAACCAGAGAACTGAAAACATACGGCATACCCCTCCACGAATGGTAAATGGAAATAAGAATTTCTATTCCTTGTTTTAATGGCATGTCTACGGCAGCGCCTGAATTAAACGAATCCGCAACGGACGTTCATGACTCCACCGTCCACAAGCCTGGAGAAAATGATAAATCAACAAAAACGGAAATTTTTACATTCTCCCTTCCTTCTCATAATGCCGTGAAGTACTTGATCACGTGAATTTCTGACATTAAAGACGTCTTGTACACATTTTTTCACCATTAAAAGTCACAATGCAGTGAAAAAAACTACTCTCCGATCATATATGCCCATCGTAATGCTGCGGCGCGTCGAGATGAATTTCCGGTTCCTAAAACTGGCTCGATAACTACCACCGTGGACTCAAGCTATCGTAATTACACGGCTGAAGCTGGAAAAAAAAGCAAAGAGATTTCGAGCCCCACCTTAAGTTCCGGAAGGGTGAATCACCAAAACATTACATCCCCGTGTTATTGATGTCTTTATGGAGACTCTCGTCTTCGTGGCACTCGCAATTATGACGCAAGCAACGTGATCAAACGTTTGAGAGCCCCCAGACACGCGCGCCACTGTAAGCCGACGGCAAGAAGATCGGGAGGATGAACCGTGCGGGTCATGAGCGCAATTATAACGACGTCGACTGGGATGAGGCGAACAAAGGAGTGACGGATGAGAGTTCAACACAAATTGCTTAAGACCCGCATCCTCGATCGACCGCATGCGTCCGCATCCAATTGCGAGTGCACTCAGTCAATGGATTGACGTAGCTTGGAATCGTTTCAACTTTCTCGGGAACAATAAGTACACTTATCAAAGGAGTGATGAAAAAAATTCGCACGCGGCATGAGTAAAATAACAATGCAGAAATCATGTGCGAGAATCATTTATCTGTGCGACGAGATCCGCATCTGATATCGGACTCGTATAGACGAATAATTACGCAGGCGCGAATTACGAGCACTTGTCTAATTAAATTATTCTCGTTACCCAACATCTTACTCCCGGAAAGAAAATCACGATGAAACTTCTCACATAGATTGCTCAAATCGACAGTCCACAGTGCAAAACGTGAAAAAGAAAATTATCTGTGCTAAACTGCCGTCCTAAAATTACGACAAAAAATACTGCCACGTTCATGTACGAAAACTCACTCAGGGTTACGTTATGACTTGTACCGGACTTCTACATTATCTACCATCGCACTTTCTGACTGACTGACACATAAATGTATAACTAATGATTCAGAAAAAAACAGATTAGATCTGTTGCGTCAGTCACAGCAAATTCGTCCTTTACATGGCTGAGAGTAAAGATGAGAATTCTTTGCAAGGCATAATGATACATTTCTGCTCGAAACAACGCCTTTCGGCGCTTCTGCCCGATCTTCAAGTCGCGTAATTTAAATGTTGAAATTGTTGTAATTGAACTACAAAACATATTTGGGTACAAATTTGGGTCAATTACAACACTTCCCCTTACACAAATATGTCATTCTTGCAATAATAAAAAAAAAATACTTAATCAGACCCAATTTCAGTGTATACTCCATATGTTTACACTTTGGCATTGCCTTAGTTAATAGGTCTGCCAACATATCATTTGTTGATTTATAAACAACTTTCACAATACCTTTTTCAACAGCATCTTTGACAAAATGATATCGAATATCAATATGTTTAGTTCGTCTGCAGCTGGAAAAGGGAAAAGTACATTCGTACCAGTACGTCACCATTGCCATAAGGAAGGCCACATAAAGCCCAGGTGTCCAGAGCTGAAGAGACCACAAAAAGGAAGAAGAAAGGTTCCTCAACGTAGTTCGGTTGAACATAAAGGTAGAAAGGGAAATGAATCTTTATTGTTAAGTTTGGCAAATGTTGTAGCTAGTAATTATGCAAAGAATACAGATTGGTTAATTGATTCTGCACGTACTTCACACATGACTTTGCGTAAAGATTGGCTAAACCACCATTTTTAACAGAAATGTACCCTCACGCATTCATTTTTCAGCATAGAGTGCTAAATGTTTTCCTTCATCATTCCGGGCCACTGTCCAACCACGCCTCGCCCGACACAATTGATCCTACTGGACAGGAGAAGCGAATAAAATTCAAGCATTTGGTGAAGGAGGCAGACCCATATCTATACCCTTCATCGATTCAACGAGCGAGGAGATAATCTGTCGGACTGGACTTGGGACATGACACATCCTCAAACACACAAACAACCAAACATTTCGCAAATTCAACGAGACGAATCATCAAACTGATGGACCCAGCGAGGAGAAGCGATCACTTCTTCACGAACCAGAATCGCCGAGGAAGTTCTAGAGAGGAGATGGTGAAAACGAGAAGGGGCAAGCGGACCTATTCATCCAGCGCTTTCACGGAAATCTTGGGGCAGAGCATTTCCAAGAATCGCAGGTCAAGGCAAAGGCATCGTGTCCACCCAAACCAGCGGTTAGAAAGATGCCACCCTCATACGTCTAGAGTGCTATCGGAGTACATTTTATTGCTGCAGGTCAACCCCTAACGTTGATCGGGGAAAGGCAGAAAGCTGATAATAACCCGGAGCACAACTGCGGCTTTGTACTAACTTTTTTAAAATTTCCAAAAGGTAAATTTATAATATGCAGGATACTGCAATATAAAATTCCTATTATTTAGTATATTTACTTTTAATTATAAATTTACACTATTACAATTAAAAAGAGAGAAATTGATGCTTAAAAATTCATTTACACAGCAACCAAATGGGTACGGTAATAAATTACACCGAAGATACTAGGGGGAAATTAAAATAGAAAGTGTAGACTTTTACTATTATTTTTGCTTTCTTACATGAAAATAAGTGAACATTTAATTTTATTTCACGGGATTTAAATAATATGCAAATATTTACGTACGACTAACCCGGGGTTAGCACAGTATTGAATGTGAAAATACATTATTTCAAAGGGGAATTGCATTTATTTCTAGATGACTTGAACAAATAAAATAAATAATACAGTCGCAACTGACACCTGATTTTAGCTCCTGATTTAAAATGCATCATCCGGGTTATGGTTCACCTCCAACACACGCCCTCGCGGTGGCTTGCAGGGTTTTATGCAATGTAAACTTAGATTTTTATAACTCTCCAACTGCTAAGGATATATCATACCGCCTAACCTGACTTAATCCTAATACAAGCGTAGAGCCAGTGGCAGGATTCGATCCCGCGAGCTTTAGGTTGCCGAGCCAGCAAGTTACCAATCTGATACCGCGACAGAACGTTATGAACGGAAACAATCAACTCTTACAAAATCAGATCGCCTCCAGACACAGCCTGATATGAAATAGAATGAAAGGATAAATTTCTTTCCTGACAAGTGCGACCAGCCTAAAGGCCGCTTTACACAATTTTTTGTACAATTTCTTGTTCAAACTCTTGCATGAGGAAATTGTACCGTGTAAAGCGGCAAATTGTACAAACTCTTGTGCGATTGTCTGAATGACTGAACGGGAAATGGAACCTGTTCTAATTCCATTCAGGCAAATATACAATTTCGTGCAGTTTATGCAAGAGTTTGTACAAGAAGTTGTGCAAAAAATTGTATCGTGTAAAGCGGCAATAACATGTTCCGAAAAGGGCGCTAGGATCCCGATCACTTTATGCACTCATTTCTACAAAAGAGACTCATACGCCTTTGCAGGTGGATATATTTTTCCCCAACAATCTGCATTTTTTAATCTAGTCTTTTTACTCTACCACAAGAAATTCTGTGGTTTGAGAAAAATAAAAAAATATCGGTGATTTAATTAATGGCTCGTTGGTTATCACCCTCAATTTCCGAACCGTGGCCACCGAATTACTGCCGCATTAGGTTAACTAGCTGTTAATTTACCCCGAGTCAACGCCGATTCGCGAGCGAGACATGCCAGTCCAGTGAAGGGGAAGTGGACCAAGTCGGACACTGGACGAGACGAGTGCCGAAGTAATACTCTTGCGGCGAGAGGAATCGCCGATAATGAGAATAAATTACGCAGGACACGCACTGGGCGTCGCACTAATTCACTCGTGCCTGCGTCACCCGCGACACGACAGGCGAACACAGGCTCCCCCGAGTGATCGCATGGAAAGGGGGAGGAACTATCGATGTTTTCCGCGGAGATCGAATGGGGTAGCGCCCTCCTCCTCCGCCCCCTCGCGGCGACAAACACGATGCGCTGACCGCCCTCGATGGACTAAACAATGGCCCTCCGGCGGACTCGGAAGTCAAACAGTAAACACGGTGAACGACGTGAAACGACATCTCGCACCTTAGTCTCTCTCTCGAGAGAGAGAATTCCGACGTCACGGGACTCGCATTCCGGAGAATGGAAAGACTTTTGCGGTTCTCCCGAATAACGTCGCATTCCGAACACAAAAATTCACGTCCGCATCGACTCAGAAGGCACAACCTTTCTTGACTCGGCTCACCCGAGAGGATTCCGAGCGATCCGAAGAGGCAAAGATCGCGTCTCGCGGGTAATGCACAATACGAAATCTACCAATGTGTTCTTACGCAGAGGTAGAGGACCTCTACAGCAAGCTGAGGGCATCTAATGTGAAAAAAAACATCAAATGAAAAACAATGTGACAAACGATGAAGCTAGCAGGGTACAAACATGAGACAACTTCATTGGAAGATGAATGAATTGACGCTAAATTTTAACACCGATGAAAATTCTTCCGATCCCTTCACTGGGAGACTAAGACGACCAAAAAAGCAATCCCGAGACGGAGTTGGCCTTTAGAACCTCCTCCGCATCGCCGTGCACCGACGAAGTGGAAAGGGCACCTCAAGGCTCACGTCCAGGAAGTCAACAGACGATCGCCAAGCGCATGACATGTGATTGTTGCCACGCACTAACTACATCCTTTCGTTTCGGAAATCGTAAGAGATAGGAGGAGGCGTGGAGGGAACACGTTGAAAAAACTCCCTCCCCCTGGTCTAGTCCGTCGGCGTGAGGTGTTCGTAGGGAGAGAATGGCCGACAGGAAGCCCCGACGTCTACAACTTTTTTATTGCAAGTTATCACATTAATTGTTCCCAGAAGAGAGATCCCGTAACCGGATGGTTTCCGAGAAGATATCACCCGACTTCCGACCAAGGCCCATGGTGCGGGCCTTCACGTCTGGGAGTTGGTTGCCATTTCCATTACAGCCGCGACGAGTCCACTCTCCTTCTTTTACAGCTCAAACCGTGGCTCAACTATTGCCCGAGGGCAGCACATTTACGGGCCTGCTTTCTACGAAACAACGGAGCAATAGTAAATGAAGCTTCGAATAAAGTTGCGGTACAGGATAAAACCATTATTTCCGCAAGTGGGTGAGTCAGCGCCTGTATACTGATACTGGCCGAGCGCGCCTGAGCAAACAGCGCTCTAAGTTTGGAATCTGACGATGCGTTGGAAATCTTCATCTGACCCATTGGATGCGTATTTCAGCATGTTTTCGTGTTTCAGTTTTTAGCTGTTAGATGACCTTCGACTTTTATTTGAACAGCAAGAATGGAAGTATGAGGCTGGTTTTCCTATCTAAATTTGGCTGCTGCTGGCTATACCATGTTGGGGTCGTCCGTATTTAAAGTAGGGGTTTTCGGTGTATTCCCAGAAGAAATCAAGCTTTCCGAGGGAGCTTCTAAATGATTCAACTATTGTTTTCTGGAGGTTTGTAAGGGTGGAACTTTGGACAAGAAGCCAATTGCGTGTCTTTTAATTCCGTCCCTATAAGCCTAAGGGGATCGGGTTAGTGTGGTGGTTTGAGTACTGGTCTCCCATCCCAAGGGCCTGAGTTCGATTCCCGGCAGTGGCAGATTTTTCAGTGGCAAACCGGTCCATACTTGAGTACCTAGTGGAGGACATTTCAGGTTCAGCACTCCGTCCGTCGCATGGGACGTTGAGCCGTAGTCCCCTTTGTGCCTGTCGTTAAGAGTAAGCTAATGCCGACGCCCGGTTTCTCTCCACCCATTCTCCGTTCCCTGAAAACTCTTACCATTACCTAATTACCCACCTATCCTAAATGGCGCAAATGACCTCAGCTGTCGGTCCCCTCCCATGAATAACTAACTATAAGCCTACCTCTTCACTAAACCTTTTCTATCTTCTCCCCTGATCGTTGAGAACTCCACGCCACCACTGGGTATATTGCCACTAATTAATTAGTTTACCCTTATTTTTCACCACTCGGCATTAAAATGCCGGGCTATAGCAAGTCTGAGGGCAAATTTAGGCAAGGTTGGTGAGTAGGCTAAAGTTTTAAAGTACCTACTGGCCTCCCATCCCAAGGGCCCAATCTCGAATTCCGGGGGTGGCAGATATTCATTAGTACTCCGAAGCAGACTGGAGTTCTGTGTTGAGAACGCTTCAAGTGCAGTATCCTGTCCGACGCAGGAACGAATTATAGTGGACCCCTAGGCACCAATCTCTAACAGCAAGCTAATGCCAGTGCTAAAGTTCTTCTTCACCCTTCCTGATATTACTTACCTCTTCCCATTAACCGACCTATCCTTAAAGGCCAAATTGACCTTAGTTGTCAGCCGCTAAACAAAACAACTAACTCAAGGCTTAGGGTTTAACTTTACTACCATTTACCGTGGTGCGTGGAGGCAGGAAACGTGATCCATCTATTTTTTCTGACACACTATTATAGTTACCAATATTAAACCGGTAAACCACAACAAAATATAATCGAACACAAACGTTAAATCCTCGGTACGGAAAAGAAAATCTGAAAAGCCCTTGTCTATTTCATAAAATATACACACGCTAAAAACCTGAAAATGAACGCAGGATAATGATTTGATGGATTAGACAACAAGGATGGACCAAAGGTGGTTGGTCCCTATTCACACACACACAGAACTTCTACGTACAAGTAGATAAAGAACGCAGTAAATAACTGAATACTGACGAACGCACCTTTAATCAAAGCTAAACAATAAAAAAAACGGGGTAAAACAATTGAAGACCGGTTGCTCGTCGCCCAAGAGAGTTCCGGGAATCGGTTAAGCAAATCTCGAATCGCGAGAACTTGATGATTTAATGGAGAAGGAATTTTTGCAGCCAAAAGACAGATGGCCATTCAAGTCGACTACAAGAGCGAAACATCACACTGGTCGAGGCGCAAGAATAGCTAAACCAACATATGACTGGCATTTAAAATGAAATATCCTAAGTCTCCAGGCAACTGCTACATGAATTCTGTTGACCATGCGCGTGTGCAGGAGAGACTAATAATTAAGAATAACCGCGAATTAAGCATTTAAAACGAAAACGAGATGTTTTAACGACAACGTTAGAGGGCTAACCGTAGTATTTAAGTGAAAATGCATCAACTTTCGTAATTAACACGGAAAAAACATCACTCTAAAAAATAAAACTCTCAGAACTTGGATTTTATTTCTTTAATTTTGATAGCAACTATACTCGAGATATTCCAGCTGCAATGTGAATTAAGATCTTAATTCACTTAATTGAGCAATTAAGTCACTAATTTATAAGTGAAACACAAAGAGTTTCCAGCGCAAAAAGCTGCGCATGAAAGCGATCAGTGACCAGAGTACGAAACGGAAATAATGAATCCGCTTCTTATTTAATGGAAAGCGAAACGTCCGAGAGAGAATAATTGCAAAGGTGGAAGAAAATGTTTTACCACCAAATTGCCAGTCGCAACAGTTTTCGATGATGATTACGTTGTTACTTTAAACGACAAGGAAGAATACCGTAAGGGCGTCGTTTCGTTCATGTGGATGGCAAATCTCTAAAGTAGAGTGCTCAACACACATGGTTGAATAAATGAATTCAAAATATATCGATAAATTGAAATATCCAAGCCGGTCGATAAAACGAACATAAACATGAAAGGATCAACAAACAAAGTGTGCACAGTTGTTATCGTAGCTACGTGACACTCAGGGTCGATACACGTTTGAGTGCTTCTACGAAATGAAGGGAAAGGTGATAGCGATTATTATTAGTGATAGTGATTATCGATCGACCTTGCGTGGCACTATTAACACCATCAGCATTGCATAAAGTATCGAATATCACCGACACAAAATTTTTACACGTCCATACGAGGAATCGATTCTCATGCACACCGACTGTCGAAAAGACAATGGAAGCCCATATAATTCATTTCGTCGATGATCCTTAGACGCTGGTGAGAATTAACTTGCAACTGACAAACTTACCCTGTTTCTCAGGAAGTGGTCTGTAAACTGTCAGTGAAGTCCATAAAATACTGGACATAAATACATCGACTGGACCGTAATATACCTGCGCTCTAGAAGATGTCGAGGACCCTCGCCAGAAAGAATAGCTGTTACATCAACTACAGACATGGGCTCTATTTTATCACTAGAATTAGTCGAGTGGGGAATCCATCAACAGTGTTTTACTAATGATGGTGGACTAGACAATTTCTGCATGATCTACCCCCTTCTAGGGGAGCATAATTAGGCTTTGAAAAAGCAACTGCTAAGATGATATTGCACCATCTACCCTCTCATTTCCCTTCTTTTCGTAAAATAATCGCAAAGAAATCAATCTCCACCTTCCCAATTACTTTCTGAGTAGAGCTTGAATGCTTTGTAGCAAGCGAAAAATAACGCTGACTCAGAATTCACATTTATTTAACAACAAAGCATGTATAGGTGTGAAGTGATAGATTCGGCTACTTCTTTGATAAAATTCATGTTAAAAGTTCAAAACACAATCAACGCGATGTTTCACGACTTTTATCTAGAAGACCAGTTTCAACGCTCAGGCGTCATTTTCAGGAAACCGGTCGTCTAAATAAATGTAAAAATTACAGTGGTTTTGTATTGCAGTGATGATGTTCAGGTATAATAGTTTTACATATCTCCTTCATGATTGACACGTAATAGGAAATATTTTTAAAAAGACATTCGGCAAAGAATAAGGCAAACATGACGTAAGTGAGGCACGTAAGGTAAGGTTTTCCATTGGAAAATTTGCTGACAATGAATGATATCGGTAACGTAATTGGTAGAGTAGTCACAAAAATGAGATTGCGTACTTGTCGACAATGCATGTCTAATGTAAAGTAACCTCTTGTCACGGCCCTTTCGGTGGATTGCACGGTGAAATGCTAATGTTGGCTGGGAGCCCTTGTGAAGGCATCTCTTGCCGATCGTGGAATGAGCTCCAGCTGGAACGATTGTAGTGCGGAACGGGTGAAGTGCCAGCACACGATTCGAAACGGGAGGCGTGAATGAAGGCCATCTATTCTACTATAACAAAATTGGCACCTAATATATCGCTAAATTGAACCTATAATCTAATTACTAACTGATGGCACGCCTAGAGACTGACTGATCATTCGGATAGTTGAAGAGTACAGCGAAGCTACAAGGCTGCGCCAAACAAAATCCATCACATTAAAGCGGCCATTAAATTTCGAAATGATTGCTTTTTGGCACGAAATGAACCAACTGGGACATTGTACTCACACGGCTAAAATAGAGAATCGAACCCAGAAAATACAAGAATGCTTCAGACGATGTATACAATAAAACAATGATGATTACACTTGTTGACTACAAGTGATGGTTAAATAAGTAAATGAGGCGGTTATAAACAAATAATTTTTAACACTGAGGAATTTAGGGACAAAAGTATCACCAGCGTACACTTAACAACTCCATATATTTCAATATTTTTAGAAATTTCGACTTGCATAGGAATGCAACCGAGGCTGAATAAATGGGCTCATCAGCATACAAGTAAAAGTTGTGTAAATATCCATCTAAAGCCATGCAAAGTATACCTCGAAATATTATTATAACGATATCGTATTAATAACTACAATCCTTCACGAATGACAAATCAAAAGTCGCTCATTAAGGTTTAATGACCCTTGAGCAGAGACGTTAGATACAACCATTACGTAACATGCTAGGTCTCTAACTGAGCTCGTAAAACTAATGCTAAACTACACGGCAGGCACCCAAACACTTGCTAGCAATTTACGAGCTCTTAAATAACGGAGCAACTCGTGCAACACCTTTCGGTTAAAAAGCGAGCTATTTCTACCCGAATTCCGAAAATAATCGCCAGACAAGAGAGACTAATGCGTCAATATTTATACAACAACGTCCTTCCCCACCGGCAGGAAAAGTGTAAAAAAAAACAGACTGGCTAAATCTTGACAGAGATAACTTCTTTTTTGAATTTCTACGACAACCGCGCTGACCTCAACCAAAATAGCGGGGCTATCCCCAGGAACGGAGCCAGGAGCAGAGGGAGGAAGTCTTTCGCTCCCCGGAGAGACAGCTTGGTGGAACGTGTAGGAGGGGGAGGGAGTTACAGGAATTGACTGTCAAGTCCCAAGCCCCATCCTTCGCTATACATCTCATATAATTTTGGTTTTGCAAAATTCTGACCAGATTAATAAGAGTAACGAATACCACACAACTATAGGATTCGTGGCGAAAAACACATATGAAGAAACAATTTGCACACAGTCAAAGAAACCCCTACAAAGCAGCCATAGTCGAACACAATGGACATGCTATACATATATATCAGCCTCCTCAATAAACATAGCCTTATAATGGGCAGCACCAGATTCTTCTAGGTATTCCGGGCTTGTCTTTTGAAATCACCAAGCGACAAGACGAGGATACCTAAAAGAAGACACCGTCCGCCAACGATGGATCAACAAATTTTTAACAATCTGAATGTCGATTGAGAGACTGTAATAACGTTGAAAATCCTTTTAGAAAGTCTATGAGAATAGTGAGATCGAAATCTTACCGCACGTTGGGTTGTGGTATTCGTATGTATAAGACCATAAGCTGCCTCACCGGTGGGTGTAAATTGCATGAGTTCATTTAACTCGTAGACCGCGTTTTAATTTCCGGTCGCGATAGTTACGTTGGTAACTCGCCAACTTAAAAACCGATCTTGGGCTCGAGTCCCGCCTCGATATGGATGCTCTAAGAACAGTATACCGAACGTCTTATGCTGCAGATATGACATGGATGAGGTATTTATCTTGGGATTGGACTTAGGATTCATCTACATAATACCCTGCAAGCCACCTTACAGGTGAGTGGCAGGGGATGAATTCACACCAACCATGCATTACATAACATGCTTGAAAAGAATTAGTAATAATATTACAGTCAAAGCTTAGAAATAAAAAAAATTAAAATAGCAAATCCGAAGGATTAAGTGAACTTAGATGGCGAGGTATAGCCCAAACAGTTGGAGAACCATAAAAATTAATCTTAATACCACTACTAACAGATTTGACTCCACTCTATTTATGGATTTCAATTTCTGACTTCCTCCTTCCGACGGATCCCTTGCACAATAATTGCACACCAACCAGGAATCTATGAAGTACATGTGCTTATATATTCAACCGTAATAATGGGCCCGACATCACCCAACCCACCAGGCGCGAAACTGCCGAGAGTTCACCGACACAACGGTCGGGCGGTCGGAGCAAAAATAACAAACACGACCTCGGCACAGGAAAAGGTGGGCATCTCCACCTGCTCGGCCTCCAAACGCACCCTCTCAAACCTCCTTCCTACCCCTTACGAGCGGCATAAACACCTGCCCTACCCGAGCACACTTTAAGGGGAGGCGTATCTGGATACACACACAGTGTTGGGGGCAAGCCGCTTAAATCACGAGAATCATTCCAAATGGAAAAGCGTCCGCCTCCCCCTCCCCCCACAAACGCCTTCCCCCCACCATTCCTCACGACCCACCCACCTGTTAGCACTGTGGGGAGGACCCGAAGGGATGGGGGTGTGGAGGGAACCAGGGAGCAAGAGGTGGGGGGGACGGGCCTTGGTGTAGAGAGAAAAGCGGGGTCGAGGGGGTAGTCAGGGATTCGGGGAGCCTCCCAGGGAGGCGATGGAGTAAACGGGGTATGGAAACTGCAAAAGGGGAGAAAGGAGACTCCCTCCCTCTTTCCCTCTCATAAGAAGAGGAGAGAGAAGGGAGTATGTAGAAGGGAAGAGACAGAGCAAGATAGAGAGGTGGGAGGATCTCCTCGAGATATGGGAAGTGAGAGACAGCCAACCTCCGTCCAAGGCTTTAGCGGAGGAGGACTCTGGGTTTGCCGAGAGGGGGAGGGGAAGGGAGACCCCGATGTCGGGTGACGTCACGCCGTTCATAAAGAGAGAATGAGGGAGATTCCTTTCCAAGCGAGAAGGCGGGAGAGGGAGGGGGGATTTCTCTCTACTGTCGGCGCAGAAGTGTTCGATTGATGCGGCAAAGCGTTAAGTTAAAAGCCTCGACCGTTCCCACCCACCCTTGCATATTCTCGCGCGCGCACACATAAACACACGCACGCGTGAACTACGACACGCTCGTTTTCGGATGACCGGAAAAATTCCGCGGGTGAGCGGAATGACAAAGAAAAGCTCTGGGGTGTAATAATTAATTCGCGCGACGCACGTGTCCATGCGACCAGAAGGAACTTTGTATAGGAGATGTGAGTACGATATGTGCACGTTACCTCCCTCCGGTAATAGGTGACAAGAGTGGCATGGGGAGGAACGTAAAAAGGACGTTGAAGCAATACCACCACCGTCACCTTTCTCGTGCCGGATGCACGGCACGAATCGCGACCTTCCTCGGCAGATCAAAACCACTCGCCCCTTTCGTTAGCGAGCGAGCGCTCAACGCTCACCGAGATGGGTGAGGCTTCCCTCGTGCGGCGTTCTCAAGAAGTCCACGGTCGAATGTGACATGTGTACACAACAAAACAAGGGGGTATGGTCCACCTTTACTTCGCGCAGCCGACGGTCAACGCGCGCATCGTCGACGTGCTAGAAAAAGAGCTAAAATCGTTTCCCAGCGGGCGAGTAAATACCCCTAAACACCGCCCTTGAACGCGACACGGGAGACAGTATCAACCGAGAGGCTGAGGAAGTGTTTCCCTCGCCGGCTGTGGGGGCATTCCGAGGGAACTACGTCACTCCAAAGTACTCACGTTTTCCAGGAGAAGCCCCGGCGGTCTTCCTCCTCGGCATGGCAGGGGCAGCCAAGGCCTCTCTCTCTCACTCACTTCTCCACCACAACTTCTGCCGGTCGGTCAAATAGCCAGCGTGCACCGAGGAGGCATCCCTTCGGCAGCAATCCCACTCGCCTTCAGACTTGGCGCACTCACACAGCCATCTTGAGCACTACTACTCCTTCTCCGGACACTTTAATCCCAAACGACACGGTCGAATTCCCGGAGAACGGAATACCGTTCCGCGAGACGTCCTTCCTCCTTTTGGGCCTCGCTCCCTGACGCGTCCTCTCTCGAACACTCTCCCACTCCACAATCACTCGACGCGGCAGTCCCTCCCGCACTCCACCCCGCCTCGACGTCCCTCCCTCTCCCTCACTCGCTCTCCGCCCCTCACTCCCTGCGAACCTCTGCACGCTCAAACAGTGCAACACAGCTCCCCCTCCCCCCCACATACCCACACACACACGTTCCAGAGTTCTCACTGGGTGACGTCACGGAAGAGCAACAGAATGAGTTGGCACCGAGGTGCCATCTGATGGGCAATACGGGGAACGCTTGAAACTTTTAACATATTGCACAATAGATGGGGCCACCGACTGTTAATATTTATGAAATTGTTTTGATGGTAAAGATTACATGACTCAGACGATTAAATGGCTATATTTCACCGGAAAATCTCACTACACTACAACTGCCACATAAAATTAAATTATAATTTTCGCCAACTTCTGTGCGTGCGATTTTTTAACTTCCATATTAAATACATGCAGCTAGTAACACTGCTATCATAAACTGTCCGTAAATGCTCTATTCAGCTTCCCGTGAACATGCATGTTCGTGCAGCTTCCTATCAGCTAGCACACGAAACTGTATACACACTGGATATGAATACCCGGCAGTTAACAATTAAATTTCAATTGATTAATCCAAACATTACCTTCCTCCCTTCCAATATTCAGTCTTTTAGCAATGGAATGATTTCTTTTTAAAAGGTTAACGTAATTTTTCCAATTCTACTCGCCGGTCATGGACTATGACATCTAATCCTCAAATTCCTCTATATCCATGATATCCGTGCCGCCGGTGAAAGCAAGAAGACTGACGAATTTCCCAAGAGCCAAGAGCCAATGATACAGCACTTAAAGCGTAACCATAGTCGGCAGAAATGGCGGTCGGTGCAGCATTATTTGGAAATACTTCTTCTCGCTCTCAGAGCAAGAATTTAGTGGAATTTAAGGCTGGGAAAATGACTCAGAAAGGAAAAATGGTTCACCCTGATAAAAGGAAAGGTTTACTATATGTTTATCAGTCGGATGATTCGTTAATGCATTTCTGCTGGAAGGATCGACAGACGGGAGCTGTTGAAGATGTGAGTACTGGACTATGTATGCCCTTCTGAGTAAATTGTTCTTGCAGGTATTCATTATTTTAATGTATTTCAGGATCTCATTATTTTTCCTGATGATTGCGAGTATAAGCGTGTGAATCAGTGCACTACTGGTCGAGTGTACGTGTTGAAATTCAAGTCATCCAATAGAAATTTTTTCTTCTGGATGCAGGTAAACTGTTATTTGGCCATTGAAGTTACTCTTCTCTCAGGTACTCTCAGAGTACTAGGATGGGAATAAATATTTGAATGAAATTTTTGCAGGAGCCGAAAACAGACAAAGATGATGATCACTGTCGTCGTGTGAATGAAATGTTGAACAATCCTCCAACTCCCGGGTCACAAAGAAATGGAGGCGTGACCCCGGATGGTGATCTCCAGAATATTTTAAATAACATGTCACAGCAGCAATTAATGCAACTTTTTGGCGGAGTGGGGCAGATTGGTGGACTTGGCAGTTTGCTAGGAACGATGAGGTATAATTTATATGACTGTGTACTTCCCTCAACTGTGGTAGATGTTATAGAAATTGTTACTGGTCAGTTAATACTTTTCAACCACCGTAATCACCCTTATATCGTAGTTGAACAATTGTAATTGTATACCTCTGTGTGGAATTTTTATATATTCCTCCATGCTTGAAGAATATACATTCATTTTAATTAGCAATACACGAAAGTCTAAGTAGCCTTTAAGGCAACAAGCCTGTGTTTAGGTTAACCTCAACTAAGCATTTTCTGTGGAATGAGTAAGTTACTCTAAAATTAACATAGCTAAATGAAACAAAAATAACTGTATAAAAATATCAATTTGGTGGCTATCAGAGAAGAGATTGATTTACACCGTAAGGTGCTATAATATACATGTAATTCAAAGTAGCAATTCTATATTGTCAGTGGGTAATATCCATTGATGAGTCAAACTTTAATGTTTATTTATAGGTAGGTAATAGTAATATTTTTGAATATTCATTGTATGTAAAATTTTAGCCCCATATAAAAACACGCCTTATATACAGTGTTAATGTGAATATATTGAGCTTGGAATTTTAGAATGTAGCGGGATATTGTTAATACAATACTTATGAATCATGAACAGCAGTCCATATTATATCTTCCAATATATTTAGTGAATGACTACACCCACGAAAAGCATCAAATATTCATGTTAATCATTAACCCTTTCGCAGCTGGGAACGTACCTAGTACGATCGCACGGTAGGCTGCTGTGAACGTACTTTTTCGTTCTCACTGTTGCGCTTTCAATTTTCCACTGCATGTGACGCGTAGGTTTATGGAGAGAGTACCGTAGTGAAAGGGTTCATCGTACCATTTGTTTTTTTGGAAATTTTATGTTGTAGTTGCCTGATGAAAATCATCAATTTCTACATTTTATTAGCTGTAACATTTTTTAATGATCAGAATCCACTTATTTTTCCTTATTGTAGTCGGCCCTCCTCAAGCCAAGCTTCGCGCTCTACTTCTGGAGGATCATCTGCAACATTGGCTTCTTCCTCGACGTCTTCAGTCACGCCAACAGTCACCACTACCTCTGCTCAGCCTCCTGCTGCTTCAAACACGCAGACCACCACTACGCCATCAGAAACTTCAACTGCTGCTGTGGATTCTTCATCAGCATCTGGTATTACTTCTATCCTCCTGAGAGTACATTTACTATGAAGCAGTTATAAGTAATTGAAGATGATGATTGTTGCTGATGTGTATCCTCTTGCATATTACAAAAATTATTGGAAAATGCTTTTACTTGGAAACATCATACACTGAATCATGACAGTCTTTGTGTCCTTAGGAGTAGGTACATTTTCAATTTCACATCAATGTACATTGCCAGTATCACTTAAGAATTACCATTTTCGCCTCTTATGTCTCTTTAATTCTGAAACGTATCAGAAACATTGGCTTTGTCTGAATCTGCCTAGTTTGAACCTTCCTTTGATCCATGAAAAATTTCTCCAGAATGTACCATCGTATTGTCATCATTAGTCAAATAAAACAGGCTTTTTCCACAAAAATATATTTAAAACTTATGAAACATGCCTAAGCTTACCAAGTCGTCATGAGGTGTGTACATACATGAGTATACATACCTGATGATAGCTTTGTATACTGAAACATATTGTGATGTATAAAATATAATTTTATGGAAAGTTTTACAGTTTTATTTGACTATTTTGTCTCCCTTTCATTGCATGAAGCCTGATATTGTGAATTTTGTAATGTCTTTACTTGGGATGCAGAAGTAGATTTGTTTTCTTCATGTCTGGGTAAGCTTCAGAAGATTCTACCTCATCACTCTTGCTAGGTTGTCAGGATTCCTTGATAAGGCCTTGATAGATTAATTGAAAAGGGATCTTCTTTAACTATTTCAGGCAACCTTTGTGACAGTGAGCTTCTAAGTACCTCCCAAGTATGATCTGTGTGGGTACTTACCACTATTTGGTATTATGCCTCGTAGTCCATGTACAGAATTACAGCTATTGAGTTATGACAGTGTTTACATAATGGGATAGTTCATTTTATTTATGAGTGCTCTAGGTGGTGGATTGGTTATTTGTATGAAAAAATGTTACATTTGTGCTAGTGAGAACTTTTCATGTCCTCTGATCTTGAAATTTCCAGGCTCAAGGACTAAATCACTTCCTAATGGCACATGAACTATGTTCAGTGACCATAAATCAACTAGGGTGAATTTTTCAAAATCATTCTAGTTACAGCTAAAATGCCATGTGAATACCACTTCATATGAAGTACTTTCTAGTACGACTATTCTTCCCTCCTTACCTCTCTGTATTCATGGGCACTGACAATGGCTGTTTTGCTTGTTGCATATCATATTTTGAATTGTAGTATATCATATCATTTGCTAATGTAAAATTCCACACACTACATAATTTTACATAGCTCCATTGATTCGTGAGGTGGTGTAATAATATGTCGTGTACTCATGAAAAAATGAACGATAGCTCATGGAAAATTATATGAACAGGCATCACTATTCTTAGATGATCGTGGTTCCTCCTTTTTTTTACCCTATATTTGTCTTTCCAGGAAGTTTGCCTGCCGTACAGTTGCAGGATCTGCAAAACTTTCTTTCTAGATTGAATCCTCCGGAAGCTGACAAGAACAAAAGCCAAGGTAATGGCAGACATTCCTGTGGGTTATTATGCCAATATTCTATAGGATTGTGGTCCATCAGATTTATAGGATGGCAACTTAGGCACATTAGTTTAATTGGCAATGACAATTTAATGACCCGAGTCTTCATTTCATTTATCATATAGGGTTTAGGGAATAATTCCATGTCAGGAGTATTATTGTAAATGCGACTGATGAATACATTGTAAATCCAACTGATGAATACATTACTTAATGATAGATTTTTAATAAAACCACATTAATAGTGCAGAATATTAAATTTAATTGGGTGGTAGCAAGAATTTCAGTCAAGTCAAGGACTTTCCTTTTCCATGTTCTTCTCCTGGCAAAATTGAACCATGTAGGTGGATTGATGCTATCTTTAAATTTATATTTAAAGACAAATCTCTTGGAATGCCAAAGTGTCATGCTTGTCTATTGGTTGAAGACCAAGAAAAGATGATTGTCCACTAAAACAGTATTTATTGCGAGTTTGCCTGCTGGTGAGATTCAGGAAGTGGAATTTAATTGAGAAATGGTTGGTAGAGTACCTAATTAAAAATTTTTAAAAATAAAAAAGATATTATAATGATCAATAGTGGCCCAACTCTCTAGAAACAACACATTTTGTAAACAGATATCAGTGAAAGCATTGAGTAGCTAGAAATATATCAGGAAATACTGCTGACACTATCATTGTGATGACCTGTTTTTTCGTAGCTTGAGCTTATGAGTGTTCGATGAGCTTTAGTACAATCACATGCATATCAGCTGGAATTTGGTTTTTCACCAAAGTAATAATTCCCTGAAAATAGAAAGGTCCAACTGGAATATACCATATCCCTTCTCAGACTCATGCTCAGTGAGTTCAGAAACCTTGTGGTCATTGTAAAATCATTAGTATATAAACCCCAAATCTTAAATCGGCCAGTTCTGCATATACCCTCTCAAAATTGGAATAAAAATTCTTATATTGTACAGTTTAAAAGCTCAACTTTAGCTGTGTATTGAATGGAAATGCTCATTTTTATGAAAATCCCAATCTGTAATCCATAACCTGTTAGAAGAATGGGGGGAAATGTGCTTAGCCAGTAACGTGTGAATCCAATATCAATCAGTTGTTCCTAATTGGAATTACTAAAATGATGATCACCTCTTCAACCTTAAGTTCAGGGTAGTAAATCCTCTATGAAATATTAATGTCTGATCGTTGTGCATGATTTTTTTCATCTTAGTGGCATTTGTTGTCAATTTGCGAATCCTATCCAAAGTATGTTTCACTTAGCCCAGCCAGGGAAAAACTTACCTAGTAGTTATTGGATTTTCTGAAGGCATTTTTATGAGTATCTTCTGAGCACAGACATTATCTTGCACTTGCCATAGTCATTGACCTTTCAACAGCTCTAAGACTATATTCGATTCTTCTATTGCGTTACCTGACTCTTGTAATACCGACTTAAATATTGATGACAATACCTGCACTTTCTCACATAAATGTTTTTAATATGCTGTTCGTTTCAACTCACAGTCATCGTTAGGTACCAGTTTGTTGAGGGAAATGCAACGTTTATGTTTAGAGAAGGGACCAGATTCTGAGTGAGTTATGGAAACAGAAGTGCAGGTGGGACCAAAAATCACCCCTCCCTCTTTTCCTATATCTTAATATAAATGTTGCATCTCTCTCTTGACTGAATTTGCCTTGTACCTGAAGGTGACTGTGAGTTAAAATGTTTAATGCATTTAAAAACTGGAAGAGAATCTGTTTGATTGAATGTATGTTCCTTCCACTACATCAAGCCTGACTCTGTTCAACAAAGACATTGTGGTAGCCCAGTGGCTACTGACTCAAGGTAAAGGGTTCAACCATGAGAGTGGCTTTTGCACAGTATATTAAAACCCAAGCTCTGTGATATTGTGGGCACCAAATCTTTGTGGAAAACCAGTTGGGACAGGGAGAGAACCTGGCCTGATGTTTAATTTTTATGTTCATTTGAGTTGACCTGGTTCTTGGCGAGCTATACCTTCATAAACTTGTGCGCATAGTGTTCGAACACCATACCTAAGTGAACTTTTGTGTTGGAGTGCATTCAAGTTGTCAAGCCATCTTTATTTTGCCTTGTTAGACTGTGATTTCTTTGTTCCCTCATTTATAGAATGTTTTCTGCCCTGTTGTCTTGTTCCATAGATTCTCATCTATTGGATTTGGATGCTAAAATATGTACAGCCAAAGAACTGATAAGTTAAACTTGGTTTCTGTATTTATGTGGCCTCTTGGTGCCTTAAACCTTGTTTTGGCACCACAAAATTTGTGGTTAAATCTATTTACTACATGTCATTTGATTCCTGTGGTGGTCTTTTGAAAATTTTAGTTTATTCATTTTTTTCAAAAAATATTTTGATAGCCCCTAGGTTTTTATACACATCCACCCACTCAAAATCTCTTGAGTATTGGTTGCTGTGTCCACTGAGTATGGGAAGTTTTAAGAGTTCTTTCTTCCTGCAGTCTGTTGATTGCTATTCCTTTTCATTGATGGAATTCAACACTTTTCAATGCTTGTCATAATCATACTGGTTTGTCTTGCCTCACCTTAAAATGTAAGCTTTGGACATACTTTTCCTTTGTGAGAGTGAAACATTTGACAGTAGCAGATATTCCACAGAGGAAAAGTCATTCGCCTTGACTGGGACTCGAACCCGGACCCCCTGATTTCCGGCCAGGTGCTCTACCAAGGTGTCCCTGCATGGCGCCACCCACCAAGAGGTTGAAGCCAACATGAAACACTAAGGTGCTTACTTATAATGAATTTAAAGTTCATGAACTAGCTGTTCACGGCAATTTCAGCGGGTAGCACCACTAAAATTGTCACAGGTAGTTCGTGAACTTTGAATTCTTTATAAGAACCTTAGTGCTTCAATGTTGGCTTTAACCTCGTGGGCGATGGCACCATGTACACGACTGCGGCTGCTTTGTGACATGATATATCTAGCAGTCCGTGAACATCTTGTTCCTTTAAAGCCTCGGTAATTTCCACAGATAAAGAGGATGCCTTGGTAGCTCAACAGGTAAAGCACCTGACCAGAAATCAGGCAGTCCGAGTTTGAGTCCCAGTTAAGGTGAATGATTTATTTCTCTGTGGAATGTCTGCTATTGTGCAATTTCAGTGGGTAACGCCACTGAAGTTTTCATGGGTAGTTCATGAACTTAGAATTTGAAACATTTGAACCCTCAGTTACAATGAAAAGGTAAATTATAATGTTAAGGGATTGGTAAAGGTTATAATTGTTCTTTTTGGCTATCTTTGCAGTTTTCCTATCATCTGCCTTATCATCTGAGAATCTTCAGGCGGCCTTAGCTAATCCTGCATTTGTTAGAGAGCTGCAGACACATCTTCCTGCAGTTTCAGGCAATGAACAGCAGCCTTCAGAGCAGCTAAAAGCCACTCTTCATTCACCTCACTTTCAACATGTGAGACTCTCTTTCTTTTAAAGTTAAATGGATAATTTATTTAAGTGTTCTACTTATAGCTGCTTTACAGGATATTCTTGTGTGCATGAATCATTGATAAGTGTTGCTGTTACTAGAGTGCAAGTTCTTTCAGCTTGTATTTCTTTATGACCTCCCCCCTCTTAATTCGCATACAAATTCCCTCCTTTTTACATCTATATTCATTTCATTCTAATGCTAAGTATGTAACCAACTTATTCAAGAATTTGCAAAGTTTTTATTTTATGTTCAGTTTGTCTTAACCTCTTTTTTATTTCACTCCTAGTTTGCCCGACAAGTATCAGATTCGTATATTTTTTCTGTATGTAGTGTCACTAAGTGAGGCAGTCTAATGGTTATTGTAATCATAACATCTAGGTTTACAAATGATATCATTCCACTGCATCTCATTGGACACCAAAATCCTGGTCAGTGCTTTGATAAATTTATGCAGAACAACAAAGTTAAGTTTTCTTTTCAATCATGAATAAGTTCCATAAAGTTACACCTGAAACTGAAACCACCATACTTGTATTTTATGAAAATTCTGCAACTCTCGTGAATTTCATGTTATGACAAACCGCCCAAGTGATGCTATGCTCCCAAAAGTTGGGCAATTTTTCATTCTTGCTGCAGAACCTGCCTCAAAAGGAATCATTAAAACTTTTGCATAACCTGAATTGCACATAAGATTAAACTACCTACATGCTGATATGCTCTTGATGAATATCTCTACTGCCATTTCTGGAGTTTTCGGACGTAGGTTGACTGTACCAGGAAGCATGAATCTAGTTTCATTGTGTCCACCTCCATTAAGATGCCTGTCAGTGCTGACCAGAGTCTGTAAGCTAACGCTGGTTTTCTTAGTTTTTGGTATCTACTTTCTCAGGCGTGGAAAACTAGCACCTTGCACTGGTAAGCCTGAGTTTATTGTGCCCACCTCCATTTGGTCTTATATTCTTGTTGCATTAGCACCACTAAGTGGGAAACCTTTCTTTGAGTGCATGGGCAAAAGAAATCCAAGTAAATGGATTTGAGTTAGCACTGCCTAAAGCACCGTGCAGTAGAAAATCTGCAAATACACAGCCATATATTCAAAATGTGCTAGATTATAGGATGCAGGACCAGAGGTTCAACTGTAATCCATGAATGAATTAATAGTTGAATTTCTGGTATGCTGTTTAGATACAGTGCTAAGCTTGTTTATCCATTTTGAGAACTGTTGTTGATATGTATGCTATTTTCTTCATAAAATGCTGGCAACCATTACCTGATGGGAAGTTACTTTTGATCAAGGGGAAAGTTTTCTGCTGGTTAGAGTAGGTTTTGTTTCATTCCTGCCATACTGAGAATTTTATTCATCTATCTATTCCATCCCTACATGGTCTCCCCTTTAAGTCTGCATATTTCCCACATCCTTTCATACTATCCTTAACAGCCTTTCTTTTTCTTCTCCACTCTCTCTTACCCAGTATTCTACCTTCAATAAGTGACCATTGTCAAAAAGTATTTGTTCCATCCACTTATTCTGCCTTCTCCGAATTTCTATAAATTTAGCTTAAAATAAAACTGGGCCTTCTGAGTTTCAATTGTATCATGATGGATGTCAAATTTGTCCATGAATAGTTTGTGAATTGAAATATTTTTTATCTTATGATCCTTGCAGGCTTTGACAATGTTTAGTGCTGCTTTGCAGTCTGGCCAGCTGGGGCCAGTCGTGCAACAGTTTGAGGTTGGAGATGAGGCTGTATCAGCTGCTGAGCAGGGGAATGTTGAAGCCTTTGTGAAAGCTCTTCAAGCAGCCCTTAAAGAAGCAGAGAAAAAGGATGATAAAGAGAAAGAAAGCAAGAATGTTAGTGAAGACAAGAAGGAAGATGATGATGATGAGGGGATGTCTCTTGACTAAAAACTTCAGGAAGGATATAATCTCCCAAGCTTTGAAAGTTACAGAGTAAAGGATATCAACCTGGATATTGCCAATGACGATGTATAGCTGCTTTATATATTCTTCATACTCACTTTGGAGTCAGAGTCATATGGCCTAAAAATAACTTGTGTAATTAAAATTGCTCTTTCAAGTTTAGATCTTTAGTTTGTTAAATAGGGATGCTAAATGCATAATGTTTTGAATCAAATGCCTGAACTAATGTGAAAATGCACAACTATACCATGGACTTCAGCAATATTGTTCAGCAAGTAAAAAAATGTTGTTTTATTCAAGCATTAACCATTATGCAACCTAGAAAATAAAATTTTTACAACACCTTACAGATGCATGCATTGATGAGTTTAATCTTTATCATTTATTATTTCACTGGGACCCAGATACTGAGGATGTGTGAAGATATACTAATGTCAGTATTTTAACCATCTTTAGCCTAAAGGTTAAATGCACAGGAGTGTGATTCTGAGCAAGTGAGTGGGAGTGCTCAAGGTAACATTAGGATGTACGATTTAAAAAATAATACCAAATAGATATAAAACAACTTTTCACACACCTTGATACACAAGTTACAATAAATCATTGAGATAATTAACTGTAGTATCCAGTATTCCCTTTCATGAGACAAAGTAATTAGTCTTGATGTTCACGCTATAATATAAGTGACACATACAAAAGTGTTTATCAACATCAATAGCCTGAAATTAAAAAAAACATCGGGCCTAACATTGTGCACAGCTTAAGTTTTTGGAAATTCAATGCACCATAGGTCTTCATCACACTGAAGCACTTCCTATTTTCTTAATGCTGGATCCTTCAAGGTTATTATGTTTTTGCCAGTGGCAAGTATAGATTTATAAAACATAGGGTCCACAATGACATTAGAGACTGCAAGTTCTTTGAAGTAGTTAATTATATTGGGATGCTTCACATGCAGTACTGATTTGACAGGAACCCCTTCCATTTCAGGTAGCCATCGTTTAACCCGAAAACCTGATTCACACTAGAAAAAAATCACAATATTTTAGAGAGAATGATCATACATCTTTCATATTACATCACTAACCCTAGTTATTACCACTGCGGACAATGTAAGCCTCTTTGGTAGACCCACTTATAATTTTGAGATTACAAAAATAAGACACTTGCTGAGAAAATAGGATAAAACTTAATAAAACTACTTGTAAAATATTCAGGTAATTCTGGAAAAAATAATTAACATGAAACTTGAAAAAGTCATTCCCAACTCCATAAGTAACTGAATCAGGCATTATGGAATTTAGGGATTTTACTATAGAAAAAGAATGGAGAACAATATCAAATGCATTCAATAAAGTATTTTTGCCAATCTATAGTTAGGAGACTCACTTCTGGTAAGGGTTTCTCAAGATAGTTATTCAATTAGAAAACCTTGGAAATGATAATTAAATGTAAAAATCAATTGGTAAAAAAATACAATATTTTTTGAAATTAGTACAAAATTTCATTTCCTTTCAACATTCAGCAACATGTCCATTTGTGGCATGTAACAATCATATCAATTACTTGCACTTATAAGGCATAATACACCCTGTATGATTCTGTAATTATTGACACCAAAAGTAAATACTATCCCATGTGGAATGATACTTGGCTAATAATACAGAAGAAAATCACTGAAAGATGATTTTCAATGACTCACATGGAATGAATTTCACAATGCAAATTAGTGGTGGAAAACACATTGTTTAAAAAAGACAACCGAAGATAATGCACATAGAAAATGCTAGGAGATAGAAGGTACCAAATTAACTACATTTTAGTGAAGCAAAGGTCCAAAAACTAAGTGAAGGACTGCAAAAGCTACCTGGGGGCAGAGAGTGACCACAATTTTGTGATGATGAAATGCCATCTGAAATTCAAGAAACTAAATAAAACAATGAAGAACATAAGACAAGTACAAAAAATGAAGGAGACAAAATATTGCCTGACCTAGGAGTGAGCCAAATGTACTCACTCATAGGTATTTGAGTACTCAAATGAATATATGGGTACCTTGACAAGTGGATGAGTACCTGAAAGAACACAAGGACGACTACCTCAGTGATATTTTAATATGAGCACCTGAACGAATACCCCTATGAGTATCCAATTCCTCCCTCGATGAATTCCGCTGTTTACATTCAACCACTAAGGTAGGCAAGATTCCCACATGCTAGCCTCGAGAGCTCAGAATACAGAAGGGAACCAGATAAATGTCACGTTCTCGGGATGACTACTTGACCACCTTGAATGAAGTGGCAAAGTTGTTCCCAAATGGACACAAAAGGCCAAAGCCTTGTACCCTTGTGGGAGTCCTGCTGGATGCAATGCATGAGCAGATGCTTATATTCGATTTTGTTTCTCAGGAGCCAGGAGTGTCATTATTAGCACAGCTTGAATGATAATAATATTGCATAATCTAGGCACGCATATATGTACTTAAGGTACACTTTTGGCAGTGGAGATTCCAAGTAAGGAAACAAATTTCCATTCTGGATTTCTGGTGTTGCCTTTGATAAAAAGATTACATTTACTCCTCATTTTGCAATTGATGTCGGCTAATCAATATTAAAATTTACACATGATTAAAAAAAACAAACTTGAGGCCCTGGAGCAGTAGAAAGTCATGAGAAAGGAGACTTGGATGGTTTAAGTCATCTACCGCTTTCAAAAATTTTACTTAACATCACTAACAGCATATTTATTCCTTGATATGCATCACAAATAAGCCTTGGCACTAAAAATTATTTCTATTCTGAAGGCCATCTGGGATCACAATAGGTCTTTCATTCTTACCCTTACAACCAAATACACAACTGTGGTAAAAGTTGGCAGTAGCCTCGATTTCAATGTAACTTTTATGAACGTAACTGTGTCCGGCGAGACGTAGTGGAATGATATCATGATAAACAACAAGATATGGCACTTATTCCACAGGTTTTATTAATGGTACAACGCGTTTCAGCGGTTAAGCCATGATGGCCAACGGTTACCTGATGATGGCTTAACCGCTGAAACGCGTTGTACCATTAATAAAACCTGTGGAATAAGTGCCATACCTTGTTGTTTATCGTAAATTTTATCTATGTAACTAGCTGGTAACTAATGCTTTCGTGGTGGTGTTAGGAAGAGAATATGGCCCCTAGTTTCTCGTGAAGTTGTAATGTGAAGAGTTTAAGAGTAACCAGATTTAATGTATCAGACATTTCAATTGGAACAAGATTCCTGCAAGAATTTACTTGTTTATGCTTAAATTCAGGGTTGTGGCGACCTAGTGGGTAGAGCTAAGCTACCGACCGGATGTTACCAGGTTCAAATCCCAGGCAGGAGTCTTTCTTGACACCCCCATACTCTAAATCCTCGTGATTCTATTTTCTGTGCATCACAACTTCGTAGGAAATTGCAAGTGGCCCCCCTATACTGAATGTGAGAATTTCACATGCCAATGGCTTAGTACGGGGTGAGCTCTACCCTCACCTATCAAATACCAACCTTCGGGTTGAACACAAGTCACTCTGAAATTCATCAGCTCTCGCTATTAGTGTAGTTTTCACGTGCAATTTAGTTTCTTTTATTAAATTGAAATTATGCACTTAGAATATTTAGCTGAATAAAAAACTTAGAATAAAACTTAAGAATTTAGTGAGTTTAAGAACATTAAAACAAATTTTACGCAGAAGCAACTGCGGAGGAATAATACACTGGCATGTTACATTGTGCCTAAAATGGAATGTTGTCGGCAAACAAAAACTATTTAAAAAATTCTGCAAAATGAACAGGGTTAACAATAACTGTCTGTAAAATTCGCTCCACTGATTGTGATAAGCGATTTGAAGTGCTGTGCGAAAAATGTAGAATGGAGATCATGTTCTCTCTGATATAAGTTAAATCAAAAAATAACGATAACGCTAGTGCACGCCTCCTGAAAATGCATGATCGAGGCCCTGATGTCGAACGTGAATGTTTGTTTCATTACAGATATAATAAGTGACAGAATGGATCCTTGTGAACTGCTTACTAATTAGGGAAAATTTCATGATAAAGAATTTTTTTGGAGTGCAACCACTCAGGAAAAATACACAATGCTTCAAATTAAGGAATCACAATGGGGTCGTTTACCATATTTTTGTTATTGCCGAATATGATAGAGTTTGTAAAATAAAAAGACCCATATTTTTCCGTTTTTTGATCCGTCAATTATTTCTCGAGTTATGGGCGTTGAAAAACTAATGTTCTTACCCCTTTCGGAAAAGTGGGTGTGGTGCAACCTCTGACGCATAACGACTTCGTCCAATCAAAACTGAGCCCGCGAAGCTACTTCGCCTTATCGCAAAGGGGGGACACAGCTGACTCTGCCAATCGGAGCAGTTATGACAGCATCTGTGTGAGCAGACCTTCCGAGTATCCCCCTCCACTCCCTCCCCTTTCCACACGAGCAGTCAAGGATGAAAGGAAAGTGATGTCAATGTTATCACAGCAGCATTTTCGGTGGGTGTCACCTTTTGCTCATTTTAATTTTTGATTTATGAGTGAATGGTTATGGTTAGAAGATTAATTTTTTCACTAAATTTCTTTTTTCGTTTCCATCTAACAATTTCGTGTACAAAATTGCGATTTCGGTTCCGAGTAAACGCCCCCATTGTGGAAGTTTTGGTTGGGGTGGATTATCAGTGCAAAAAAATGTGACTTGCTTTGTGTTTGTCAATGACGTAAACTTCCATAAAACACTTTTACACCCATACCAACAGGCACACTGGAAGGGCAAGTCTGCGGAGACTGCACTTTACAATCTCTATTCAGGATTGAAGGTGAGCTGGAACATAGTATGGGGGCCTTTCTCGACATTGAGGGAGCCTTCTAAAATATATCTTACAATTAAATCTGCAAATCAGCAAGAAGGCATGGCATCCATGTCCATAATCAACTGGAAAAGACATGCTGGAACAGAGATCTATGAAGGTTACTTCAAGGGACACCTCTATAAAGGTGTCCGTGACACATGGGTAACCTCAGGGTGGAGTTCTTTCCCCACTACTGTGAAACCGGGTGGTTGACAGTCTTCTGTTAAGCTAGAATAAGACTGGTGTACATGCTAAAGGATACACTAACGATGTAGCGATGCTCGTCAGTGGAAATACCTTGATATTGTCTCTGGACTCATGCAGAAAGCCCTGGTCAAAACAATGAGGTGGTGCACTGAAACAGGGCTGACAGTGAACCCAGAAAAGACCAAACTCATATGGTTTACCAATAGGAGGAAAAGAGAAGGCTTGAGACTTCCCTCTTTACAAGGATTGATTCTACAATCTTTTTTAATGGTCAAGTACCTTGGAGTCATTCTAGATTCCAAGCTCAACTGGGGGAAAAATCTAAAAGCAAAATCAAGGAAAGCCTGTGCCTCTCTATGGTCTTGCAGGAAAGCCCTGGGCAACACCAGGAGGATTCAACCAAAAGCCATGAACTGGCTATACACTGCAGTAGTGAAACCTAGCTTCCTGTACTGCTTGCTTGTTTTGTAGATAAGGACCTGGCAAAATATTACCAAGGACAAGCGAAACCATTTGCAGAGAATGGCCTGCATATACGTAATGAGGACAACACCAACTCTGGCACTTGGGACTCTCCTGGACCTCACTCCACTCTATGTGGAGGCGGAGGTTCAGGCAAGGGCAGTAGAATCTTAAAAGTTTAGGACAGTAGAATGACAAAGGGAATTTTTGTGCAGTCACAGAACTCAAAGGATGGATCTAATGAAGTCAAGCCCAATTTTCAAATAGGCTTTGATATAATGAATTCTACATTCAACAAGTCACCCCTACTTTTAAAAATCCACTTTCCAGCTAGGGAACAGCGGGCTGAGAAAGGAGAGGAAGGACTACACAAAGGGACCCATGTATGGTTTAAATACGGCTCCACAAAAAAAGGTAGAGCAGGCACTGGTATATACAGCTGCAGCCTATCTAGGAAGATATCAATGCATTTAGGGAAATATGCCACGGTATTCCAGGCAGAAGCTTATGTTCTTCTGGCCTGTACATATGCATAGTTCAAGAAGAAGTGAACACTTTGTAATTTTCCACAATTTTATTATACCTCAACCGGTTTCAATGTTTTCACGTCATTCTCAAGAGGTTCAATTAAGCCAAGCAGCTGTCTCTGACATATTGATGCAATGACCAGGGAGATGGGGTACATCTACACGATACCCTGCAAGCCACCGCGAGGGTGTGTGGCAGGGGAAAAAATTGGAGACGGAGAGTCTTGAACTAGGGACGTCGACATTGTGAAGCGAGTACTTTACCCCTAACCTTAACTGCACTAAGGAAGGGTAAGGGAAGAAGGAAGTAAGGGATGGGTCTTTCCACACTTAGGACGATGGGTCAAGGTCAGGGATTTAACCACTCCATTGAGGAGAGTGGGGAGAGTTGCACAGAAAGGAATGCTGAGTTATTCATCGGGACCATCTCATTTAACACTTTATCTTCATACAATCCATGACATGCTCTTACTTCAAAATTCTCCAAAAAATCTAATTTAGGCCCTTTGTCACAATTATGTTAAAATATTAAGATTAAAATAAGAAGAATAATCATCACTGATTAAATGTTTAGCAAACATTGACTTGTTGTCCAAATTAAAAAGTGATTTCTTATGTTCATTGATTGTTACATTAAATTTCCTCCACGTTTGACCAATATAAAAACAATTACAATCATGTGTTGTTCAATTTAACATATAGATACCACTTTTGTCACTATTATTAACACTATCTTTGGAATTAAACAACATTTTACCAATCGTAAATGGATTATAAAAACACAATTTATATGACCGATTATTAACAAAGGGTATTTTAGCCCACTTGCATGTTGCAGTGGAAAGGGGAGAGAGGTTTGTGGATGACATCATGGCTTGTTTCTTAATTCGCCTTTCCAGTAGTTTATCTATAATTGCCTCTTCATAACCATTCCTGATGGCTATTCTTTTAATGACTCAATTCTATGTCAAACTCTCTTTGAGCTAGAGGGATACAAGCTAGGCGATAAATCACTGAATGGATTGCAGCTAGTTTATGACAGTAGTGATGATTAGAATCGTTGGGGATAACTGCATCCGTAAAACTTTTCGGTACATAGAAAAGCTATTGTCAATTAAGGCTATGGTCAAATCTAAAAAATTCAAATTCTTTATACTGACTTCCACCGTAAAAACAATGGAAGGATGTAATGAGTTTAACAAAGCCAAAAATTGGTCTGTCATTGGCTCCCGTCCAGAGACATATCACATCGTCAACATAATGAAAATAATAAAATATATTTTTAATTAGGGGATGATAGCACCTAAAGAGATTTTTCTCGAGGTTGTCCATAAAAACTTTTGCTAGGATTGGGGAATGAGGCGAGCCTCTGGCTAAACCATGAGTTTGAGCGTAAAAATTATCCTTAAAATAAAAATAATTTTGGGCAGAACAGAGTCTCCAGAGATTTTCTAATTCTTTTACTGTGGATTCACTGCAACCTGCATCTTCCAGGTGTTGAGTAGTGAGCGCAACTGCCTCTTTAGCTGGCACAGATGGAAACATATTTTACGTTGAAAGAGACCAGCTTGCCATTAGATAGTGGACTGATTGAAGATAGTTTGCTCATCAAGTCTATAGAATTCTTAATGCCGAATGTTGATTCAGGCAAGGTGTTCACTTCTTCTTGAACTATAGAGAAATTCCACAAAGTAAACTTGTCGACGATTATTTTAAGTACCTATGCAGGTTAAAACGCAGGACTTCATGACAGACTAACTCACATCTGCACCAATAGTCAAGCTGCTTTAAAAGCTCTCATATCACTGTGGTGTTAATCACGGCTGCTGCTGGAGAGTTGCAATGCACATAATATGATAGGCAGATGCAGCAAAGAGGAGCTCTTCTGGGTACCAGGTCTCGTTGGTATTACCGTAAATAGGGGGTGATCTTGCAAAAGCAAGAACCAACCAAATTCAGAATGACTCAGAAACATTTGTACCTACTGCACCCTTATTGGGGTACACTGAGATCAAAATGTGGGGCTTAGCTCAGCATTATGAGATCTGGTGGAGTACACCGAGGCTAAGGTAGGCCAAATTTCATACAGAGGGACTTAGACCTGCCCTTGCCAAAAGACTCCTACTAAGCAGGGGTCAATTACAAACAATAGAGGGATAGCTCACTGAAACTAGTGATGAGGCACCTTCATCTCCTGAAGGTCACTGATTCAGCCAGATGCAGATCGTGTGAAGAAGAGGATGAAACAACCTCTGGCATTCTCTGTAAATTCCCTGCTGTTATGAGTACTTGGAACAGATATCTTGGCTCGCCACTTTTTGAAACCCAATGAAGTTAGGGATATCCTCACAGGGGACCTGCTAGCTTCAAGCAGAACTATTGGCCTCAATGGGTGATCTCTTCAATTGTAGATGGTACAATGGAGCAACAGGCTCGGCCCTTGTCGGCGTGGTTAGAGATGGGCAACTAGGTAAATTACCGCAGTAATTTTCATATATTACCATGGTATTTTTCGTAAATTACCAACACCCCTGAAAATTTCTTCCTCACGAAGAAACCATTGGAATGCGTGATATTATTAATTAAGAAGCTAAAATGATTTTGTTTACATGGTGTCCATGATTAATTCCAATTACTTCAGAGTAAAATAACAAATGCACATTACGCAGAGGTATGTCTTTGGAACGAAAATTTCTCATAGTGTAACAAAAGAGAGGCAAATTGCATGTTGCTACCAACTTCGTTTTAATTTTTTTAATGAGTTATAATAGATAAACGTCGTGATATGTTTGATATAAGCGTCGGCATTTATATCTCAATGCTATTTGATTTCGTTTCGAGTCCTCTGATAAGGATATGCAACTCAAAACTTAAAATTACCGTAATTTACCTCAATTGAAAATTACGGTAATTTGCCCATCTCTAGGCATGGTTAAGTCCTTGCCTGCTAACCTTAGAGCCATGGGTTCGAGTCCCGCCTGAGTGGGTTTTTTCACCACTCAGGACATGGCTGTGTGTGCTCATCTGTTGTTACATTGTTAATACCCCAATGTAAAGGCTAGATATGCTGTTTTCGGTGGTAGTGGAAAATAATAAAAAATAAATAAATAACAACAGGTCTAAGTGCCTCAGGGACTCCTCAGGAGTAACTCAACCAATATTTCAATCTAATTTCTCTATTGTTTGTTTTAGTGACCTAACAAACAGTCATGAGGTAGCCATCATATAAATTTAGCAAATTTAAATCAAATAAAATCTAAATTTAGCAAATGTGAGTATAACTAGAAGCAAATAAAAACATTTAAATCTGTGTTCACTGAATAGAAGTACACCTTGTTACTTAAGCAACTTTATTGGAAGTCTTTGGCCAAAAAAAACAAAAGGAATAAGTAATGCTTAAGTGGAATTATCCACTTTTACCTATACCCTTTCACTAACACAACAAAATTTAAAGCATCTCACAACTACTAGATTTTCTCAAGAGGCTTGTACTTCCTCAAAACCTCCTTCCACTACCAAGACCTTTCTACCCCACCCCCTCCTCACTAATAGTTTCTTCCAACCTTGCTCAACCATCTGGAACTTGACCAAAACAATTAAAGAAAGATAGGTACTGAGGTACTTAACTGCACCTACAACCCCAACCCTCAAATAAAAAAGCGACCAGAAGAATGGCTTGAAGGGGACTGCCTGACTCCATGGAAAAATTTTGTCTTCTCCATGCACATGCAATCCCAGGTCGTCCCATAAAAACAAAACCCATCATACTCTTCCCCATAATGCCTAGTTATTTCTCTGAAATTCAATGGAATTAGCAGTCAATAAATTCACTAACATGAAAACTGTGGAAAATAACAAAATTATCATTTACAAAAATGCAAAATTATCAATTGATCGCATAGTGACAACTGAACTAGGGGGATACTTTCATTGTTGTGGTCATAGCTGATTGAAGACAAACACAAGCCTAAAAATGAGGGGTTAGAAGAAGAGAAAATGTAAAAGAGAAATACATACATATTTGAAATAAAGTAGAGAATAGTAGAAAATTAGTCATTTTCCTACACCTAGCATTGAGGTTTTGGCTTTCAAGAGATACAGAACACGTAGGAGTACAGATGATGGGTGGATAATGATGCCTTTTATTTTAATGGAATTTCATTACAATGTTCACCAACCTTGATCTCCAGTGACTGAAGACTGGGAGGATTCGTGCCAAATAAAAAATCCATTTCTTTTTTTCTACCTGCTGACTTGTCCTCGATAGCAGTCCCCTTCTTCCGATCTACATGGACGATAAATTTCAAAATTAACATAAAATGTCACCTACAAAACTATAAAATTCATTAATTACATCATCACCAACCTTCTTTGCCATTTAACATCCTCCTTTTCTCCACTTCGTTAGGATTTCCATCCTTTCGCTCTATTATTTTGAACAAGGACCACACATCCTTACCTTCCAAGCTTAGTTTCTTGTAATTTTCAAATCTTAAGGCGCTCACTATGGACTAAGGTAAACCAAGAAATGCGAGTTAGAATGTTTTCACAAAGCCACACAGAAATCAATGTTTTTAAGACTCTACTTATAATTACTTGGAAGATTTTTCTGTTTGGATTCTTTCTTGTGGATAGTATTACATCCTCACACGCTAAATACGCAAAAAATGTGGGAGTGCAGTTTCTTGGTTTTCTTGGAGAAACTCTAATCCAAAATACCTCTTCATGTGCTTTCACTTTGACGTCCTACGAAAAAATGAGGGTACATATAAATACAATAACCTCTGCTCTACAATCAACTGCACATAAGAATAGACCAAATGCATATTCCTTACGCAAGGCGCTTTCAACTCCGTACTTGAGGTTTTAATTCCATCTTCAACTTTTCTGTCAGATAAGACAGTATTGCTCCTCTCTCCACATAGTTTGAAAGCGTACCATTTCCTCCTCTTACTGTGCAGTAATACATCTAGAAATTTTGTGAAAATAATTACATTCAAAATAGAAAATAACGCTATCAATAACATTAACTCATTTACCTAAAAGTTGCAGTCCATGTATCGTCTTCTGTAAATATTCTTCATCAACATCCTATGAAAAAAATGATGGGATGGATGAGTGGACAGGTATTTCAATGGAATAATGCGCCTTTACGACCAAATAAACTACAGAGAACCACTCACCTCAACAGTGATGGCTACTGCCCTGTCAGCTTCTGATTTTGTATTTATTTGATGTTTTGGAAACGTCCTCAAGACACTGTTCCATTTTTCCCGTCCAAATAAGTCAATAAATGATCTTTTAAATTCTAATGTTGAAAAATTCTTTAGGATCTTTCGATATTCCTTCCGCAGGCCTAAGGAAATAGATTTCATGGATATCACTAATGACAAACATTCTTCAATTAACTAAATTTTTAAATATTAGAAACTCACGGATGAGGTTGTTCATAGCCTCTAGACGAGATAATAAAACCATTTATTCCACCTAATACCTCATTCGTTCACACGGGAAATTCTGCATTAAAATAGATTTGTCCCCTTTGCTAGTTGTGTTTTCTTCAGTGTCTTCATCACTTTGGCGCTCAAAACACTGTTGCCAAATGTACGAGGAATGACCCGCTCGGCATTTCGTCAACAAACAGGGGAGCCACATGGGAAGATATAAATTCCGCTAGTTTGATCAAACCATCACACTGTCTTACCCAAGGTTGAGACCCCTTTGGCCTAAATACATGGGGAGACTGCACCTAGAGTCGTCAATATGTTGATTCGGTAATCCGCAGGTCAGTGAGAATCAAGGTTATAGGAATACAGGTTTCCTCAATCGAGGTTGTTAACGAATCGCCGAAATCGAAGCTAGCGCCACTGGCTCCACCGCTACCACCGCTACCCACTACCGTATGCCGCTACCGTAGTGACGTCATCCTACTAGCAACTACGGAAGTGAATACGACAAAAATGTCGTGCCTTGATTAACTCATAAAACTTCAATGATACGGTTTTAATGAGTATCTCCATTTGCATGAAGTAATGTTATTTAACATCACCATATTAGCAGCCTCAATAATCCAAACGCAATAATTGTTGCTAATCGATTCGGAATGTGATGAACCATCAAAGCCACCAGTCCAATTTCTAACCATATCATAATTTTATTCACCCATTACTATTTGTGCGAAAATGTAAACGTGAACGGATATCTACTTGCATTAAATACGAAGCGACTCCTATGCTATAATAATACAAACGTAATATGTTACCGCGACATTCGTGATCTCCCTTTAAGTAACATTATCGGAAATGCAATTCTTTATTGCTGATTGATTATCGTTATGAAGGCACAAAGCCTTTAGTATTCTACACTATGCAATTGCCTTCTTTTTACAAGCAGTTAGGTTAATATACTTTGTTGTGGACAAAGCTACACATGATTGTTTCTCACTCTCCTATGGCATTGCTCCGTTAGAAAATTTAAAAACATATATATACAGGGTATACCCTGTCAATCTTATTGCTGGCAAAATCTGCATCACTTTCAAGGAAATAATTAGATTTCGAATAGGTGAGATGCTGGTACCTGAAATAGCCCACATAGCAGGAATACGTCTCGGATACATCTCTGAGACATCTCGAATATCACATGTGATGTCTCAGAGATGTTCTTGAGACCTACGGAGACATCTCTGAGACTTCTCCGAGATGTCACTATGTCCAAAAAAATGGTCTCTGAGATGTCTCATGAGACATCTCAGGAAAGTCTCAGAGATGTCTCATGAGACATTCGAGATGTATCTGAGACACCTCTGAGATGTCCCAGAGACATGCTCCATGTATGAGATTTTACTCTCAGGTACGTCTCTGAGATGTCTCGAATATCTCGTGTAATGATCCAGAGACATTCGCCAACCTTTGGAGATGTATACATATCACATATATCATACATACTTCACAAGATATTCACAGATACTACTGTAACATTATTGAAGTTTATGGACACTTAACAGCATATTCAAATGTTTACACTGTAGTTATTTAATACCTCACAAACCACCTCACTTCTCTTGAGTGGTGCGTATTAAAAAATTGACAAACTGGAATAAAGGGGAAATTATTCAAGGGAGGATGAATATAAATATGAACTTCAAATTGAAACACTCAAAATTTGACCATTTCAACTGAATCACTCATGTCAATTAGGCCAATAAATACTTTTAAAATGTTATACTGATTGTGAAATGAATACTACCTCTTTGATGTTAAAAATAATATTTTATTGGCCAATAAAATATTTGAAATTAAGACAAATTGGGAAAATATAATATACATCAATTTACACTCGCATATTCCAACGATAGCCATTTTCTTGCCCAGATATGCACCGCTGCTCCATTTTGTATTTTCCCAGTCTTTAAAAGGCACGCATTCCCACAAATAATGCCCAAGAACACCTGTAGCAATAAAAAAAAAGTAGCTGATATTTATAGTATAGAAAGCACTTATGTAAAACCTATCAAATCTTTATATCTTGGGGTATAAGTATTTATGGCAATTATAGACTGTAATGCTTTTGCCTGGGTAATATTACTTTAATAGTAATGTGTATTACGTAAGTAGATACTATAAGTTACAAAGGTCCAAGGATCTACAAACATTGCATTTCATGAGTAATCCCAAGAGTTTCCTTATTATTGCCATATTTTTGAATCACAAAATTAGGCCAACAAGTTCTAAACTACTTAGATTTCCGGAATAACTTCTTACCCACATTAACGATATCCACTCAACAAGAATGTGCTATGTTCAGGTTCGTCCATAAATATCCACTTTAGTGCAATTACAATAGTTTATTTCTGTGGTGTCTCTCAGTTCACTGCACCATGTTGTTTTCTTTCACGCTGAAAAGCATAAAAGTTATGTTGTATGAAAGGTACCTAGGTACCTTTCAAATCTTTGAAATCTTTTAACACATTCCCAATGTTTCATAGGAAAATTAATATTGAATGTACTTAATTTTGAAACAGCAAATGCAATGTCCGGTCTAATGCAGACCTAGGTTACAACAAATATTTGTCATTGTCAAGGTTTAAGGCTGACAAATATTTGTTGAAACCTAGGTCGGATATATAAACAGTGTGGAATTGACTAAAAGTTTTATTATTTTATTCGTTACCATGAATATTACAAATTTCCACAAAGTGACGCCTTCAGTGTTATCTGATAATATCATCATTTTCGGAAAATACCAAAATATTATCCATGCCATAACAGCCATGATGTTGGCTCCTTTTCCCTGAAACCGCCATAAAAAATACATACCCAGCCAGCACAGTCCGCATTGCATCTGTATGCGAAGAGGATGCAATAAGGATGCGATGTTTGACAGGATGCGGTGGCTACCAATTTTCCCTTTGGCATCCTTTGCTAGGTGCCAACTTTTCCGTGTTGCAGTTTCACCTCATGTATGATATTTTAATAAATCATGATTTTATAGTAATCTGTGACATAATGATAGATGATTCGGGAGATGGAATACGGGGAAATGTACCGCTATATTAATTGCAAAATGTCGAGCGATACATAACAACCCTCACTTTTTGCCAATCTAACCTGGTGGTAATCCCGAAATGTATTCACGCAGTGTTCCGAAGCCGGGAAAGAATTTTATGTTTTTCTAACTATGGAGGTCCCGCAGAGAAATAAGTTCGTGGCGTTGATATTGTTTTCATTTTGCAAGATAAGTAATTGGCAATGGTTTTCATTTTGAAATTAAGTAATTTGTAATTGTTGACATGATAGTTCGTTTACTCGTAGGAAATGCATCCACACGTAGTGTCTGTCGGCCAAGCGCCATTTATGCCGTATGATAATGCATTTTGGAGCCATCCAGGATAAAATAATTAAGTCCTAGAATTCCCCCACATTTACAAACGTGCATCAAGTAAGTAAATCTTCCACTTTATTGCCTAGGAAAAAGCAACTGTAGGGAATACTATGCGAAAACTGTAGTGGGTGTAAGTGGTACACCATACGGCTGATAGGTGGCAGCGCTGTGTCGCTGGTAATTCTCGTTTTGGCCGGTAGGTAGCAGCACCTACAACCGCTAGTATTCGAGGAACGGGCATCCTCTTCGCATCTCTCTACAGGCGGCGGTATCTCTCGTTCGCATCCACTCGGCAGCGGTTCGGCATATGGATGGCATCCAGATGAAAGTATGCGCGCCTACCGTTGGCATCCGGATGGCATCCATCTGCGAAGGGGATATTAGATGATTTGTGCCGGCTGGGTAGGTACTGTGCTTTTATTATTTGTCCAATGCTTTCAAGATCAGCTTATGAGATAAACTTTGCTTGAAGGTTTGGTTAATTTCACGAGTTTGAAGAAACTTACGGGTGGAATAATTCAGTCCACTGGCAAGCCTCCTTAATATCTGCATCTTTTTATGCCATAACAATTGTGAACTATACTCTTAAATGGTTGAAGAAAATCCTACAGCACCCACCCTGACAAGTTTAATTCTAGACTGTAGATTTCATTCTCCTCTGTTACTGAAACTTGAATGACCCCCTTGACATGCTAAGTCTTAGCATAAAAAATTTAACACCCACAGGAATGAAACAAAATAGCAGTATCCTTTTGTACCAACCCGCATTATTAACAGATAAATTTGTTCATGAACCTGGCACATAAAGCACATTTCAAATAGTGGCAGTATTTCCCTGAATTAAGTCCACTGATACATCACCAACCCCTCTAATTTTCATTTTATCATGTTAGAAACTGCTACTTCCTTGCTTAAGTCAGATCAAACTCTGTGAATCATATTTCTAACCTTGAGGGCATTCACCCTAGAATCATTACACCACTTTGGACTCCCCAATCAACTCAAGTTTATGGTACTCATATGAGTACCATAAACGTGGTACTCTTCCACATGGAAGTTCATCTCATCCGAAAACAATTTGTCCTTCGATGATTGTTTTCATCAGGCCATCGTGTCTTAAGATATGGCCAATTAAGTTATCCCGTCTTCTTCTTAGTGTTTTCAGCATGCTTCTCTTTTCTCCCACTCTTCTTAAGACTTTGTTTGTCACTTGCTCGATCCATTTAATCTTCATCATTCTTCTGTAGTTCCACATTTCGAATTCTTCCACCCTTTTCTTCTCCGCTGCTGCCATTGTCCATGCCTCACTGCTGTAGACAAACATGCTCCAGATGTATGTCCTGATGAATTGTTTCCTTACTTATACGCTTGTATTTCCAGATGTAAGTCGGTTCTTCTTTTGGTAGAATGCCCTCTTTGCCTGAGCTATTCTACTGACTATTTTTTTCTTGCTTCATCCATCGTTGGTTACTCGGCTTCCCAGGTAGCAGAACTCTTTAACCTCTTCCAGTTTTTGCTTCCCTAGTTTAACAATGGTTTTGAGCTCTTCTCTTTTGACGCACACCAATATCTTAGTTTTATTCTTATTGATCTTCAGATGATAACTGGCTACTCTCCAATCCATGGTTACTGAAATGTTGTTCAGATCCCTCTCTGTCTCTGCTATGAGTGCTATGTCATCAGCGAATCATAGCATGCTAATTTTTTCTCCGTGGAATTGCACTCCATAAGACTTCTCTTCGATTTCATTGATGGCTTTCTTGATATATGCATTGAAAATTACGGGAGACAGTGCCCAGCCTTGTCTAACTCCTTTCTTTATTCTTGCTTCTTCAGAGCTGGGTCCAGATTTAATCACAGCTACTTGGTAAAAGTATGTTTAAGTATTCCTAGTCAATTTACGAAACCTGGTTTTCTCCGTAACTATGGAACATTGGAGGCACGCGACAAACACCTTTGTCTTCATTAAAAAATTTCTAATGAGAATCCATTAATGTCATAACACTTGACCATGTCATGAAATTTGAATTTTATATTTTAGGAGAACAAGCTTGGAATGAAGGCGGAAACGCCGAACAACGAATGTTTTGAGCAGAATGAACTTGATTTGACGGCAGAACTTCAATTTTTGCCGCTATTTCAGCAAACTTTGTGGATTTTCATCTACTTTTCGGAGGAGGTTGAGCTTTTCGCCTCAGACTTTCCCAGAGCTAATTCTACGCACTTTTCTCACTTTTACTGTCACGAAGATTGCAGCTAAGTGAACAAGTACGCGACACATTGCTAAGTCAGTTGAAGAAGGTGGGATTTCAAAGTTATATGTGTTTAGATGAATTTCACCGAACAAATACTTTTGAATAAAAGTATCCTAAAAAAACAAGTACTCGAAAGTATCGGGAAAATGGCCGATTCCTGATACATGCCATCGGTATTGGCCCAAATCTAAATGATTGTACATGACTTGACTAACATGTATGTTCATGACAGGGTCCTTTAGACCAACCATTCATCTCATACTCCACAGTCTTTGGAAAGGGTAATGTGGGTAATACCAATATCACAAAGAAAGTGGCTGCGAATTATGTTGAGAAACTAATGTAGGAGTGAGCTTTTCACTGAATTACATTTTAAAATCTTTTTGACCACACAACTATATTTGATATTACAGGGTAGCTACTGAGATCCAATTTTTAAATTCCCTGACGTTTCCCTGATGGGCTCACCAATTTCCCTGACCGATCGCCAAAAGGGCTCCTATTATCTGAATATTTTATTTCTGCTGAATTAAATTTTCACCAAAACTCAGAAAATGTTAATTCTCAGCTGAAATCAATACATTAAAAGCTACAAGTATATCCTAATGAAAAAGTATATTAAACCTTTATAAGCTAAACTCTCATGCAAATTATATGCCCTTTTCATACACATTTCACGGCCATGTATTTTATTTCCTTAGCCGTATATATTTCCTTCGGTAAAATTACAATGACGATGTCTAATCCTTCAAGAAAGAGGTACCGTGTCATGGTAGTCGTGGGAAGTTGTGGATTACTGAAAAGCATCGAAGGGAAAGTTAAGGGCTGATTTACTGGTGGACTCCGGTACAGGCAAATGTGCGCGAAAAATACAAACTAAAGCCAAGTTGTTGGACTGATCAAAATTGGATGGCATGAGTGACATGCAGAAGTGAATAACAATTTGATTAATGCAGTTATAACCTCTTGATTGTAAGAGGGAATCAAAAGTGTACAAATATTTGTATATACAGTAAAACCTCTCTATATCAAAATGGAAGGGACCAATTTTTTAGTCATTTTGATAAGTGGAGGTTCATTATAAAGAGGTTTTAGCAAAATGAACACATATTTCCGCCTTATGAAACTTTTTAGTAGTAAAATGTGCTGCTTTCTCTGTGATTACTATATTTGTATATTTAAATATATGCAATTATGCTTTTTCATAGTTTTAATGTTTATAATAATAAAAACAAGGGTACAAAAATTACTTAAGCACTCTCCGCCGAAAAAAATTTGTAATTTCTGTTTGTTTAATTTTTTTTCAAATTCTTTTGAGATGATATCTTCCATCTTATTTAATAATAGTAGATTTTCACTGCTGCAGTCCTCCATATAAAAAAAATCTTTCCATCACAGCCAAAGCATCCTGCACCTCTTTTTTGGTTGGCTTTGGCATAAAATCCTCACCATCACTCTCTTCTTCTTCCATGTTATGGACTACTACTGGAGATTCCCCGCCAGCTTCTTCCTCCATTTCTTCGAACACCTCTCCCTCATTTGTGGCACATGTTAGCAAGACATTGTCAACATTAATAAAGTCGTCAAATGATGACTGAACATTAATTATTTTGTTTATTTCAAGCCATTCTGTCGGTTCGTCCTCATACAAAATATCTTCCTCACTGCTGTCCCCCATAAATCCAGCCTTTTTAAAACATTTTTCAATAACTTCTTCCTTCAAACAAGTCCATGAAAGACAGAGCCTGTGCATGGCCTGAATTATGTTCCAAGAGCACTTTTTCAAATCATTTTTCTCCTCAACTGTTTGCAACATGTATGACACCAGTTGCATCCTGTAATGTCTCTTCACAATGGAAATTATTCCTTGATCAATGAAGAGAACTATTTTCCAGTTTCTCACTCCCATCTTTGAGTCCAGCATGGTCAACCACTCACAGAATAAAGATGCTGTCATCCAAGAGTTTTTTGAGTTTTTGTATGAGCAAGGAAGTTTTTTTAATATTTTTAAAGCATCTAGGCTTTTTACATATTTTCCAATCACAAGAGGCTTCAATTTCTCTGAGCCATCAAAATTAGCACAGAAAATCACTGTGAATCTTTCTTTGCTTTTTTTTCCTCCATGGCATGATTGGCCTCTAACTGCTAAAGTTCTGTCTGGAAACAAGTTATTAAAAAAATTCTGCCTCATCTGCATTAAAAATGTCTCGTGGTTTATACCCGGCTAAAATGGTCTGCAAAGCTTTTTTCCACTCTTCTACCACTGTGTCACTTACAGAAGCTTCTTCCCCACTCATCTTCAAAGTTTTGATATTCCACCGTACTTTAAACTTTTGAAGCCACCCATTCGATGCATGAAAATTTTCAATGCCCATTTTCACTGCTACTTCTCTTGCCTTTTGCTGTAGAATAGGTCCAGAAACAGGAATATTTCTGGCTCTACCTTCCATCAACCAATTAAATGTGTGTCTGTCTAATTGTTCACTTTTCACCGCCCGCAATTTTTTATTTATGCATCCTCGATGTGCTGCATCTTCAGTTTCTTTACGTTTTTTTATATTTTTTTTAAATAGACGGTAAACTTACACAAGTTAGGCGTATTTCACTGACCGATGTCTTAAACTACAAAATTGTGGCTCAAATAACTAACAATGTTGTATGTGGGGGGACGGTAATGCACCCGGTAATGGACGGTAATGTAATTACAGATTGAAAGATAATAGAATGGTCGAGTTACAATTCGCGGCGAAAATATCCAAAAGTAAAAGACGACTGCCTCGAGTCGCTAGCATGAAAAAAATACGATCATTCTGGTACGGCCGTAATAATATCGAGTGTTCATAGTGAATTAAACTTCAAATGAATAGTTCAAAAATGAAACAGAATAGGCCAAATTCTCCTTAAAAGATCATTTGAACGCTAAAATATAACAAATCTTCCGATACGGTACATTAGTCGCATCAGATGGTAATCTCGTACGTGGGTATGGGTCTTTCATAGCTCGGCGTTGCGTTGAACGCTAAAATATAACAAATCTTCCGAAACGGTACAATAGTCGCATCAGATGATCTCGTACGTGGGTATGGGCTCTTTCATAGCTCGGGATTGCGTTATCACGAGCAGCAGGCTTTCATAGCTCCGCGTTGCGGAAACAAACGAAAAGCGATAAGCGTTTCGATAAATCAGCCGCAAACTCACTGCAATTCTGTACATATCGCATTAGTATTTGATAATAACTGTGTTAAATCATGTCTACATACAGTGAAATAAATATGCAAGTATTATGAGTCGCCACCAGAATTTTTAAAATTCCATCTGCACACTCGCTGACTTGGAACACCATTATTTTAATAAGTAACTTCAATGACTCAAAATATGAACTCAGTCGCCAAATCCTGTTATTTGTTAATATTAAGTCAGTGTGGAAGAAGAATCGTATATATCGTTTAGCTAAACTATCGAGATTAAGATATTATTCAGTCACTTGCGCTTGAACCACTCAATTGCAAATGTGTATAGTATGCGATAGCATCGGAGTTAAGTTTTCTGTGTCGTTAAGGATTGGTGAGGGTAAATGCAAATAGAATATGCAGTGGTGTCATTCGTGATTATTTAAACCTAAGAATTAAACCATTTTACCGTATAAATCAGTCTGGGAGTTGTAAAAACTATTAGGACCCCGGGTCTAAATCCAGCAGGACATTTGTCGTCAATATTTATATATGGATGTTTTAATGATGAATATACAAAACGCAAGCAATGCAAATCGATGAACATAAGTCTTTGACGCATATGATTAATAACAAACACACTAACGGCTGCCCAGCTAAGCTTCACTTTTCAAGCGCTGCGGGTTTTCGCGCTCCCAACGTAGAAAAGTCGGAACGGCCGGACGGAACTTTCTGCGGCTGGCGCCGGCTGAATATTTCATTCCATGGAGGTAGTTCGCTCGTCATGGGGGTGTATTCTCAGTACGAAGAGCAGAGGTTTTTCGAAAACATAGAGGTGCGATATAGAGAGGTTTCTCTATATAATTACATACACATTTTGGCGGGACCAAGAAGTTATTACGAAAAACGGAGGTTTACGATATGAAGAGGTTCACTAGATAGAGGTTTTACTGTACAAACAAAATGTAATCGCGCAACTACGAATGAGGCAATTAGCAACGGCAGCATTGTATTCAGGAATATCATATTTGAGGTTTTTTGTGACATGACTAAATTGCTTCGAGAGGGATCTATGGGGACCATTCTATAATTATGTTGAGCGCGAAAGGTGGAGAGGGGATGATGACTCTTCTTACTGTCTCATGAACAGGGGTAGGGGAATAGAAGATGATGTTACGTAAGATTTTGTTTACATGTGTGATCATACTTGTACTACCATTCTAATAATCATCGTCTCGTATTTTTATAACTGCAAGCAACGTATATACCATGAGCTACTGTGCTCCACCTGCCTCTAGATCTGAGTCTGAGAAGTTAAAGAAACGCGAGGTAAAATTTTCCGAACAACATAGCCTCGGATTCCTTATGATGAGCGGAATGCATGTGATTATAAATTTTAACACTACTAGGCAAATATCACATTCAGGATGTACAAAAGGGATACATTGTACGCCTGATTCACAACTAAGTTGTAATTAAAAGACAACTAATAAGATTCACAACTGAATGTTCCACGAATTGATGGGGTTTATTCCATGCACATCAGCGATGGATATTAGTTTTAGTTGGTGAAATAAAGGGCGGAAAAGACTGGCAGATAAACATAATGGTAGATAAATAAGAATTTCAATTTATTTCTCCCTGACCATCACTATAATTCCCTGACTTTTCCAGAAATGCAAAATTCCCTGACAATTCCAGGTTTTCCCTGACGATCGCCACCCTGTATTAGGATGCATGGATATGATATGGATGTAGGGGGGGAAAATTTCCGTAACTTTTGTGGAATACTGAAAAGGCATCAAAGGGAAAGTTAATGGCCGATTTACTGGTGGACTCCGGTACAGGCTAAGGTGCGCGAAAAATACAAACTAAAGCCAAGTTGTTGGACTGGGTCATTGGACTGGTTCCGTAATTTTGATGAAGCAAATTCATTAATCTGTCATTGTTTTTAAAAACCTTCCAACAGTTTTCATTGAATTCCTGCCATGAGTAATGATGACAATTCTTCGTTATCAGGCATGCTATATATTATCGTACTTGGTAATTTGGAAAAGACTTAACTAGGATTCAGATCTTTATTCATCTATATGATGAGCATGAAATCATTTTGTTGCAATGGTGGCTTAACCTTAGTGCGGTGATGAGTTTTGAAACAGTTTAAAAGAAGTTCCTCTAGAGAAAATAAAGTTACATTACTGAGATGAGAGTGAATTAAAAATACCCTAAGTTATTGAATAACTTCAGCTGATTAACTAAAATTTTAGCTGTGCAGCAAGCAAGAGTGATCTCAATTCTATAGATTCTCATGTTGTGCCATGTGGTTTTGGAGTATTTAGTATCAGTTGTTCTTGACATGTCACCGGTTACGTTGATATGTATATTTTCAAGTAAATGAAATTATTGAATTTTGAAGGAGTGCTAATAAATACTTAAATTTATACCTACATATTTCTGTTTTAAAATCATTTCCCTAAAGTTCTGTAAAATTGAGCACGTAGCAAGCCAGTGTTAGTTGCAAATGGGCACTTTATTTGTCACATGTAGAAAGAAGGAGCAAAAGTGTAACATTATGGATAGTTGGAATAGTATCTTTCATCTAACTTTAGATGAAATTCAGACAGAGCAATGACCAATATGAAGAATCTCTAATTCTGAAACATATGATAAGCATGTTAAAGGCCAGCAAATCGGCAGAAGATTATTTGTTCTAATGAAGAGAAAAAGGTCTGAAAAGTTAATTAAATAGAAGAAAAAACCCTTAAACTGATTTTTCATTTAAGAAGGTAACCAAGGTAAACAGTCACATTTTTGACTGAAATACGCATTGAAGTTTCATTTTCTTCTATTTAATTGACTCTTTGGACTTCTCTCCCCCTGAAAAAAATGATCATGAACTGGGATAGATTCAATATACCACAAAACATCATTGAAATATGCTTATTTAATTTGGCATATTTTCTCAAATATGTCATGCCTGTTTTGACAACATCCTCAACATTTTTAAAAATGTTTCCAGCACATTTCTAGCATAAGATTACCCAAACATTCGTACATATATGCTGCAAACATATTCAGCACATTGAAATATTTTTATGAAAATGCGCTAAGTATATTGTGAGCATCAATGGTGGCATTTACTTGGAACTGAAATTATCATTTAATACATGAAATTATAAGATAGAAAGGTAAAATGAACTCCAGTGAAAAACTTAACCTTCACACCACACCCATTAACTCATAAATTAAAAAATCCAAAAGGAGATGCCCGTCAAATGAGCTGCACTAAACACTTCTACACCATCCACTTCCCCTCCTTGACTATATTGGCACGAGTACTGGAGGGGTAGTGGGGAAAGGGAGGCCTGCGTACAAATCTCCTGCGCATCCAGTAAATAATCCAAAACAACTGACCAAATTACGAAGTCGAATATGCAATGCCATTCGAAATACCCCACATGGAGTCTAGCAACATTTTCCACCAGCAGTTCCCCCCTCCCATCTATTGTGGTTGGGCGAAGGAGCTGCAAAGCCTCAGTTGTGATTGGACTTTTCCCACACCCACTCAAGCAAAAGGTTTAAAAACATCAGTTTCTCACCGCTTATAACTCGTGAACTATGTGATGGATCAAAGAATGTAACAATTCTTTTTATTTTACAAAGTCAATGAGATTCGACCATAAAAAATATGCTAAATGACCCCATTGTGTTAATAGGAATATTTTTCAGACTGCAAAGTTCTTGGATCGAAAGCACATCCCATAATCTCAGGATTGGAATCTTGGCAGGTTCACTACCAAATGCTCAACAGAAGTTGTACAAGAATAAAAGTGAAAGGGAAAACATTAAAATAAGATGTATTTACTATTAATTAAAAGAAATGTCAAATAATACATATGTGCAACTATATAACATGTATCTCAAAATGAGAACAAATTCAACAAATACTACATTTGTATCTTGCAAGAGCAAGAGAGCATGTGTACATAGAACATATGCACTAAATATTTTTACAAAGAAGAAATTTCATAGATTAAATGTTCAAATACACATGCCCATCCTTCAAAAGTTCAACATGATATTCACTTTTCACCATTAACCTTTAAATAAACCACATCAGTCTAAATAAATCTGATTTTCTTTGATCAAACATGGACATTCTATGTAAGTTCAACAAATTTTCTTTCCTCGCATCAATGCTCAAAACAGCAGTCTAGTTCAATTAAATCCAAGTATTTAATGTAATTTATAAATAACTAAATTCACTATGATGTAACTTACAAGTAGAAAAATGGCAATGAGCCGAATGGAATCTTGAGAGTAAAGATCTATCATTTACAAAAGTACTTTCAAGCAAAATTCTTGGAGTTATACATATTTACACAACTACACAAATGGTTTGCATAGTGCCAGGAGATGGTCAACACCACAGCTAACCTTTATGACCTCAGCACCCACAGCCACCTGAAGAAGATGGATCATATTATTAAAATACTTATCATATTTTCAATTATAGACACATAATTGAAAATAAATTGTGATTATTGACTTTGGAATAAAGAATATGGCTAGCAAATTTCACTACACATCAGGAAATTAGTTTCTGAGGAATTAAAGTTACTGCATACCATTTCTGTCATGAGAGGACATTATATAATACAAATCAACAGAGATATTCAACTTCATTTTGCTAAAAAAATTAACATTTAACGTAAGTATGCTCAAAGTACCCGAAAAAAGATCTTTATCAAAAAACTTTTTCTTTCAAGTTACCTTCATTGGGAATGATTGATCCTTATTGTGCCCCAAACCTAAACAGCCAAGGTTGTTATGTCCCCATGAATACACATCTCCATTGGATAATACTGCAATGGAATACGAAAGTCCAGCAGCAACTTTGACCACTTTAGGCTGATCCTGAAACACACCAGCACCAAAAAGTGTGGGTGGTATCTGCAGTGGCTCCTTAGAATGGTCTGCAGAAGGGCCAAGCCCTAAGAGTCCATATCCCCATACGAATACTTCTCCAGACTCTAAAATAGTTCAGAGAGTCATTAGTTGCCTTCTTGGAAAAAAATTTCATTCTACTATAGTAATAGACCTCTGGACAATTTTTTAAATCTCCTTGAAATGCTATTTAAAAAAATGTTAATTATACTAAAACACCTAAGCGATGAAAACTATGCATTTATTTAATGTATTTTTCGAGATTTAAGCAAAAGAAATGCCCAGAAAACACGCCAACTCTAAAATGTATTGTGATTGGCCGGCTGAAAGTGACGTCAGGTCCTGCAATGGAGAGGAAAACGGCGGAACGTACTGTAACTGTGGACGTTGTTTTCAACATTTGTTGTCGGATTTAGATATCTTTGGTGTGGTTAAGGAAGGCTGCGAATATATATGATCTCTTTAGAAGGTATGGAGTCTGAGTTTGTCAAAGCTGAGGCAAGAAATCTTCCGAAAATCTCAATATTAGCAATGTTTTCATACGTATCAACACCGTGTTTAAATGTAACTTCGTTCAATCTTCGAAGAAAACATGATTCAAACGGAAATCCAAAGAGTTAAGATGGCGAGGTAAAAGCATGTCAATGTTTGAAAATGAATGTTCACATTTGAATTTTGTAATATTCATAATATGGCGATGATGAATGTTTTGGTGCTAGGGTCGTTCGTGAGGAACACGACAATGATACCATCGGCTATGTGCAGGTTAAGCTCGATAAAATGTTGTTCGTGCTCGTGTATGCCTCGAGCATAAACTAATATGTCGTGGAAGAACATATTTTGATGGATGGGTATACCTACTTGTCTTCGCCATAGACTATAGTGAGCATTTCGTGCAGGGATTTCGTAGGTACTTCAAGTTCGGGACCACAAAAATAAGATGTATTACGGGCATCTACTTTATCCATTTGTTTACTTTGAATTACTGCTCCAATATGTGTCGACATCTCTCTATTTTCAGGCACATGATATCATTAATGTATCATTTGGGATGTTCTCAAGGATTCGGATTAAGGCCTGGTTACATGATACATTAACCCGTACGAGTTAATGTGTAAATGCATGAATGCGAAAATGCACCGTGTAACCACACCAAAATGTACAAATGAATGAATGCGTGAACAGAAAATAGAACCTGTTCTATTTGGTTCATGCATTAACGCACAAGTTGAGCAGAAACCATTCACGCAAATGTACATTAACCCGTACGTGTTAATGTATCGTGTAACCAGCCTTAAAGGCCTAAATAAAAAATACAATGAACGTGAAAATCTTTTGTTTGTAGTGGCATAACCTTATGGTGCAGTTATGAGTTTTGATACGATTTCCAAGAACTTCCTTTTGGCAAAATATATATTGGGCTATTTAGACAAAGGGGGATTAAAAAACCCTTGATTACCGAATATACCAAGGAACTTCAAAATTCAACCTGTGTCGCAGCAAGCAAGTGCGATCGTGATCCTAGATTCTAATGTTGTGTGGTGTAATATCGGTGTATTTGGCATATTAGCTGATCTCGACGCAGACGCGGTATGTTGAAACGTGAATCTAATGTGTTACATCGTGAAGGTAATGCAAAGAAATAAATATTCCCATCTACAACTATTTTGGTTTAATAAATTGTTTTTATGTGCACAAGTAGCCATTCACGCATCCATCGTTCACGCGGACTTTCGGAAATTGAAATTGACCGGTGAAAATTACTGCTTGCGATTAATAAAAGTTAGGACTTCTAATCTTGAAAAGTAAGCAGCGATAGGTTCAGTGGGTTCAGTCTTTTAATCATAATTGAAAGTTGCTTAGCGAACTTTTTCAAGCATGGCATATTGCCTGATATGGAAAAGATTTTTCGTGACATATGTCCAGCACATTTGCCTCGTACTCTGATTACTGATTTGTGCATGTATTAAATTTCCTAGCAGTTTTTCAATCAATGAAAAAACTTTACCGAATAATATTGAGCCCATATGTCAATCGCATCAATAGTACTACTGGCGCCGCATTGTTTTGACCTAGTTTCTGCACAATTAAGATACAATTAAGTTTAATTTAGCTTCCAGAATTGGTAAAATGAATATAGACTGAGTGAATGTTTGCACACGTTTTGATTATGCACAGGTTTGATTGCATAGACAAAGTTTCATTTCGCTTGCACTTCTTTCTTCACCCATATTATCCTGTTTCGGGTAATTAAAAAAAATACTTGTTGGGAGGCATTTCCGTTGGTGTCATTATATTTTGGCACAAGACAACATTTAAAACAATGCTTTGGCATATTAAAATAAAGTGCGTTCATGAAAGACATTTCAATAGTGATCTCCTAAACGCTTCAAACTTCGCATAGAAATATACGCACCGTGACCGCTGTTGCAGGACCTGACGTCATTCAAGATGGCAGCGATGCGAATTACGTTTTTGCGAGGGTCCAGCTCGTGGCGATTCAAATGCTTATATTTTAAAAATAAAATACTTTCTGTCAAAACTGCTTTCGCAGCAAGTAATTTTTTTGTTTAAACTCTACGAAAATGCCTTTATTGGAATATGTGTCCAGAGACCTATTGTTAACATATTTAATGCAAAGTGCCTAATTAACTTGAACCTGCTAGTAATCCTCATGCTAGTTATGCCCAAAAGGCTCTCCAATCAGAGATTGATATACTATAGGTAAATGGTAATTGAACTGATACGAAAAGCCATCAACTGTATATAAACTAAGTTCCTCTGAGTGAGTACACATGTAGAGAAGAGTGAACTGATGCAGTTAATTCTTCTGTGCCAATTTATGCTCACAGTATAGATTTTGCTGGTTTTCACTCATTTCCGAACCTCTGGACAAAGTGGAAAGAGGAGTCCCTTTCTCCACATGCATCTCTACCCTTCCCACCAAAGAGAAAGGCCGAGGCTTTTTTTTAATCAATTACATACAGGATGAAAAACCTGGGCTATTTCTTTGGGGGGTAGCCATCAAAAAACAGTTGTATCTCATTCTTATCTTTCAAATTATAAATGAAGGTCTTGGGTTGCGGACTAAGATCCACTACACTATTCCCAGAGACCAGCTTATGGCCTTATAGGGTATTGGAAGGTCTCACTTAAAAAGTATAAAAAGCAACTGAAGCAAACCTGCTTGAAATTTGATTAAATGCTCTCAGGTTTTCAACAGGGCAGTAGAAACTGTGAGTTTTGATATCATGAAGTAAAGTCTGCCATTATCTTCAGATGCCACCCTGAAAACGACGGTGGACTTATTCTTCAAAACATTGTAAAAGTCATTATTGCAGCCAGGAGAGAAACCGGCTAAATTTTTAAATAGTGCATTCACTGGACAATCTACGATCCTTCTAGAATTCAGTTTGATAGACAACTGATAATTCTATTAGGTTTGACATTTGTGTGGTCAAGGATAGTAAAAGATATTGTAAAGGTTATTTACTTGCCCTACAATACTCCTGCATCCATATTCCACTCCATTTTTCCAAAATATTTGCTCATGATATTACTGACCAAATTTTCCCTTTCACTAAAATACCCTTCCGCCCTTCACCCTTTCGCTTCATATCAAATTTCATATAATTAAGGGATCCAAAAAAGAAACCAGGGATTCAAATCATTTCAACTTTGGACTAGAAAAAGTTTGCTTCTGAGGAGTGATATTTTACAGTAAACTGTATGACATGCAAACTAAAGTTCTGGTTGGGCTATAGTACAATAAATGATACAGAAAAGGCTGAGGCTTTGAGATTTCAATACTCGTAAGAAGTACTTAACACCATCAAAATATCAGAGATAGATTTTTTGATTTAAATTAAAGTTAGTAAATGTAGTCATGAGAGGGAAAAAAATCTTCCGTGAGAACAAAATCCAACATTTTCTTTCTAATTAACGGCAAATTGTTGGGTTTCCTGCACCCAAATGATTAATTTTTCAGCACAATAAAGGCAATGCATAATTTAGACAAAACTTTTCATTGATGAAGTGACCTGCTGACATGTCAACTACACACTTTTATGGTGACTGTAAAACTATAGTTATCCAAGGTTCTACTTCATCCAGGAAATAAAGCAAACTAAAATGTGGATACAGGGTTCCAACTTTATTTATTTAAGACTTTATTTGCTGCAATAAAGCTTGAGAGTTAGGAATAACCATTATAATTAGCACAGTTTCAAACATGATACATGGCCATATTAAACACACCCTAGTCACAGTCTAAACATACAGTCTTCTCACTTCGGCACTATTTTGGAAACCCGTCATCTCCATTCTACAGGAGTAAAATGAATATTAAGCAGAGAAATTTCGAGAAACTCCGATACTATCTTCCATTGATATAAATGTATTTAATTTTTTTGATCAGTTAAATATATGCTTATATTGTAGAATAAAATTGATTAAAATGCAAGTTGACTGATACAGGTCACGATCTCTACGGCTGATACCATGATGGCGTACGCAAGTCTGTGCGTTCAAAGATCGTTCCCAAAATATTAATGATTTACGCAGCAAAATTGTGAGTATTTTAGGCGGTTTTCCTTTTTATATTATATTCAGAGTTTTATATATTCATTTATTTTATTCTTATTTTTCTTAATGCCAACAGTAGCAAATGGTTTGCTTCTATACTGGAGTTTCGACAACTCACTCTAAATTGTTCTCAATGATCTTCGATGATACCAAATTTCCTGTGCTCTGAGTCAACTGGTAGGTACATTGATTGATCTGGTAGATATTTGTTGCGATTACAATTAAATATTTTATACATTAAATTTGTGACTTAAATGCTTCTAGTACTTCAATTGTTTTAGTGAACATAACTACGAGTTTGTTTTGAGTGAAGCATGCTAATTGTTGCCTCTTTAAAATTGGTAGTTTGCATTAAAAAAACTCAAGATCACATTTTGAATCTGTAAGGAAGTTCTTTTACAGCCAAAGGACAAAACACTCAATACTATTGTTGTTTATCTGCTTATGATAATGAAAGTTAATTTGGCTGGAATATGTGAATGTACTTTCAGAATTTTTATGAGTTCTTGCGCAAAGTACGTATTATTTAAATGCTCGTAGTCAGCCGATCACGGAACAAGTTGCACCGATCCTAGGGTTAATGCCATTCTATATTGAATTTTCTTATTTTGGTCGATCGAAATATTTCATACATTGATATGAAGTGAATGTCTTTAATACAGGTATCCGACGACAGTATGAAAAGGGTGGAGAATGAATTTCTATTTTCCAGAAAATGAATTCCATTGCAATGTGTGTGTTGCAGATATGGAAACAATGAAGCACTATTTGTGAAGAAGGATCTAGCAGAAGGTTATTGGTGATATCCATTGCTTACGAATTCTGTGAAAAATGTTTCGAAATATACACATTCGCCACAATAGTATTTTAGTCTCCCCACTTTAGTCTGTTCCTTTAAACGCTAAGTTCACTCTCATATCTTAAAAGGCCGTTTTACACGGTACTTTGTTTTTACAATTTCTTGTAAAAACACTTGTATGAGGAAAATGGTACCGTGTAAAGTGGCAACTTGTGTGAACGCTGTTGCGAAGGTCTGAATGACTGAATGGAAAATAGAACCTGTTCTAATTCCATTCAGACAAACAAAATTTCTCTTAGTTTCATACAATCGTTTGCACAAGTAATTGCACCGTGTAAAACGGCGTTTACAATGAACTGTAACTTTTTCCTGCTCTATTCATGATTTTAACGAGTGTATTCTTCTTTGCAGGCAATTTATGGCATTGGGAGAGGAGACAAACTTCAAGGAGAACAGCTCTTATTATTAGAAGTACACAGATTAAAGCGATCGTAATTAACGTTGCTCATTAGGAGTGTGCATAATACTGTGATTTTAATTTTTATAATTGATGTACTTTAAACGTAATATGGTTCGTGTTATATGCTAAACTATTTTTCAAAAAGTATGTTGACCCATAATGTAAAAATGCAAATGTATTTTTTGCCCTTGCTACAAGTGTTGTAAATGGCAGTGTTTCAATAAAAATGTAATCGCGGGAATGAACATGTAATTTTATTTCAGAGTTAATATTCCCCTTGGTTTACTGTCCTAGTATATTCATATGTAAATAACCTGAATTTAACTCGTTTTGATTTTCTTCCGGATAAATTTGAATTGAAAATCGGTCAATTGAAAAATATTATGGTCTGCCCTAGTAAGGTATTTTGAAAATCCCTCTTCACAGCATTTCCACATACTCAACTGGCACATTCATAAATTTGGCAACGTTTGGTAAAACAGAAAGTAGGCTCACCAGCCAGATAAGGGTTTCCCATTGCTCTTATGGGAATAGGAAGACTGTATGTTTAGACTGTGCCCTAGTTTTGGCACTTCACTTAGGATACATTACTATCCCTTCAATTATCAATGATATTGTTAATGCCTATACTAAGGAGAAATTTTCACGGAATTGCATTAAAAATAGGGCAACAAGGTAAAATTAGAGTCTATTTTAAATGGGAGAATATTTAAATTCTAAATCTTTTCTCTTTGTTGCCGAAAATTGTTTATTTAGTCGCTGAAATATTAATTATTATAGAAATTTAAGGAAATAAGCAATAGACTTAGGAGAGATTTGAAGAGAGTGAGAGAAATGTTGCAAAAAGGTCAATGTAATACCTTGAGAGGCTCCGGAGAGAGGGAGATATAGGCACCCTGTATTCAAAGGTTAGAAGGCTATTAAGCATCAAGAAGTGGAAAATGATACTGTGCATTAATGTTAAGTCAGGAGAGCTGCTACAGAACTTAGAAGAGATTCAGCATAGGGGTAACGAATACGTGAAAGAACTGCATGGCACCATCGACAGGCAATGTAACTTGGGAATAGAAGAGGAGAATGATATAGATAAGGATGAACTGGGACCAAGAGTCTTGATCCAACCATGCTAATAGTTAGGGTAAACATTACAAGAAAAGGTATGGAGACTATAATGATATCCTATCAAAGCTACTTAAGAATAGAGGTAGAGAAGAACAAGATGATTTAACAGGTTTGTTTGTACGATGTATGAAGACAAAGTTTGGCTGGAGTTTTTTTAAAAATCTGTATTAATACCTAGCCTCAAAAGAAAGACAAGGCTGCAAATGCTGAAAAAAATACACTTCATAAATAAAGGAAAAATTTCATCACTTATGCGATATCATTAGCCAATCCATGAATTATGCAACCTGGACAACAATCGCGACAAAAACGACGTGCGTGTACTGTAATCTCTTGCGGCATATCAATTGCACAGATGAGCGAGGTCATGACAACTAGTGGTACATCTAAGCAAATTTTATTTCTCTTTCATTGTGGTAATGTACTGCATAAGTTTTTAGTTTGTATTTCACGGAGAATTGAGTCCATCCACCAGTTATGCAACCGTGATGAATCACGGCAAAATCATCTCGTAAAATGTAAATGGTGAACCATTCAAAAATTTGCTAGCGTAAATAAAGGGAAGACATTACATTGCAAATATGTAGAAATTATTAGGACTTAAGGAAAAAGTCGTTAATGGTGGGAAAACGTAAATTGTGGGGACGTAAAAGCGAGGTGGTACTGTATTTACGAAAATAACTCAATAACATACCATTAGTAATAAGACAAAATGATCCTCCGGCAGCAGCATCTTTCACATGGCCCACTTGGGGGGGTAATCTCAATTGCTTTGCAGTGGATATCTGTGGAGTTTGATTATTCGTTAACAACTGACCATACTCGTTGTTTCCCCAGCCAAATACTTCACCGTCCTCTGAAATTAAAAAGTACCAGAGATAAGCAGAATTCAATCATTTTAAGCAATAGAGAATTCATACGTTGCAAAGAAAATTGAAGAAGAAGACGTAACCTTGGCGTATTAACCAAATGTCATCTGATTAGCACTGGTAACATTTAGTGATATCTAGTAAATAGGTATTTCATACCTTTGAAATTATAATCTGAAAAATGTTTTCACCCCTTAGTTTAAAAGCTTAGCATGAAAAATGTGTAATGAAAACAAAATGTCTCTTTGAAAGAGAGGAGAAATTTTCCCCTACCATCTTCAACAGACACCTTACGTATCCTAACTTTTCTTGATGAAATCATCCTCACATCAAGCTCCTCTCTCCCTAAAAATTCACCTCCCTGCCAATTCCTGCCCTTGGTTATCAGCTTATCAGTCCCGCAATATAGGCAAGAATTAAATGAATTTTATAAGGTAAGAAGACTCTAAGATACCTAATTCATCCAAACTTTTGCCTCTTCTTCTAGTATTCTTCACAATGGACAGAAACTTGCCAATTAATCTCCTAGCAAGTTTTGGCAAAAATAAATTAAAGTCACCAACTCAAAATTAAGAACTGGCAATCATTACAAGACATGTATGAATGTCATCTGATGCATAAAAGAAATGGAATAACTTTACAAAATTGCTAATAGAGGGCATCTGTACAAGCAGTTTTGGCAAAAATAAATTAGTTTTGGCAAAAATAAATTAAAGTCACCAACTCAAAATTAAGAACTGGCAATCATTACAAGACATGTATGAATGTCGTCTGATCCATAAAAGAAATGGAATAACTTTACAAAATTGCTAATAGAGGGCATCTGTACAAGCAACAAACAGCGTTGACAACATGACTTATCTTATTATGACTCATCTTCCTGTACAGCTGCATTTTATCAGTGCTTGTTGGGAACAGTTCTCCTGCATTACAACGGAATCTTCAAGTTGAAGTGGTATTCTATGTTAATTGATTCTATGTTATTCCTTAAATACAATTTTTTTGAGATCACCAATGTGTTTTCTAAATGAATGTATCCCAAAAGAAAATGATATTTTCCAAGAATCATGCGAAATGCAACGGAGTAAATAGCTATTGCTGTCAACATACTAGAAAAGATTCTTCAGTGCCTCAACCAATCAGAGTTCATGAGCCAACCAGTGACCATTTATATACACAGGTCAAAATTGTGCAAATGCCACTTTGACCTGAAGGTACCTCCTAAAACAGCAGAGAAACTGTCGTCAACAAATGCTGATCCTCACAGCTTTAAAGGAAGATGGAACCACATAAGATCAGATGCAGATGAAGCGTTCCACCATAGCTTACCCTCTATCATAATGAAAATTCTAAACACTATTCTACAAGATTTTGTTTCAAATAACTCAGCAATAGGTTTCAGCAACTATGTGTTATGGAATATAAAGACAAAAATAGCACATTTTCACTATGTGAGGACTAAGACTTTTTTTTGTTAGACATTTGCATAGTTTGCCCTCTCTTTGGTTAACATACATCAGTTGGCTACAAGGAAGCAGCAGTGTCCACCCTTAAAACATACCAGAAAGAGCAAGGATTGTGTCGGCTGTTGAAGACAACTTTTTAATCCTTTTTCCTTGGAAATCGCCCATGACATGCTGAAGTCTCCATGATGAAATTGTATTTCCTTGGCCCATCTGTCCATCTGCTCCCCAGCCACATGCCCACACTTCCCCCTTCTCACTTAAGAAGAGGCTGTTTAATCAAGGAAGGGATGTCAAGAAAAGAGTTAGAGGATCAAATTGTGGCAGAGGAAAATTAAATGACCGAACATGAAAAACATATTTAGGGAACTATGCCAAGTACAGTGGACTCTTGTTAGCTTATTTATGAAGGGACCTGAAATTATGAACTTGGTAACGAAAATAACATGCCAAACAGGTTGGACCTTCCAGGGGAAATTGAAGACGTAATTGTGAGTTACATGACTTTCAGGGGAATGCTAGGCTTCACTTTCATTTTAGTTCATTCCCTAGATAGCTGGTATTTCTTTATTGTTATAAAGCTTTATTTACATTTATTACATCTCCCAAAAACATATAATGCCTCATGTTGATGTGCACTCAGAATTTAATTATGATGATAACGACTAAACAGTATGTTTTGTGTACTGTCTGGGCAAAAAGTACATATATAGACTTGAGTTAGGGGCTTTTATCTCAAAAATGGAAGATTCTATAGCCATTAAAAAATTAGCATGTAGATAATGCAGTCCAATGTTTAATGCAGGCAATGATCTTTTTTTAATAATTGTTTTAACATTGAGAATTAAAAAAAAATAGCCCCATTTTTTTCAGAGTGACGGAAGAGAGCATCACTTTGGCAGTGTGTTATAACAATATGAAAGGCCCAAATTAAAGGGAATTATGATAGAGTACCAGTCATACTTTTGCAATCATGCGCTTGAAGTTTCAAGTTGTTTCACTTTATTCTGTCTAATTTAGATAAATGACTAAACACACACCATTTCTAGGTACCTACTATGAAACCTGGAGGCATGCAAAAATCACCTCCGTCTTCCTTTTAAAATTCTATTGTAAAGCAATCAATGTCATAATACTCAACATGATGCAATACTTAAGTTGACTTCATATTTTGTGAAAATGAGTTCGGAGCAAGGGCAGAAAACCTGAACAATGTATGAGCTGAGTAGGTTGCTTTCACTTAGAATTGAAGTTTAATATTGGTGGTAGAATACAATTAAAATCATGAATGGATGGAAGTCATCATATTCCTGACATCATGTGTCACAGAAGTACTCAGCTTTTCATTTGTTCTTACATTGACTAATTCCATATCAATGTCTCATAAAGATTGGGAAAGGGAACTCTCTATCACTAAGCGAATTAGCAACAATAATGGCTATCTGGATGACCTGAGAAATAAAATTTACTGTAAGAAATTGTGCTGAGAAGCCACAAGACAACATTATGGCAGTTATAAGGGCAGAACAGTGCAGTAGCAGAAATTACCATTTATGGGAGGCATTTCCCAAGTTTCAGAATTGTATATTACAATAAACATAAATCACAAAAATGTTATGCAATACGAAAGACAAAATTAAAAAACCTGACTAAAACAGGTTTTACTAATTGCAGAGTAATGACTGCCCAGCCAAACACATTGGGCAAATGGAGAGGAAATCCAAAAAAAGAGTACAGGAGTACGGGTCGCATCAAAGTCTCTTTTTCCTATCATCATCCTTGGTCATCAATCCTCAGATTGGTTTGACGCAGCTCTCCACTGAGTGCTTCTATCGGCTAATCTCTTCATAATTACGTATTTCTTCTCTTTCACATCCTTCATCACTTGTTCCATATACGTATCTCGCACGAGGCATTCCTTTGCCATTCTTCCCTTCCACTTGTCCCTCGACGATTGTCTTCATCAGGCCATCATGTCTCATGATGTGGCCAATTAAGTTGTTCCATCTTCTTCTCAGGGTATTCAGAAGACTTCTCTTTTCTCCCACTCTTCTTAGGACTTCCTCGTTACTTACTCGGTCGATCCATTTAATCTTCATCATTCTTCTGTACCACATTTCGAATGCTTCCACCCTTTTCTTTTCCGCTGCTGTCATTGTCCATGCCTCACTGCCATAGAGAAACACGCTCCACATGTATATTATAATAAATTGTTTCCTCACTTCTACGCTTGTATTTCCAGCTGTAAGTAGATTCTTCTTTTGATAGAATGCCCTCTTCGCCTGGGCTATTCTGCTGACTATTTCTTTCTTGCTTCGTCCATCATTGGTTACTTGGCTTCCAAGGTAACAGGACTCTTTCACCTCTTCCAGCTTTTGTTTTCCTAGTTTAACGTTGGTTTTGGCCTCTTATCTCTTGCAGCACACCGGTAACTTCGTCTTCTTCTTATTGATTTTCAGCTGATATCTCGCCATTGTCCTTTCCATGATTATCAGCATCTTATTCAGTTCCTTCTCACTCTACTACGAGTGCTATGTCATCAGCGAACCGCAGCATGCTAATTTTTTCTCCGTGGATATTCACTCCAGAAGACTTCTCCTTGATTTCATCGAAGGCTTTCTCGATGTAAACATTATAAATTACAGGAGACAGTGCACAGTCTTGTCTCACTCCTTTCTTTATTCTTGCTTCTTCATAGCTGGGTCCAGACTTAATCACAGCTACTTGGTTTTTACACACTGTGGATAATTCTTTGGTCATTGTAGGACACTGCAATTCCTTTCAAAGTACCAAGCATTGAAATCCAATCCACGTTGTCAAAAGGCTTCTCTAAATCCTTTAATGCAATGAATGTTGGTTTCTCCTTCTCCATTCTCTTCTCTATGAATAGCCTAAGGGCCAGTATTGCTTCTCTTGTACCTTACTTTTCCTGAATCCAAATTGATCTTCATCCAGGAACTCCTCTGCTTTTTGTTCTATTCTTCTGTAGATGATCCTTGTCAATATCTTTGATGCATGTGTCATCAGGCTTATAGTCCTAAAATTTTGGTATTTTTCCGCTCTATTCTTTTTGGGAATAGGAATGATGATGCTTTTCTCGAAGTCTCTGGGTATTTCTCCCATTGAGTATATGTCACAGATGGTTTTACACAGATGGATTAATGTCTTCTCTCCTGCATTTATAATTAGTTCTGCAGGAATACCATCACTTCCAGAAGCCTTATTCATGTGAAGGTCCCTTACTGCTTCGTCAAACTCTGATCTTAATACTGATGCTCCCATATCATCCACTTCGACTTCACTTTCCTCTTCAATCACTTTTGTGCTAAGATTGTTTCCGTTGTAGAACTCTTCCAGATATTCTTTCTATCTCTTCACTTTGTCTTCATTTTAAATCAAAAGTTCTCCATTCTTGTCCCTTATGGCATTGCATCTTGCGCTCCATTATTCAAAGAGGTTCCTCACTATCCTATAGGCAGCTTCAACCTTTCCAATGGTAAGGTTGTTTTCTACATCTTCGCACAGATTGTTCATCCACATTTCTCTAGCTTTCTTGGCTTTGCGATTTATTTCATTCTTTAGTCTTATGTACCAAAGCTGCCCTTCTTCAGTTTTCGTATTCTTGTACTTTCTTCTTTCTTCAATCAGGTCTAAGACTTCTTCCGTGATCTATGGCTTCTTCTTAACAACTTTTCTTCTTCCAAGAGCTTCCCTTGTGGCTTCCCGTACTCCACATTTAATGTTTTTCCAACACTCTGCCACTGATTTCTCAGTCAATTCCTCTCCTATGATGTTTCCCACTGCTTTTTGAAATGCCTGCTGATGTTGAGCCTCCTTCAGTTTTTCTACTTGCCATGTGTTCTTCACAGTCTTCTTCAATTTCTTGAATTTTAGATGGCATTTCATCAACACTAAATTCTGGTCACTGTCGACGTCTGCCGCAGAGTAGCTTTTGTAGTCCACCACCTGGTTTCTAAATCTCTGCTTCACTAAAATGTAGTCTATTTGAAATCTCCTTCTGTCTCCTGGAATTTTCCACGTGTATCTTCTTCGGTTGTGGTTTTTAAACAATGTGTTAGCAACCACCAACCTATGCTGTGTGCAGAACTCTTTCATCTCTTTCATTTCGGGAACCCAATTCATATTTCCCAGTTGTTCTTCCATCTTGACCTTCGCCTACAACAGCGTTTCAATCTCCTAAAATAATTAGGTTTTCTTCTCCTCTTACATGTTTTATGACTTCCGTGATATCTTCGTATATGTCTTCCACTTATTCATCTTCGTAGTCCGTTGTAGGCATGTAAATCTGTACCACTATGGTATCTACAGGTTTGGTCTTAATCTTAACCTTTATTATCCTTTCATTGTCCTGCAGGAAGCTCTTCACACCCATTCCGATGCTCTTCCTTAGCATCATGCCCATTCCCGCATTACCATTTAGAGATCCTGTGTGTACAATCCTGTAGCTTCCACTCCAGAAGTCTCCTTCTTTGGGCCACTTCATTTCACTGATTCCAAATACATCGAGGTCCATTCTCCGCATTTCCACCTTCAAGCTCTCCAGTCTTCCGCAGGTCCGAAGTGATTGCACGTTCCATGTATCTACCCTAAAATGTCTATCCCACTTGACTGATGTACTCTCTCAGCTAGTCCCCGCCCGGAGATCCAACTGGGGACTATTTTACCTCCGGTATATTTTACTTGAGAGGGTCCCATCACACCTTGATTGAAAGAAAAAGTGGAGCAACTGTGACTCCTCGGGATAATAATATGGTGGTTTCCCATTGCCTTCCACATCGCAGTACTACAGCTGTTAAAGTAAATTTTAACACACCTGTAGTGAAATGAGTGTCACTGTACCTCTGTGGTCCTCACCAAACGACTGACCTCTGTGGTCTCCACCTTCACTCATATGAAGAATAGCTGCTGCCTTTCCCTCTGGGTGATAGAATGCATAGTTGTTGGCAGCCTCCCGTTACCAAGTCACAGCATCTTCATAGGTTCTATATTATTTAATGGCCTATCTTACCCAGGGATAGACCAATACCCCCTTGGAATGCCGTCACTTTTTGTACACTGCTTATTCGACGAGTAAACTTGCTTATCTCACAGCTAACCTCTACATCTAGAGGTCGACTCACCATTTTCAACCCAGTGGATGCACTTAGTGGCTTTAAGCTTAGCCACGAGCTTTTTTCTATGTGGCATAAAAAAGTTGTATTTTGTTGTTATTCATATTGATGGTAGAACTTTCAATTTTGCATATATTTCAATATCCTTTGCAAGTGGATTTTCGTCTACTTCTTGGAGAAGGTTCAGCTTTATAATCATTATTTTTCTTCTCAGTACAAGCTTTTCCAAAGCTAACTCTAAGCACTTTCAATACCATGAAATTCTGGTGCTCTTAGAGTTTTGATGCCCAAGACATTTGTAAAACAAATGAACATCACAATTCAATGTGCAGCTTGTGGGTTCATCAAAAACTTTTTTTTATCATACTATATTCAACAAAATATTATTGAAAGTGACAATATTTTTTATGCGAGAATTAAACCTCTCAAGAGATACCCATCATTAAATCAACTCATAGGATGGTTATTTTCCTGAACATTTTTGGTTTGTTCCTGCTCAAAACCAGCTAAAGAGTTAACCAAAACATGCTAAACAGAATTAATGAAATGCACAGTTACTCAAACCTGAGAGAATGAATGTGCAAGTAAGGAAAACAAGCCATCAAGGAACGTCCTAACTAGAGCCCACTGTATTTGTAATGCATTCATTTTATTTAGAATATCCACTTGTTTCAGTCAATTTTCAGTATTTATTGACCTAAACTTCTGACTAAAAAAATAAATACATATTCACATGACTATACAAAGTATTTACTCAATTTTCAGGCACATAAGATCTTATTTTTCTCTCAAAAAAGTGAAAAGAAAATCATACTATGTGTTATATAGCCAATTTTAATACCGGACTTGGCTCTGAGACTATTGCCAAGTTATTTTCAGCAACAATTGGAGTTAAGAGAATGAAAAACAATATGAAATGGAAATTTTAAACCTGGAGTTTCTTAACTATGATTCTTTCTATTGCTAAAAACATTATAAAAATGTATAATCACCTGTGGTCCTGACCACACTCCACCGAAATAAATTTAGATCCATCTGGTGCTTTATGAATGCAATGAGGGATGTACAAGGAACCTTGATCTTTTGTTTCCTTTGTTGGGTGACCACACTGGCCATACTGATTGGACCCAAAAGTATACACAGAACCAGATGCCATTAGAACTAGAAGATGAGCACGACCTGCTGAGACAGCTACCACACGATCTAGTTTCTGGTTACCCATGCTGGAGTGAGCTGGAGGAAATCTACTCACAGGCACAGGAGACAAGAGGAGACCAAGAGGATGACCACGACGCACAGCATGATAACCTAAAATAGACACAATACCCTTTAGATTCGACATGGAGGAAAAGTTACCCAATAAAGGGTGCTAAAAGAGTTTAGCTATTATTATGGAAAGACAATGAGGATGAGAAAGAACAAGAAAAGAGGGAGCTACGTTTTTTATGCGAGTATGCGACATCATTCCATGTCAATAAGGGAGGAGGAAATCTAGGGATACAAGACAAAAGCAGAGAATGACCAGAGCAATGGGTATTCCAAACATTCCTAGACCTCAAGGTTACATTCAAACAGTTTGTTGTACTTGACTGTAACCTAAATATGTATCACTGAATCTACGATTTACATTTGATAATTTTTTTCAAAAGAAATAAGCATGTAGAAACAGTATTACAGAGGAAAGTTTACCTATTTGTGAATCGGTGTTGACTCCAGATCCAAAGAGTTGGTGTTCTTTCGAATCTACAGCAAAGGCTGAAAATCCATATCCACACGCAACATCAATCACCTATAAATGAATGAATGAAAAACCATGCATTACACTGCATAAGGAATGTCATGCTCACAAATGTACCATATAGCCCCATTAGTACAGGGCAAAGTTGGTCACTATACGAAAATAACATATCTATTAAGGAAATATAAATTTGAAAATTGTATTTGCCTAATATCTCTTACATTAGTAACGATAGTTTTCTGCCCATGAGGGTAGGTTTTGGTGGGGAGTCTCTCTCTTCTTTGCATTGTATTTATCTATCCATCCCAACCCTATTTCTCTCTTTAGTTCAGCAAATTTCTTTCATACATACTAACCAAAATACCTTCTCCCTTTCTGCATCACTCTTGCTTACCCAGCACTCTTAACTTTTATAGCTACCTTCAGCATTACATTGTCCCTAAGAGCTGGTTCCATTCTCCTTTGATATCTTCTATTATCTGATGCTAATATTCTCTCCTCCTAAAGCATATTCAACACCTCTTTATTTCCATCCATTGCACTTTCTCCATTTCCACATTTCTAAGACTTTTCACATCCTCCTTCGTTAACATCCACATCTCAGATCCATACAAAGTCATGCTCTATACAAGCACTCCACTAATCTTTTATTTGCATCCCTGCTGAAGATTTTTGAGATTAGTTCTCTTCTGTAGGGTACTGCCTGCTTAGCTATAGCAATTCTAGCATCATCACTACTTTTATCCAATATGTTACCCAAGCAATAGAACTGTTATTGAAAATAAGAATGAACTTTGTAATTTTCCACACGTTTTTTATTAACCAACCGGTTTCAACACTCACGTGTCATCATCAGGGACTAAAATTTTTGAGCAAGGGAAGGCCTTAAATAGTGCACTGGTGGGGGGGTGGAGGTTAACATGGAAAGGGAGTGAGGCATGGGGCTACATCACAGGGGTAAGAAGAATATATTGGAGGTTATGTCAAATGTTCACATTGTGGTGAATAATGGGGTTTACCAGAGCAAGTGGTCAACGGGGAACATTTAAAATCCGTCAAGCTATTACAAAGTTCATTCTTATTTTCAATCATGGAAAAATTCCACAAGGTGACGGCCGAAGTTGTTTCATCAATAGAACTGTTTCATCTGCCACCCATGTGTTCCATCATGCTACTACTCTTCTACCCTAATATTAAGTTTAGTCTTTTTTTTCCCAAAGAATCTCATAATTTTAGTTTTCTTCTGATTTATTTTCACCTCAAATCTATCATACCGGATTTGTAATGTGTCTCACAATGATTGCAATCTTTTGGGTGACCTTTTTAATAATGAGCACTTGGTCATCAGCAAACCTAACCAATTTAAATACCCTTTCACTTTTATGCCTTCATCAAATTCCTTCCATGCCTCTTTAACCATTTCCTCCATTGCTCCTATGTTGTAGAGAACTACGGACAAGTGGCATACCAGCTCAACCCCCAGCCCTATTCCTGATGATACAGATTTCCAATCTTCTGTCCTTACCAGGACCATCTGCTCTGCACATATAAAGGGCTGGATTAGCCATAAAACAAATTAAGCACATGCTTAGGGCACTAAGGGAAAGAGACTTCACTGAAATTCGAAAACTTCTTAACTATAAATTAAGCAGATGTATAGAAAAATAAAAATTATTTTCCACATTGCAGTACATTATGTTTAATTTCAAAGAATAAAATTTTATTTTATGGTTCATTAAATTGGATATACATAGTTTGTATTACATATTTATGGGCCCAATATATCTTATAAATACTTAGGGCCTTTAAGGGTCTTAAACCTCTTAGTGCCAGTGAATTTTGGTGGTACTAACGAAAAGTGCAGCATTTGAGAGTTTGGTAACTCCTTGTGAAAAATATAAACAATATTAAGTTACTTTTTAGATATGAATGCTATGTTTTTTATCTATATATATCTACCTATATATTAATTTTGTAGCGAGTCAGTTAGTCCGTCCGTCATTCTGTATCCGTTTTGTTTTGTTCTCTCCCAATTTTGAGCTAAAAGAGTGAGGTTTGATGCATTGAGTGTAAATTCTCTGTCTGTATGATTTGGTAGTAGTTTTGGATTTTTAGCAGTTAGTGGTGCAGAGAAAAATGCAAAAAACATGGTTTTTGAGAGTGGGAGACAACATATAATGAAAATATGGTGTCGAAAGAAGTACAAAAACATATCGGGTAATTAGAGTAGGACTGATAGTTTAATTTAAAATGGATTAATTGTTGTTTATGGTATTCTGATACATTGCATAAATGATAAATGAAATTATTACAACAAAAATAGTTTAAACATTAATTTGCTCCTCAAACCGATATATCAGCTCGTGGCACTTTTGCAACCGTGGGGCAAAAGCCGATATATCGGCCTGATGGGCTGATATATTATATATATATCAGCCCGTGGCACTAAGAGTTAACCAGCCTCTGAACACATATGTAGGTTCCCAATAAGACAACTATCCTCACGGTCTAGTCCTAGATTCCCCAGCATATTCAATAGCCTTTCCCAGTCTACTTGATCATATGTCGTTTCAAAGTCTAAAAAACAAGAAAAACATACAGATTTTATTCAGTATTTCTTTTCCGGTAATATCCTCAGGAATGCTATTGTTTCATGGGATGACCTACATTTACTAAAACCTATCTTTCCTAAGTACTTTTTGCCCTCTTCTTTAGCCTCTGTTTATTATTCTAAGAACTACTTCCACCTGGATCAAGATCAAACTAATCATTCCATAGTACTTGAAAATATCTGCTTTCTTCTTTTCAAGGATAAGGATCAACACCATTTCTATGAAAATTTCCCACTCCTTCGTACATGCAATGAGTCAGTTAATAAAATCTTCGTTTTCCAATTTTCCCTAGATTCTTTATCAATTCCACAGGGATGTTATTTATTTATACTCCTATTCTCACTTTCATTTCATTACATTGAGGTTAATACATTGACCTCAATGAAATATTCCTCTTAATTTTGCCGAAAATCTGTGAGCTCTATTGGTAAAATTATTGTCTTGTGTCTTATTGTTGGCCACACTCTTTTCATCTCTTGACAATTCACACACATTTATAATAAGAGAGGTCATGTTCCACCACATTTCTGAAATTACTATCACGTAGGTACTAATTAGATTTCTCCACCTACCTACATCCTCTCTTCAGACTTCAACCATTTACGTTTACTTACTACGAGGTCTAAGAAGCAAGTTTATCAGCTTATCTTCTCACCTGATTCCCTGTATGTTCTTTTATCTTACTTAAACCAATCCCAATTTCAATTTTCATACTGATGACATTTCTAGTAATTTTCTCATTAATTAGTCATTTCTTAGTTCTTTTTTCATTCACATTTTTTCACCTCCAGCTAAATAAAAATGTACCAATAACCCTTTTACCTAATTCCTCTCCTCATTCTCAAAACCAATTTCATCAGTGAGCTACCCATGGTATTTCTACCTTCCCAAATTCCTCATCATCCAGAATTCCAAGAGTCAGAGCCACATGACTTGATCCCTCCAAAACTTATATTCTTTTGCCAAAAGGTTATTTTAATAAATGCTCATACGTAAGAAAAATTTGAATCATCATGACAAATCCATGACATATTAAACCTAAAAGCACCAAGTTATTATCACTCACTCAGTGATTCAACCCGGAGGTTGGCTTTGATAGGCGAGAGTAGAGCTCACCCCGTACTAAGGCAGGCGTGTGAAATTCACACATTCAGGGTAGGGGGGGCAGTTCCTTTCCCTGAGCCACCTGCGATTTCCTACAAAGTTATGACACGTAGAAAATCGAATTGCGAGGACTTTAGATGGGGGTCCAGAAAGGCTCTTGCCCGGGATTTGAACCCGGGACCCTCCGAGTACTCTACCCACTAGGCCACCACGACCCCCAAAGTTATTATACTACATATTAATCGACCACAATTATTCCTGAGACATATCTACAGATAGTACTATATGTGTACCAAATTCATGGCTTAAACTTAGGCTAAAAATTAGACATACTGGTTGCATAGCAATTTTTGTAAGTTGTCAAAATCTGAATCACCAAACCTTATGGGTTTCTGCAAAATGTAATCTTGAAGGACGATGAAGCATTGACGGTGGCCTTCGTTTGCCTTTGATTTGGACCTGGTTTCCCAGTCCTCCATGCTCTGCATTTCCCCAGCCATAAACTCGAAGGGTCCTGTGGGTTCCATCTCCTTTAGGACTGTAATCAAAAACTAAGCTCGCAATTAGTGACACGTGTTGCGTATAGCATTAATTAAAATTCTTAAGGCGCATGGAAAACTCTGCACTAGTTCGTGCCGCTAAACATTTCAATATCTCTATATAAAGCATCGCCAACGATGCTCCATTCATTAGGTCCCGAAACCACGCCAATAACTATGCGGGGCAGTGCTCGCGCATATATTGCTCAAGTTTGAAAACTAATATTGAGGTTGGGTAGATGTGGAACTTGGTGAGAAACGGGCAAAAAGCAGTACAGGGCCATGGCATATATCTGCGAACCGATAATCCTAAAACGACCAACTCAAAACTTCCTCCAATAAGTTGCCTCACCTGGTAACTTGTCAGCTTCCTTCTCATCCACAGGATAACGCCTCTTGGTATAGTTCCTAAGACTACGCATGAATGGATCTCTAGAACATTTTAAAAACACTTTTTTCAGTTCTGACGAAAATACCGCAGTCACTGCAGCCGGCATTGAATACGGTCACCCTATTCACTTCGAGTCGTATACGTAAAAAGAGGACGTCTAATTAACGACAGATAAGGCAGTATTTACACTGGTTCAAACAAAAATAAATTAAGAGCTAAAAAATAAAAACGGTGAGTAGGTTCACGTTTCTCCGGCACTTTAACATTTCAAAACATTGGCCAGAAATGCAATGAAAATATCGATCAGAGGATTCGACTACATGAAAAAAAGATAAGATCGACTTCTACGGCATTGCCAACATTCAATTTTTGAAGAATTGCGTGATTTATGTGATATATACTATATCTACCCTTTCAATCAATAAATCAGTTTATGTATGAGGTGCTGAAAAGATTTTTTTCTGAATTTTCTGGTACATATGAGTGAACTATTGGGGGAAAATTCCCACATCATTACGATACATAGATATGGATACATGACTCACACCATGTTTTGATATTTCATATGTTGGACACCTGACTAATTCAACGAGGCCGACGAGAGCCCGAGACATCCGTGGATAACTTCATTGGCTTTATTTTCCTTCCTCGTGCCGAGTGAGTTCATAATTAACTATTGTAAGACTGATAATCAGACTAGTTTATAGAGTCCACAGAATGTTAACTGACACTATTCCTGGAGTTTAATGTTCTTAGGTTTATTTTCTTATTCGCAAATGCATGTTTATGTTCTAGACAAAAATATGGCTGCACCGGTGAAGAAGCGGATGGTGGGCAGTGAAGATTCCGATCATTTAGACGATAGCGGTGGATCCGACAGTGATAGTTCACTTGAAGAAGATGAATTGGATTCTGGTGACCAGGAGGTGTGTATATATTAGAATACCTTGGACAATGATTAATTGTAATCTGTTGTAGTCTCCATGTGTTTGCGAAACTCATGCATCGTTAATACTTAACATGTTGATTTTGTAGGAAATTCAAGTGGATTTTGAAGGGAGAAATCCCATTGACTCCGACTTCCATGGAATTAAACAACTTCTTCAGCAATTGTTTCTGAAAGCTCATGTGAATTTATCGGAACTAACTGAACTTATAATATCTCAAAACTACGTTGGCAGTGTTGTCAAGGTAAGTTTTTGGTGGGTAACCTTTTAGTGGCAGGTGTTCTTGTCGCTTGTGAGGGAATTAGAAGTTAATAACTCCATAACTTGCGATGTATGGGCGCGCTAGGAAAGGGTTTTTTTGCCTAAAACCATTTTAAGGGTAGCCATTTAAACCATAAAATGCATTTAATTCGATGCTGATATTGATTCATTTGCTTTCTTAAATTAGTTGCACTTGAGGTACTGGATGGAAATTTTAATTATTTTATCGATAAAAGAACGTGCAGTTCATCTGTTTCATCTGACTTTGTTATACGGTACTTTTTTGGGCAATAATTACGTTATTAGCTCCGAATTCAGATTCTTCCTTTTAACAATCGAAATTTCCTTGGCAACCTTGCGGGAATGTATTGGATATCGGGTTAAATACGATTTTAAATGGATAATTAAGCCTGCAATATTTGTAGTTCATGTTAAATGACTAATTTGAGAGTTTTCGTAAGAACTTTGGAGAAAATACTTCCATCCGGATCTCTCGTTTCATGGTGGAGTTCAAGAACACTAGCACGAAGTTTGCAGTAGCATTGAAATTATGCTAAACATTGTAACAATAATTAGACTTTTACTGCTGCTGGGCGGTTAACTGCTATGCCATTGCTACCATTTATTTTGCGTACATATGCACTAGCTATGCCTTGGTGACCCCGAAATGTTAATACACGATTGCCATTGTTTTTTTGCCATTGCGTGCGTTTTCTGTTATTTTTAGGCTTTATTATTGGCAGATTGGCATGGACAAGGCTTGCAAAATAATATGCACAACAAAACTGCGATCTTGTCGCTCCTTTTAATGGGTTTCCTGTCGCCATATGTTTTGATACCATTATTAATTGCTCATTGTTGCCATCTATTTTGCGTGATAATATCTCGACTCTGCCTGTGTTTTACCTGAAACGAAAATACATAGGCACTTCTTATTGTTGCATGCTTCAACGGTTTTGTTGTGAGGTGCATGGACAAAGAGAAAGTTTCAAGGTGCTTTAAGTTTAAAACTAAAGAAACTTTAATACTATTAACCCTTGCTCTCTAAGTTTTTAAACTTACAGTGAATAATTAAACTAATAATGTAATAAAATTTAAAATGTGAATGTGCTTCATACGAGTGAAGAGTAGTAGTAATGTTAGGTTTAAGGTGCGTCGACGGCCATGGTCATTCGCACCAACGAGTGAAGATCTTTGAGTCTGCCCCTTTGAGATGTTGTAAAGTGACCCATGGGATTCTGATGGTCTTCTGCGAGAATGAACTTTGTCCATGAGACAATCCTACACCGAGAGTGCCAAATGCAAAATGTCACCATAATGAACACCCTGAGAGCACAAAGTTTGCAGTAGACCTAATGTAAACTTAATTTCAACGTCTACATCTGGTATTCAGCTAACCCTAAGGTTTGCTGAATTCCTAGATTTATACGTCTTATTTTGGTTTACATTATGTCTACATGTGGTCGAAAAAAGGTGCAAATGTCCACCATTCGTGGTCTACTGGTAACCTCGCAAAGTTTGCAGCAAACCTAATGTAGACCTAATTTTAACGTCTACATCTGGTACACAGCAAACCATAAATTTTGCTTCATACCATATGTAATTATTACGTCTTATTTTGGTTCACATTACGTCCACATGTGGTCGAAATAAGGTGCAAATGTCCGCCATTCGTGGTCTACTGGTAACCATTAATGTAGGTTTTCAGCATACTAGATTTAAAAGAAATAGTATTCACGGTAGTGCGATAATCAACACAAAAATGTAACAAGGCAGTAAAATTTGGTTTTCCACACTGAATATTAAAATACCTACCAACTACATAGTTTAATATTTAATATACTAACTACGTTACGTACGTTTCTACAACACGTCATCATCGGGTAAACTAATAATTACGCTGCGTAGTCGAAACTTATAGTGGTACAGTACAAAGCTCACATCTACCAACAATTTATTTGACTATAAAAAAAAAGACTTCGTCAAAAATGCCGGAAAAACACCAAATCCAACCGCTTCTACAGGAATTACGCTAGAAACCATTAACATATAACAAAAATATAATAATAAAAAGCTTTATTTACCAGAAGACCAGTGCAAATGAATTATACAAAATGTACACAACAGCACCTCAACACTCCCAATCAATGGCACTTCCTTAGCGTTTTCGAAGACACTGTCTATGCATTACCAAAATTTTAAACGAAAAGAAAGAGTTCACCGGTATCACACTATTTCGTTTACAAACATGGTTATTCACTCGGCAATATAATGCAAACCAAACAAAACGGAACCTCACTTGGCATAAATTACATGAAAAAGGTCCAAATACCCCACTACAGTGCCATATCTGCTAGCAGTAAAGTAACACACGTTGAAACTTCAAGGATCCTTCGTTCAACGACGTATTTTTTAACAACTTCGTAACGTTACTGGTAACTTCGGAGAGCAAGTATTCTACGGTTGAGAAAATCTGTAAAGACAATAAAACGCAGATGCTACAGAAAGAAAAACGGATTTCTAAGCAGACATTATTCCATTGCCTTTAATTTCAAAGTACACTTACCACTACGATACAGCCTCAGTACACAAGTACCTAGCGGGTGAACCGGAACCAAATTATTCTTTAGAATACAAGAATGCATAAGACAACTGTATATTATGTAACTAGTGTGTGTAAAATAACACTTGAGATGATAAATTTCAATTACACTCCAATAATATTCTGCACATGTTTACATAGTTTACGTGTGTTTCTTGCGTTTCCATGCGCGGGCAGGATTTAACGAAAGAAAACTGCCGAAACAAGCGCAGCCAACTTGGCCACATGAGCGGAATTTCTACCGGATGATATTGTTTAAGCACAGTAATGGACTGATAATGACAAAACAAGGTTTGCCGATGTACCAGTAATTCCGTTTTTTATAAATATTTCAACGGTTCTCATGGTGAACTATTGAAAACATATTATGTTACATTTGTTTTGGTTGGTAATTTTTGGTTTCAAATATGGTCGACAGCATCCGTCATTAGGACTTTATTATCGTGTCTACAGTAGGTCAATTCTTGGTGTACAGCAAACTTCAATCATTGAAGTTATCTGTAGACATTAAATTGACCAAATTTAGACGTCTACAATTTTTAGTGTGCTCTCAGGGCAGCATGTATACCCGCAATCAAAATGTTTTTCAATCAAATTCAAATCAAATATTTTTTGTATAAAAAGTAAAAAAATTGTTTTAAACTTAATAGCATTGGAATGTCTATTTTCGTTATCGGTACATTGCAATTGCATTGCAATTCAGGCATAAGACCTAATAAATACTTAATGAATTAAAAAGGGAATATAATGTACCTACCTACTACGTGAATTAATGTGTGGTGGAGTCTGCCATTTTAGGACTCAGTGCACAGATATGGACATTGAAAGAAACTGTTACACTGGAATGGAGAATTCAGAAGTGTTTTCACCATCTATATTGTGTTTAATTTAGTAACCATTCTGAGTTTAGTTTAGTAACCATTCTGAGTTTAATTTAGTTCCCATTAGTTTTAATCAGCAAATAGTTTATTGCTTTAATTATTATGTTAACCCATTGGCTTACCATTTTTCTTGCGTGCTACTCCCTCAGAAATACCATTTATTTTGAGAATATATTCTCCTGATAAAAATGCTATAAAATGTATAGTTTATTATATATTTTATTGAAAATTTTTGTGTATCTAGGTTAATATTTTGCCAATTATAATTTGTTGTTTGCAGACGAAAAAAGTTTTTCTTTGAACATTACCATTAACAATTATACAAGGTTTGCAAAATTATTAACAATTTTTTTTCGTGCATATTTTTAAAGTTATTTAATTTTTTTTGTATTCTTATTGTAAACTCTATCTTATTTCATTCTTAAAAGTTGCATTGAAAATCACCAAAGGGTTCTGGAGATATATTATAATGAATTTGGCAGAACACTGAAAAAAAATTTTTTTTACTGTCATTGGCATTTTATCCCAAACTTGAATAGCTTCTTTCGATATTTTTCTTAAATTTCACTTGACCTGAATTCTAATTATTGGAAACTATGTGACAATGTGATGTAATTGAAAATTCTTTGTGAATAAATCGTAAGTTTTACATTTCGTATGATGGAGTTTGAAGCAATCTGGTAGGTTGAGGGCGACTTGGCATTCTTCACACTCCCACCTGGTTTCGCTCTTCTATCCTCTTGATTTGCACACCACGCATTTACGTGATGGATTTTTCTACACTGGATTTGGCGGGATATGAATTGGAAAATGTCCCCAATTTGCCGCCTGGAATCTCATGGGCGAGGGGTCTGATACTGGTCACCGGCTTCTTTTATAGACCGGCATATTCACATTTTCTAGAATTTTCTCTGAAGTCATCAAATTGAATCTTTTTGCCAGTTGTTTTCTTATATAACACATAAGTATTGAATAAAACCATATCCTTGAGATAAAAAAATTACTTTTTGTAACCTTTGGCATAGCGACGCATAACAGGAAACGATGCTAATTGCTGATCCTGCCTGTCAACAGTATGCATTTGTATGTTGTAATCGGGAATGACTTTTGGTCTTATGATTGATTCTTTAGTTCTTACTGATTTCTTTCTAGTATCAGTCATTTCCAAGGTCTTGTGTTATGTTGTTAGTGCATGCACGTCTTTTTTATCTCTCCATTTCATAGCAGCGATTCCATTGCTATAAACTACTTTTGTTTCCCTTTTCTTCAACTGTATATTTTTGAGTTCTGCTGGATATTCCTTCGGTTTATTCTAACTGTGCCTAAGGCATTAGTTTTCTCATCAATCGACTTGAGAAATAGATCGGATGATGTGTACCAATTATCTAACGCCGCAGTGTAACCCTTGCGAAGTAATTATGCAAAAGTTTTAGTACTATTGCTGCACTTGAAGGAATTTCATTTGCTCCGGGCGGTTTTTTCCCAGGGTAAATTGAATATTGTAGGCAGTACCCTGATGAGCTTTCACATAATTTGTAGAACTTGATTCCAAATCGAGCATGTTTACTTGGGTTGTACTGGGCATAGCAGAGTGCCACGAAATTTCATCAAGCTCTCATCCACGGCAAGATTTCTCTCCGGTGTGTACATGGCTCTAAATTTTTTATTTATGTAGTCGGTCACTGGAGATATATTTTTTCAGCCTATCATTTTCATTCACTTTTGAATTATCAACATAATGCAAGAATTTTGATAACAACAAAAATTTATATGCCATAACTCAGCCAAAAAAAGGCATTTCTGTCACGGTGCACGGATTCCAGTATTTTTGAAGTTTATTTTTTTTTTTCAATTGTGCCATTAGCACACACAATGAGAATTATGCCTGAATCTCATCTCTAGTTGTTTCAAACCACCCTTTCCTAAGATCACTTTTTCAATTTTTTTCGTAGTACAAAAAGGCATCTGCATACTTGTTGGTTTCAGTTGCGATGAGTTCCTAAAAATCACCTTCAAGAAACTGGAAGAAGTCTCTCTCACTAGGATTGTTTCCCACGCTCCTAAGAATTATTTCATTTATGCCAGGTTTACCAGAGAATCTAAATTATTTCAACTCTGGTTGCTTTTACACCAATGCCAATTGTTGTCTACCTTAGCCTATTTTGGATACGCCGGACAAATACTGCCTTCATTTTCGCTGGAAATTCGTCTTCTTCACTGCTCACAGTTTCTGAATAATCAGAGTTATTGGTGTCACTTTCTTCACTGTTATCACTTGCACTGATGTCACTATCAAAAATAAACTTTTATACATCATCGTCCGTAACAATCTTACCCTTTTTGCCGGCCATTGCTTCGTGAGGAGCACAAGTATACGCGGCCTCGAGCACGAGCATCCGTGGCTGTGGTGGCAGGGATACTGGCTGCTAACTAATACGTATTATCAGAAGGTCAAGCCTTCATTCAGTAATTCTATCTTCTTTGTTGATGTAGTAGCAAATAGGAAAAGATGAAATGCAACTTTTTTGAGGCAGCAGAAAAGATTGTATTATCTTTTGCATTGTAGCAAGTACACTGAAGATGAAGATAATGGGTATCTTGCGCTTACGCGATGGCACTCATCAGATATACAAAGTGTAATGTTGCTTTCATAATCTCATGATGGCAATGAATTGGTGTCTCAGCAATACTGCGTCAAATAGGAGGAGGATAGGAGAGAAAGGAGACAAAGTAAGTTGGTGCTGAATGTGCATTGGGTTCACGATAAATGATGACGGCGTGGCGAAAATACTTTCAAACCATCGAGTGTATAAAAGAATAAAATATGAACTGCAATACGATAACAGCGTCGGAATTTGCATTGGGAGAACATAAAAGCAATAAAGAACATAAAATATGAATCTATCTGAAATTTATGCTCCAAATGAGGGTTGGAAAAAAAATTAATATACTAGACCGGTGAATCGCCTTCTTTGTAAGCCAATGGATTAAAAGTTTTTCACTCCTCATTGATATTTAACGTGCTCCTTCCGCTAGTATTCAATATTTTTGTTAATAGTATTCAATTTCTCAGCAATTACAGTGTAGCCTGCTGGTTCCTAACAATTTTGAATGCAATATCTTGCTCATGTTCTTCTGCAATTCTCTATCCGATTTGTACATCTATGCATCATTAAATTATTTTACGACATACATGGGTAATTCTGAGGTTAAGGACAGTATAGATATGAATTAACTGCGATGTACTGCCTGAATTCAGTGCAATATTTTGATTGTAATCCCGTCATGATACCATATGACCTTTAAATGGAAGTAGTCGCATATTTATTATGCATCTTTGTTATGTCCTCTGGCATGGCTCTGCAATATGTCCTCCCATCTATCAGCAGGCCCTCGTCATTTCTTTCGTATGACAATCAATTGAAGGGTCAATAGTGATCATGCCATTGCAACGCATGTTGTCCAAGTCGACGATAATATGCGAGCAGTAGGTGATGAAAGATTCTTTAATTGGAATTGAATATGTATATGGTTTGAATTTAGAAATAATTGTGTTCTGTTGTAAATTACTTATGTAAATCTTAACACAGGTGCCTTTGTGGGGTCACGTGGAAGTTCTGCTTATTTTTGTGGCATTAGTTTCGTCTGAGATGAGCATTACTTAAGACTTCTATGTAATGGGGGTCACAGCAAATAATTTTCTTCTTTCACCTGTGAATCCAGAGACCAGTGTGATGAATAATTTTATGAATGGAAATCATCCAATTATATAATATTATTCTTTGCCGAAATTGATGGGATTTCATTTTGTAGGTCATTTACTTATCACAGTGTTGGGACATATTTAACAGTAATGAAATTTGCACCGCTGTATTTGTTAAAACTTGAAAAATGAGTAATTCTAATTGTACCTCATACCATGATAATAATAATAATTGTTGATTCGCATTGCATACCATACCTCATTAACATCTTGAATACCTAACATCATTCATGGGTCATTCCACGTCAGTTCAACCACACTTAATGTAGGAAAAGTTTCAATCCATTTTACTTGTGTTATGTTGTGGAGAATCCTCTTCTGTTAACACAGTACTGCATGCATGTTACACTAATTAAAAAAATGGGTGTAGTGTGGAAATTAAGTATCACAAGGAATACTTAATATTAGAGATGGGTCGAATAGCAAATTTCTCGAACTCTAATATCGAATTCGAATATTAAATCATAGCTCGAATACCTCGAATTTTGAATGTCTCGAATACTAGAATTTCACATTGAATATTAATTATACCACTGTAGTTGATGTTTGCATAAGTAAAATGGTATCCTCAATAAAATTAAAAAAAATAACTCCTTTATTTTAAAATTTCAAATTTAATGAAATCAATAAAATCATATGCATCAATAATATCATTTAAAACTTATTGCCTGCTATAGATTTTTATTTAAGAATACAAGAATCCTCGCACATTCAGGATCTAATCTGCTTCTTTTCTCCTCACAAATTAAACCTGAGGTGCTGAAGAGTCGACCAGAAAAAACTGTTAATGGCAGAGTGATTAAATACTTTGAAGATAATTTTTTCAAGTGAGAATATGGACTATTCATTTTCCAGTAATCAAAAATGTTTTCACAGGTGAAGCAAACCTTCTGCTAGGTATCTTCGAATTTCTTTATCTGGAATTCCCTGACACTTTCTGCTAGAACCTGGTGCTTTTCGCATTAATTTGGAATAAATTCCCCACATTGTGTATTCATACTTTACATCAGCTTTTTTCAGTTGCACTTTTCTTGAGCTATCTCTTTGTTTTGGGTAACATTGTTCAAATAGACCTATCATCTATAAAGCCAATTGATTTTTCATTATTTCAACATAATTTGAATCTTGAAAAACACTTGATTTTGAATGGTGGATCAAGAATTGTGGCAAATGTGTATAATTTTTTTTTCCAAAAATTCTTGCCGACTTTTGGTGGAAAAACAGTAAATCATTGGCGAAACCTTGCACATGACTGTGTGGAAACTTCAAGGAAACTAATGGTGCTATTCGCAAGAGGGATGACTTCAGAAACTGTCACTCTACTTCCTATAACAACAAATGTTGTTCTTTCAAAAACATCCAGAACATCAATCAATTGCTCGATAGCCCGCCATTTTGGTGGAGTTATGTCTACATCAAAACTCAGGTTAGAGGCAGCTAATGCTATTGCTTGCTTCTGCTCCAGAAGACGCCTCATCATTTGTGAAAGGGAGTTCCACCTTGTGGGTTCATCCTGGATGGGCTTAGGCTCTTTAATATTCAGATATATTTGGGCCAATTTCAGTTGTTCGTTGCTGTAGTGGAATGCTTGAAGTGACCGACAACCCTGCGACATTTTGCTGCAAGATCTTTCTCCATCGGTTTGCTGAGGATGCCTTCTGTAATCACTTGAAGAGTTTGAACTAAGCAGAAAATGTGATCAAATAGACTACTTTCAAGTGCAGAAGCAATGTTCCTCCCATTATCTCTGACAATGCATACAATTTTGTTATTAAAACCTCAATCTTCAACACTTTGTGTGATGAAGTTGCAAATATTCACTCCAGAGTGTGAAATCTCTATAAATGGCACACAATCTAAGCATACATGACGTTAACCCTTTCGCTACGAACGCCGTTTATAAACGCCGCTGATTTTTCACTCCTGTGAACGAAGGCCGTCTATAAACGCCGCAGATTTTTCTACGCAAGAGAACGAAGGGCGTCTTAAAACGTCGCTAGGGCCAGGTAGGCAGAAAAGGTCCAAGGTGTCATAAAGGACCCTTCCTCGCGGCTCTGAAGACCCTTCCTCGGCTTAGAGGCGGGGATTATCTCGACCCTTCTTCGCAGCGCGAGCCTCACACTCGGCAGTTGTTCGTGGTCACTTCTTTGTGTATGCAGTGGGAAAACCAAAATGATATTTGTTTCTAAATCACATTATTGAGTTCCATAAGTTAATTGCTTATGTTTTTTTGAATCTCTAGAAATTTTAAACGGAACTCTAACGTTATTATTAACAGAGTTCACCTGTCAATGAGATTCAAACCGATTTGGGAGAATTTTTCATTGCAGTGAGGAACTAAGACTTACGTTTTTTTATGATTTGACGATAAGGTACTACCGATATTTTTCTCTCCGTTTTACTTGTTTATGAACATATATTGGAAAACAACTGCAATGGTAATACCACGCAACATACCGCGAAATCTATTATGTCTACATTATAGGTTGAAGATCCCGCTGAAGGGTGTGGTTTATGGTAATTCATTAGCAGTCAATAAACTTTACTTTCTTGTAACTGAATCTTTTTGGTGTAACTGCCATTCAGCTATAAAAAGTATCTTTCAAGCTGAAAAGCATTCAAATTTGTTCTGTGTAATGCGGCTAAGAGTGATCATTATGTTGTAATCATTTATGTTAAAACTGGAAGAAAACCGCATGCGTGCCTGATGGAATATTGGGAGGTACAATAAATAATTGCTAGGCCGAAAAATCTATCTCGCGCTACCATTGCGAATATATTTACATAAAAATGATTCCTGATGAAGGTATAGCACCAAAAAAAAGTGCATGTGCTTTTATATAAAACACGGGTATGGTTGGATTATGCGCGGACGTCTTCTATTGCGAAGCAACAGAAATAATTATTATTGTAACCATTGATATTATGTCTATTGTGCTAAATATCTTAATATTAACATTAGAATTTCGTTTAAAATCTCTAAATGGTAGGTATTTATAACAACAGGAATTTATTTGTGTATTAACCCCCACTTTAAGTCTTACTATTAATTATTTAACAAAAATCACTGTATTAAAAATAGTTGACCGCGGACACAGGCCGAGGTGGGTTCTCATTTGGAAAAGGGCGAAGATTATCTCTGGTCAGTGGCCGAGGAAAGGGTCGGGAACCCCACTGGGTCCGGTCCCAAAGCGGGGGAAAGAAATACCTGCTCGATACCTTGCTTCAAGAGAGCTCCGTACACGGAGTGGAAAAATATTCTAGAGGAACCCGTGAGAAGGAAAGCATTTTCCTGCGTAGGACTCCGGCGCGAAAGGGTTAAGCATGATTTGAATCCAAAAAATGAGCTGTCAAACACATGTAGTCATCGGTGGCTGTTGGCGTCCACATCTTTTGTAAGAGCAATGTATTTAGTTTCAGACAACAAATTTTCTGTTTTTTCTTTATTTCCTCATACAGATCCGGGAAAACATTGTTTGCAAAATATTTTGTTGGCGGAATATTGCTTCATGATTCTAAGTGACTGACAGTTAACGGAAACCTTTATTTTCCACTACTGATATAGGTTGATTGACAAGACAAATCATTCTCCACTCAATCTTGTCATAACTCTACTCCTTTTATTACCAGACTAATAACTCTGAGTTTTATCAATAAAATTCATCAGAGTAGGTTGAGCACTGGGAATAATTGATTTTCTTTTTGTAGAAAGAGGCTTGAATTTCATGAAATTGAAATACATGAATCATCTGAGGAAACAATGGCAGCATCAGTTGAACCGTGTGAAAATCTGGGATTGGAAATTGGACTGGGAAGAGCACTTGCAGTTTCATTATTATCAACTTCATCAATTTCCACTTCTAATTCTTCTTGCATCGTCTGTGGACGTGGAAGACGAATACTTTTCTCAATTTTCCAAACATTAGCATGTTTTTTCTTTTGATGAGCCCATAGAGAAGTTGTATGGGATTTTCCTCCCCTCAATGTTTTACAACATAATGGTTGCACACAGCAAATTTGTTGTCCGTTTCTAATAACTGATAATCACGCCATATACTTGATGAAATACTTGACATCGTGACTTGCGAACTGAAAGTAAACCTAATTTTATTACTAATTATGGTTGGTATATTGAATGCTTTCAAATTTTATTTTTTTAAGTAATTGCAGCAGGTGTCACAAACTTTAGAGTTGAGTTCAGAAACTCAAAAATAAAATTCAAACACTACTTTTGCAAGTACTCCAGATTTGGAAGAAAAGTTGCAGTTTTAAAATCAATTATGAAACTATATTAAGTAAAGCGATATTCTTAACGAAACTCGCATCGAGTGGCATCCATCGAAGATGTATACAAATGTTCTTCAACTTTGCATCATGACAGGTGTTCTCATGTTATTTTCGGTGAAAAGAGTTAGTTATTACTTCTGCTCTAATTTTGATGGCATGCCACTCGTTGAAACTGGTGTCTTTAAACCATAATTAATGTGGCGAAACCTATCATTATGCAAAATTTAGTGCATCAATACCATGGAAACGTGCCTTGGAACAAACTTTCTTCAACGTAGCTGATGATTATCGCAGACTGGATTATTTTAGCAGAGTGAATTCAGTAGATGATGGTGATGTAGTAGAAGCAATATCTCATTAACTAAGAAAATCAATACAATAAAAATAAGCTAGATGCTACGGCAAGCATTCGCTAACGGCAAACAGAACGGTACCTCTTCACTGCAAATTTAATGTTGTTTGTCAATATGCCTAATAGTGTGCTTCCTGCTTTTATGGTTCAGAGTCCTCTGAATGACATTACTAAACAATTCTCCCTCACCAGGTCACTTTATATTTATTTTTTTGCAATCCAGAGGAATCTGTTAGGGTCCAGAGTTCTTTACATAGTCGCAGAGTTAACTACCAAAGACTTCATTAGGATACGTATGGTATGGGTGCCCAATGGTGTATGGCGCGATATTAAAAAATATTCGAGGTATTCGAGGTCGTTTATTTAGCATAATTATTCGAGATCTCGAATATTTTCCACTATTCGAGTATTCGCAGACACTATTTGCACATCCCTACTTAATATAGTATTAAGTATAGTATTAATATTAAGCATAAGTATTTTCTGGGTAGCATTCGAAATAACCCTAGACATGGGGTGGTTTATGCTTTTCGACTTTCAACCAATACAACGTATGACTGGGCCTTCCGAAAGTAACCTGTTTGTAAGGTGGGGAGTGTCTGTACATTCATTATTAGCTTATAGTTCTCCCTATGCACATATTTTCTACAGTGGTGAGCAATTTCATCATGAGTGTTAACTATGCCTATCATAGAAATAATGTATGTATTTATATCTATATAATTTATATAATGTTCGAACTATAGTGGTAATTTCATGATTTAAGTATTTTTAAAATTTTTGCAGCAAAGTGAGGTGGATGAAGATAGTGATGGTGATGAAGAAGATATGGACTGTAACGATGTGTTTGGGGTCACGTCCATAGTTAATTTAACTGAGAAGAAGGTGAGTGTTGTAGTACCTTAATTAGACTGTTTATATTCTTTTTCTTTCTGTCACCTGAAAAATGTGTGAAAAATTAATTATTAGGTTGGTGATCAGTTTTATCTGTAAAATGGGCATCATATCTACTGTGTATCTGATTTAATTAGGGATGGGCAGATCCAAAGACCGCGTAAAATCGGATCTGGATCGCAGATTTGAAATTTTTGCAGCTTAGCGATCGGAGAACCCTGTGAATAGAATCAAGAATGCTGTATAAAGGACTCTGATCTCTTATTTTAACAGTGTTGCCGCTGGGCATGCCAAAAATAGAAGTTCCATCTTTGGCCACGGGTGGTGATTTAGTCTATGTTGCACTTGGCAGATGCTTTTGGCCCTTGCTATGTGTATTATCACAATTTATTTTCTCTGCCTGTATGGAATCATGATGAGTGATACTGCAGTAATTCTTTTAAGCATTTGATAATAATTTTATATACTTTAGGTAAAGAGCCATTGTCAGAGAACCTTCCAGGGCATTGGGAAATGTCAGATGAATTCGGCGATGTGAATGACGGAATCAAATACCGGATTCCTCTCTAATAATTCTGATTTATGCATCTATATGACATGGGAAAATAGTGCAATAAATGATTAATCCAAATTATCCGTAAGCCAGTCCTTCCCGGTCACTCGGTTTCAGGTTTTCAGCAAAGAAAAGGAAAAAGGTTTTCACTTTTTCACCATCACGATTATCAAATCATCACCTATCTAACTATGTAATGACTTTAACTAGAGTGGGCATTCCGAATGCCCTTAGTTTGGTATCCACTCTTGTGTGCCTGACAATGAGTCGCGGGTCCTCACCCAGTCAGCAAACACCGGCGCGGAACGCGGGAATGAAATTTGCCAACTTAATGTCCCCCAGACCAAAGCGAGACATCACGGGACTTCAGGGCACGTGTGGGCGTCAGTACTCCCGAGACTATGGAAGTGTCATCTGACGAAGAGGCAGCTCTCTTTTACTTCTTTCTAATTTAAATACTTTCTAATAAAAAAATACTATTTGCAATTAAATGTTCAAAAGCGTGCCTATATATGTGTTAGACCCCATCATTTTCATTGATTTTCTGATTGAGTAACAGATACTTAAGACTGCTACAATTAACTCCACTGTCGACATTTCTCACAGCAATTTGGCTCTAGACTAGAGTCGCGGGATGCAGTAAGCACTGCATGCATTCACTGGATTATATTCCAGGCGATACCGTGTTACGCCGGTTGGGTTTCGTGTCGGTTTGTGCATAGTGGTGTCCCGCTGAGTGTTTTTGTCCTGTGTGAATTTCGTTACTGCATCCTCCGCTGGTGTGTGCAGACCTTAGCACCTGCCTAACTGAATATCCGCATAACTCAGGATCCATGTAGCTTGGATCTGCGTAAGTCGAGGACATACTATAATAGTGAATACACTTGATTCCAGATAAGTATTCAGTTTACACACTTCTCATTCTTCAATCCCCAAAACCAACATCAGTGCTCTCTTTGCACACGATTCTATGTAAGCTCTGTAATATCTTGTAAAGTGTGGTTATAATAGAATTTTACAAGTGAAAATTACAGTTTCTCAAACTCTTTATTATCCTCGATAGAAATTCAAAATAGTGAAATACCACTTTAATTATGATCACCTGAATTTTGAATAGAAGTCTATTGAACGACAAAATTGTAAAATACTTACATGACTCCTTGGATTACTCCCTGACAGTGGTAATGAGACAATAACATTGAAGTATGCCAATAGCAACTTGTTATGGAAGGATGGAGAAATAACGATTGATAACAACTGCCGTATGCGAAAAAGTTTGTGAAAATTTAAACAGTCAATAGGGGGCCAACAGTTGAATCACATAGTAATTGTTGAAAATTTTCTACAGTTAATTGGGCCAACTGTTGAAATCCAATGGTAACAGTTGAAATTCAATAGTTTTTTTTGCAAAGGGAGGGTTTCACTAAAAATCATAGGAAAAAATATAACTAAATGTTTTGAACATTTGGCACCCATAAAATAGTGTGGTCATAAACTCTTAGCTTAGGCTATGGTATCCAGAGTAGGATAGGAAAAGGTAGCTAATGACCTTACGATGGACATGTGCGTTATTGCCAACTTCTTGAAGTTTGGCTCCATGAAAAAAAAGTGAAAACTGTTTGGTATGTAGTATAGTTAAAGTATATAAAATAATGTAAGTATCATGAAAGTTCTTTCAAATCAAAAAAATTTAACACTGAATCACTGAAAAAAACACACACTCATACTCATTAGGTTTAAAATTATACTCAACGTATCTAATGTGCGACACTGGGCAATACCTTTGAACCTTGGGTATTTCTATGCCCACCCACAGTTTATCAACAGCAAGTATGAGGTTAACCACATCATCTTGGCACTTGATATCATTCGGGCCATCAATAACAACCTCCTATCTTCAGTATTACCTGGCAGAATAAATAATATTGTAATGAACCACTTGGAATGATCAGGGTACATGACTTGTGTAAGTTTGCTAATTATGCATCATTCAAGTGAAATAAGATGATACCATGGATACCTCCATAAGACGACAATAATCGAAATGCACCTTAAAACTCAGGTCCTCCGAAATTACAACGGTTTTCTCCGTGGTGAAATTGAGCCCTACATACAAGAAGACGTCATTACTGCCCGCCATTGCTGAAGCCCAGCTTCAATTTGGAAGCTCAATTGTCCCCAGATCCTCAACCAGGGCACTCGCACTATAAGCCTCTTCCACATTACCTAATGACACGACCGGAGGGATACTGGCTAAGGCTACTTGCGCCAATAAATCCAGGTAATTATCCTCATGGTTGGCCTCTAAAACTTCAGGTGGATCTCTTACCTCAGCCTCCTGACTTTATATCTCTTGCACCTTTCTCTCGGTGGGTTCCTTCCTTGTCCTCTTCTCCTTGGAGAGGTACTTCTGCAAATTCGGGAACATTGTCGGGACTGCATCACATTGAAGATAAGGGGCCCCTCTTTCCAATTTCTCCATCGTCCCATCAGGCATTGGCATTTCCTAAAAATGAATGATGTCCTCGGGAGGAAATTGTAGCACACACTATCCATGCTCCTAAGAAGTTTATCCTTTCGAGGAAAGGCCTTCCTCCATTTCTGAAGCTGGGACTCAGACTGATAAAAGATTTCAAATACAATAAATATCACGCTTTCAGTTTGATACGTAATAAAGAAGCAACAATGCTTGTTCAGGGAAACCAGAGGAATGAGCGAAACACAAGGTTATTTACCTTAGCCTAAAACAAGCTTTTATTCTTCTCTCCAAGAATCCAGTTCTTCTTGACCATATTAGAATGCCCTGTAGAGCACCCTGGCACAAAACAACTCCATTTACCCATTTTGGATCAATCTTCTAACCCAAGTCAGCTACGAGCTCTGTCTCATTTCAATGCAAAACAATGCGAAAATGCCTTATGATGCCTGGCACATGTGCCTCACCAAGAGCACCAGTGCTACCTAGAGGCAAGTTCTGGAACCCTAATTCTGAAGATGCAGGCGATAATGGAGTGGAGGTGAAAAATGATAACACAAAGAAAAAATGAGCCAAATCCACAAAAATAATAAACTTGACTACAACCCGGATTTCACTGTATTACAGCATCGTCAGGTCCCGACAATTCTGTAATACAGTGAAACCCTGGTTGTAGTAAAGTTTATTATTTTTGAGGATTTGGCTCATATTTTTTCTTTGTGTTTTCAGGAACCCTATTAACCTGCAACTACAATTTAGGAAAAAGACAATCGAAAGCACATTCAGATCAATATCCTTTATACAGTGTTCTTGAATATAATGTAGGTATGGTAAATATTGCCTAGGAGAAGTTGTGTAACCCAGGTCACGAAATGAGATGAAAATTTTTCCTATGCCACTAGAACAAAGCAAAGAAATACTAGTCTTGATTTTTTTCTCCATAGGCCTGGGTGCGTGGGGAAAAAAAGTTAAGCAGAATCTAATGTGGGTTGCATACATTCTACAGATTCACGTGAACCTATGATAGTTTAGTTTTTAAAAATGAGAGCTAGTGTACTGCTGATCGTGAGTTTGATCCCTAATTTTTCTTTCAGTGATTGTATCGTAAATTTTATCTTCTATTTCTTACTAGGAGCAAAGGAGATTCGAGAAGTACCATTTCATTCCCGAGAATGTAGTCTCTTCCAAAGCCTAAACAAACCTCCCTAGTGCATTTCATACTGCAACGCAACTGTACAAAATGTAGATCTTCTATTTTCCTTTCAATACTGGATTGGAACTAAACATATTTGTTTGGTTTCATACGTCAGTCAAAGCATTTTATACCTATACCAAAATAAACATTTTTTTTAGTTTACCACTCTCTACTTTTAAACACTCCAAATAAAACTGCACGTTGAAAATTTCTGTTAATCATAGTGAGAAATATACAAAAACTGATGGCAAAATCTCCCATGTTCATTACTTTTAAATTTTCAATTTGTTCTTTGAAGTAATATGCTTCTGCCTTCACCATTATCCGTGGTCTCCAAGATCCATTAAAGATCAATTGGGTCTCAGTGTCTAGTCGATTATAGTCGAGGGGATATTTAATTTTTTTTACCTAAATTAAAAATAAAACAAGTTAACTGAGTTATACTGCAATTTTTAATGTAAAGAAAAAGATTTTGGAAATTTTCCATAGAGATACAAAATAAGAACAAACTAGAATGCTATGATACACACAAAATCAGTACTTCTTTCATCACTTAGCAATTGAGGAGGTACCAGGGGGCTCATAAACAAAAATTCATCTGACATTGATTCTGAACTGTACTGAGAATGGCCAGAACTTCCATTAAAACCATACTAGCATATTTGAGCACAGGTAATATCCCATGCAAAAGAAGTAGACATGCTAGCTACGATTTGTGATCCCTTTGCAGATTTACTTAACACGGTCAGAAAATAGTCATAAACTGACCACCCAAAATGCTGTAATACTAATTTCCACCAATCCTATCACTGGATGGAGGAAAGCAATGGCAATGTACACCAACTGTTGACTGATGTCCACAAGAGCATTCGCTAGTCTGATAGATAGTTAATGCTATCCCAAAAGGCCACATATTCTCTCTAAGGTGTAGTAAAATTGTGCCTGAAATATTGGTGTTCGATCCCAAAAATCTCGAGGAGAAAGTGGTCTTTAAGCTGATTACATTGGCATCGGATATCACGGTCTATATCGTGTTGAAGGAATCAATAGCCCTGTAGTATCATCATTAAAACATATATTGAGGGTATTTTCAATTGGCACACCTTGAAAATAACCATAGCAATGTTTATGACATAATAGCACATCAGCATACTAGCCTTGACAGTGCATTACTGGTTGCCGGTTGACAGATGTAGACTACACAGTGCCATTGAAATATCGATTTTACTTTCGGTGTTGCAAAGGTTCTAACGATTCTAAATCAGGATGCATTGTAGACCCTTGTGAATATGTACATCGTTACTTTTTATAGTTCGATGTTGCTTTAAAATATTTTCCTGCCTGGGGATAAAAAATTGATGTAAAATAGGGACTGCCATTTTGTTCTATTTCAGTGAAAAATATTACAAGTGAATCATCCAACTTAAACATAATTAAAGGAAAATAATTTTACAGCATGTATTACTTTTTACCCCAAAGAATTATTATCCAAGGTTCAGCATCTGCTTGATTTTCTAGATTCTCAGGGGAAATGAAGGAGGTTAAATTTTGCAAAAATCTATCAATTTTCACCCAGTGTTAATTGTTAATGTGTGATATCCAAGACAAATTACATGTGAAACCAAATGCACCAAGTAATAGAGAATCCCTATGCCAAGTTTTAAAGTCTGGACTGAAAAAGAAAAACTTTTCGACTTCTAAAAGTCAAAAAGGCATTTTTTATTTCAGTACAGTGTACCATGGTGTGAACTCTGCCTAGGAATACAGCATAGACTGTATTTACCTATAAATTTACATGAAATTTCTGATACTCTACTTTTTTAAGTGCCTTCTTTCCTTAATACAGCATAGACTGTATTCCTACAGTAAGGAAAGAAGGCACTTAAAAAAGTAGAGTATCAGAAATTTCATGTAAATTTATAGGTAAACAAATTAAGATTTTAAAAAAATTTCGATAGTGAAAGTGATTGGAAAAATATTTTATTACAGAATTAAAGTGGTGCAAACATGGCATTAATTTAACCATGTATTTTTGAGTGATGCATTTGTAAATTAGTTTAAGCGAAAAAAGTAACAAAAAGGGAGTATCAACTTACCTACAAGGGTTGGAAATTAAGGATGGTAAAATATTTGATTCAATGTCTGAAGGAAATATTTTAAACAGAGATAAGAATTGAACTTCATGGCCTCTAGTACTCTACCCCACTCTGCTATTGTTGACTTCCTGGAGTTCTGAGAATGCAGGCCACCCACGTGGACTTTTTTTCTTGCAAACCCAGGCCAATGGAGAAAGAAGTCGAGACACATATTTCTTTAATTTGCTTCTAGTTGAATGAAACAAGGTTCATCTCATTTCGTGATCCAAGTTGCACAATCTCTCCGTCTAAGTATGAAATTCACAAATTTCCCTTGAAAGGTATTATTAATAATACATTGCAAAATAATTAGTTAAGCAGCTTGCAATATTCTATAATATGTAATATTTTTGTCTTCAAAATGGAATCCACAGATAGTCCATAAAAAAATCTCCTTACTGTAGTAATTTTTTTTGTTTCTAAAAAAGAGTTTGAAAGCAGTCAAGGATTTTATTTACAACAGCAATGCACAATGGAATGGCTTAATGTAAACCCATTCTGCACTGAATTTATTTTAGGTTCATGACTTTGTTTCTTAGTAAATATTCTATATTTTATTATTCTTGGCATGTGATACACTTAGAAGTCTTTTTTATAATTCTATTCAAAATTTTTGGTGAAAAATAGAGGGTGTTACTATGTATCGCCATCAATAGGATCTTATATTTTGGTAAATAATTCAAATATTTATGAAAATGAACTTGTGTTTCTTTTAACTGCCCTCTAAAGAATATTTTAAGAGGTTTAAAAAATGAATTGTTTAATGAGTATGTGATAAGGAAAGTGAATTTAATATAAGAAATAATAACATGTGCATATCATAATCCAGGAAAATATTATCTGTAATATTCTGTGTAGAGACATGACAGGAAGTTGATTTTTTTTCTGCTATAAATTTACTTGTTTTTGTTGGAATACTATTGTTGCTGTTTTTATGTGTATATTAAAAATCTAGGATAAGAAAAGAAATGGAATTCAAAGTCTAGTTTATGAAATTAAGGATCCGGAACAGAGACAAAGATCCGAAACCAAGGCAAGGATCCGGTTCTGAGAAAAGAATTGGATCTGTCCATCACTAGAGTTAATTGGAGTGTTTGTTCTAATTTTAATTATTAAATTCTACTTTGTAGGATTTAGAATGTGTACGCCAACTAAGATCTCTCCTTCTGGAATTGTGTGAAGAACATGGAAGTAATGAAACCAAAGAATTGGTGCGCACGCTGGTGCAGTCAAGTGGCCAGCAGCATCATGTAGGCCTCCTAATTACAGAGCGATTTATCAACATTCCTGTCCAAATAGCCGTCCCACTACTTGAAAGTTTGAGGTAACTTCCCACTATAATAAATATAATACTTTTGTACCACTAAATTCTAGGTACTACAGAAGAGGTTAACATGAAATTTTGCATTTGTAAGTGTGACATGGAACGCCAGGGGTTTTTATGCCATTTGGCTACTGATCTAAGGCCCCATGTTCAAGTCCACAGAAATTTTTTGTCATTGTTAATGTCAACTTAAGTGAAAGTTCTAGAGTGAAAGAAAAACTTAAGTTAAGTTTCCATTTCAATGTTGTGAGTTTTAATGTTGGAGTTGGTCTGTTTAAAGTTCATTCTGCTTTCTCCAGTCACTGCTACAATTCATTTTAGTCTTAAATTGCAATGTAATCCTAAGGCCATTATGCATAAAATTTTCATTTATAAGAAAGTATTGCTAAAAATTGATGTTTTCAGGCATTACTTTATGGAATTTGCTTTCATACATAATGAATGAATTATAAACTTGGTATTTCCACAGTTATTTATCTCACATCATGACCATGGTTTCGACGGTTAACATCATCATCACCTGATGATGACGTTAATCGTCGAATGGCCGTAAAGTGTCAGTTAATTAATTTTTCACTTAACTCTCACAAGTATACTTCTTTCTTGGAAGAAAACCTCCTTTTTCTGGTTAGGAAATTAATGATATGCATTTAAATAATTTGTCTGGATTTTAATCTATCTTTCATTTCGGTAATTGTCACTTTTAATTGATGAAGTTTTTGTCTCTTCAATCTTTACCATCCGGTGGATGAATGAGAATAAATAGGGAGTGGCCGAGGGTAGAATTTTGCTAATTGGAGGGGTGGTTGTTGCTTAACTTCCGCAATCTGACGGGAACCAGATATTCAACATGGCTAAACCCTTGCCCAGAATTTGGCTTAATTGAGACTGGGAAGAATGAATCAAAATAATGGATGCCCAATTTCTTTTTTGTGAAATATTTACTAAAACTGGAAATGCCATTTGACTCAATACAACACTTTTTGTGCTTGTATCCTCAAGCATTGGTTAGGCTTCGTTTTGCTCAAGGTTTTGGTGAGTGATTTAGGGTAATGCTGGAATTTCTCTCACTCATTATTCAAAATCTAAATTAATTTGCTTGAGGTATGTCCTAAGTGTATTGTACTATGAATGGTAATTAGAGAAATTGTTTCATATATGGCTGTGATTATGTAATTGTATTTTAAATATTCCATTTTATCTGTCATCCTGGACTATCAGTGAGGTATACCTGGTATCAGTGAGGTAAACATGATATTTTCTGTACAAAATTTTATTTATTGGTGATTTTATACCTCTCTTCGCCATGATTATCTACCCTTGGAATGTTTTGTTGAATAATGGTAGTATTCTCATTCTTCAAGTTTTTATTGTACCAGATTGTACCGAAGTAGTTTTCGGTCCTTTTATAAATATTCAGATATGTTAGATGTTTTGCAATGACTTGTTTCTTTTTGCAGTATGATGTGTTGCAATTACTTATAGCTTCTTGCAATTTCACAGCATTCATGTTTTTGAGTGATTGTAGAAGTTGAATCATTGCTAGGGATTTAAAAGCTTTTTGTGACCATGCATTGATTACATTCTTTATTTTCTTTCATATTTCCAGCAAAGAAATAAAAAGAGCTCAGGAAAAAAGAATGCCATTTGATTTTGCATACTATATTCTCATATGCAAATTGTATAGAATGGATGTGAAATCTAGCAGCAAAGGGCGAAAAACAAAGGGAGGTAAAGGGAAGAAAGAGGTTGGTGAAGATTTAAGTGTAATTTGGTCTAACCCAGAAGAGGAAGTCATTGATGAGGTAATTTGTAGGATTCTTTTCAATAATTTATGTCCACAGTTTATTGATTGTCTGTGTGGAGATTAACTGTGCATAGAGCTTAATGTGATTTATCTGAGAAAAGGAACTCAAAAATATGCATGTGTGTCTATTTCAGTGGATGCTTGTTTATACATTTCCTTTGCTCATTAGTGACAGCATTAATTTTTCTGTATTATATACTTTAAATTTATGGGAAAGACCTCCATAATTGAAGTCTAGGTAGGAATGCTCTTATTAATAGGAGTGTAAGTTATGCCTAATCTCGTTGATTCCTTTTCATAAAGGAATTTATTTGGTGTTGTCTGTCGTTTTTTTTAATTTTTTAACTCTGGTTTCATCTTTTTAAGTTTATCCTCGCAAGAACAGCAGATTTTTACATTATTGGTACATCAATATTAATTTACATATGATACACGGAAGTGCTTCTTTCATCATTTTATAGTTTGGATTGCTTATCCAGAGTGCTGTTTATCCACTGAAATGTTCTTGTTCCCTGAAATTCATTTCAATTGGTTGTTTGTGAATATTGAATGGAAATTCTTTCATTGCCTGTTGGAAGCATGACTTTTTCCACTGTATATTACTTGGTACTATTATGGTGGTTTTAAGGTTTGTTAATTAGACTAGTTTTTGATGTTCTTGAGTGCAAGGAAATAGTGTGAATATTTCAAGTGGTTTTGTTTGATTTTGCATATTCTGCAGATTTCACAATATCTGTGCTATTTTGCATTTTGTCATTTTTTCAAACTGATCATAGTCTTTGAAGTTTTCCTTTCATATATGTATATGTTCTTGCATTCTCCACTGAAGTAATATGTTCTGTTTATTTTTCTTAAATCTTCCAACTCATGACCTTCCTTTATGGAATCATCATGGGTAAAGTATGCTGGTATTAAGTGACTTCAACTGTTTTATTTGAATTTTAATACAGGAAGCGGACTTCAGGTTCGAATTCTGTGTTAAGGATGAGGCTGGATCTGGTCTGGGAGGCAAATGGGGTGAGGGAGATGCAGAAATGATTCCATATCGACGTGTATTAATACTCCGTGCTGATCGCTTTGAGCATGCAATTGCCAAAGTCAAGGCTTTTGTATCGGAGGAGACATCCTCCAAGAAATAGCACCTTGGATGGCCAAAAAGTGTTGAAATGCTGGCATTGCATTGTTGCTTTGTATCATGTCTTAAGTTTTAAGACAGTTTTGTGCTAGCTGATGGTGATGTGAATTTCCATTTCTAATGGATCTCCTAAGATATTTCTATCCAGCAGGTGCATAATGACTAGTCATTGTGTGAAATGTATTTAACAATTTCCCATTTTTTCTACACTGATGACTATTTATGAATGGAATAGATTTTTGTATACTTCAGAAGTGCCCTCAAATTTTTTCAGAATTACCTTTGTTAATATAGGATGCTATTTTTCTACTTTTCCACCATGAGGCTTTGTTGTGTTTGTACAATTTTGTAATTTTTAATGACATAGTGACAGATTGAATGGATGTGGGAAAAGTAGACCCTTTGTGACACAGCCATTGGAACACTAGAAGATTCCCTTTCATTCATATGACTGCATGAAGTCTAGTCATTTGTGCACCTGTTGTTACTGCATTGAGTTATTCCTACTTTGTTATGCTTTTTGTGAATAAAATTTCCTACTTTTTTAAAACTACAATGTATTTCAATCAGAATGATGTTCTACTGGTAACACCATTGTCCCCTTCAAGTAAGAGTCCACACATCTGAATTTATGATATGCTTCTATTTTTATTTAAATGTCGAATGAGTGTCCTGGTGTGTGATCATGGATTGTCATTGTGTGTGAAATAGTTTTAATTATTTTCTTTGTTCTTATGAGAGTGATAATATGATATAATATCTCCAAATTTTTGTATTATACTACAATTTGGCTATTTAAATTCACGGAGAGAGTTGTTAGCATGGTGATATGAATGTGGTGCTGTCGGTGAGGTAGGTAATGTTGTTAGTTACTGCAGAATAATGGTATGATTTTTCTTCAGTGATGACGTGTGAATTCAATGCTGTTATTTAGTCTATTGACACATTAAATCAGAAATGTATCAAATCCAAATACACATAGGATTGGGTAGAAATTGCTCTTAGGTCTTAAGGAATTTATCGTGTGTTCATATTTAGGAGTATGCTGTGAAAAGTTTTAGAAATAGGTTTTAAATAACTAACGCCTGGTGGATAATCACTTTTTTCTCTGCATACACATCTTAACACGTCACTGGACTTGTCTAGATGCACCAATAGCCCGCCAACAACCGGTGATGCGACGTGACTGCACAAACTCTTCTGTGCAATGACAATGTCAGTCAAGACATTGGCTGGTAAAGCAATTAAATTTCAATAAAAGTACCACCAAGTAAAGTTTTTACTCATTTTGTGCTTTTTTATGTCTGGTTAAATATTTTTGAATCTAAGAAACAGCTTGGGTTACAGTGTAATGCAGTTAATGTACATGTCATCTAATCGTGTGATGATATAAGTATGTACTTCTTTGCTAACAGAAGTTTTGACTATTGCCAAAGGAATTTGATGTCTAATTAATTAATGAATAATGCTAATCAGATATGTAATATAAGTGCAGGTCCTAGATTATATACTATAAGTTGCATCAATGCGTGTGATCTGACATTTAAAAAAATTCTCTGGTTTGGAACTAAATGGTAGGGGTGTGGGGACGATGGGGAGTACGAAGGTGTTATCAATGCTTTGGAAACATTTCTGGTATGATGTGAATATGAATTCAATTCAAATAATGTTAATTCCCAAATGAAAATGGCATGGACCCATTTTCATTTTGCACCATTGTCATAATGGTGCAAAAAGTGTTGGGGACAAGGCAAAGAAAATAACTTTTCTCTACATTTCCACGTTCTTTGGATTATATTTATACTGAATACGACAAATTTTATATGGGTCCCCTTCCATTGTATAGGGCCAGGTTCTTTAGGGAGTTAGAATCGAGCAAAGGTTTTGAATATTGTGCTGGTATGTTGCAACCATTCTGATGAAGAAAAGCTATGTCTGCCACAACATTTACTCAGCTCTTGCTCAAGTATTTGGTGACCCCCCCTTATCTACACCCCTGTTCTAACTATACAGCTTATTGTCATGTTAAATGGCTTAGATGATATCTTGTGTTCAGAAGGTTGGTCTCTCTTTGATGATATACTGTATTTGATGGTATATAAGATACATTTCTGTAGGGTATATTTAGGAGGAAAAATTTTGTAAAACTCAGTTTTGTGTGACCGTATACTAGTGCTGATCAGTTTTGTTTGAAATCTCATTTGCACATTCTTTGATGTAGAAGCAAGCCAAACTATATATACTACTATGCATATCATAGTGTAGAGATGCAATAGTAGCAATTACAACTGCAATATTCTTCCTCATCATAAAGGATAAAAACTTGAATTGCATATAGATTATAACTTAGACTTGAATTACATATACTGGTAATTACGATAAATATGTAATTGAGCTTTTTATTATAGTGATTTGTTTTTTTCTGTAGTCTGCAATTTCTTAAGGCTGCTTTACACGATACAATTTTCTGTACAAACTCTTGTATGAGGAGTGTGAGTAGGTACCGTGTAAAGCGGCAAATTGTGCGATTGTCTGAATGACTGAAAGGGAAATAGAACCTGTTCTAATTCCATTCAGACAAGCATACAATTTCGTTCAGTTTATACCAGCGTTTGTACAAAAAGCGGCCTTTATACAGTGAAGTTCGTTGCCGCGGTATGGATCGCACGCCGTAAACTTATTTTGCCGATGTAAATTACTAGATTTAAATCTGTGTATTGATATGTTACATCCTCGACCAACTTGACGAGCTTTTGGAATCATCTCCTACGAAACGAGCATGCCATCCTGCCGCAGAGTACGCACGTAATGCACTACTTAACGTGTACTACATCATGGAATCGGCGAATTTGTACTGCTGAATGACTAACTGTTAGATATGTAGCCTATTTTACCATATAAGGATTTATTTTTCCGCTCATTAGCCTCAAACGCCGATTTTTCTTCTCGCGTCTCAATGGGGGCGTTTACTCGGAACCGAAATCGCAATTTTGTTCACGAAATCGTTAGATGGAAACGAAAAAAGAATTTTAGCGAAAACAATAATCTTCTAACCACAACCATTCACTCATAAATCAAAAATTAAAATAAGCAAAAGGTGACGCCCACCGAAAATGCTGCTGTGATAACATTGACGTCATATTCATCCCGTCCTGGACTGCTTTCAGGGGAGAGGAAGGGAGTGGAGGGGGATTCTCGGAAGGTCTGCTCGCACAGATGCTGTCGCAATCATTCCCATTGGCCGAGTCAGCTGTGTCCCCCCTCTGCGATAAGGCAAAGTAGCTTCGAGGGCTCAGTTCTGATTCGACTAAGTCGTTATACGTCAGAGGTTGCACCACGCCCACTTTTCCGAAAGGGTTAAGAACATCAGTTTTTCGCCGCTTATAACTCGGGAAATAATTGTCGGATCAAAAAACGGAAAAATACGGGTCTTTTTATTTTACAAACTCTATCAGATTCGGCGATAAAAAAAATATGGTAAACGACCCCATTACAGAGCGGCAGGTTCAGCATGATGTATAAAAACTGTTTAAAATTTACGTCAAAAGTGTACCTCCTTTCGATAACTTGTCCATTGCACTCACGCCATACATGCGTTACGCTCGTAATTTACATTATCTATCAATTTTTTAATGGTTAACTACGTAATTTCTAGATCAACTATGAAGTCTCCACTTATTGATAAACGTAAAAGCGCCGAAAGGAAACAGCCGAATGATTTCAGCATTCTTTTGTTTTAACTGGAGCATACGCGCTAGCTTGAAATACCGTCTACATGGGCGAGTCATCACATTTTCACTTGAAACTTTGTCAAATAAGGTCTTCTTATACTCAAATGAATAGGGTAGTATCTTTTGTCACCTAAAGAACATATTTTTCAAAACACTGCTCAGAGATTTTAAGAAATATAGTGGCTAAGAAATGAGGGCTGATTCCATCTTCATTTTTAAGCCCGCGACAAAAAATACATTTATATGAAGCAGAAAAAGTTAATTGAATGGGAATGGAGTTGTTTATGGCTCTTCGGTGGGAAAACGAGGTAGGTAAATGCAACTTGGGTTTTCTGCAGAGTTTCTGTACTTCCACTTCTTGGGGCCCTTGTTCATGAACATATGTAGTCAGTAATGGCATTATTTTATTAATGGCACAGGAAAAACTAGATTTTCTTCAGTTGATCAATTTTGTCATTGAGGTCAACGAGGCTAAGTGCTTACTTGTGGACATATTCTAAATTAATTATCTTTACCACTTACCATTAGCTTTGCAGTTGTATAGTTTTGATGGGTTAAAATCGATTAATGTATAGTTAAATATTTCTATAATTTGCAAAAATGAAAAAGTAGCAATATCAACTGTGGTTTTGATTTTTATTCAATGACATAATTACATTGCTCCATTTATGATTCATTGGAAACAAAATATAAAAGTCTTTTGTACACAAGGAACTTTTTGGGGTGAATACTACTATATGTACAGTGGAAACTTCAAGAGCATGTTCTTCAAGCATTAATTAATTTTTTTGTAATTTTATTTTTGCTGACCTTACCTCTACCAGGTTTTTTTTCCCAGTGCATTATATCTCTTAATTGACAGCAGTTTTTCAGTTATCATTTCAGTTAATACATATTTACAGGGGAATTTTCTGTGGACTTAAAAATATTTATGCAATAGATACTCTCAAAGGCAGAAACCCAGTGATTTTCTCACCATTCTCATCATGTGTAGAAGTACATATTTTTGATTTTCACTGGCAAGTGAAGTGGCTTTTTTGTGGTTAATGTAAATATAATATTTTAAATATACTCTGTAAATCCATAGGATTTGATAATGGGATTTTGGAAATGGAAAATTAATTAGTCATTCCCATTTGATTGTAGACTTTCTGCATTCTTCAGCTCTCGTGCCAGACCTGGGCGTCGCTTTAATGTGCCAAGGATTCCAAGCATTTCTTTGACTGCTGGTGGTTGCTCATCTTCGACTTTGCCTATGTACTTCAGTCGTTTTTTCTGAAATAATCATAAATTATTTGAGGTTGGTAAAATTACTTACTATTCGTGCTTCAGCTAATACACAGGCACTAATGCAATTAATTTCTAATGTTGATCGTGGTTCCACTAGCCATGGTAGGTAATAATAAGATATGTAGATAATAAATCGGTAAATGTCATATGATTGAAAGCATAATATTCTAACCATTTGTAGTGCATTGGATAGACAAATGTACATAGAAATGACCCAAAGATATGTAGTATGTATCTTAGGTCTGTGGTTCATTGTTGGAATGCCAATACATCTGAGCAAGTGAAACTTAAGCTAAGAAATATTTTTTTGGATGTAGATTGTTTTGGTATCGTTACTTTGATCATTAAGTCATACATATTAGTGGTTATAATTTTAGGTAAGTATTCAGAATTATATTTAATTAATTCATGAAAATTATGAGTTGCCTATGAATTTCATTAAATACTGATGGATACATTCAATGGAAATCCTAGTGAAGACTTTTTCATAAGCTGTCAAGTAAAAGGTAAAAAAAAGTTAAGATTTCCTAGCTATTTTTATGAGCTAGCTTAGGAAGGGCCTTGAATCATAATTAAATGTTTGCTCGAGATATTTAAATATTTACTATTGTAAATGCTTCACTGATTCCTGTCTGGTGAAGTACCCAACTAAGAATTCCAAAACCCTTGAGATATCTGTCAGACTTTCAGCCACACTAATCAATATGCTGGGCTGATTGTTTTCATTCTCGTTATAATTGAGTTTGTGTTTAAGATCATATCTTTGTTACAATGATACTTTAAGCAAACAACTGTTTTTACTCAAATGCCCATGCACTTAAACTGTTCTCTGTAATTTAAATTAAGGCAATTACCTTATCTTCTTGTTTAAATAATATTCCCTGTTATAAAGAGCGAAATAATGGCTAGTGCCCCTATCAAAAACCTTTTTGGTTATGGTGATAATGAAGGAAAGCTTAGAGACCTGATTTAAAGAAGGAATTTTGATTTCAGTTTATAATTTCCACTTCCAAGTATATTATAGGTTTCAATTGTTTACATTTTTGAACCAACTTATTGTATATCTTGCTAAGCAAAAGTTTTTGTTTTAAATGCTTGAAAAAAGTAAATGCTGAATTTGACCAAAAGTAACAATAACAGAATTCAAACACTAATTTCGAAAAGGGTTCATCTCGGAAAATTTGAAAATGTGTTTTTCCCCTATTTTTTCACGTGCCCACATAACCACTATTTTATGAGAGAGTCATTTTAGTAAGTTATGGTATGGCACAATAGTAAGGAGTTCCTGGAAAAAATGCACTCTTAATTCAAATGGTCTGACAGAAATTCATGTTTTCCGTGTATCCTGATAATTTTCAAAATTCTAGATGATCCCTTTTTGAAATTTGTGATTTAAAACTTGTTTATGCTAACTTTTGTAAACTTAAAAAATTTAATACTTAACTTATAGTGTTGTCAACAATATTTTTGGGATATATGTTACTTTTATTGTTTTAATCTTTCTTAGAATCAGGTTTTAAGATGCAGTAGCGTTGGACATAAAATTGTTTCCTTGAGTTATTTAACTAATAAAACAGACACAATTATGTGTGTGTGGTAATGGCCCTTTCATGAGTCATTGGAAGGAAATGCCTCTAAAACTTACCTCAGTGTTCCTTAGCGTGAATCTTCCTCCTTTAATTTGATTGATGATATCATCCAGAGGAGGGGCTGTAAGTAGATATACAAGATATTATTCATAACATTCTAATTTTTATCATTCACCTAAAATTATCACAAAATGTCGACCTCTGATATATTGTTCAACTGCAGATTTTTAAACTTTATATTTTCCAGTTATACACTGTGGAACTGCAAGCTATTGAATTAAATAAATTAACTAGGTTTTGTCTACACTTTCCATTAATTCGCCGATCCTCCCTTGATGATGAGTTTGTAAGTTGAAACCTGGGTCGGTGAATAAAGTGAAAGTGTGAACTATACTTATTGTTAGTTAGTCTATGTATTTCGATGCAGATTTTTAGGTTCATTTTACTAAATGTATAGGGATTCTAAGCTTTATGTCAATTACAGACATTCAAAATTGCTTTAAAGCTCTAATAATTTGTGACAAACATTTTTTTTTGTTTTTTTATGTGAAATTTTAAACTCACTATCCTCCTATATCTGCAGTTTGTAAAAAGCATTATTACCTGCCTACTTAATTATTCAGGGGAGGCAAACAACAGCTCAGGTCATTTGCACCATTTTAGGATAGGTGGGTAATTGGGTAATGGTAGGAATGGTGGAGAGAAATCAGGTGTCAGTATTAACCTGCTTTTAATGACAGGTACCAAGGGGACCATGGCTAAATGTTCCATCCAAAGGACAGAGTACTGAACCTGAAATACCCTCCACTAGGCACTCAAGTATAGAGACCTGTTTGCCGCTGAAAAATCTGCCACTGCTTGGAATCGAATGTGGGTCCTCAGGGAAGGAGGCCAGTACTCTAGCTACAACACCAACCCAACCCTTAAGTCATTGTTAAGTTTTGACTCTTTTTGATTGAGCTATCCTAACTTTGCTCTGAAATAGAGGGAGGGTACCTACTTGTCAAAGCATGCCATTTAAAAAATTTCTACAAACAGAATATCTGATGTGTTCTGAGGGAGGACTGTTGTTTTTGTAATAATAATAATTTATTAATCCAGAGTAGTTAAATAACTCAAGGAAAGGTTTACATATGTATAGGGCAAGTCAGAGGTATACCTACAGTTACAAATAATGTTTCAAAAAATGCTGCAATTATGGGCTATCAAAATATGTACTCCTAAACAGAATAAACGCAGTTCTTAATAAGATATTTGTCAAATTCTTTATTGATATTGACAAAATGGATATTTCCTTGATATAGTTGGGTTTGGGATATTATTCTAGCTTTTTTTTGAATTCTAAAGATTTCAATTAAACTTGAGGAAGAATGTGTAAGTGAGTCAGTCATATGCTCGATCTAAACTGTTGAGACCGATCTCTGTGTGCTTTTGACTTAATACATACAAGCATCTCCACTTCTTGGAAATGGTTGAGGAGAAACCAGAAAGGGAAGAAAAGAAGCACTAATCAGATATCTACGTTAAAAATCAAAAGTTGCCAAAAGTGTCTTAGCAGAGAGGAGGAAGGAATAAGAGAGCGAAAAGCACTTGTTTCACATTGAGTTGCTGGAATTTTTTGGCAGTGCATTCTCTTGTGGGCACAGGCCACCATATGTCTTTTTAAAGCTGAGACGAAGCTAGAACATAGAGTGAGAAGGAAATTTTAGTGATGGTTTTTCAGCATGGTTAATAAGATGTTTTTGGAGGAGTTGATAACATAAGGGAGGGAAATTTTCCTGGAAATATTTGGGGTAACTTTAATATGGAATAAAGAGATGGCCTTAATGTATGTAAATAATTAGATTGCCTGATTTATAGTATTGTGCTGAGAGTAGGTACTTTAAGAGTAAAACCGATCCCTTAGATGGAATGTTAAACTGTGGAACTCTTTCCTACCTTTTACTAAAAGTGAGCTGATACCAATACCATTTTTCTCTCCGCCCTCCCTTCATTTTCTATCCCCAACCTTTTCTTGTGCTGTTGCCATAAAATTGATTGGTGGCGGGGTTAACCCTGCCTGCCAAGCTTAAGGTTGTAAATTCGATTCCTGCCCAGGATAATTTTTCTCCACCCAGGGGGGTTGTATTTGAAACCATCGGAATTATCTCAAATAGGTAACCAAGGAGTCACGAGATATGAACACGAATGGTTCGCAAATTTGGTGTGTTAAAACCACTGATTACAACCACATTCATTTTTTACACCAGTGTTTTATCTTATCTGGGGGCTCTTTATTCGAGACAGATAATATAAAAGGCCAAGTAAAAACAATTAATGATATTGTAACAAGCAATTCAGTCACACTAAATTTGTAAGTACAGTGTAGATAAAATAAATCTATTCCCATCCTATTCTCGGTGGTGCAAATGACCTTAGCTTTCTCTCCTAGTGGCTACGACTGATTTTATTCATATTATTATTAGGGAACTATAAGAGGAATAATAAGATAGCTGCTGCAAGTTGCAAATCATAACCAGATAATAATACATAATCATTTCCTGTTGAAGAAGAATTTGTCATATGTGTACAGGAGAACCCCCAGTTTACACTTATTGACTCTTTTTCTGTACCTTGCAATAATATGTCCTGTCCTACAAGTTTTCCCATGGAGGTGGTTGGAAAACTCAGTGTTTGTTATCCAGATAAACTGAGATTTAAAACCCATCAACCTAAGTTTATGGAAAAAATCAGTTTCCATGAGCAGCACTGCACATAAATCCATGCATGTAATAGTAGAACTTGGGCATTTGAACTTAAGTAAAAAATGGATTTGCTACAGTAGTTGTGGTTATTTGGTGAGGAGACCAACAGCATTGGCATCATTAAGGGAAGAAAAAGTATTGGTGGAGAAATGGAATACCCACTTGCAGGTGTGATTGCAGTCAAAGACGGCTTCCTCATGAGGCATCCTTTGCTGTCATCCCCTGTTGCGAATGGTGGGGGTGGAGGTATGAGTATTTGCGAGAGAGCACAATTCCCGTTGGGAGGAGGAGGAGGTGGTGGTGGGGGTGGTGGAGGGGGTGGAGGAACTTGAGGAGGAGGAAGATTTGGCTCCTGACAGTCTTCCAATCCATTGCTGATTAATCCCAGCTGACTTTCTAGTTCCTTCACTGTAAAAAAGAAGCTCAAGGTTAGAATAGTGGTGCAGATATAGAAGATTGTTCAACCCTCCATTGGTCTGTGGTATCCCATTCACCATTTCTGGGATGACTTTTCTTTGAGTATTTTTCCTGGCAACTGTGCTGTTTTTACTATCTTTTACCAGTTATTTTGTTCATGTTGTGTATATAGTTATGTAACAGACTTTAGGGTCATCTAGGTTTTGCTGCAAAGTGTGAAGGTTTTTCAGAATGACTATTGCTTCTGTAGGTGAGATAGATTGACTCATATTTATATTTTTCTCATCTACCAAACGTCCATTTCGGCTAATTACCAGTGAATTTGTTTCAGGTACTGAAAAGGCCTAAATTTTACTTAAAATTTAGTTTTATTTTTTCTTGTTTTCATTTCATCATATTCATATTTTGTACTTGGCAATGATTTCAAGCCATAAGTGCATATGTGATTATTTGGCTGCTCTAGCATTTTAAGCACCTAGGTTAATTAATTTCAACTGCCTCTTTATTTAATAGCAAGTATGTATTTTGTTTTTTTTTTGTACAGGAGATGTAGGTACTGTGATGAATAACAGTAATTTCTCAAATGCTCCATGCTTGATTGTCAGGAGGCTATCCTTTAAAATACTTGTGTACTTTTAACTGCTTGTAATCATGGCTTTAAAAACTAATAATACAACTAGCCAATATCTAGTGGTGGCAGTAATTTTAAGTGGACATTCCTAATAGATCGAGGTCCATTCTCCGCATTTCCACCTTCAGGTTCTCCAGACTTCCGTAGGTCTGAAGTGATTGCACGTTCCTACCCTAAAATGTCTATCCTACTTGACTGATGTACTCTCTCGGGTAGTCCGCACCCAGAGATCCGAATGGGTGACTATTTTACCTCCGGAATATTTTACTCGAGAGGGTTCCATCACGTCTTGATAAGAATGAAAAGAGTGGAGTAGCTGCGACTCCTCGGGATATTAATGTGGTGGTTTCCCCTTGCCTTCCACATCGCAGTACTACAGCCGTTAAAGTAAATGTTACCTTGCCTGTAGTGAAATGAGTGTCGCTGTACTGACCATTGTGGTCTCCACCTTCACTCATATGAAGAAGAGCTGCTACCCTCTCCTCCAGGTGGTGAGAAGCATAATTGTTGGCGGCCTTTTGCTTTCCTTCGCCGTCGCTTTTTGTCCACAACTGCTTATTCGATGAGTAAACTTGCTTATCTTGCAGCTAACCTCTATAATTAGAGGTCAACCCACCACCTGCAACCCGGTGGATGCACTCGGTGGCTTTAAGCTTAGCTGCGAGGAAAGGGTAGTAGAACTCTATATGCACTTAAGGAATAGGGGAGTACCGTTTCCAATTTCTTAAATTTGTTAGTTTACATGATGTTTCACAGATGATATTACCATGCAATGATACCATTCATGCTGTGAAGTGCAATTTTGTGGAATTGAAATATATAACTTCTCCAAGCCTTTTTAAAATATTATCTTTCATCAATGCATTATAACTTTCTCCAAAGAGCTTATCATGTTTCGTACTATTTTCACTCTTTTTTGTTTCATTTGGATTACAAAATACAGTGCAACCACAGTGAGTGCAACAAATTGTACCAATAATTTCCATTATAATTATTTTTTTAAATGTGCTAAAGTTTTATAATTGTATGAATGGATATACTTAAATTTTGAATAGCTTACATGGGATTTAAATATTTTTTCTAGCTTGTCAATTCTGAAATGGCTAAACAGTAAAGGATTCATCTGAATTCATTTTATTCAACTCCTCTTCTTCTAACAAGACTTATGAAATATTTAGAATGGAGTAAGGGTGATGGAAAATGGTGGGGCACTAGGGAGGCAATTTTTTAGGATAATATTATAATATTGGGAACCACATTTTGAAGTGACTTTGAGTGAAGTAGTTTAGTGATTATACATGTTGCATGCAACTGACTCAGATTTGAAATACATTGAAGTGGAATAAAATTTTAGTGAGAGTTGTCTGTACTTTTTTATCATTCATATGCCCAGCCGTGTCATTCCCATGTGCAGGTGCATAATATCTTTCCCTTGTCTTTCACGTGAAGGTATTTCAGGAATATTCTCTGGAGTTAAAGCTAACTTGGAGTATGCTTGTGCATATTTACCCTTTTCTTCTGCTTCAGCAAGTCTTCTCTCTGCATCCTCTGCTCGGCACTTAGATTCTGCCAGCTGCTCCTCTACTATTTCTAAACATGCCTCAGCTGCTTTGCTTTCTAGTTTCTTCTGCAAAGAAAAATATTTGAAGTCAGGCAACTGACATATTTATATTACTGACATTGCAATAAATTAATCTCCCCGAAGTTAAAAAAAATATATTGAACCTCATGTGCAAACAACTTTGTTAAGCATTACCTTTTTCCCTTAACCTGTACTGTACTAGTAGTAGCAGCTGCTACTACTCTAGTTCAGTGATTCCTAGCTCTTGTTGAACAGAGTTGAACTTCATCAGTAAGAATGATCATGATGCATAAGTAAGATTATTTACCTTTACATTTACTGTGCGGTCCATCAGTTATATCATTATTAAAATGAATATTAAACATTTAAATTGGTTTAATGTTTTTCTTTCATATTTGCTGTATTTTATGATTTTAGGTATGTAATTCTTAAATTGATCAGTGTGGGGATATCCTCAAGGACCTTAAGTAAATATACTTGTTTATAAGTGTCGCAACTGTGGTAATGCATATAATATGGGGTGAATTGATAACATTCTATACCAAAGGAATTGATGATGAATAATTTGTGACATGAGTTATACAAGTATTTGAATTAGCATTAGCAATATCCTGTGCATGATTCAGCTGTCAGTTATTTTGGAGGTCCTTTGAAATCGTTGCAGTAAATTTAGGTAATTCATTATTTTATCATGAAAAACTTGATCCATCTGCTTTAGAGTAAGATCAAACTATAATTACACACATGACATTACATTTATTGGAAAAACGGAATAGCTTAGTCAATAAGTTGACTTTTGTATAATTGCACTTAACATGCTTAGAGAAAATACAGATTTGAAATGAATTGGATGTAAGAATTTCTATGAACTTGAGGATGAAGTCTAAATAATTAATTCTCCCCTTAAGATCTCCCTGAAAGTTTTACCTAGATATATTAATAGGATGAAATTCTCTCTAACCTCCATTTCTTTGATGGCCCTTTCATGTGCTATTCTTTCCTCTTCTAGTTCCTTTTTCAACTGTTCCATTTCAATTAGGGTTGCAGCCATTCTTCCCTCATAATCTTCCTCAAGTGCTTGAGAAAGGAGTAGAGAGCTTTGATGTGCAATTGTGTTACGATCCCTTAAAGCTTCATCTGCCCTTTTAGCTTCCATCTTTGCCTCCTCTTCTGCATATTCCTTTGCAGCTCGCAATGTCTTGATCTCCTCCAATAGCTGTTTTACTTGTTCCTCCGCAGCCTTGCGTGCCATGGTTGACTCTTCCAGGTCCCCAGACAAAGCAGTAGCTGCCTCCTGTGCCTCAAATTCCTCCAAGCGTGCAGCATTCAACTCCGATTGCAGCCTTCCAATGGTCTCGCTCATATCTGTTGTTTTTTTGATGAAAGTAATGAGAGGAGAATGATTGTCATAAATTGTGCTGAGCAAACAGATGGTATACATTGCCTTGGGGAAAGATGGCAACAATATGAAATTAGGTGGTGATACAAACCTTTGACACTTTTCTTGATATCTTCCAGTTCCCCGTTTTCTTGGCAAGTGGATGATTCCATTTGCAATTGCTCCACTAATGTGTCCAAAGAGAGATCTGGCGAGTCATTCATGAACTTCTGTGCTAGGGCAAAGCTTCTCCTCTTGAGATCTTGGTTTTCTCGATACCACTGAAAGAAATTGGAATTGATAAGAGAATTCAATGTTAGATAGATATGGTAGTGAATTACTTGACTTTTTGATTTCAGCTTTCTCTACTTCAATATCTGAGCACTCAATTTCATTCTGCATGTACATCTTAGTCTTGCTATTTTGAATAGTTCCTTTATAATCGTCTGAATTTTATTTTCAACCTTGCAGAATTTAGAAATCCAGAAGTCAATTTTCTCAGAAATCAAAAATATTAATTCTAAATTGTAATATGTACCAACCATAAAAATAATTAAATATAAGTATTAAGGGTTTTTTGTTCAATTATCCTCAAAATTCACCAATGTAATGATAAAGTAATACTTGGTGATTGTAACTTTGATACGAGAATGATAGTGCTATATTATTGAATTATTTTTAATATTTCATGGAGGTATTACATTGAAAAATAGTTTTTTTAACATATTGGATAAAAGTCTTTCTTACAGAGGTTGCTTGTTTCAGTGCTTTCTGGTAGGCTCCTGTCTCTTCTTTGTATTGACTGCTTAGTTTTTCATATTCACGAAACATGTCAGTAGAAGCTGTAAAGAAAGGGGGCATTTTTTGTTAGATCCCAAGCTAAGATGACGATGAATATTGGATTTTATACTATGAATGTGGATCAATATATTTCTTTACTGGAACTAATTTGAGGTAGTTTTCATCAAGGACGGTGCATAATCAGAATTTAAGAATTTTTGTCTACAATGCATTTCTTCATTTTCAACTTGATTCAATTCAAATTTTATTTAGCGGAAGTACGGATGGAAAAAATTGTCATTGAGTGGATCAAAGGTCATATTTGTCATTGTTTATTTTTGTCAATAGCTACAGTTTTAGGTTTAATTGGTATACTTTCCATAAGCATTCACTATTTTTGAAACAGAATCTTACATTATTACTGGTGAAGGATTCATTACTCAAACTGCCTGAATATATGCTCCCCACCCTTAACTTCTGTGAGAAATTCATAAATATGGATGCCTGCAATGTACATATTTACCAACGTATGTGTGAAAAATTGACGAATTGAACTTTTCTTTGTAACCTGGGACTTGAGTTTTCCTGAGAATAGAAGATCCGAGGTGGGACTAAAAGGTTAGGAAACCTCTTGGCTATAGTGGGTACTGCCTCTCATCGCGAGGTCACAGGTTCGAATCCTAGTAGTTGAAGTGATTTTGCAGTGTTGGCCTGATCCTGAGTGCTGAGTGGAGTTCAATACTTGAACCGTGAGATGGGATATTAAATCATGGGCCCCTAGGTGTTTTCATTAAGGTCAGGCTAATTTTAACACTGAGTTTCACTCCAAACTTCGTTGATTTAATGTTTACAAGAGTTCCTTAGGCATGAATTTTCCACACACTGTAGGAATCACACAACTGAAAATTTCGCTGACTTTTACCAAAATAATAATTAATTTTACATGAACCAGGTATATGTAATGTATAATAATTAATTATTGTTTTAATACCGCTAGCATAACAAGTTGCTTCCTCATTAGAGTATTAATCTGAAAGTAGGACTCGTGTATTACTTCCTACTTAGTGAAGCCAATGGCATTCTTGTTGGCATAAATGTTGACATTCTTTTTTCTCTCTTATCAATGAATATATAATTGGTCGAAAAGCGAATGTCTGTCTAATACCATGGCGATACCTATATAACATGCATAGCAAATTGCTGAGGGAGGTACTTGTTGTACGGCATATTAGAAATGCAGAATACTAGCCTTCCAAATGTCACCGCGTATGCAATGAATTGCATGAAAAAATGTTACTAACCTTCTCCATAACTCCATTCCATATAGCCGTCAGAATATTGGTCCAATAAATCTTGGATCGATTCGCTAATCTCCTTCAAGTTTTTACTCGCGTATACGTCCATTGCAAACAAATTTAAGAGCGAAGAAAATTTTTCCCTGATGCTGCGCAAAAGTTAGTAATTGACTTTTTAACGCAGTTATCTGTTATACGACTGCTATTTACCGACTAACACGTTTTTCGTTGCGAAAACGAATGCAACAAACATCCCGATACATATTTACTTGCGTCCCTTGGTAGGTAATGGATGTGGACTACATAACTGAAATAACTGACTACCCACGGAAACCTATCATCACTTTGTTTTTCAACAATACAAGTAAGCGTTTAAAGCTGATACATGGCGCGCACCGCTTGACCACGGTACGAGAGTGGTTTTTTGGTCAAATCAAGAATATTTCTTATTCTTATCTTTTTAGAAGGTCCAATTATAGAATTGGAAGTGGAGTTAGAAAACTAAAAAATAATATATGCTTTTATGTAGGTGAAAACGTAGCCTACCGCGAGAAACGAAACGCAACAATTAGGGCATCAAGAATAACCTCATTGAATGATATGTTTCTGTACGTATTACTTACGGACTTACCTAGAGATAATTATTGGCGTCACTATCAGGCCACTACTGTGCCGATGAAATTCGGGGGTGTGTGCGGGGAAGAGTTTACTCTCTAGTTGCATCTTTGTGACACTTTGTAGCAAGTGCCGCTAATGGTCGTGCCGCCTGATTATCGTCGCGATGGAGTTTCAGGAGCATACCGGTTTTAGAGAAATACATACGCTAGTTTTGTAATGAAAGATTTCGACTTCGAAGACCGCGAGCCGGCCTCGGTCGGCTTGGCAACCCAAGATCTCCGGTTCGGTTATGGATATTGTGTTTGTCTTCGGATTAAACATAGTATTTAGTTAGATTTCCTTGTCACCTAACAGTCGAAGACTCTGAAAACCTAATTCCATTCGTGGAAGTAGATGAAGACTACGATATAATAATAATAATTATTATTTCTGTAATGATCACAGGTGCGCCCAATTACGATCATTGTAATATATATGGACAACACATTTAAAAACACCCATGCCCTGGACAGTTGAGTTTTACCCAGGCGGGACTCGAACCCGCGACCTTTCGGAATGGCAGGCGAGGACTTAACCCCGCCGCCACCGAGGCCGGCGGGGTTAAGTCCTCGCATATCGAAGTCCGCTTTGTCTTCAGGGTGCATGGCGAATTATTCACCCTGAAGACTCGAGCAGACGTTCCTGAAGGTCGCCTTGATAGCAGGGATGTGACCCGAAAAGGCATTTTACGTTTCGTGCCGTACCTGGGAGGCACCCGTACTCGGAGTCCAAGCCTCGGCTTTGAATGAGACCGAACCCTTCACCGCGGGTGGTTTATAGCACCAACTGACCTGTCACACTATAGTTTATAACTTCTTTAAGTTAAACATAAATTGCACAATGATGTTCATCTTTGTGTTGTACTATTCACGTTAATGAAAATGGTTTTTTAAACACAGTTATACGATATATATTAACCATTTTACGTGCAGTAGTAAACTAAATCAGTTTAATGTACATACATTAAATTACTAAAGCATGTAAATTGGTTAATATCTATCGTATGAATGCGATGAAAAAATCATTTTCATCAGCGTGACTGGTGCAACACAAAGACGAACATCGCTTTGTGATTTATGTTTAACTTTAAGAAGTTATAAACTATAGTGTGACAGGTCAGTTGGTGCTATAAACCACCCATGGTGAAGGGTTAGGTCTCCTTCAAAGCCGAGGCTCGGACTCCGAGTTCGGGTTACCTTTCAGATACGGCAGGAAACGTAACGTGCCTTTTCGGGTCACATCCCTGCTTGATAGTGAACAGCCGCAAAAAGCTCGCTGATGCAGATTGCACTATTCGGTGGGAAACTTGTGTACGAATAATCGAATTAGTTTTGTGTAACGTCTCTTTTCCTGGTCCAAAACAAAGGAAGATAATCAGCTTCAGTGCAGTTTTTTGTGTGGAAATAGTTCTATTCTACAGAGCCGTAAAATTTCCTGTTCGTCGCTCGATCCTCGAAGGCCAGTTGTAAGCTGTAGAAAGCAGTGGCAGTGTTCAGCGGATGATTAACCATACGCGGTCGTTGGTACAGGAATTCGTTGGTATTCTTTTCCGTATGCCTCAGCCCTTATGTGCATACATATTGTAGTGCAATGACGTACCCAGGTTTTGGTGTTTGCAGAAGTGTTATGTGATGAATGGACGTCTCAAATCCCATTACCTATCCCCCTTCGAGGGTTTTCTGTGTCGCCCCGAAGCCTACGTTTTCTATTTTGGGGAAGTTTACTTGGGGAGTGGTGCACCTGCAACCCCCAAGTGAATTTCCCTAAAGTTGCCTACGCTACAGTGCCGGCAGAAGTAGACTTTGTTCATAGTTTCAAATTCATCTCCCGGTGGGTTAGTACGATTAATCGTAATGGTATCCAAGAATATGAATGCTGTCGCGAAGCGATAACACATTGTATTAGTTGTTTATACAAAAAAGAAACGAAGTAAAATTCAAGTAATGAAAATTGAATTGCACTTTGGCTTGAAATAATACTAGATACAAATTGCCAACTACCAATCAACTGTGTCTCAGTCACTCATCTGTGGTTTTATATCTGCCGGGATTCGACCCCGGGCCCACGAGACGAGAGGCTAACACTCGGACGCTCTGAATCAAGGTATCCTCGGTGTGCATGTGTCCCACTGAATTCCATATTATGGTAAAAAATAATAACCACCGACGAAGTAGCATTTTGCTGTGACCGCGAAGAATGGGACCCGATTTGAATTTACGTCTTCCTTTATTCCTCTCGACTCGACTCCTGTACCGATAGTCCCTTGGAATATTCGCAACTTACGTGGAGTAATGCTATTATTGGCCAATTCTTATCGCTTTTATAATCTATGAATGGGATGGAATATTTTTCCTCTGCAGTTTCTGTTTACGTATGTTTGCTCTTCTTCATCCCATACGGATACGAGATCAGTTTCTCCCACCCTTTACAACTCCGAAGAAACTTTCGACCCCGTGGCACCTGGGATCTGCGAAAGAAAAACCGACCTATCCGTGCGGTTATTGTTACAGATACGGAATCTGATATTAAAAGTAGGTAGCGTTCCCACTTTTTATTGTGCTTTCTAGCCCATCCTTTCTCATCCGTTCGGCCGAGGGATTAATGGCGAAAATCCATTTAAATAACGCGGCAGAACACGTATGAAAATGAGTGTTGAGGAGGGGAAATATGGCGTGAGAAACTCGACAAATAAAAGGCCGAGTTCTTTGTTGGGAGGAGGAAGAGAAGAATTATAGCGGATCGAATGGTCTCTAAATATGGATCGGCCGGTGGGAAGATTGTCTGCAGCAGCACAAAGGAAGCGTTTACGAGGTCAAGGTATATAGGAACCGCGAAACGAAATGACGATTAAACTTAATTTTGGATTGAAGAGCATTGTGCTACCGGTGATGATGGGAGGAAAGACTGTTGTTTAGTATATGCAGACTTAGCATTTTCCCGACGAGGTTTGGAGAACAAGGAGAATAGATAGAAGAAAGTGTTGAAGTGAGTGAGTGAAGAAAGGCAAGGAGTTTGTGTTGGAATAGGATATGTTGAATATATGGCGCCTTTTTTATTGGAGGCTACTGGGGAAAGTTTGATGATAGTTGAGGAAGGACCGACGTGGTATTAATAATTTTAGTATAGGTGAACAGAAGAGACTGAAAAGGCAGCTACCATAAGAAATCAAGTGTAGCAGATTAACAAAAACTTATCAAGAAAATAATTTATACCAAAATGAACCAAAAATGAGCAGTAAGTTGTTTTTTCCGGGCACTGTAGTCTGGTCGGTAACGCGTCAGTCTGAAAACCTGAGTCTGACAACAAAAGGGCCGCGGATTCGAATCTCGCCTTGGGCATGGATGTTGGGTTTGTCTTTGGATTAATTAAGGTTGGATAGTTTTTCCGTGTTCAAAGCATTTTTATGCATTCAGAATTTGAGTGATTTTCTCTCATTTTCTCATCAACAAATAACTATTAATAGGACAGGGATAATGATGCGAGTATTTTTGTAGTAATGGTGGACATATTTTGGCTGTTGAAGAAACGTTTATGTGCTAATTTTTGGTCCATTTCAGAATAAAAGCGCTTAATTGCGTGACATTTTTTGTTTTCATTTTTTCGTTTTTATTGCACAACTTTTAGCCATTGGCGCTTTTCAGTTATTTAACTTTAAGCCTGTAGCTAACGTTTATCATGTTATCATTCGATCTTCAATGAATCGAACTTTCATAATACCACTACGTTATCGAAAGAAAACAAATTATACTTATGTATTATTGAATGAAATCCGAGGGAAATAAAAGTTTAGGTAATGGGAAGAGCCTACTGAATTGAAGGAAATATGAGTGGCTCGAATGAGGTAACATGCTTAAGCCTATCGAGTTATTTCATCATAATCTTTGCTCGACAGCAGATCTGAGACTAGCGTAAAATTATCACATTCCTCTGGATTCTCAGAGATAATGCGTCTGGAACCACCCCTCCCTTACTAAGCGCAAGCTGTATGATTATCTGGATACCGAAGTATCGTGGGAAATTGCACTTGAGAACAAAAGACCGCAATTATTAACAACATTTGTAAATTTTACGCGCCGTTGGGCTAAATGTTGGGAGGGTTCTATTAATAGAATTGCCGCATCAAACCGACCTTCAATTTGAAGGCTTTGGGTTAGTCCTTCCTCCTTGTTTTAAATAATATAAAGGATTCAACGAAATTACTTGGTTATTAGATTATCGAAAGAGAGGTGTGAAAACTCGGTAGCGATTATACATTTTAGCGGGTTCTTTAGCGGTTAGCGATTATAATTCGTATTTTTACTTCCTCAACTTTTTAAAGTTACTATAACACTCGAAACAAATACCGTAGAGCATCAATTATTCGGTCGTCAAAAATCCGTACCGTCGATAATCCGGATTCGATCCTGGCGAAAATAATCCTACCTTTTGTATTCTTAGCTAAACGTGATTTCACACCCTTATGCTTTAGCTCTGACTAAAAACGGAAAAAAATAACCAGAGAACTCAAAACAGGTAAGCGAATGTTAGAACAGAAAAATTCTAACCACTTTCAATAGAGAAGTGCTATGCTAGAGACCTGCTCGTGCTATGAAGTACTGTAAGACGAGTATCACTACCATAGATTACTCTATCGCGCCTCGGCTGTGTCATGGGAATAAGCTAATAAGTAGTCGTGGGAAATCACTTCTAAGACCTCAATCGTTTTGGGTGGGAGTTGAAAATGGTCACGAGTAAGTTATTGAATAGTTTGGAAATTTGATATTGAATGAAAAAAAGGCGCACAAGTCGAGATTATTGATGATTTGTGGGAAGTAAATAAGTTACTAGGTATGTACCAGGTCAAGTAAGATATTTGAGCTCTATAAATTTGAATCCTGAAGCATTAGTTCACTTACATCGTTTTTGATACTTCTACTTTTCAACAATCTCATCATTTCATTTTTGAAATATATCTGACGATAACTTTTTTTGAGTCGTCTTCAAAATTGATCACCAGCGTATAGGGGATGTTTTGATTCGTCCAAATGGCCATATTCATTTTGATAAATCGACTTTAACGAACAAAATCAGTTTTTTAAATAAAATTCAATGTCATAATGTCCGTGCACAAAAAAACCTATTCACTGCTGTTTTTGATATATTTTCCTTTTTCCTAATGCTCAGGCCTCTTAAACTCTAACAGAATAGTATAATTTAGCATCGGGATCAATTATGTTCGTAGCTGCGGTGCAGTGAAAAGCATCTGTTTGGGAACCTTTTAAAAACACTCAAAATCTCATCTACATCTACACGATACCCCGCAAGCCACCGCGAGGGTGTGTGAGAGGGGGTGAAGATCACCAAGCATGCACTACCGACATGCAAACAAGCAACTATAGGGTCTCATGGAACTAGATTGTTAGTATCTATAGTATTTAAGGGATTAATACATGCGTCATGCTCTACAGACTACTCTAAAATATTTCCCCTACCTATCCCTTTGCTAAGCTGCCTATTCTGTTCTCTTATAGTACGGGGGGGAAAATGCCATTTTGAATCTATCAGAACGACAATCTATCTCTCTTATCTTATTTGTTTGGTGGAAATTAGTATAATACGCTGATGTTTTTAATATGTGCCTAACATATTCAGTAAAGCTATCCTAATCTCTAATAGATTTAATCTGTACTTTAACCTACGCTCTGATGATGATTCCCACCCAAATTCTTGTATTAATTCTGAAACACTACTCAACCTATCGTAACACCTTTTGACGAACCTAGCTGCTCTACGCTGCACACTGTCTAGTTCTCTCATCAAACCTAATTCATTAGGATCCCATACACTGGCTGCATACTCAAGGTGGGGCCTAACTAGTGAAAAGTAGCATCGCTCTTTTGTCTTCTCATCACATTTCCCAAGTACTCTTTTTATAAATCCTAGCTTTCTCTTCGCTCGGCCGCATATTTCCCGGATGTGTCTTCCCCACGATAAATCTTTAGTGATTGTTACACCTAAATATCTTACGGTTTCAACGTTTTCGATCTTCGTGTTATTAATTCTATAGGATCGCTCTATCGAATTATTCCTCCTCCAAAAATTGATAGCTACACACTTTTTAAGGTTGAGTTCTAACTGCCATTTGTCGCACCACTCTTGAATTGCATCTAAATCCTTGCTAAGCGATTTCCTGTCTTCTTCTTTAGATATACCCCTATACACTACCGCATCGTCTGCAAAAAGTCTAAGCTTACTACTAACTACAGTACCCAAATCGTTTATGTATAAAAGAAATAGAAGCGGACCTACTACGCCACCCTGTGGAACTCCCGATGTGACTTTGATTGTGTCCGACATGATACCATCTATGACAACCCTCTGCTCTCGCCCACTTAAGAATTTTTTTACCAAAATACAACGTCTTTATTTATTCCAAAACTCTCTAACTTCATGATTAATTTATCATGAGGAACTTTATCGAATGCCTTTTTAAAATCTAAAAAATATCTAATATCTACGAAAAGTCATCAGTTAAATTTATATAGATATTTTGTTTAACCAACTATGCTGTTCACATTTTTACTCTGTCTCGGAATTTGCGGGGACACTGACCTTTCTTGAGTTGTTCCAGCTTTTCGTCCTTCTCCTTGGATTGCTGTAAGGTGGCTTCATACTTCTCTTGCAATTGGCGATGACGCTCCTTGAGGTCCTCCAGGTCCTTGCTACCTGTTTTGTGGAAACGACGAAAACACTTCATTATTCCTCTGGAAAATATCACCAACAGTTATCGCCCACGATGGCGTTTAGGGGATGGAACTTGGTGGACTGACTTGGGGACTGCGCATCCTTTTGCGCTTGCGATAAACCGTAAAGCATGCTTCAGTATTTTCCTTCCTTTCGAAAGCGGAAATTGATTTATTGCGTATTGTGAACCGCAATCAGGCGGATGAAGTTATCTTGGGTTTTCAAGTCTGTGCTCGCACTTAAAGGCGCTCGAGACTGGGGGGAAAGTTATAAGGATAGGAATGAAATGGCAGGGATCCCCTGCAGATTGAGGTTACAACCTTGGGTTACCCCTCTTAGATGTTTTTTTTATTCTATTGGTCTTCCTTCTCCATTACCTAGGGTAATTGGCACTTTACAGTAATTAGTCCTTAGGTTAGAATAAGTGCTTCAATTACTTGCAACATCTGTCGTGACTGATAGTAATCAATTCAGAAGTTGGTCCCGCTAAACATTTTTCGTTTTCCCGCAGTAATTTCACGGCCCCATAGCTTTTTCCCCGGTACCCTGAGGTGCCGCGGAACACCGCTTGTTTACCACTGATCTAGCCATTACAATTATATCAGCTATTTTCCTCGACGTAAGGTAAAAGCTTCCTTAGTGAACCAAGTGTGTTGGATTTCGGCCTTAAAATAAAGCAGGCGCTGATTTAATTTGTTCGTCCAACGTTCCCTTAATAGTTCTTAATCCATTCAAATGCACTGCTTTGTCTGTTGTAAAAGTGAATCCCCCTTACTTTGTATGCTGCTTTTTTCGTGAAATTTTCCTTGCCTGTAGAATACTAAGACGGCGTTTGATGGAGGGTTGGGTTATGGACAGGATATCATGGGTTCGAATCAGGAAGCGATTTCTCCCACGCATGCTCCTGTATCATAAGTGAGTTTTTTTATACTTACGACCTAGAGACACTTTTGGGAAATCCACCTATCTTGGATGTAAATCAAGTAGGTATATTGAATGTGGTACCTATTTAAGAGAGTTGAATGTAATACTTCGTAGGGTTTTTTGTTCATAATATTAGATAGTCAGGTGTTTCATCTTACTGTTGGTTACGTTATTTTATCAGAAGGGATATCTCCTGTTAGGGGCCATATTAATGCTACGTAACGCAGATTTTCCACTGTTTTAACCTTCTCCCAAATCCCCCTATAGCGCTTCGTAATATCCTCTGAGAATCCCTCCCTAACTTGCGTAACCTCTCTGCCAATGAAACCTCTCTATTTTGTGAGTGATCAGACAGACATTCTTTAAAAATACCAAATTTATTTCTTAATACTATTGTATATTCACTAATTATATTTAAAATGCGTATCATCATTATTATTTGAACAAGGAATGAATTTTATGATATATCTTTTCCCAACGTTACGAAAGGCTAAACCCATACCATCGCACCAGTGGCGTCCGCAGGATTTCCTTCTGCGGGGGCGTTTCAATAATATTTATGTGCATCATCATAAAATGGTATTTAGGTTATTATTCACTAAAACAATAATTCAATCAACAATCTCTTTTCACGAAGACAATTGAAGTATATTTTTGAGCACAATAAGCAAAATTCTAAACGCTAGTGAAAATATATAAAATATAGTAAATTACGGGAAACAGTAACTGAATATTAGTAGTATATGGGTCATTCCACCTCAATTCAACAAACGTTTGCCTCTTAGGGTCTCAGATTTTGATAAAAATTGGTGTATGGGAACAAAATCAACTCAAACTACGTAATCTCAAACAGTTTTGTGAAAAAATTTTTTTTTAGTGAATTATGCATGTTTTAATTTTTTCGCATTTTTAGCAAAAAACCGAGCCTTAAATCATATTATCACTTATATCTCCGCTTGTAATTGTCATACAGCAATGATTAATAGCTCTTTTTAAAGCTAAATCTTTATCGAATGCAAATATATCAATAAAAAATTATTTTCTTCTAAACCGTATTGTTATTAATTACTGATGTTTAAAAAATTGTTAATAAACTTTTCTCAAATACTCCATCTCAGAATCGGCCGAAATTTTTTTTCCGTAATCTAAACATACCGAGCTAACTATTCCAAAAATAAAATTTAGTGGAAATTCATAAATGCGTTTTTTATAAATATTTAAACATTTACAATTTTCTCTCTCGCGGCCCGTCGGCTCCCCCATTTGGAGTACATGCAGCAGACACGCGATGCAAGCCTAAAAGTTCCTTAATTGCTCAAGGTCGTGGCTATATGAGATAAAATATATTATAAACTATAAATGTTAACAACAATTGTTATTTGTTCTGTTAAATGGATGTTCGCAGAGAAATTTACCATTGAGCACCACTAAAGTTTACAGGCAGATTAACTTTTACTTGAGGTAAAAATCTGTGACAATTAATATGAAAAAACTTTTACAGAATCTTCAAGTATAATTCATTGATGAAATGAAATGAAAATAAATTACAATTATGGAATTTTTGCATCATTTGTTCTAGCAGAAAAATGTCTTCGTTTTTGCTATCTCACTCTTTTTATCTCTATAGACAAATTTACTGCAAACTCGGATTTTAGTGTCCAAATATTTTTTATCCATGAAAAAACATTTCATTTTCAATTCGAGTCGAGAGCTGCTGTGGATTTTCGTGCATTGAGACGTATTCCGTAAACGTTGCTCTCTCTAAAGAGAAATATTTTATGGCACCTACGGATTAGGGCAAGAGGGTAAAAACCTTTCCACTTCCTTTCAGAACCCTATTTTTATGACCCCGTTGGTGGCCAATTCTGCCCATTGTGCTATTCGCCTAAAAGCTTGAAGGAAGACCATCTAGCTGCACATGTTTTTGTTGACAGCCGCGTTTATTCACTGAAGAAGTCTCAGTTTGTTTTGGTCTGTCACCTCGTATCCATCTCCTTATTCAAGAGCTGTCTGCCTTCTCTTTTTTCTCGTACATAGTTTTTTAAACTAATTGTAAAAATTGTGTCAAAATTTGCTCCATCGGCGCAGTGAGAGGAGGAAAGTGTTCGCGAGACAGTGTCTTTAAATGTATCGAAGAGATCTGCAGCTCATCGAGGATAGAAGTGGTGTCAAAGTGGAAACCGTGTGCGTTAACAATGAAAAATCGTTTCTTGCTTTCTTTTCAAAGCGTCAAAAACAGTGTTGTAATCCACTGAAACTACATTGCATTATCCAGTGCTAATTTATATACAATTACTGCCACATATTACAAATCAAAAATTTTCAGCACTAGAGCGATGTCTTTGGGCAGAAAATTGTGTCGTTAGTGCAGAGTGTTTCTGAATAAGGGAGTCACGAAAGGTGACAAACCAAGGTATCCCATCAGTCATCAAGAAGACGTTCCTGAGCAGCTTGTGGCTGCAGAAGCAGTACTGTCACAGCCGGGGCCTTCTGGTTTGCAATTTGCGGAGCCTCATGTATCCCTACCTACAAACAACTCCAGCGATGACAGTGACTCACAAGGAGAGAGCGATGGTGCACCTTAATAACCTCGTCAATCTGTGCTAGAAACAGTCAACCTGAGTTTATCCGAAATCGGTATACCACCAGTAAATAGAAAAAGTTGAGAAGTAGAAAATACTCAAAAGAAAAAATTCATAAAATTACTTCTGTTTATCGAAGAGCAATCGGGAAAGTATGGGGAAAAGCAAAAACTTCCTTCGGCCCATAAGAGTTAGTAGGGTGTAAAATGCTAAGTCAACTCAAGGAAAAATTTGCTGAAGCTAATTCCTACAGTGAAAAATTTTTAGTCCTGTCTACACTGCCTAAAAGCTGGAGTGTGGCAAAATTTCAAGAAAAAATTGGATCATTCCAATATTTAGCTCGAAAAGTGAAAGAACAAATAACAATTGTTAACAATTATAGTTTATAATATATTTTATCTCATATAGCCACGACCTTGAGCAATTAGGAAATTTTTAGGCATGCATTGCTCGTCTGCTGCGTGTATTCCAAATGGGGGAGCCGACGGGCCACGAGAGAGAAAATTGTAAATGTTTTAATATTTATAAAAAACGCATTTATGAATTTCCACTAAATTTTATTTTTGGAATAGTTAGCTGGGTATGTTTAGATTACGGAAAAAAATTTTCGGCCGATTCTGAGATGGAGTATTTGAGAAAAGTTTATTAACATTTTTTTAAACATTAGTAATTAATAACAATAGGGTTTAGAAGAAAATAATTTTTTGATATATTTGCATTCGATAAAGATTTAGCTTTATAAAGAGCTATTAATCATTGCTGTATGACAATTACAAGCGGAGATATAATTGATAATATGATTTAAGGCTCGGTTTTTTGCTAAAAATGCGAAATAATTAAAACATGCATAATTCACTCAAAAAATGTTTCACAAAACTGTTTGAGATTACGTAGTTTGAGTTGATTTTGTTCCCATACACCAATTTTTATCAAAATCTGAGACCCTAAGGGACAAACGTTTGTTGAATTGAGGTGGAATGACCCATATGATACATTTGTACCATTTTACTACTGCCAAGTGAAGAACGTGTTCATAAGTACATCATTTTAAACGCACTCAGTGGTAAAGTGTGGGTAGAGCGTTAAACATATGCCAAGCGATAGAAGTGATCATTTACGAACTCAGGTAAACATGATTTAAATTATTAAATTGCAAACACAAATATTAGGTTTGCAAAACGTGGAGTCCGGTTTATTTATTTTGTAAAATGAAATTTGACAAGCAATTACGCGGTGACGCGCATCGTCAACTTCTTAGAGCGGCGAGTCTAAATAGCTTCCAAGGAATTAATGTTGGAGGCGTCACGGACAACAAAGGCACCTTCTTGGTATTCATCTTGTAGAGTCAGTGATCGCGGACGTCAATTTCGCATTCCACGTCACTCGCTTACGTTAGCGGCAGCGGTGACGTATTGTTCACTGTTACGTGGTGGTCGAGTATCATGAAGATTAAGCATCAGTATGGTGATATATTTTTCGTGATTAGCGTTTGTTATTGGGAATCTATAATGGAACTCCCCCTAATCTAAGGATATGCTCCTTAGTTGAGTGGTGAGCGGAGAGCACTTATGTGTACAGTAGTGCATGTTCTCTTCATCTGAGGAGGCTTTAAACTGCTGACCCCTTGTCGCCTTTCGTTATGTGCTGGCTAAAGCAAAAGACCGGGTTCTCTTCTCACTTCCCATTCTCCTAGAAAATCCTAACAATATCCTAATAGTTACCCATGGTAGTAATATATTAGTTCGGAAATATCTGGGAGGAAATTAGGATTGGGTTGTAAATTTATTACTGTTTTTTACATGCCTACATGAGGCTAATTGTGAACAGTTAAATTTCTTGATTGATTGTCAAAATATGTCAAATATTGCGTATGCCCAATTTTCGAATCAGATGGTGATGGCTTTAATCAAAAGTAGTATAATATGTGACATTACTTCATTTTTTTGGTGAATTTCCATGTATTACATTATTTAAAAATAGCAATTGAACCCATATTGTAGCAATTGAAAAAGGTTTTAACTTCTTGAAATTAATGTATACCTGATTTATCCTATGTCATACATCTTTGCAGTCATGGCTTTCCCTGCCTTAGCTTGCCGGGTATCGTGGAGCTATAGATCTTTGATGGCTTTAATGACCATAGACGACGATCGCCTCCCCTAACAGCAGCAAAACAACCCTTCATGTATCAAACTCCTCATCTGTTCCTATTGTGACTCGGATTGTTCTAGTGACCGCGCACCTTGTACAGTATACTTTTCGTGTACAGTAGAGCGTCAATTATTCGGATTTGATTCTGGCGAAAAAATTGCATGGAGTGAAGGCTTGGACATATTCTATTTCAGTATTTATAAGATAATTTACGTAGTTCACTTTTCACTATAAAGTTCTTTCCGCTCCACTTACGCAACCATAAGAGTGAATTATGAACCAATCGTTTTGTTTAATAAGTTTGTTTTACATTGAAGATGTCAACCGGCCCTTTTATTGGTTCATTTTAAAAATCCGGACCAACTGATAACGCTGAAGGGGTATGGTTCCAGTTAATCCGAATTATCTCAGTACTCCGACCGTCCGATGGGATGTTACACCGGAGATCCCTGGGCGCTTTTCGTTAAGAGCAAACTAATACTTTCTCTCCATCCATCCTTCCTCCTTTCCCTGAAATATTCCTACCTTTTCTCAATTACCTACTAATCCCAATTGGCGCAAATGACCTACTCTGTCTGTCGCCACCCCAGAATAACCTACTATCTAACCCCATTAGACCTATCTAAAAGTCAAGTCAGTGATGTTTACTTTTTCGAATATTTTCGTATGGTTTAAGATGAACCTCCAGAAGTTCGGATCCGCTTTCGCACCTAACTCGATTGAAACCCGTGTTCAACCCCAAGGTCGTTCTGCTTGGTGAGGGCAGTGGCTTTGTGGCGTGGGAAAGTCACACATTCAGAGTATGGTTCTTTTTCCCACGGTCGTCTGTGGTATTCCCCGCGAAATATGGTTCCCAAAAAATGCTCAGACAGGGTTTAGGTGGGCGTTTGCGAAGTGGCCTCTCCCGGATTCAAATTTGAGACTTACGGACAGTAGGCCTACGTCGAGAACTACGTCGCCATCGATGATAGCATGTACATATTGATGATATCCAAAAGCGCTCGCTCGGATACGGCCGAAATATCTTTTAACTTTGTGATGAGCACGGCAATGAATGCTCATTAGTCAAGGGAAGCTAATATCCTTTCATATTTCTTCTCGTCTGCTGTGAAAATGATTTTCTGTGGTGTTCCTGGATGAGCATGAATTTCGTCTGAATTTCGGGAATATAAGTTGATAAGTACTTTGAGGGAAAATAGGAGGCGTAGAATAATAGCATCACAGAGGCATGTGGGTTACACGTTCCGGTGATGAATATGAAGTATTTATAGGCAGTGATGCAGCAAGATTCATTCACGAGTTTAAAATAGTGGACAAAGTGAATAGGTTCGTGTGAAACATAAATGGCACCGAGGAGACTTTGACAGTTTATCGGGCATTTTCAGTGAACACTTTCTTTTCTTTCGAGAAATGAATTTTTAAAATTTAGTTGTACCTTCGTATTGGTGAATAAAATCTTTGTATTACGAGCGGTGTCTTATATTGTTTTTCATTGCAATCAAGGAATACAGTTTCCGGTGGATCTTTTACCGCTTGCATTTTCGTATTACTTATATTAATCGTGGCCAAAATGGAGTATTGGTATAATTTCTTTGACTTTCTTGGCCCTTTGCACAGGTCACTTCAATCAGTTTATTTTCGAATGGCTTGTTATGAAGTCTCACGTTTTTAGCTCGATGAAAAAGTGATAGATGCGAGAAAAGGATTGACAAGAAAGAGAATTTGGTGGATTTTTTTAATCAAGAAGATTAAATTTAAGACCACATACAGATGCTGTAAATGCTCTCAGTGATTACATGCGGAAATATTTTTCCTGCCGTATCTAAAAGGTTGGAAAGAGAGGTAACGGAATAATGAGATATTCATGATTCTAAATAATAAATGGTTGAAGGAGTGTATTATTTTTTGAAATTGTGCTTAATTATGTACCTAGAACCTCTGCATGTTTCGTGGTATCTATTTTCAGATAAGTTTAAACCTTTTATGCACTTCAAAATAAATAATTATACAAATTTGAACCTTGTAATGGCTGTAACCATTTGTAACCATGTGAAATGGCTACCGTGTGGAGAGCCTTCCAAGTTCAGTACACTGTCCGTCGTAGTGGACGTTAAGCAGTGGTTCCCTGGGTGTCTTTCCATTAGAGTAAGCAAATCTCATGCCGATATTCTCTCCAAACTCCCACCTTTCCCTTCCAGTCCCTTTTTTTTTATCCTTTCCTCCTGGTTTGAGACGCCTTCAAGTGAGCGGTTGACTTGAATACACTAATGAGACTGATGATAGTCAATTGTGGATGGTAGTGAACGATGGAGAATCCATTATTATCTCGAAGAAGTTGTGGAAGGTCATTGAAATCGAGGGAATCACGCTGCCAGTCTTGTCGAGTACACCATTGCTTTGCCATCTGTCTTACTTTTTGAGACGCAGAAACGTTTGGTTAGGAGTATTTTTTTTCATCTCTGTAAGGATGGATAGTAACCGCCGTGTGATCCGAGACAATTGGCAACGTTCTCTATCCTCCAAGCGAGGCACGCCCTCATTCATCGTCTGTTGGAGACGAAATTAATGGACCATATAAGAATTGGGCGTGGGAGGGAACCCACTCGTGAACTTATTTTTCATTTAAGGGCTCTAAATGCGGTTCGCTCGTCCAAGGTCTCAGCCGTCTAGTCCATTGTTTGCCGTTAATTTGCTGAATTCCTCGTGTCGTTTCCTGTTCATTCGAGCGTGCTTTATGATGGTGTAATTTCATCCCGATTATGGGAAAATCGGCGACTTCATTGGAAGCTCGATACGGAATGGAAGGGATAGGGTAATAGAATCACTCATCAGATCAATTAATTGCTTATTTAATGACTTAATTTTCATCTCATAATCAAGGGTCGTTAATCCTTAGATTGGTTCTACGCAGCTCTATTCTTCTGTACACTAAATTCCCGTTAACATAATCTCTAACGTAATCCCTCATTTTTGCATCTTTCACTGCAAGCTCTAAATATCTTACAGGAGGTCCTCCTTTGAAATTATTCTTCCCATTCATTTCCAACCCATGACTGTCTTCATGAAATCATGAGTGCCTCAAGATGTGTCAATTAAGGTTGTTATGTTTTTGGTTCAGAATTTTTCTCAAATTTCTTTTTTCTTCTATTTTTCTCAAACTTCCTCGGTTATTACTCTGTCTATCCTTTTGATATCTATTCATCTTCTGTATCATCATATTTCGAATTATTTCAGCGTTGTCTTTCCCACGGTTATTATTATCCGTACCTAATTACCATAAAAGAGAATACTTAATAAACATAAATTTTCTAATAAAGGGTTTAATTGCATCCAACTTTCATTATTTCCCCTGAGCTTAGGTCAATTAATTACTTCTGTGCCAGAACAATTCTAGTGGAACTATGGTGTAACAAATTTTTTACGTGAATTCGTTTGACCTCCGTTTGCTTCGAGGAAAAGTATATTTCGAATCTAAAAAGTATATATATCTGGTGCATAAGAGAAAATACTGGAATCATTTGAATGTGGTATTACAAGTGGGCGATGAAGATTAAAATAGATTTATTACGAGCTACTGTTGGAGTGGTTTCTATATAAGTAGGAGGAAGAAATTTTGTGAAAATTCTAGAAAGAAGACGGGGCTTCTTTTATCATACATATTGCGACATAATTTCTTTTGAAGACGATCGCGTCTTAATGGGGATTTCTAATGGGGGAAAGCGAATGGAATGATTGGCAAAGAAATACCTCGTATGAGACATATGAAGCAGCTAGAGAAGTGGAATGGAAGACATTGCCAACGAGAAGTGGTTATCCGACGTGGAAAGCTGCGTAAACGCAGTCAAAGGATTGAAAATGAATTGTGACGAAGACGAAGAGAGCTCCCTACATTTGAGCGATGCCATCACTTGTTGCCGCCTTCGTTAGGGGCTTGCCGGTGGGAACTTTGTTGTCTAGGTCAATGCCCTTTCTATCCACGATCACCACAATGATATATGTCCATTCGTGATATCATGACGCCGATAGGGTGTGTTTACTGATCTTTCTGGAAACAGTTAATCGAGTGACAGATGAGGAGGTCTTTAGAAGAGTGGGAGAAATAAGTCTAGTAAAACCTTTAAAAGATGGGATCGGTCATATCTAGAGACATAATGGCATGGTGAAATAAATCATTAAGAGGAAAGTGAACGGGAAAAGAAGGTCCACGTATGAAATAAATGCAGCAAGGATTGAAAGGTGTAGAATAAAATATTTATGTAAATATGAAGAGGCTAGCTGATGAAAGAATTGAGTGGAGACCTGCGTCAATCCGATATTGGGATATGTGAATGGTGATGATACGTGTTACTTCACTTTTGGAATTTTATCCTTGCGAGAATGTACTCACGTATAAAAAGTTTCCTGATGGCCTTACTGTATGGGCACCTCCTGTGAGAATGGAGTGCTCCTTAGTGGTCAACCTGAAGATAAGTCCCTTCACTTTCCTCCTAGCCCATCAGCTGCTCACTGACTTGGATAGCTGCGAGGCTGAGATGAGACGGAGACTTTGTGATCTGCTCGCGGGAATGAAGAGCAGCGCGAGGGAGTGAAACAAGATGACGAAGCTGGTGCATGTGCGAGAACAATGTCGAAACCGACCATCTTGGCTCAAGGCGTGTTGAAATGGCTAGAGAGGTGCTATTGCAATGGTAGCCATGAGTTAAAAATCATGTAGACCGACCTCTGCGGGAAGAACGCATGGAAATTGAGCGGGTGCCTTGTGTTAGATGGTGGAATGGAATTGATGAATAAGGAAACATTATTGGTAAGGATTTGTGGTAATTTATTCGTTTATTGAATTCGTAAGGAAGTCTTAGGCCATTGTTGCGTATTATATTATAGAAATCATGGACCAAATGAGAAAACGACAACTCATACGCCATCCATTCAACGCGTCGTATAAATATGATTAAGACGTAAGACTTCGCGAAGGTTAGGGTAGTGTAAAAGAAATCGATGAGGTATCCAAAATGAGCTAGTTGGTACTTATTAGTTGAATATATGTACTGCATATTTGATGATTATTCACCCCCTGCCACACACCCATTGATAGCTTACATGTATGTACATGTGCAATGGTTTTTCTCCACCCTATCTCATTTTTCTTCCAGTACCTACCATCCTTACCATTCTCCTCCGAGTTTGAAACGCCTTCATGACTTAAAAATCTCATTATTGTATTAGTAGGCGTGTATAATCGCGGACAGTATGCTGAGTTAATCGCACAACAGGATGAGAGAAACATGACAACTGAGAGAAATTCGCAATTTTTTGTCCAATTATGTCATAATTTGTTTCAGTTAAATGATAATCAGTTATCTCTATGCTTGAAGTGTTTAGAAACAGCCGTATAATTCGATTTTTAGGTCCGCGAACTATGTAACCTTGCCTAACTTATGCCTAAAAACATACTCAAAATTTAAAACCAGACGGGACTTACGGTTATCCAGGAAGGCGCATAACCGATATGGTTACAATACCGGACGCAATATTTGGAGTAATATAACACAATTTATACACCTGAGAAACTGCATTAGCAAAGAAGCTAATGAGAAAATGGCGCACTGGGTACATGTGAATTGGGGATATTTTTCGTGCACGGAAAATGTGGCGTTATTAATAGTTTTTGCCTTTTTATCTGTCGATGCCTTTCATTTTGTGATTTTCCTTTGGATTATTCGCTAACGGTAATCAATCTTAACCACTTTATTTTTTTTAAGTCTGGAATAATAAAAACGAAGGAAATTATTTGGCAAGTAATGACATATCATTTCTCAGGAAAGAGAACTCTGTAAGTCAGTACATGGCGTTATATGCTTTGATCTCCACTATAGCTACCACTTATAACATTTTTGGTTGCATATTTGACCTCGATCATTGTACGTATGTCTTGATATATTTACATAACCACATTGGGAGGATTGTGGGGGCGGGCAGTAACACATTATTCCACGGATCATCATCATAACTCTGTTTCTGGGAACGTTATCGCAGAAATTCACGACACCAGTCTTTAATTTGAAATGGAAATCCATCGAGCGAAGCGTAACTCGTTAAGATTTGCATACTCCTTGTGTACAACCGGTTTCATCGACATAATGGAGCATTCACATGCTAGAGTTAATGACGATGACATACTGGCCATAAACTTACCGATCCCTTTTCTTTGGTTTGAGCCGAATAGTTTTCGGGCTGCTTCCTGCAGCCTTGTAGTCTTGTGTTTGCACTCATGTCATCCGTGGTTTCGAATCTGTCCCGCAATTAAAGCCGCTTCTGACCCGAGGGAAAGGTACGAGGATGATATTGGAGGCTTAAGGTGCAGAGAAATCAGCGTCGGAATTAGCCTTCTCGTAACGAAAGGCGTCTAGGGATCCACTCATTAACGCCACATAACAGATGGTGTAATGAATTCGATATGCTCTCTACGAGCTCTCTAAATGGAAATCAAGCAGAAGACGATTACTGATAAAAAAAGTCTCTGCCACTGCCGGTATTCGAACCCGGACTCTTAGTATGGGAGGCTAGTAGTGTAGCCATCACACTATTCTGACCTCTTGGCACTCGTTTATCGATGGAACGGAGTATGTAGGGGACTGTCTCCTTCAGTCTCGTGTGAGTGGAATGGAGTGGAGGTCCTTGAACAAAGGGATTGGCGGCACCACCCACCAGGAAGCAATTGAGGGAATTGCAGGAGTCATTTTGGACTGTTTGACGTATCATTTTCACGTAGTGATGCGTTAAGCCGCTTGAATCCGTCAACCATTTTTCTTTCCCGCAACGCCATCTTCCACTGGTTTTGTTCCCCAGGGCTAAACGGGAATATCCGTCCTTACTCCATTCGATGACCAGGAACTAGGTTGAATCTTATAATATTCACATCTATATCCACTGGGTACCCTGATAGTCACCTCGAGGATGTGTGACAGGGATGAAATAATCGCCGTATATTCATTATGTACTTTAACTTAGAATTATAATACTATCATGATGGAGATTGCATTAATATTATACGGGACAGAAAATTCAATGTTCGCATTTAACACAACATGCAAGGAGATATTTAAGATGTACTACTGTGATATGTGATGAACTAGGAATAATAAAGTAGCGGCAGTAGTATTAATTTTCATGAGACGATAGAGATGAGTTAATTACACCATTTCGAATAGATCGGTGGTTAAGTTGTTCATAAAAGGAGGCAGGGTGGAGATAAACTTAGCTTCTAACACTAGGGAGGAAAAAAGCGTGTGCGGTCTATTTCATTATTGTTTCATCTGAGTTTTTAAGCTTTACATAGAACAACTGATAGAAATTATTTGTCTGCATTGTGACGCGTATTATTTTACGCGTTCAATTGTTGCAGACATTTTTCAACATAGTGATTTATGTGCAGTTCTTTATTCCCGATAGCCAAGTCGTTAAGGCGCTTGCCTGAAAACCCATAGGTGGCAGGTTCGTATCCCGCCTTTGGCTTAGATTTTGTGTTTGTCTTGGGTGAAAAGTTGGGCAAAAGTTAGACGGTGCAATATAACATTAGCAGGAGCTTGGACTCGGGAATTATGATGGTGAGTCTCCGACTTTGTATTGTTTCGAACTCTCGCTTTGCGCCCTGATGCAACACGAAAGGGAATTGAATCCTGGATTGGAGGCGTTGTCAATTCGACCCCACTGTGCCAATGACGTGCACGAGAAGATGCAGAGGGGAGAAAAACAAGACTGCTTCACAAATGGAAGTACAGTCTCCCTCTCTCTCGCTCTCTTTCGTGGAGGTCACGATTGTGACGAATCGAGGTTAAAGTCTCCAGCCGGCGTAGGCGGTTCCATTTCTGACAATCGTAATGGGAAGTAGAATGGAGGACTTAAGCGGCAATCCTTCTTCTCTTTTACGGCAGCGGCGAAGAGTTCTCCGCCGTTCTTTCCGCTGATGCCCGGGTGCCTGATTTACTCCTTTCCTGTCGACCGACCCACTAGGTGTGCTCTTACTTAGATAAGAGCGTATTCCTCTTATAAACAGATTGGATAATGACGCTAGGACATCTAGTTGTGACCAAAAACAATATTTTTAAACCCTTAATGCTCCTCTTAGGAGCTGGGCCTTCCTCTGCTCTTATCCCTCTCATGGGCCGGAGGAAGGCGTTCCTTCCAGTGGGATGTTGCAGGTGTGATGACAGTTATTGATTCTTGCATCCTGTTTCGCAAAGTTAGGGTGGAGTGAACTTGTGGTTGATATGGTTAAGGCGGTCTCTCACAGTGCTCAGGTTTGTTTGAAGCGCTTCAACCAACTAGTCGGTTAGTTGTGTGCGAGCATTTACAATGAAGTAAGCGTATCCACCTCGCTTCTCCTGCGTCGAAGAGATCTTAGCCGCATCCGAACTCGTAATTTAAGACTTAAGGCATTAGCTATGTTACATTAGTCATTATACGTACCTATAAATGTCGATACTGGCGTTGACAACCATAGCAATGGATGTTAACTTTTATTAGAATAAAGAACACCATAAATTCTTGCTGGTCGTATATTGTTATACGAAATGTGTTAGGCTACCTCAGTTAGCAATTTATAATATCCATAGTACAGGGTGGTTCATATATATCTCTGGGGTTTTGAAGGTATACTGTTTATAACTACAGGAGATATATTTAAAAGTAGAATGTTAGTACATGAAGAAATTATTCAAGTTTATATTCATTGGGCATTGGGTATTTGTAGATTTAGGAAGAAAGCGCAAAAAATAGCCGAACACGCAGTTGCTGTTATCGCTCTTGATATGTTGGAACGCGTGTTGCAAGAAGTTGAGTTCAGGGTTGATGACTGTTTTGCCATCAAGGGTGCACATATATATTAGTAATGCACATACATTCAAATCTTGGATAGTCTTTAAATGTACTGATAAGATTCTTTTTACTGTGTCTGCTATAGTTAGTTAAGTAATACTGCTTCAAATTCCCAGGGATAATCTTGAATCCTTTGGATCAAACGAAGAGAAAATGATTTTTTTCCCTTTAAGAACCTCCTCACATTCCTACGGGAACGGAAATTTGTCAGCAATGGATATTGAGTAGCTGGTATGATGACACAGAAGGGATAGGTGGAGAACCTGATCCACGTGGGATATGAGTAAATGGAATAATTTGTTCTGTTGTGGAGATAAATTGCAGCATTTGGTTGGGTTTTATGCAATGACTCATCATTTTAAATATACTTATGTCTTTGCACTAAACGAGATAAATAATTATGTAAACAAACTCAGAATCATATATTCTGTGCAATAAATTTGAGGAATATATTAGGTATAGGCAGTGTGAGATAGAATTTGAGTGCAAGTTATTTTATTACTTTATTGGCCGCATTGGCGCCTGAGGTCATTTTGCACCTCCTACTTCTTGATCTTAGTGCAATTAGGTGAATTTGATATGAGGAGGCAATAATGCATTTAAATGGCATTGTGAAAATTGAGGAGGGCGAATGGATAGAGAGGTTCGCAATCGCAAAGGAGGAAGTGGGGGGTCTCAAGGAGGGAAGGCCACGTATCCCGTCTCGACACCTCCGCGGACGTGTGACTCCACCCCTCCCCCAGTCCCTTCCGCGCAACAATCCCCCTCCTGCCCTATCCGGGCGTCGACTTGCCTTTCTGGGCGATGGCTACCAGTTGCTTCCGCTTGCGCTCGGCGTCTTCGAACCGCGTCTTCCACAGTCCCTCGGCACCGGAGGGCGCCGCGGCGGCCCGCGCCCCGAAGAAATCGGCGGCCGTCTTGAAGGTCTTGGACCCGGATGGAGGGAGTCCGTGGCACTCGCCCGGCCTCGTGGCCCTCGGGCCCTCCCGGGCCCTCACGAGGTCCTCTTCCGCCTTCCCCCCGGTCCCGTTGAACCCCCCGCCGTTTGAGAGGCCGCCCCGGAGGAAGGTGCTGCCGCCGGCGCCGTTGCATCCTGCGGCCGCGACCCAAGGTCGGACCGGCATCTTTGGAGGCCTGCAACGATAGGACAGCGTCGTGTTAATTTGCACCTACGTAGCACGCTCAAAGTCACCGCGCGGGTGTGTGGCAGGGGGTGAATCATCAAGCAGCAATCACCTATTGTGTGACTTAGTGACCTTTTTAAGTGAAGTTTTGTCTATATTGCGATATGATAAAATATAAAAACATTTAAAACAGCCATCTTATTTTCCGGCATTATGCCATTATACGATACCATGAAATAAGGGATGAGGCTCGTTCTAATCTTGTATTTATAAATATTATTATTATTAATGGCATATACTGTGATAATTCTATTCGTAAATAAAGTTTAGTTTTCATGCGTACTAAGATTATCTAATGCGTTACCCAGTCTCTCAATTAATGCTTGACACTCGCTCCAATATTGTATTTAATTCTCTGATAAATTGTATTCGTGAATGAGGCTTAATTTGTATGCGTACTAAAATTATTTTAAAGCATTACTTACTCTCAAATTTGGTAAAAAAATCTCTATTATTATATCGGAGAGTTAGTTCCCTTGGGCTAAGAACCCTGCAGTTAAGAGGATTCAGGTCTCAACCTAACGGTGAGAGAAGGTATGGATTCAAGTTTTGTCTTTCCAAGTACGACGCATATTTCGCATTGGGACCAAGAATATGAGAATGTGAGAAAGAGATATCGCAACCAGTCAAAATCGTGAATCCTAATTTCTTGAATAGACTCGTATCAATTTCTAGGAAAACTACCTTTGATGAACCCCATCCCGGATGGCTATCCTGTTCCCATTATGTCAAGTGTCCCTATGTTACTCGCCGATGGAATTCTGGGCGCGGGTTAGTGCTTATATTTCTAGAATGCTTTGATTTTGGTTGCTAAAGTTGAACATAGTTTTTAAGAAGATCATAACTATCTCTTTATGACAGCAGGTTTTTGCGGCGTTCAGATGCACTAGGCAGGTTTCACATGAACTGGCTAAGGTCGTCATCAAAGCTGATGCCAATGTGAACAAAACCCTAAAACCTGCTTAGCTCAAAACTATCTCTTGCTTGGTCTAATCCTCTACCTTGCAATAATTCGCAAATTATTGTTGCAGTTGTGGTTCGAAGAATTCGACTAACAGCTAAGGCCATTAGCGAGACATTTAAGTATGGTGGATTACTGGGTAAGGTAGGGCTTTTTCAGGTAACTGGGGAAGGTCGGAGATGCACAGGGCGTCAATATTCGCCTGTTCTAAACGGAGGGCGCCAAGGGGCCCTCAGTTGTACATCCCATTCGACGGACGGCTGAACTGAAAGTACTTTCCCCACAGTAGGAGTGGGGACCAGAGTATACATCCAAAAAATGTCTGCCACTGCCGGGATTAGAATCTGGGCCCTCGTTCCACCACATAAACCCAATCCAAACAATCCCCATGGGTGTCGTTTGTTGAGAGGGAGCATCGATGATGAGATGAGATTGCATGGCTCTAGAAAGAGTGAGATGACGTTCACCAGGGATCGATTTCGCCATCGATTGGTCTCATTTCCGCTCACGCCAGCTCGAACCGTGAAATCGACCGTATTCGATGCGCGGCGGACCGTGGAAAATACTTCGTGTATTTTTTTTCGCTCATTTTCGCCCTCTTATGAATCAGCTGGCGCGGAAAAATAGAAAGATGACGCACTTTACTCCGGAACCCGTTAGCGGGCACTCCGCGAGGGGGATGGATCTTTCCTCATTTGAAGAAAAAGGAATGATGGCACTCTGTCGTTCGATACAACTTTGCGTGGGACGTTCCAATCGTCGAAATGAAAATCTTTGTCATACCCGTAATAGTAAACGGACTTCACAAAACTTTTGGATCGGTCGCGGGCAGTGGATGTAGGAACGCTGCGTGGTTGATTTGATTACGAGGATTTAAATGGTGGTTTGGTAAATACATCGGTATCTTCATTTACTCCTGTACAGTTAACATCTATTCCACCTTGACGTTCATATCTAACGTAATCACCAGTTTCTCAGCACTAAATTTCACACCTATCAGTGCATTATTTTGAGTCTTCTTATAATATCGAATGGATTCCTATGTTTGTTACATCATATTTTTTCACAACATATTGTTGAAAAGATCGTTAAGAATATCTGAGGGGCTTAGCATAGTGACTCATAACTTTAGAAAGGTGTCTCATGCCCTTCAAAGTGAAATCCCAGGTCACGGAATGTATAATAACATTGAAATCTCCAACTAATCTATTATTGATTGGTTACATGAATCATGATTTGTTAAAAGTCTTTTACTTCCCTACAGCTACGAGTCTTAAGCAAGTTAATTCATGAGTTTATATGTTGAGTACATTAAAAATATAAGATTATAGCGGTAAACTACGTATCACTGAGTTTATATGTTGAGAACATTAAAAATATAAAATTATAGCGGTAAACTACGCATCACTGAGCCATTATCATGTAACTTAACCGGACGAAATATGAACCTGTTGTAGGATATTGTTCACCGACAATCAATCATTAATTATCAATGGAATTACATTTCCTCACGGTGTCACCCTTCGTGGACAATACCTTATGCATCAAGCTTCTTCCATTGGCACTAATTGAAATTTTTAGTTGAACTAAGAGTGAATCGAATTGGTTTAGATTTTAATTGATGAAAACCTAGTTACTTTTGTACTCACAAAAAGTTACGAGTACATCTAACAATTTGTCATTCTCACATTGTTTTTGTTGCTAATCAAACTCTGCTTATAATTTTGGCTTGAAGACGGTCTGGCATATTCTCCGCGTTTTTATTTTCACTTTCATTTTCATTGCTTACAGGTGTGCAAGTTGGCAAGTTACTGACAGTCGTTAGGAAAGTGTGGAAGACTATTCAGAACTATCCATTTTTATTAGTCTGGTGACTCGAAGACAGTCGCGTGAGAATTATTTCCATGTGCTTAGTTATGGAAGCTGGTTCCGTTCTCCACTTTTTCTTGACGCGGTTGGTAGACCATTAAGTGAGAATAATAAATTTATAAATTTGGTAGACGAGAAAGACTGGATAACTCCAAGACCCAAACGTTGGAATTTATGGTGTAATTTTATGCTTTCTTTTCTGGTTTCGTTCAGTTGGTGATATTTAATGGAGGTGAAACGACTATTTCGATTCTCAGAATTCCAAAGTTTTCTCTTTCAGTTATGAGTTGGAATATTCACATGGCCTTGCCTGAAATGCACTCATGCCACGAGAACTCAATTTACCTACTTATTGCGTCGAAAATGGGTGGCAGAGGAAAATGAGGGTTGGTATGGTGGTTATAGCACAATCTTTATATCCCGATAGACCAGGTTTTCTAGTACCGATAGTGGCAAAGGTTTTTCAGGTGATTCTCAGCCTTTCATGAGTGGTAAGTGCAAAGCACTTTAGTTGCTGTACCACGTCCTACGGATGGGAGGTTAAGCTGCAGACCCCTTGGCGCCTTTCGCTAAGAATAGGCTAATGCCGACTTCGGGTTTCTCTCCGCCCTTCTTCCTTCCCTAATAATCATTTATATTCCCAGGCATCCACCTTTTCTTTGTGGAGCTAACGATCTCAGCCGTCTGTTGCTTACAATAGCAACGATAAAATCCAAAAGGGATGTGATCAGTTGTCTAACTAGCAAAGGAATATTCTTCTAGTGCAATGTGACCTCTTATATAGACTTTAATTAAATTACTTGAGCTTTTTTATTTTACCACGCAGGACCCTTTTCAAGTTTCACTTATGGAAGTTCCTATCGTATTTAAATTCCTCTTAATCGTATTTCAATACCTCTTTCAGTTGCTAGTTCAGGGTGCATGAGAGTACCTCAACATAACTATGTCAGGTAACTTAAATTTTTATTTCGCAGGTAGGTACACTGACTCATGCCGTGACTTATTAATAATGTATTTTATGGACTGATTTCATTTTTTATGGCATAATGGGATACGAGGTTCTGAAACCCAAATTTCTCTACAAAAAATCAACCAATTCGGAAAGAGTGATGTTTGCTGATACTGGCGATCGTTTTCGTAGTATTCCTGCCTTTTAGCAAATGTTGACTTTGATTTTCTTCATAATAATTGAAAGTTTGCTGGGCCAGCGGATTTTACTGCGATGCTTATTAGTATTACGTCCTATCAAGAGGGCCCGGGTTCGAATCTAGGCAATATCAAACTGTTTTCAGTGGTTTACCAGTCCCTATTTAAGTGCCGTGTGGAGAGTACTTGAAATCTAGTGCTCCGTCCATCGGATGGGACGTTAAGTCGTTAGACTCTTGGCGCCTATCGAGAAGACTAGGCCAATGCCGATATCGGGTTTTTCTCCTCTCGTCCTTGGTTCCCAAAAACCTTCCTATTCTCGACTGTTCACCTCTCCTTAATGGAGGGAACACCTTAATAGTTGGTCGCTTCTCGTATTAACAGTAGCGAAAACAGTATGAACGTTACTATTCATCATTTCAGTCTCCTAATTCAAGTTAGCTCGCATGTCATTTCAAGTTAAAGTGCTTCAGCTTTTTTCTTTCAATCTCCTCCCCACTGAACCTCACGTTTCCATCCTTTGTAATCGCTTCTCCTTGATGTTGTCGAGACACGCCGCTCTCAATCAGAGTAGAGGGAAGAATCTCATATTCGGTCCGAAAGGCGGCCTCTCCCTTTTAAAAATAAATATCCGTGTGCGCACGTATCCCCTCCCACTGTCCCGCCCCTGCTCATCCGTTGAATGCGTGGAAAGGACTCGGATCCCCTGGCATGCTGCCCGCCGATGGGGGTACGTCGATTTCCCCCCGCGCGGGACAAACTCACGGGCGGCAAAGGGAGCGAACGTCCTCGCCTTCCCCCCCTCCCACACGCCGCCGAAGAAAATTGAGTGTTGCACGGCGCAATTAATCATGGGGAGGCGAGCGAACGGGGAAGAAGTGAGCTCACTCAGATTTTTTTTATAAAGGAAGCGATCCGTTGAGTCAACGAATTGACTTTTCCCTGCCTGTTTTCCTGCCGGTCAGGGTAACCAGTTCGGTTAGACGTCGGCTTGGTAACCCTAGGGTCGCGGGTTCCAATCTCACACTGAGCATGGACGTTTTATGTCTTCTCTTCAATGGTATGTTAGGATAAACGGTAAGATATATTCCCCTGGCAGTTGGAGATACTCATAATTGAACTGATAAATTTTCCGTGCATAACAACGTAAAACAAAATGTGCAAAGGATCGAGTTGGAGTGGTCGCTAAAATACAGCTTTCCCATAACGAAGGCTCTGGTTCGAATCCAAGCTGTAGCAAAGATTTTTCAGTGAAATGCCACTACCTACTTAAATATGGAAAGCATATTAAGTTCGGTTCCCCTTCCGTCGAATGGGACGTTAAACCGCGAACCTATTGGCTTTTCTCGTTTAGAATGGGCTAATGCTGACGCTGTATCTCTATCTCTATTTCCTCCGTTCCCTGAAATTTCCTACCTCTACCAAATTACCCACTTACGACGGTGCAATGTAGCTTAATCAGTAATCAGGCACCAAAAAAATAACTAATTTCACTGTTACCGGAAGACTAGCTACTTTAAATCGCTGGCCGCGGTATCCAGGTCGGTAGCGCACTGGCGTGGCAGCCCAAAAGTCACTGGTTCCTAGCCCGCCCAGGGCATGGATGACGAATGCAATCTTTATCGTCAACACTTACCCCTAGAGTAGCGCAGGGTTAACAATAACCGTCTATAAAATTCGCTCCACTGATTGTGATAAGCGATTTGAGGTGCTGCGCGAAAAATGAAGAATGGAGATCACGTTTTCTCCTGACATAAGTTAAATCACAAATTAACGATAACGCTAGCGCACGCCTTATGGAGATCCACGATCGATGCCCATGACTCATATGTTGCGCAACGCTAGTCTATTTTTTTTCTGTGGAACCCCTGTATTAATTTTTGCAGAGATTGAAGTACGGATTAAATGGGAGAGTTGATGGAACCACACGGCTCTGTGGAAAAGTTGAACGAAGTCATTGCGAACAAACAATCGCTCTATCGAATGTGTTAGCTATGTTATCACTGCGTTAAAAAATAGAGCGGAAGAATTTATGCGGCACCAAGATATACAGAATGCTGGGAGAATTTTTGATGGCTTCCCGTTGCTTGTCGGGAGAGTGTTTTGGAAATGTTACATCTCTCATAGAAGTCAGATGTGTTTTTACAGCTGCCTCACTGAAGAATAGACGCTGATGGGGCTACCTTTCGGCTCCTAAACTTCGGCTTATGTCGCATGGTTAGCCGTAACGGGAGCTCTCATTGATTCCCCCGCTTGTCACTGGAGTGTACAAACTTTTCCAAAGTAATAGAAGATCAAGGATGGGAATCATTGTCAGAGCGTAGGTTAAAATCTAGACTCAATCTTTTAAGTAAATTTGAAGCTTATTTTTTTTACCGAATATTTTAGAAATACTTTGAGAACACCCGTGTATTATGCTAGGTTCGACCACGAGCAAGATTGGTGAGAAATACTGCCACACAGATAGATTTAAAATGTTTTACTTCCCACGAACAATTAGAGATCATAATCGGCGATATAATAAGCTGTTAGATAGGTGAAGCATATTTTGATATGTATAATAATAGTCTACTAGCCCATAATATCTGGTGCATGCATGACTGATACTTTTTTCACTATTAATTGTTATCATGTTCCTTAGTGTATGTTGGAGGATGATGTTGATGAAGTGCATGATTGGTGATAATTGCCTGCCACGCACCTAGAGGTAATTTGTAGATGAAGATGGTATATTAGCATATGGAATTATGTTGCATTAAGAATCCATGAGGCGTTCCATGAGGACATTGCTTCAGATAATGAAGCGATCATTGCAATTCCATCTTTCAAAGGGGCGTTTAATCGGAACCGAAATCGCAATTTTGTACACGAAATCGTTAGATGGAAACGAAAAATGAATGTTAGTGAAAAAATTAATCTTCTAACCACAACCATTCACTCATAAACCAAAAATTAAAATAAGTAAAAGGTGACGCCCACCGAAAAAGCTGCTTTGATAACATTGACGTCATTTTCCTCCTGTCTTTGACTGCTTTTAGGGGAAGGGAAGGGAGTGGAGGGGGGTTCTCGGAAGGACTGCTCGCACAGATCCTGTCGCAACCGGTCCTGTTGGCAGAGTCAGCTGTGGGTCCCCCCCAGTGCGATAAGGCGAAGTAGCTTCGCGGGCTCAGTGGTGATTGGACGAAGTCTATGACGTCAGAGGTTGCACCACGCCCACTTTTTCGAAAGGGTTAAAACATTCAGTTTTTCGCCGCTTATAACTCAAGAAATAATTGACGGATCAAAAAACGGAAAAACACGGGTCTTTTTATTTTACGAACTCTATCAGATTGGGCAATAAAAAAATATGGTAAACGAACCCATTCTCACCAATGGCCGATTCCTTCGGATATTCCTTCCACACTGATGTAAACCATTGAAGTTACCGAAAGCCCAACAGTGTTAAATTTTTTACTATTCTGTATCGTTTTTCAAGTGGAGCAATCAATTTATCTTTATATGGATGATCCGATCTTTCATGCTTAAAAACAAATAGGTTTATTGTAAATATTTCAGGGAACGGTTGCACGCGTGATTGATTGGGTTTGAGGCATGCGTTAGGACCAAATATAATTTGAAATCAATAAAAAAATGTTCAAACGCTTTCTACCACCCACTATCGTCCTCTTCTTAGGGTCATTTCTTTTGTTAGATATTAATTGTGCTCAGTCTATTGGCATTTTGTAAATTTGGAACAGCCTTTTATGAATGCATTTGTTCCTTTTATTTTGAGAATCATGCGGTGTAATCACCTCTGTTTCAATTTCTTTTATTTTTTATCCAGGCGATTGCACTATTGGATTATTCGCCTCATGTTCCTGACTGCATGATTCCTGTGTGCCAATGCGACGTTGACGTGAATGAGATGTGCATACAATATGTAAGTCAAACATTATATTCATTATCGTTTTCAGGTTATATAGTACTCGCATCATTCTCTATCCTGGAAATTGGGAGAATTGTATTTTTATACCGTTTCGCATCGAATTTGATCTTCGAGTTTTATTACCGCATGTCTTTTTTGCTCGTTTCTGTTCGGTGTCGCTGTTATTGCTTTGTTACTAGGATCGGAATGTTTTCGGAATGATAGTATATTTCCCGGCACCAGAAAATCTAATGACGCTATGAAACCATGTTCCCAACGCTAATTAATTTTTATTATGTTCCTTAGCGCATTCAGGAGGATGGTATTGATGTTGTGCTAGATTGGTGATGATCCCCTGCCACTCACCTTAGAGATGACTATGAGGGTAATTTGTAAATGAAGATGAAATGTTAGCATGTGATATCGCGTTGCATTAACTTTCACCTTTGTGACTGGTACCATGAGAATTCCAACAATAAATTTAGGTAGATTTAGTGCTGCCTAAATTTAGTGTTTGGACTGAATATCATTCCACAGAAGTTATAAAAATTCAGTGTCTCGAGTTTGGTCGAAAAATTTCGAAAAATACAAACTCTGGAATTTCGCTCAAGACTGCCACATCTCGGTTGATTTGGCTTTACAATGTTTTAAGAAACAAACCATCTGTGGCGGTAGGAAATCATTATAATATCCTCCAGCGTTTTTCGATTTTGTTGCCAAGATGAAATTTAGCATCAAAGCAAAGTTTTAACTAAAATTAATCCTCTTTGCAAGTTTTCTTCCATCAACCCTCGTTCAAGGTCGATATGTTTTGCGTGATATTTATGAATTTGGCTCCCATTTAAGTGCAAATAGGATGATGTGTTATTCATCCAATATGTCATATTTGCTTAGGGACATCCTTATGTTTGAATTGCCATTTCGTTGGCGTTGTTGACCGTTGATTTTTTTAGATTGATCTGGAGTTTTTGTAATTGATTTTGAACCATAATCACTGATAATTACCATTCCGAAGCTAAATATTTCGGTAAGATCCCTCACTCTTCACGGTCGTAAAAGTCAGATAGAGTACGCATTGTAAAATGTGTAGTATCTATGGTTGGTACGACGTACTCGTCGTTGAGGTTTTCCTTCATGGATGTCACCGTTGTGTAACGCCCTGTCCCCCTTAGTCTTAGCCTGGAAAAGAGTGGAAGAAATCCGAAACCCAAAAGTGCTGATTACCTCGCGCCCTAATGAAAGAAACCAAGGCGCTAAGCCGCTTAGCCCCCCTTCCGCCGATGGGGGTGATTTCGCTCCCTTTTCGCAGCTCGTCGCAAAACTGAGGGCGGTGGAGTTTGTGTAAAGATTGGCAAGGTAATTTAAACCATGTATATTTAATGCGCACAAATTATCCTGGCGGTAGCTTACGCATTAGGATTAAAGGAATGCCATAATAAACAAAGTAATAAGTCATTGATTCAGAATTAGGTTTTGTATTCATTCGGGTTTATTATTAGCTTTGATGATGATGAAAATGATCCAGTTGCCTCACGTGTATCAAAATGTTCGTATATCTTTGTCAAATGCTTCACCACGTTGACTGTTTTCCATTTCTTGAGTTATCTATGGCGCCTTTCTGCAACATCTTAAATCTAAAAAATACTGCCTAGTTGATAGTACTTATTTTCCTTTTATTCCTCAATGATTGGGTTCATGTGTGACGTTATTCACCTTGCACACAAAATTTCATAAATGTTCGTAGTTTTGTTTATATATGTACAACTGTTTGTAGGTTTAAAGGTGGACTGATTTTTAAGCATACACTGCGGGGAAACAGATTATTACTTGGAATTGGTGTGACTATTTGCCTGTGGAAATATGTTTCGCCGTTGGTAGCTGCTCTGCATTTTCCTACTTCTTCGAGTGAGGAGATCATCTGTGCTATCTAATTACACAAAAAAATATTGGTCAAATTCATGCATTTAGAGGACTCAAAAAAGCATCTGGTCGATAACTATAGTTGAATGACATTAGCATTTATGCAATAACGAGAATAAAACGGTTTGGGTGTATGGCAGGGTCTGTATTGTCTCTACAAAGGTTATTCTTTCGATAAGACTAAACCATTGCGCGTAAGCTAACGCCAGGAAAATTTGTGCGCATTAATTATACATGGTATAAATTACCTTGCCGATCGTTACACAAACTCCACCGCCCTCAGTTTTGCGACGAGCTGCGAAGGTCGTTCTTAGAACACAACAGCGACTGAGCGCCCGAGGGTGGCTGAAAGTTACCTACATATGTAGGTAACTAAGGAGTAAGGGTTCCAAGTCATTCTCCTGTTTGGAGTCCCTTAAGATCTATCATTCAGAATATCGGTTTGGATTTGCCTGGACGTATACAATGAGCCCTCTTGAACCGGAGAACTTTGGTCCATAGGCTCCACCCAGTGGGCTACTATTACCCCGTATCAATGCATCTCTCTAGAAAATGGCTTTAATTTATGAGTAACTTTTTCACTATCCACAATATTTTAAAACGCACAGCATGAATGCTAGACTACCTATTGTTGTGGTTGGTCTAACGAAGAGCCATTTAGAGATATATGCTTCAGATAAGACGATTTGTATCACTATGTGGCTGAAGTAGCAAGGTCGATAACATGGTGACCTGGTAACCAAAGAGACGCAGGTTCATAATCCTCCTCAGGGATGCATATTTCGCTTGCCTTAGGCTAAATAGCTCAAGTTAAGACGGTACGATATGAACTTGGCCATTGAAGCATCTTAACACCCAACTCTCCTACTGCTTATAAACCAGTTTCAAAAAGTGGATACAAAAGCCTAACTTTTAAGTGTCAAGTACATTTCTCGTATCTCCCATACTAAAAAAGTTATCCCTAAAATTAGTTTTTTAAAGAATAAATTTTTTTACAATTGCGGTTACCAACGTGACAATTGGAAGCAATAAGCATAGCTGTCGGCAGGAAAAGAAAGATGAAGATCTTTAAAAAAAACACAATTTTTACTTCAAAATCATTGGTGAAATCCACTCTTTATTTAGCTTTTTCATGGTAACTGTAGAATGATTCTCACAAAATGTTTGCGTTGTCATAGTTCGGTAACTAAGGAGTTGCGACCTCATGTTCATAGGACAAAAAATGCTTAAAATCGTCTTCCCTACCTCCACCTGAAATATATACACTTCCCCCTGAAATACCCTTCATAACGACCTATCCGTCCTGTCTCCTTAGACAATGTTGCCCCGGCATCGTCTGCCACACGTCCTCGTGAAGGGCACGAAGTGGATGCGGATGTGGATGAAGTCCTCAGTCGTCGGGAGCGAGCTTTACCAGCGCGCATCGCCTTGGGAATTATTTGTGGCACTCTCGATTGAACGCGGAGGAAGGGGGAGGGTAAGAAAGAGAGAGAAAAAAAAGATTGCCGAGACCCCCCACCTCCTTGAGAGGGGGGGGGGGGGAAAGTTTCTCGGAAGGAGGACGGGAAACGGATGAAGGAGAAGATGACGCGACGGGGTTCATCCACCTTCCAGCGCGTCTCTGAACTCCCGGGCGAATCGGCGTTGAGGTCCCCGGAGAGGACTGCATCACCCCGCATCGATGCGAGTTAATCAGATGCAGATGGGTGTCGCGCCCGAGGAGGGAGGGGGAGGGTTGGGTTTGACTACCGAGCAGTTTGGTGCGGGCGGCCGGGAGTTGGGAGGGTGGACGTAGGAGAGAGGTGCGGTGAATGCAATATCGGACCGCGGGGCGTGCGGGCGAGGCGAAAAGGGCTGGTCGGCCGGTGTCGTGGGAGGCGACGTAACGGAAGCAGTCGGCTAAAGGCAGCGGGGGTGCGTGTGAGCGTGTGTGTATACACGCTTTTCGTGGAGGGACACGTGGTGGCTAAGGTCGGAGGATGAGGGCGGAACTCTGGGAGGAACGAGGGAAAGCCGTGCGGTGGAGGGAACTCCTCCTCCCTTCCTTCTATTTATAATCCCTTCCCTTTAACGGATGAGGGGGTGATGGGAGGGAAGCTCAATCTACCGGGGGTCCCCTAGCCATCCGTGCAAGCGGACCCACGGGGATAGTACCCTAAGGGAATGGGGGGAGATCGGAAAATAAAAGGAAGGGAATGCAGATGAGACTGTAGGATAGGATTTTGGGTGATGTGGTGTCTAGAGGATTCCATGGCCCTGGGTTCGATTCCCTACCGCGGCAGAGATTTTTTCATTGAACACTTATTGAACACGTACCGAAGACATTCGGAGCGTCAGTCAAGGTTGCGATGTCAATGAGCCGATCGCGGTAGCTAAGCTGATAATGTCCCGGGTGGCCAAAAGGTTGAAAGTCCGAACTTAGTCCAGCCTAGGGCATGGAAGATGTGTGGTTATCCTGTTAATTGCGTACAGATTAGACGAAGTGATAAAACCTTAAGGCCGGGATTACGATGAACGTTTTCTGACGTGACGTAAACGGACGGTGGCGGTGAACGCTAACTCAATTGTTGGTGATATATCACGATCGACGACAGATTGGAAACACTGCCGTTTTCCAATATGTCGGCGCGGCGAACAGTCACCTCTTTGGTTCGAATTGATGTAAAACCGTAAGTTTTTGCTTTTTTCCAAAACTTTTCTAGCGTGAGTGAAGTGTGAACATAGCAGGTTCTGTTGTGAAAATTTCACCGAAAAAGGTAGATTTTCAGTGGTCGAAAAACATTTTTGAAAAGTGTCACCCTCATCCAAAAATTTACCCCCACTTGATTTTCAAGTCACTCGTGATTGGCTGACGGAAACCAACGCGACGGGAAAGCTAGACCTTGACAAGCTTTCCTCAAGGTACGTCGGCGGCACGTCAACGTCCGTCCGTCGTGATTAGCTTCATTGCGTTGCCATTCTCCTAACTTCAACAATGCCATCGTCCGTTTCCGTCACGTCAGAAAACGTTCGTCGTAATCCCGGCCTAATGATAAGGTCTATTGCAAGAAAACGTGATCGCTGTTCTTCAAATTTTTCCTGTGACTTCAAACCCATAGTTTCCCTGTGTAGAATGAGTCAAGAGGGCGATACTTTTGCTCCGCGAGCTGTTTGGAGAGGTTATTATCGTTGGTGTCATTAATAGGGGGAGGTGACCTTTAAATCGGCATCACCATTAGTTCACTTTTTAAAACAGGAGCCAAGGGGCTCGCAGGTTAATGTCCCATTAGATGGGCAAAGTTTTGCGTGAGACTAATGCAGGCCTTACTTTCTGGAACCATGTCATAGTGAAATAATCAACATTAATTTTTTTACACTACGTATGAACCGATCATAATTTCAGCATTTGATAGCTATTATCAAAGTAATTGCCTCGATAATGGTGATCATGGTTGTTTATTAAAATGCGTGGAAAAATGCAAATTTAATTATACTCTTAAGGACCCAGTATTGATATGCTGTTTATTTATTTAGAGAACATTGTTTATTTCACCATCTCCCACAGCTGGAATCAGAACTCTGGCCTTCTGGTTACAAAGACTGCACTTAAGCATACGCACTAAACATAAGATGTTCGCATTTGTGATATTGATAACGACAAAGGGGGAAGGAAAGATACCTTCTCCCGCCCCAGGTTTCTCTCCACCCCTCCTTTCCCTTCTAATTACATCCTAATTCTTTTGATTCCCTGCTTGAGGTGACTTTAAGTGCGGGACGAAGTCTCAACTCCACCCTGGAGGCTCCTTGGGGTATGAGAACGTGTACCTGAGTTAGTTACTATCCATAGGATGTTACAACAAACGTTAGGCGGGGTAAGATTGCGGTCGAACATGCCCCTCAATTACTCTTCCACGTCGGGACGTTGTACGAAGGGAGGACCTGTTTTGTTTCCCTTCCCTCCACCGAGCGTCAGCGAGTTTGGACGACGGAATCGCGTTCTATCTCAAGACTCTGGAATGTTTACAATTTTTTTTATTGCCAGATGTAATGTGTCCGCGCCTCCTTTCTCTCCCAAAAATAACGTGCTCGCAGGTTTTGTGGCAGGCCTGAATTATGGCATTTTTCCTTGAAGCGGGGGGATAGTCTTCATGAATAAGTTTTCTTTCTTTTTAGGGGTGAAATCTAAAGAAACATCGGCTGTCTCGACATTTTATGATTTCCGTCCCGGAAGTAATATATGTATGTGCTCCTCCCTACTTCTTAAGTAAACGACTATATGAGCTGAAGAATTCGCTACCGAGATTAAAGTAGGTATATCTCTTTTAGCAATGGAAAAGATTCTTGATTATTATCTAGAGGTTAAAGAAATTTTGGTTATTAAAGTGGTATCGGAAGTAAGACTTGGAGATTGTCACACTTTATCGAAAAACTAGTTTATTACATGTAGTATGTACCTTAAGAATTCTTAAACCTTTGGAGGTGGCTTCTTTTCTTGGAAGGAAGAATTCAGGCAACGGGTTACATGGGTAACACATATTTTATCATTACACCACTTCATCCTCTCTCTATCGCTACCCCACACGTAATCACTGTACCATACCGAAGCATGTTTGACACAAAGCGCGCCTGTAGATTTGGATAAAACTTTTCTTCCTGATAGAAATTTCTATATTAATGTAAACTATGACGTGAGAAGCGTGAAAAATAGTCTCTTAAGTTTCTTTAGAACGTAACTGTTTTCTATTATGTTTTGCCAAGCTTAAATAAAATGATTCCTAAGAAAATTCTTCCTAAGAAAAAAAGTAGTGAAAGTCATTGACATTTACATATCAATCACACTGTGAACCTCTGCTTAGGCATGTTACAGGTGTATTTAATCCATCAGTCTTTGAAATATGGTTAATCCGAAATGAGCCGATGAAAGGAAACGTATAAGAAGGTAAATGATTTTATTTTGAAAACATTTAGTTGCCTTTGCATTTTAGTCGTGGATTGCATAGGAAAAGACTGAATTGTTGTTATTAGGGGAGATGCGTGACAACTAGGGTCAGTTCCTCATTTAGGATATTGCATTCGTTGAGGATAAGCCTGCAAGCCACCTCACATCCTCGAGGTGGCTTGCAGGGTACCCTGTATGTGTGGATGTGAAGTGAAATATGGTGATCTCTTACGACTCAAAAGTATGAATGGATGACCATTCACCTAAAGCCGTCAATGCAAATAATGTTGAACCCCCGTTTTATCGATCAGTACTTTTTATTTTTGCCTACATTTTTATAGAAAATTCAAATTAGATTACGACTTTTGCAACATTTTTGTTCGTTGATAGTTATGCTCTACCCAATAAATCACCCGTAATTCGTCATTCGTGGAATGGAAAACATGGAAACGGAATCAACTCTTCGGACATGTATGGGACCCGAATGAATTAGGTTTGATCAGAGAGCTAGACAGTGTGCAGCGTAGAGCAGCTAGGCTTGCTAAAAGGTGTTACGATAGGTTTAGTTGTGTATCAGAATTAATAGAAGAATTAGGTTGGGAAACATTATCAGATCGTAGGTTTAAGTACATGCTAAAACTATCGCAGACATTCAAAACGGATAGCTTTACCGAAGATGTAAGATATATTTTTAAAACCTCTGCGTATTATACTAGATTCGACCAGGTAAATAAGATTAAAGAAATTATTGTCGTACCGACATTAAAAATGTCATTTTTCCCCCGTACTATAAGAGAACACAATAGGCAGCATAGCAAAGGGATAGGTAGGTGAAATATTATTAGACTAGTCTGTAGAGCATGATGCATGCATTGACAGCCAATCCAATTATTACTATGTAGATAAAGCCGTGTAGCGGTATGTGACCCTTTTATCTAGCATATTTCCATGTAGTAACGTTGTTTACGTGTCAATAGTGCATGTTTGGTGATCTTCACTCCTTGCCACACACCTTCGCGGTGACTTGAAGGGTATTGCATAGATGTAGATGAGACATCGGTCATGAAACTTATTACCTTCGCCATTCCGGGCTCTTTGCTGTTTTTAGCCGTGGTAGGGATATAATCCGCGATAGGACTATTTTCCGGTGGTGCTGAAAGGTTATTTTGTTTTAGGATAGGACATTCGATATAGGATGGAAAAGTTTATTTATTTAGGAATATTTATTTTACTCGTTATTTTGATTCCCTAAATCATAATAACGAGTGGAGAGGTTATCATACTAGGGGAGTTATTTTTATTTTGGAGCGGAAGGTTATAGAAGGATTTTTGTTTACGCGATACTTGTTGGAAGAGAAAGGTTATTTCATTTAGAAAATGATAACTGAAACTATTCAGGATAAATTTTGATCCCGGGTATCGATGTTTTGTTGAGAGACTGTAGTCAGGTTGAGAAGGAAGAAGGTTTAAAGTGAGTGATCGCTGCGAGGCGCCTCTCCGAAGGCCAGTATGGGAATGACTGGGAGAATGATTTGGAGTGGCAAGATGTGGGAAGTTGGTATCCTGTTCTGAAGTTTTCGCTGTGTCTCCTGTGACCACTGGGGTAGCGGAAGAGAAGGATTTGAAAGGTAGATGTAGATGAACTGGTCGGAGTGCGATCGTTGCGCCTCCGTTTCGCCTGTCGACGAGCTGCAGTTGGAGTCGCGAGACAGTCACCGGGAATTAGGCCGTGGCACCCATCCGACCACCCGAGATGCCTTACTCGCGCGACGGGGTGAGTTGGTTTCCTCCCTTCCGTGGAATCCACCGAGTCCTCGCGGAAGCGGCGATGAGAGAGAGTGGGTAGAGAGTGAGTGACGCCCGCCTTTCGTGACTCATTGCGTGACGTCTTCTTGAGGTATGAAGCGCCTCGGATACTCCCGAGTCTCTTCATGAATGTTATGAATCCTTGTCTACACTTGAAGGCGCCTCTGAACGGACGGAAAAGCTGTAATGATAGGTATGGAAGGGAATGGGGGAATGGTTGATTGTAATTCGGATTCAGTATTAAGCCTGCTCTTAAGGAAAGGCGCCAGTGTCCAGAGCCATACGTCCCATCCGACGGACGGAGTTCTGAACTCCGGTATTAAAACCCCCCCCCCCACGGTACCTATCCAAGAAAGGATTCCAATGATATTTCTACTAGGTTTCGAAGCCGGTCTCCAAGGAATGGCATCCAGTACTGTTAGGCAGTTCACTGCCATGTGTTAGCTATTAGAGATGGAAGATGTGGGAAGATGAGATTGCTCATTATAGTACGTATACATCTACATAATACCCTGCAAACCACCATAAAGGTATGTGGCAGGGGGTGAATTCTCACTAAACACCACTACATATCATGCATAAAATAGAATTAATATTAATATATTAGTCGAAACTTCACTATTTAAAAAGATAAAAATAGCAAAGTAAGCATGCAAAAACATGCTGTTAGTTGGGTTACCTTCAAGTCCTTATACCAACATGCAGCTACCTATGCTATGGATTGATTCAATCGTATTGAACATATTTACCGCTATTCATATCCCTAATTGTACGAGGAAAAAAGGACATTTTGAATCTGTCAGTTCGGCAATCAATTTCTCTCATTTTGTAATCATGGTCCAGTCTACCATAGTAAGTTGGGGTTTGCAAAATATTTTTAACGTTATCACTGAAAATATTATCTTAATATTTAATGGAACAGGAGTGGGCCTATCACACTACCTTGTGGGAAACCTGAAGTGACTTCAATGGGGAATATGCATGAAATTTGTTTCTCGAAGATTAATCATGTACTTGATGCGAAATTTTCTCACCAATTTAAATATATAAGCCAAATTTTTCTACACCCACCACAAAGATTATTAAATGATATTAAAATGTTCCCGAAAATCGACGAAAGTCACGTGACCTAAAACGTCTTCTGACGTCACTGCACGGTATACGTTCCATATTGCTACGGTGATAGACATTTATTTTTAACAGAAAACGATGTGAATATATTGTTTTGAGGTTTTTAGCCGTTTCTCGAACGAAACGATGACTGAAAAAATACTTAAAAAAGCACATTCCGACAATTTCCTTTGGTTGACTCCCTTATGGCCGCGTTCTTATAAAAAAAACAGCGATTGCATAGGCGTAGTAGAAATTCTTAGGCACTAAATAGGCATTATATAATTAATGGACGATTTGCTCGTTAAATCCATACTACGTAAATAAAAATTCGAAATACAATCGTTTATTGCATTAAAGAAGTGAGATAAATACATACGTTATCGCCAAGTATTTATTTAACAACTTACTTTCACGCATAAACAGATAAACAACGCCCATAGTGATACCGTGCCGTGACGTCATACGATGACGTCGTGTTTTTAAGCTCCCGAAAAAGTACAATTTTCGAAGAGTAATATCTTTGTAAAACAACTTAATTCTTCAGCAAAATTTTCGCCAAGCACATTTTAGCTAATAAACTTCACATTCAAAGAGTTTTAAAAAATAGTGCATGCTCCCCATTGCCGGGGAGGTAACACCGTCCAAAACAACCCTTAGTACCCTATCATGTAGGATTTCATTTATCCATGATATGATATTACTGTCTAACCCATAAGATTTTAATTTCATAATTAGTTTGCTATGAGACACCTTGTCAAAAGCTTTCTTGAAATCGAGGAATATTGCATCCACTGGAATATTATTTTCGCCAGAAATTAAAATACCGTGGGAAAAGTGCGCAAGTTGAGTTTCACATGATCTACTCTTCCAGAAACCATGCTGAACATTGGACAATAAATTCTGTCTATCTAGGTGCCCCATGACTGAACTGACAATTTTATGTTCCAGATGTTCCAGAGTACTGATTATAGTACTCAAGATGTATAGATTTTTTAGCCTATATCATCAGTGAATTCAATTTATTCACAAATGCTTTCATGTTTACCCCTTTTTGTAGCAGTAGCTACAGTGAATGATACACTTGATCACTAACCTGCCATTTATGCCGTCGACCAATTTAGGGACATCAAAAGCGGGGATGGAATTTACATCTCTAGGTTATTTGATGAAGATAAAATTAGAGTGATAGATAGTAAGACATAGAGGTTCAAAAATGTTTTTCGAGAACAAGTAGGGATATAAATAGATTACATTGAAGGTAAATGGTGAAATAATAATCGGCGTCGTAGATTTTGATATAGAAATTACAATGTAGAGATTTTTTTAACGTATTCATGTTTTAACATTACTAAGTAATGCACTCTCTAGCTAATATACGTTAATAATTTAATGTATTTATGGAAATGACTGACTAATCCATAACTATTACATTGCTTTGTATCGACTGACAATTTAGTGCCATTTTTAGCTAACATTTAACGTACCTTGTAACTGCTTTTCCAATATTTTCCTCGGGGTGTATGCTCATATTAGTATTTTTTGCATGCCTGCATGGTAGTAAGTGTAAACTTATTCTCTTTGATTGATAATTCATGCCTGGTGATGGTTCAACCCCTGCCACACACCCTTGCGGTGCCTTGCAGGGTATTATGTAGATTAATACCCCAACTCTTTATCGCTCCGCCCAAATCAGTGTGTGTCTGTTCTCTGTAGGACCCTAAACGCTCATTACGGAGCCCGTTTTCTTCAGTTGCACTTCTTTGGGGTAGGCAAACTGCTGCTTAGATCATTTTCACTATTATGGATGGATGGATTTCGCTATTGGTGGGTAATCGGGGTATGGGTAGTAATTTGCAGTAGTAGTAGTAGCAGGTAACGGGGGAGGGGTGTGGGTGGAAACCTCAAGTCGGCATTAACATTCCGAAAGATGTCGAGGGAATCCGAAGCTTACACCCAATCCGATCCAAGGCTGAACTTGAAGTGGTCTTTACGACTTTCAAGAAGGCTTAAGGATCCCAGAGGAAAATCTCTATCACCTTCGGGATTCGAACCTACGTCCTGGAGATGGGAAACCACTATACCGACCTGAATCCTCTCGAGTCGTTGAGGTCAATTTAATATTTACTGAAAAATAGTTGAAGCTATGATAGTGAAATTAATAAGTCTCGTTCAGTAGTGACTTGGTGGTATTTAATAATGACTTTAATCAAACATATTATTTTACAAATCACAATCGAATACACTGGTTCAATAATTGATCTTCTTATCGTGCGCGCTTTCGATATCGTAATTTCTGAATTGTGCTGAAAAAAAAGAAAACGTGTTCGCCGTCTTAAGAAGTCTGAATTCTGATCCCAAATATTTATCGGGTTGGTGTGGTGGCTAGAGTACTGGCCTCCCATCCCGAGGACCCGGGTTCGATTCCCGGTAGTGGCGGATTTTTCAGTGGAAAACCGGTCCCCACTTGAGTGCCTAGCGGAGGGCATTTCAAGTACAGTACTCCGTCCGTCGGATGGGACGTTAAGCCGTGGTCCCCTTGGCGCCTTTCGTTAAGAGTAGGCTAATGCCGACGCCGGGTTTCTCTCCACCCTTCCTCCGTTCCCTGAAAACTCCTACGATTACCCAATTATCCACCTATCCTATATGGCGCAAATGACCTCAGCTGTCGGTCGCCTCCACTAAATAACCAACCAACCAAGTATTTATGTGAATTTGTAGAGCTAGATGCGGGAGAACGATATCTGCGAGCATTGTTTTTAGATTGGTTTTCAATTCAAGTTATCAATAACGCGCACTCTTCCAAAGTTCACTGCTCACGGTGAAACATTCGATTTTACACTCTCATAAGGGCAATTAAAAAAAAAACAACGCGAGCGCGCGTGTTATGAAGACCCTTGATCGAGCCCAAGGTCTTATCCAGCGAGGTCTTGACATTGTCCAACCTCGCCGGTGACGTCATTTTGGCTTCAGAGCCTCTACAAATCCAGATTGTTGCTTTTAAAGTTAGGCATTGCCAATGATTTTGGAATGTACTGGAGTCGTCTTTGCGGCTGATTTGAGAAGCATTGTCTGCCATCTTGGTAGGTACGTAAATACGTGCTTACCACTCGCGCTACTTAAGGATTAAGTTGTTTTAGGCGTAGCAAAAATATTTAGCAGTGAGATAAATAACGGAATGCATTTTTAATACGTCAAAATGGCTTTTGTTTTTTTTGTTTTTTGTTGTAACAAGTTTTATCTAACGACATCTGTGACATAAAACTTTTAAACATTTTATAAATAGTTAAATGTGGAGCGTCGGCAAAAGGCAGGAAAATTGACTAATTTGCGATTGTTTTTCTCATTTTAAAGCTATGTAAGTGCAAAAATTATAGGTTTGCAAAACGACTTTGCCTAGAGGAAGGAAGGGGAGAATCTAGGATTTTCACAAAAACAAATTTGGATTGAAGTATGGAAGAATAAATGATGATAGTGCTAACAGCGGCAGTTACTTGAATTTTATCGACGATCTTGAGGTGATATTTAGAACGCTGTCAAATTGAACTGATGACTCTATCTCCAGCATTCAGTATTTTCTGCATAGTGCAGGGCGTTAGGCCACGTAATCAATGAAAAAGAGGCCATTTTATTTTCTTTATGGGCGGCAATGTCAGCATTGATATACAGAGAAAGGTTAAGGTCGTAGGTCAGTCATTCATACAAAACCTTTCCCGACTATGTACGCCAACATAACGTGTAAATTTTTGAGGAAGGAATGAATGATTGAGCAATATTGGCTACTACTTATTTACAAACGTGATGTGAAATTATGAATGCACTCCTATCTATACATGTAGCTTTCGTTGGAAGAGCTAGACAGATTTAACATGTAAGTGTAATTTTACTTGCTACATAGTAACCAGGTATTATTCCACGTAGGATTAATTAACTTGTGGGTAGGGTACTTGAAAACAGTTCACATTTCATCGAGGTCATATTAAATGTATTTAATTTCATTTGTATTTAGTATATTTTTAGTTTTGAGATGGTAGCAACATCAAAATCTCGCGGATTGTAAATACAGGCAACGGATGTACCTAACACGCGTGTAAATATAGGCAGCGGATGTAACACGAGTGTAAATACAGGCCACGAGATTAGACCCTATCCGCAATATTTTACAAACGGTCAGTTAATTCTTAACGATTCACTGTTAGCATTGTGGAATTTTCAAACATGGAATGTTACCACGCCGCTGGGCGTATGAGAAATATAATTTTCGAATGAAAAAATAGCCTTCGACTGCTTTGTTTAAGTTTACAATGGAAGATTTCCACTTTCTCCTCTAACATCCTTGATTTTATTGTCAAACGGCCTGTAAGGTTGTATAGAGTATGGCGCAGCGGAGTAAGTTCCACTGTTCCTTTCGATTGTTCCGGAGCTTTATGACAAATATCTGCAAATGAATACGTATCATAACAATTGAAGGTTCAAACGACTGCATTCCAAAAACCGGTGGGGAGAACTGCGACAATGGAAGAGACGGGAATCACAGCCTTCACGATTTGAATCAACTTGCAAATTCGAGATCAAACTGCGCACTGAAGATCTTAGTCTGGCGTTAGGTCAAATCCGTTTTCAGAAGTGTTGGTAGTACCCGATTGCATTACACGAATACGGGCATCTATGAGCTGATTTCGTCTTAATTAATAGTCCCGTTCTATTCGAGAATGTGTTGAAAAAGCTGTTGTTTACATGGCTCCAGTAACCTCAAGTCAGTTGTGTTAGTTTTTATATTATGATTCAAAAACTGTTGTTGTTACGTGGTTACCATGCAACCATGTGTAAACACTGATGGTTTACATGGTTATCATATCATGGTAACATGGTGACGTATTACTATGTAACCATGTAAACCATCTGTATTAACACAAGAGCATAGGTACTCCATTTTGTTTTAGCCATGTTTCAAGTGTTTGCGTGTCTGTGGACTTTAATGTCATTCGTCAGTAGTGTGGTTTAAAGTCTATTCTACGCTTTATGAAGCTTTCGATGGCGGAGAGGTGTAATAATGGGATTGGAAGTGAGAGAACATCACTAGTCAATCGGGTGGAGAGATTATCATCATCAGAATCAAGCCTACTATTACCAAAGGGTCAAATACTTTTCGCCCCATCCGATTGGCTGAGTGCTGAACTTGAAACTCACCCAGTACAAAATTCGAGCAGGGATCAGGTTCCTATTGAAAGCAATATGTTACTGCTCAGTTTCGAACCTGGGCGTAGCAGATGGGATGGCACAACTCTCTCAACCACCCCGACATGATCCATTCAATAATCATCAATTTAGAGCCATAAGTGACATTCACACGTTCGTAGCTCTCACGTGTGCAACCACATTCTCGCTGGATCTACCCTTGTCTATCACGGAAGTCTTTGAAACTTGAACAATGACAGCTTTCATCGAGACCTCCGGTGACTAAGATAGGTTATCGTCGCGGGGAGATACGGACAGAAATCGCTCAGAGGCCAGGATCAAGGAAGTGAACTTGTATTTGAACGGCGTACTCTAGTCGTCTTTCTGAAGACAGCTTCGTGAAATAAATTTGGGCATTGTGATGTTTGGAACAGTAACCAGGTGGACCCATCTGTCATCTTTGTCGAAAACAGAGAAGATAATCGTGCCATGGGTGAGATTCGAAACCTTATTGTTGTAAGTAGCAAAAAATTCACGCTCTCTTTTGATCGGTCGTGGAATGAGTGATATAAGGTTGAATGGAAATCGCTGCTCCTGATTAGCAATTGAAAAGTCGAGAAAAAATCAAAAGTATACAGTAGACCCTCACATGGCGCGAGGTTAGGTTCCTTGAAATCGTGGCGTCTTGTAAAATCGCGCTATGTGAAACAAAGAGTAAACGGGAAATATTGAGATTCGTTCCGCAACCTCAACGATTAACGCATGGCGATACTGAGTTTCATTACTTAATCGTAAAACCTAACTTGTGATTCAGGCCGGAAGTGTTATTTCTCAGTAACCACGCATTTTGGGAAATAATTTCGTATTTGTAAAACGTTTAGAAGAGATTTTTCGTCTTTTTGGGAAAGGCGTCCAGTTTAATAAAATTGCCTTTTTCAAAAAAGAAGCATGCTATTCCATAAATCATTTTTCTATTGTAGGTCATATTAACATTACAGGGTGCACACAAGATTTAGTGAACTGGTTTCAACAAAATATTTTTAAATAAACTTTGGTATGAAATTTTTTGCGCCTATTTTATGAGACCACGGAATATGGAACAATCAGCCGTTTCTATCTTCTTAGCTTATCAAGGATAAAAGAAAAATGAAATTCACGATAATTTGGCTTTTAACGAACTGTGCGTAAGGCACAGAAATTGAAAACGCTCTTCACAAAATAAGTTCAAGGCAGCATCATCGATGGACGGGCATTATGAGAATCAGATGGATTGCTTACCTTTTTGTAACGTAGAATTTAATGCCATTTATTCTGACAGCCGATGCACCCAAGGCTTTAATTCCAGCTGAGTTGAGCGTTATATTTTCTCCTCACCCCCTCATCTAGGTCCGTCTTCAACATCCCACTATCTCTCGAATGCCTTTTCTTGCAAATTTTCCGTCATCTTCGAAAATTTGTGACCAATTTCCTTTCTTCTCCCGTCAACACTTTACTTGCCTTCCTTTCCGCGTAGCTTACCCTCGCTTTTCTTCTCCGTATCCATATCTCAAAGTCCTCCAATATTAAGAGTAAGACTTTTTCTTGGAGCTAAACCACACAGGGAGGGGAACGGCTCGAAGGTGAGATCTGCAATGCTAAGGATGTCAATGAACTTGGAGAATAATGCTATCTTTCCTCAGAATCTAGTAAACATTCCTAAATGAACCTAATACACCTCGCTAGCACACTAAGGCTTGCCGCGAAAACCTGTTCGATATGGTGCCAGCCTGCAAACACCAATGGTCGCGGGATCGAATCCCTCCTTTGGCATGGACGTTTTTATCTCATGTTTAATTTAAATTTAGATTGTCGATATTATAATAATAGCAAATTAAACCTTAGTGCACCTTCAAGTACTTATACTGCAAACAGTAATTAGGACCTTAAATAGCACAATACGTTAAACATAACTTTGTCACTGCAGGCAAAAAAGGTGTACAAATTCCTTTTTTTTCAGCAGTCTAAGGCAATAGAACTTCGTACTCACGTATCAAATAATGTCTCTACACAGTAGGTTCCCTTTTGTAGAGTATCACATATTGGTTTCTGACGCGGTCTTAGGTTAGGTCTACCATGGGTTAGATGTCTTTGTCGGTGATGCCAAAAATGTTTATACCCGTACGTTAATTTATGCTTATGTAAATATTTACTAACAATTATGTTTATGGGAACATAGGATTATTTTTTTTATTTTACGTCGTAATCCCCTACTTTAGAAATTCATTTTTCTTCCTTTCTTTGCCGATGAAAAATACTTGTACCTTGAACCCTGAAAGCCACCATAAGGGTGTGTGGTAGGTGGTCACCACGTCATACATACAGTACCGACGAGTAAGCAATCTTTTTTTCAATTACACTACTACCAGATTTTGGTGTTAATCCATAATCCAGCTTACCTCACCAAGGAAACACCGTTGGTTCAGCTGCAATGCAGCTACTGATTTAGACTAAAACTATGCAGATAGACATTGCACAAATCGTATGAAATATTTCTGGTTTAATGCCTAACATTCAAGTAAGTGTCTCAAGCAATTACAGTTACACGTTTTACATTTTTACGTAGTTACAAGCAGACTTGCGGAAGAAAGTATTAAAGCCTAACGCTATCCATCTTAAAAACTTAAATTTCAGTCGAAGATTTTGCTCCAGCGTACGATTTGGTTGTGATTCTGAACATAATTCCTCAATAACTTTGTACAAAAACGCTGAACCTACGATAGCAATTTTTTAGGGATCTAGTTACCTTTCACTATACATCATCTAACTCAAGAGTCATATAATTAAAATGTTTACTAAGGTAAAGTAGATTGCACATCAGATACAAAAAATACTATGGTATGGATCTTCTCTTCCGTGATAGCGAATGACCTTACATTCCCTTGAATTTTTGCCTTTGTCGGCTCTCGCTTGTCCTAAACGAGTTTCGCCATGGGGTATAATCACGAAGAACACAGTGACGTTGGTTCGGTAAATGGTAAAGAGAATCTTTTCGGGCCGTCTGTGCAAGCGTCGTCGAAGGGAACCGCGCCAGAAAGACCGCATACGCCGGGCTTCTCTTCTCACCCCCCCTCCCAGCCCCCCAAACGTATTCCTCTTCGAACCGCGAATTACCACGAAATTATCACAGCTGATCAACGCGATGACGGGCACGACGGAGAGGACTACACTCTGTCCTCTTTCTCTCTAATCAGCGCCTTAAAGTGTTTTGTATGCAAATTGACGCGCACGCGGAGGAATGCGCCAAATATAAACCTCGCGCGCTGTGGCGAAGGATTGCTCACGGTTTTCAAGGTGAGGGGAGCTCGCGGAGGAAGTTGTGCAATGGCGTGGGGCTCATGAATGAATGGGAGGCCGTCTACCCACCTAGCAGGCCCGGTTCTCGGAATGACAAGTGGACGAGTGACGTCTCGAGAGGGAGGGTGGGTGGTTGAGACTTATGCGTGGATAGCATTGCTTCCTGTCTGTGCTACTGGGGATTTCCGTTCCCTTTACTTCGCCATATATTTTGATCTGTAATTGATAAATTAACGTCTGTGATTGGGAAAACTGACGTCATCTTAATGAAACGAATCTTATAATTCGTCCGAAAAAGGTGCTTAAGTTCGATGAAAGTTTTTGGTTTAGTCAGATTTTTTTAAATTCATAGCCAACACCATATTCCATTTGGGACTCAAAGAACACGGTTTTTGTCGAGGTGTTACTTTTTATTATTCCAGTGCATGATTTAGAACTGGATCAAATATCTTGTGTCTTATACTTGATTTTCTCAAGTTAGGTTTTAGCTTAGTTTAACCCTCCTTTTTAAGTTTCTCTATAGATGTACTCATTGGTCAGTGATGGGTTTTCCTCATTCAGTGAATTATAAAATGCGAAAACGTATCAAATTTCGATGACATACTCATATGCAGCTGGGTTTGTTCCTTCGCAGCGAACAATCATGCTTATCAAGACTCGAAATGGGCGATTTTTGGCGAGATTTTTGGCAATTTCTGGTGAAGATTAACTCGAAGTTTCTCTGGTTCTTTCGGTCAATGATCCGGAAATTGACATGGTACCTATTCATTCGAAGCATCATACACCCCGAAAAAGGCAGTTCCATTACAGACACCCTTTTCTATAGCTTTTTTCCATTCGTCTGATGAAGGTAATCTTCGAGGGAAAAGTGGATGGGACCATTGGTGAAGTGGCCTCGAGTGGGATATATGGAGGTAGTGGTGAAGGACGTAGAAGTAGATGAACCATGTAATTATGGAGCGGTTAGCCGATAGAAAAATCGAATGGAGAACTACATCAAGCCAATTTTAGGATTGATGACTATTGTAGATGGTGAAAGAACGTTCATTCCCATCTAGCACCTAAGGAGATGATTACGTTCCTTTCGTTTATCGGGAACATGATTGAGATCTGATTTTAATATTTCGACAGAAACTGAAAATATTTCTTCCTTAAAGTTACTTTGGTAAGGAATGCTCCCTAAATATCTCTGTTTCGAAACTCATATGGTTGTCGTTTTTTCATTTAGGGATTTTGTGAAGTGGAGGGATTAAATTGTGAAATTCATGATGAGATATAACCAAATAACTAGGTTATATTTTCACACTGTATTAAACACCGACCGTGGTTTCGACTACTAAATGTCATTATCAAGGTATCAATGTAAGACCTTTCTATTCTTGGTTTAATCCTCATCATGAATATTCGGTCATCATGAATATTCGGTGTAGAATAATCGGAAATCCTTAGTTTATTCCCCATCATGAATATGACTCATTTGAACAAAGTGAAGGATTATACCATTAAGGATACAACATTGGGAGCCACGTAAAATCTAATTATACCAAGGATTTTTTTACAGATTTTTGTGCGTACTATTTGAAAGCATTACATGTCGAAGTGATTAGTGGAATGAAGATGTTGCAGATTGACGTTTTATTTGTAAGGCGTAAAGGCCTGGTTACACGATACATTAACACGTACGAGTTAATGTGTAAATGCATGAACGCGAGAATGAACGCGATAATGCACCGTGTAACCACACCAAAATGTACAAATGAATGAATGCGTGAACAGAAAATAGAACCTGTTCAATTTGGTTCATGCATTCGCACAAGTTGCGCTGAAACCATTCACGCAAATGTAGGTACATGAACCCGTACGTGTTAATGTATCGTGTAACCAGGCCTTAAGAAACCAGCCAGTAAAATGCGCCTGTTCCAAGCTGCGACGCTTTCTCAGTGAGGCGTAGCTTTTTTAAATGAACTGAAACGGTCATCCTTTTCGGGACCCGCATCTTAAAGTCAGTATCAATTGAAGTCTGGGCAAGCGTCGAGAAATCTAACCCGGCCTTTCATACGAATTATGTGTTTGATGGGGATAAATAAAGGACTCCGGAGGCGAATATTAACAATTACCGTCTCTTTTAAAAGAGTTTTCAGCCTTTTAAGATTGGTGTGATTCTCCTTTGTCAAATATCTCCTTGCAAGTTTAGATGATTGAGAATTCTATCCTATAGTATTAGATGATATAATGAAAATAGTTATTTATTAATGTAAACGCCAGTATACACTAAGAATTTGCAAACCCTTGATAGATAATATGTTCTGCGAGCCATAAGTTTTCTTAAACGGAAACGGATGGCACTATTAGCCTGCAGCTTGGAGATAAAAAATCACTCAGCGTGTTAAAAATTTTTTTCGGAAGTGTTAATGATATTAAGTTTTTAATTAACACGACGTAAATAATTTGTAGTTCCACATACAGATACTTGGAAACGATTCGTAAATACGTGATATATTTCCTTGTAGTGCGCTGGGTGATAGGAACTCTATCAGTAGACTTCTCCACGAAATATCGGTACATTAAGGGCCGATTATATTTTTCTTCATTTTAGTTTATAAACAAGGCGAATTCTTCCGAGAATAAACATGGAATGAGATGGAATCTGTATATTATGTGTTTTATTTGCTCTCTCTTACTGTAGCGTGCCTATATGAATTTCGACTTCTTAGCTGGTAATTACTGTTTTAAAGGATTTAATCCCTGGCAATATTCTGTTTATGTGAACAGAATGCTTGGATAAATATATTTTCCTTGTTTTTAAAGGGAAGAAACGGAGCCCCATTTTAAAAGCGTAGCCCAGTGAGTGATGTGATGGAAAACATGTTGTTTCCATTAGGGTAGCCGACTGACAAATAAGGTAATTTTCGCTATTAAGGATAAGTGGGTAACTATGTGCGAAGAGAAATTTAAGGAGTTGAGGAAGGATGGAGAGAAACATGGCGTCGGTATTACCATGCTCTTATCGATAGTCGCTGAGGGGTTCAAAACTATTCGAACTGGACAAATCTATACAAAGCTATTTTTTGCATTGGGACGATTCTTTTGGTCCATATACCCCTGGGGTCCTAATAGGCATTGGTACGTCATCAGGTCTCCCAGGGGCTAAACCAACAGACCCTCATAGGGTTTAACATATCCTCTGGTATATTAAACATTTCCTCTGGTATGTTTAACATATCCTCTGGTATGTTAAACCCTCTGGTTAACCAACAGAGTTTAACATACCCTCTCCAAAGTTGGTTAACCAACTGAGTTTCACATACACTCTCAAAAGTTGGTTAACCAACAGAGTTTAACATACCCAGAGAGTTAGTGTTGGTTAACCTGCATGTGGGTTAACCTATATATTTGGTTAAACTATATGTGGGTTCAGCCCCTGGGTCTCCCAAGGCCTGAAACAACAGAGTTTAACATACCCCAGCCCGTGGGAGACCTGATGACATAGCTTACGAACATTGGGAGACCTGTCATCAGGTCTGTATATCAGGTTCATATACTATGGTTATGGCTACTATTCATGATCATAAGAGGATCTCAGGGGTATATGAACCATGCCCTAGGTGGAGAAAAACCCCCGCAGGTGGGACTCGAACTCGCGACACCCGGTTTAGCAGTGGAGGAATTCGCCGCTAACAGTGCCGGCGGCGTTGAGTATAGCATGGAATAATCTGCTACATCCTGGATTACGAACCTGGGCCCTCCGGATGGGATGTCAAACAATTCACACAAGCCCATCCTCTTGGAAAAACTATGTTTTCATAAAGGGGACGTAATATTTGCTACAAATGCATGCAAGTCATTTGGAGATGCTCAGTCTGGTTAATATAATAGCGAATTTCCACAAATTAATTTCCCTACTCGTATTTAAGTGCATCCAAAACCCTCAACTCAGAGGTTATGCAAGAAAAGTAGCAATTTAATGACTGGAAGGAGGGACTTGATTTCCCCAAGCTGCATCTCAGTTTCAATTCTAAGGTGTTTGTCGTCCCATGTGCTTAGTGAAATCACGATTTAAGCTATCATATGTGAAATAATCAAGGCTGGAAGCATTTGAAATGTGGTGGTACGGAAGGATGATGAAGATAAGATGGATCAATCGAGTAGCAAATGAACAACTCTTAAAAAGAGTGGGAGAAAAGAATGTCTACTAAAAACCCTAAAAGAAGACGGAAATACTTAATCGGTCATATCTTAAGACACGATGGCCTAATGAAGACAGTGATCGCGGGAAAAGTTGATGGGAAGAATGGGAAAGGCAGGCCTCGTATGAGATGTATGGATCAAGTTGTGAAGGATGTAAAAGAGAAAAATTACGTTGAAATGAAGAGGTTGGCCGATAGAAGAATCGAGTGGAGGGCTGCGTCAAACCAATCCTGGGATTGTTGACCGATAATGATGATGCTGATGTAAAATAAATAACGGAAATAGTGCCGACTGGTTCAAGTCATGGGATGTGGTGTACAATCCACCAACAGTTGGAGTAGGGATGCTGTCTCAAGTTGGGTACTGTAGGACACACCTACGTGAGCACGAAGACTGCGCAGGGGAATTTGTTATGCCACTCACGATTGATAATACGATGTTTAATAGGGGCCATTTTCCCTTTTTAGGTATCATTTAAAATACACCGCTACCGTATAGGAATCGTAAGAGGTAGGTTGAAACGTTAAAGGGGAAAATTAGCGTGAATTCTTCGACTTGAAAATAATGATTATATCTCTGACCTATTAAATGAGGTTGAATGTGAATCACTATTAAACCTCCGCTTTATATTTTGGAACTAGGTTTTAAGGTGCTGCAGTTGCCATGATAATATAGCATCGTCTAACCTAAATTAATAATAATATTAATCCTAATCCGTGGTCATAATGCCTGTGGTTGGATTCGAACTCGCAACTTTTATGCTACCAAGCCGACACCTTACCAAACTTGCAACCTCAGCCGGCCTAAAGTTTAAATATGGACTGAATTTCCTTGGGGAATTTGAGGTTGATACATTTTCCAAATAAGCTGAAAAATATTTTAAGAAATGATACGTTATACGGGATTTTGTGAACAACGATTATACGTATAGACAGTTGTACAACATAACTTTGAGAAAGTATGGATCTGATTAAATTATGGATCAAAATAATTGTGGTTATGGGGTGGACCTACTTCCTGGTAATTTTGTTTATAGTACTGTATATGAAAATCGCTCGTATTTCTACCAACGTAACTAAATAGGAGTCCTTAAAGAACCCGTTTCGTAAAGCTACATCCCAAATTCATCTAAAATATATTCCTCGAAGTGAAACAGAACCTTGAATAGTAACGCCAGTGGAAAATATAGTATTTCCGCTTATTGCATTGCCAGAAACGGAGATCTGAGCAAACATATAACAGCTGGTAAATTTACTTGTCTTTTTGCGCATATACCTAACTACCCCGAATTTTCTGCTGTATTCAAGTTATATGGGCAAAAAAATCGCCCGAACAGGGACTTGAACCCTGGACCCTTAGGTTAAAAGCCTAACGCTCTACCAACTGAGCTACTCGGGCTTGTGTAATGTGAATTAACAACTCTAGGTTGTCGTCGATTTTGAGTAGTCAATTTAAGTTGTGCAAGTCTGTCGCTGAAATGATATACTTGAATGACTTTCGTCATGAGCGTAAGTTTATTCATGGTTGTTTCTTTCGGTTTTTGATGTCAGGTGGTGTACAAGTTGGTATGTAAATAGGCGTAAGGCTGTAATTTGGAATTTTAAACCATGTGCTACCCAAAATTTGTGATCGTTGAAAATTCCCGTAGGTAGTAAATGGGAGATGAAAAGAACTTTTTATCATCTCTTAGCAGCATCCAGTTTTGTAGAAGTAGAGAACTTCTACAATAGCTGTCATCCAAGTCGCCCAAAAGACATGTTGCTTGACCAGGTGGAATATTTTGTTTTCTATCTCCGTAAATAATTTCTGTATTTATCATTAACTACTCCTCGTATTGCATGTAGTAGGTGGTGAATACGTGCTTATTGTATAATCGAGATACATTAGTTCATGTATAATTGTTTGTCGCAAGCTAACCTTCATCTTATTGCGGTTGTCCTACCATATCGTCACTTGTACGCGGTTGTTGTGGAATAATTCGCTGAAACGTATCCTTATACATATTTGCATTTATATTGGTAATAGTGGGTTGCAGGCGAATTTAAGTTCCAAAACGATTTTTCCCCGCTGCGTGATCTCTGCACGGTTTTGTAGGCGTGACGATACTGATTATGTGTGGTAAGAAATTCTTGTTGTCCGTAGAAAGTGAACTACCTAACTCGTAGAAATTCTACCAGTATGCAGCTGAAACGTTCTTGAATGAACCCTTTCTAATTGGTAGTGCTTGTGAAGTACATGTTCTTGCCTCGATTAAAAGCATGTTCGTAAATTATATAATTGCATGACGAATGCCGTGCGTTCATTTTATGCCATGCCATAAGCACCAGGATGTTTCCTCTTTTTGCGATTGAAAGCGAAATATTGAAAATACTGAGAGTATCGGGAAATTGCAAACGAATTTGGTGCTAATAGAAAGTGCAAGAGTTATTTCTAGGAAAAGTGGAGTATTGTGGCTTAGAGCATTTTGAAGAGAATTGCATCGGACGTTATACCGTGGACCCATTGTTGCGTTTAGTCAAGATTAATCAAATGACGAAGCCGAGTAGCCCTTCACTCTACCTCCTCCCACAAAAATTCCATCCATAACCAACTACCTTAATTAACCTGTCCTTAGAAGCGAAAATGGTTTCGCTGCCGGCCGCATTGTCCAGGTTGGTGAACTCAAAGCTGGTTTGGCAAACTAAAGGTCTCGGGTTCGAATCCCACCTCGGGCATGGGCGTAGTGCTTGCCATAATGTTGATTTCTTATGTTTGACGGTGTGATGAAACTTTGGCCTTCGGACCACGTAAAACCCAAATCTACTACTATGACCTGAGTTATCGGCCACCACCACAACAATGAAATAACATTATAGAGTAGCTTTTCCGCATGTTCTTTTTCGCAAGAGAGGTATATCTTCTGTTTTGCAAATTCAAGTTGGACGTGGCTACAGGAAAGTGTTTATGAATAGAAATAACTACCTCAGCGGTAAAAGTGCCTTGAACTACTTTATCGCTATTCTTGGTATTGGAGGCTCAGCGATGATGGGTAACTAGGCTTCCTTCATCTTACGGTTGAAGATGGTTGACGAATTACTCTTTTGACTCACTTTCTGGCTCAGATCTTCGTTCCATCCGCTCTCATTTAGTCGGTGACTCATGGTGCACGTTGCATCTGGGTTAAGTTTCTTGGAAATTATAAGGCCATATTTTCCTCGAGAGAGTGCTAACTTGAGATGTGTGATTCTCCCCAAGAAGCGAGAATAACGTATCGCATGGAGGAATGAAGACTAGAATGATACTCGGTGTGTGATGCGTGTATAAATACATGGTTGTACAAGTATTTCATCCATGAACATGGAGTGGGTAAGGTGGAGATAACTTTATTATTAATTCTGTGTCCCTATCAAATATCGTTATGTCTTACGGAAACGAAGGCGATATAGATGCAATGAACATGAATAGAATGGACAGTCACATTCTTATTAGCATCGAGTCCTTGGCTCTCTGAAAGCGAAGTATATCTAGGTAGCCTCGGGGAGGGGGAATGCGAGGTATATCATAATTAGTATGCAATATTCATTAAAGAAATTGTGAAATGGTTGGTTAAATTATTGAATTAACACATTAAATGATCAAGAGAAGCTGCAAAAAAAGACTAAGACTAAAGTTTTACATCTTTATGAAAATTAAAGTTTAACTCCATCATTTATTGCTATTACTTCATGGGATTCTTTCAAGGGAATCTGTGTATCTAAAAGTGGATCAAGTAAAGAGAGTTACGGTAAAATTGGCCAAATTGTGTGATAATAATGATATTAATGTCAGGTGACAGGATATAGAGTGCTGACTTTCAATCCCAAAGGATTAGGTTCAAAACTCGGTGATCTATAGGTTTTCAATTTATAAACTTGTCCCAACTAGAATACTGTGATGAGAGAATAAGGAGTACAGTACTCTGGCCGTTTTATGGGACGTTATACCGTGAAATACTCGGCAAATATGGTTAAGAGTGGGCTAATGTCGACGCTGGGTTGTTGGGCTTTCGCTGTCAGTGATTACTTTAGTACAAAACAGGGAAATAATCAACGCCTATGACTGGTAATAATTACTCAGCTAATCCTGAAAAAGGAGAGCCGTGAATAGGATATAATGTATATATATATATATATATATAGGATATAATGCATATGTAATATCTTAAGTTCGACGAAAATCACTTAGATAAAGAGAGCGTCACAGTGGCAAATAGGTAGATTATGCATTACATGTTGAGTGTATTCTGGAGGGTCGAATTTTTACAAAAACCTTACACATATGTTGTGGTTTACCTACAAAGAATGGCGCTTGATATACACTTCTCCTGGGAAAATACATTGGTCAAAAAATCCGAAAAGGCCCACATGTTTTGAAAAAGGAATTCTTAATTTACCCAATGACCTGCTCCAAACCATTCAATAAAATAGGGAAACGACCTCAGGAGAATTTAAACTCGAGAAGCCATCACGATGTTTAATTCCATGCCGTGTTTTCATCGAATACCAGGAAGTACCTGGTCCTGTCTTCGAAAATACGCCTTTCTAGAAATCGGTGGCTGTGGGCCAAGAGTCGACTTGTCGAAAATACGATTTTCGGGATACTAGCGATACGTCACGAGACTGGTACATCGTGCCAAATGACGTCTTTCTCGCTAAGCTCGAAACGCCGCAGTGTTATCAGCGTGGGAGATTTCCCAGAAGCATCAGAGGGCTTCCTAAACGTATTCAGGTGACCGGCGGCTCACATCTAAGCCTGGCTAAAGTTTCATTCACCGTTTTTTCATAAGTATATTTTATTTCCCTTAGCGACAGAAATATGGCAGTTTTCGAGCAGGCCACTGCTTTCAGAGGCCTAGTATCGTTTTATCCCTTCTATATTATGCATGCTGTTTTATTTCCTTTTCAATATATATTACATTTTGCGTGCGCATGCAACAAAAATACAGAATAATACATTTTATGTACCTGATTTCGTTGTTTAGGCTCCTATTGAAGGATAGTTAATATAATTGCCTGTCATGAAAGTACCAAAACCAGATGTGGTCTAATGAGATGTTTACCTAGAGTCTACGCATGTGGAATTGATATTTAGGTTAATATTGAATTCATCCTGGCTGCATAGATAAAATGCTATTTCAAGGAAACATAATAGAAATTTAGTGTTCATTTTGGGGAAGTTCTGCGCTAATTTTAGAATTATCAAAAGCCAAAATTCATCGTTCTAGTAAGATTCTGGCGAATCATCCACAATCATATGTATGACTTAAAAGCCTCATTCTCTTTGAATCCCAGGCTTCTTTCAAGGCTTAGGTATGTTATTAAGGATGGCAATATGAATTGAACGGAATATCATGCCTGTCTCGCCGCCATGGGTGACTGCATTTCAGAGGGAGCCAGGTTTGTCTTTTGCCTTGTGTCTTTTTAAGACTTCGTGCACTGCAATGCCATGTTTTAATTTTCTTCCAAATCATCGTAATATATAGTTATCTGAGTCTTGATTATGATTTTTAATTATGATGATAGATTTCTTCAAGTCTTCTCCAAGGACGGAGACTGCATTATTCAAAAGGCTTTCTCTTCTTATCTTTCCAGCTTTGGTAATGTCAATTTACTTTATAGCCATATCCAGGCAGGCGCTGCGTAGAGGTACATATACACATATAGGATATATAGGACGTATTATGGTTGTGTGAGTAGCCATTTTAATTTCCGCAGGCGAAGAATTACTCTTAAGAATAGGTAGGTGTTGAATCTGCGTGGCAGTTTCTGTGTTTATGACGTTGATGACGTGTATGTACCTTGAAATTGAGGCTATTGTCGAATGTCACTCCCAGGTAGGGTGTCTCTTCGCCCCGGGATAGATGGCTGAATTTTTCCATTTGTTTTGACTCACGCAGTCGCGATGGAACTACCTTAAACCGTCGCCAATGGTGCGTGACTATCGCTGAATTTCTCTGTCGCATTATTTTTTCCCTCCGTCCCCAAGGTGCGCTTGCATTTACTTCATCTCTTCCCAGCTCCGCAACGCTGTTGCCATGTCGGGCAATCAATCCCTCTCTTTCCCACCCCCGATCTCGCTTAATATCTCCCAGCGGCGGCGAATAATGCGTCCGTCTGTTGCACCTCTTCCGTCTCACGTCCAATTCCGAGGTCGCACGTCAACCTCGTAAGAGTGCGGAAAGGGGAGGGAGGGGTGGTAAGGAGAGAGGAGGAGGAGGCAAATGATAACTTTGGTGCGTATCAACTTGCGGTGCGCGTACGCAAGCGGCTGGAGTACCATTATCCGAGCGCACCATCATCCGACATGTCTATGCCTTCAAAATGAAGAGGTTTCGTGCTATTCCGCGTATAAATTTCTTACGAAGGAACATGCGGTTCATTTGAGACAAGAAAATTTTCAAGACGTTCAAGCGCGGTAACCGTACTCCATCAATCTTTGCTATATATGTTCCGTTGTTGGATACAAAGAAAAATGGCGTATGCTCTTTGTAGTACCGTTACTATGTGACTGGGATGGTTATTTTAATTATTAATGCATACTTTATTCACGTGATGTATCTAAAAGCAGAGAAATCACAACTTTGGTGTTGCTAGCCGATTGGTGAAATTGAATACCGGTTATAAATTTGCAGACGATGTCACTTTAAAATGAACTATGGCATTGGGAAGTTATCTACATGAAACAACTGAGGTAAGACATATGTAGCCTCCGGCATTGCAGGAAATGTGATTACTTTTATAAGTATTGTACGCGTAAAGTTTCATGGACATATTTTTTATATCATTGGATTTAATTGTTTTGTGACTGGATAAAACCCTTGATCTCACTAATTTGCCAAGTTCATTTTGTCTCTTCATCAAATTCCAATCCGTTCGAGAAAAAGTTTATTTTCAGACAAATTCCTTGCATGCCTCCCTTGACTGTTAATGGCCATAATATCTCAAATTTAAACAGCTGATAAAAATATATACATCAAATTCAATCAGTTAGCGCCCAAGAAATGAGGATCAGCCTCATTATCGTCTATCGTAAAGGAAATAAGATAATAAGCTCCTGAATGTTAATTTACGTATTTTAATTTATGCATACCAATTAAAATTTAAGAAATTATTATCTTACTAGCTGAAGTTGCCCGTTGAAATTAAACGGGAGGGAGAAATATACTAATAAATATAAATTGTACTAAGAAATTTTAACATTTTTCATGAAGGGGGACATATGTGCGGAAGGGAAGGAATAGGGGAGAAACTTTTGCATTGGAGTTAGCTCCAAGTTGGTATCGGAACCATGAATATCATTTAATCCAATCTAAACATATAATTACTGCCTGGACTCATGCCTGGACCTTTACAAAAATAAGAATATCATTTAGTAACTTTCAGGCAAGATGAAACAAAGTGTGTTAGAAGGGGAAGTGCAAACGAATGTCTCTCTATTGTTGACAATGAGGCCAGATTCGGGTTTTTGGGAATGTTAGGACTCAAATCTTTGGCAAAAAAATGTTCTCTGGCCTTTAAACATGTTATGTTTGTCTCAATTATCCAACTTCATGACATTGTTGAGAAAGTTAGCATGCAATGTATTTAAAGCGAAAAAAAGCATGCATCATATGACAAAACACATAGATAGAGGGGCTAACAACAGAAATGAAATAATTCACGAGTACACTAAAATTGTATTTCATTGTTCTGTCGAGTCGGCAGCCATTGCCTGACCAATCTAAGGGATACACAAGTTCCAATACATTTACCGTTCTTTGGCAGTTTTTTACGATGCATTGATCCCATAAATGAAAAGGGTCTCTATAATGTAGAGTCAAAATCGGTTGGAATTGAATTTGGTCAGATATTAAATGAGTGAGAGAAGGCGTGCAACGAGTCTCACACTCATTAACACTTAAGCACATAAACACATAGAAGAGTTAAACCCGGTGGCATTCAGTTAAACATTCAGTGAGTCTCATAACCAGAAACAGAAAGCCCTATTAAAAGTAAATGAGAGCGTATCATGCGAACGCAAATCAAAGCAATCAACCGGAGGTTTGGCTTGGAGAGAACGCAATATAAAACTTTCTAAGCGTATTCCCGGGGAACATATTCCAGTAGTGAGCGCTGTGCCAAATTCCTTTCTATTAGAAGGTTTCGCATTGATAATATGCGAGAATTGAAACGTACGCATAGGATACAAAATACCGATCCTCACAGTGGTGGCTGAATTTTTTATAACCGACTTAGCGGGTAGCTAACGCCCGACAGCACGTCAGTTGAGGACCCGATTGGCTAATAGCGCTTCGTTAGTCTCGATTATTACCAGTATTTAAAAAGCGTCGATTTACTTTTAAAACTCAAGAAAGGACAACAAAATGTCTATAGTAGTAGAGAGATTAGGTTTTAGGTGTTCCAACTGCTAATGCAATATCGCAACGCGTAGCCTTACATCTTAAATCTAAAAACTTCTTGACATAATTGTTGAAGTCAGTTTAAACACTGACCAATGGCTTTATAAGTTATCAATTTTTTTTGTATTTCGTGAATAACTAAGAAATGAATGAACTGCACATGAAGGAATACTGTGTTAACATTATTGAATTAATGATTGTCCTGTCTGTTTTGATGCTCAATTTTTCAGATTTCAATGGCCTTTCACAATTAATGCTTCTAAAATAGCTGCATTCGTAATTCAAGATGAACCCGCAGAAACTTATAACCGCAAACTTACAGCTTCGGTTGAATTTAAGAAGCGTAGCTTGAAGATGGAGGAACGCGTCCGTTTCATCTAATTTTTTTCCCGTATTCAGCGCTGCATATTCAACTGTCCTGGCGCCGTTTCAAGATGACGTTTACCAGCCGACCGGGAGCGAAATTGAAGGACACGAGGGGGATCAAAAGGTCAACTGCTGGCACCCACGCGCGGAACTGAATTAACGCCTCCGCCAGATCTGCGACTACTTCTCGCATCCTCAGCCTTTTGATGGTAAGTGTGAAATTTCGGCTTCCCTTTCTGTAGAGCCTCCGCCCCTTTATTTTCGGGCCCAGACACAAGAGAGACAAGACCGCCGTCTGATCTAACGTGACAGTTCTTTTCGCGGAGACTTCCCCAGATTCAAGATCTCTCATGATGCAACTGAAGGGATCTTTTGGAATGGTAGGGTATTGAACGAAAAATTTGTGTGATTATTTCAGACGCGTAATTTATAAACATTTCACTAAGATGCTGCTTTTGGTGTTGAAACATGATTATCAAGTCACACACCTGAGGCGTGCTTGATTGTGCCGTTTCAACTCCCCAGAAGCATGACTTGTGTGTGAAAAATTGAGAATCGAATCTCGCATTAGTTATACAATTCCTTGGAAATGAGAGTAGAGCCTTACGAAGACAACTTCTCTGCGAGTAGTACTTTCAACCTCAGCTTAGTCATTTTCATTTTTCTTAAATTCTAACTTTTTTGATACAAAGCTTTTTGATCACGGTGTACTGCTCCAAAATTTTGCAAAGGAGGATATTATGAGATTTATTAAAGCGGAGATTGTGTTAATATAGATGACGTGAGGAATAGTTCAGAGCTACTTTCCCATTATAATCGGGGAGAGTTCTACAGATTTTCGAACAATCAAAGGCTCGAGTGGCTTCATATTTTCTTGGCAAGTATCCAGTCACCAACTTTTTTTGAACGCATGAATAGGAGTCTAATAACAGGTATTTTTGGAATCATTTATGGTTCATCGGCGTTGTTTATGAGGATCCAGCAGAAAACTTTGCCTCATCTCCCTGGTAAGTCAAGTTGCTCACGTTGAAGAGGAAGATAGCTTTATGTGTTCTTGCGCAAGAAGGCATTGCACGTAGCCATTACTGAATTGTAACTCAGCTGAAACTAATACTCGTCTTGCGGAAGAAGGCTTGTGGAATTGTTCTTTGGAGAGGTGACGAAAAATGTAGCTGTTTGCACGATTGAAGATAGTAGGGTATGTGGAAAGAGGAAGGCATTCAGGGAGTGGAGGAAGGGTCGAGAGAAACAGGGCGTTGTCATTTGCTACTCTAAAGGAAAGACGCCTAGGGGCACGCTGGTTTTCATCCCCTTCAACGGACAAAGTACTATACTTGAAGTGATGTTCACATCACACTCAAGTATAGTTTGTGTTGATTAAATTATTTTTGACTTACGAGCCATTGAAAAATAATGTGATACATGGCAGTTAGAAATACATTTTTAAAAATGTGCAGGAATGAATTTTTGGAAAAAGAATAATTCTCCTCCTAGCATTTACAATATAAATAATAATAAAATAATAATAATTTAATAATAATAATTGGTGTTTCTCTTAAACGACCAATCAACTCCAGACAACTTATTCATTTCTACATAAATAAAGTGGTTGATAACATACCTCATAATAATAATAATAAATCAACAAACGTGGAATCCATTAAATATCCTGGAATAAGACATGATATTTCTTGGTGTAAACACATACATGAAATAATGGGTCAAGCTGATCGTTAACTGGGATTCATCACAAGAGTACTGGGTAAATGTGACGATCATGTACGAGAAATTAGCCACTTTTCCCTTGCTAGACCTCATTTGGAAAAACACAGGACCATAATAAAAAAATTAGAGAATTGATTGCCGAACTGAGAGATTCAAAATGTCCTTTTTTCCTCGTAAAATTAGGGATATGAATAGCTGTAAATATATCCAATAGCATAAATACGAGTGTATCAATGGATAGCATAGGTAGTTGCATGTTGGTGTAAGGACTTTAGGCTATCCCAACTATTAGCATGATATTGCATACTTGCTTTGCTATTTTTATATTTTTTAAATTGTGAAGTTTAGACTAGAATATACACACACCAACCCGATCCAACCTCTATACACATCAACCCGATCGCCGGAAGAAGCCTTGAATTGGTCGAATTTTTGTGAAAGAGTAAATATGTTCTAATTTTCCCTCATTAATCTTTACACATTGTCATTGTTGATAACCACATTTTAACCTCAGCATCTGCCTGTCTCGAAATCAATAATTTATTTTTCAATTTATCCCCATTTTTGTAGATTTACTGTTACTCCCTTTACGTCATCTTTACGTTTACAAAGTATTGAAATTGTTCTACCTCAGAAGTGGTAATAAACTTAAGATAGAACCAAAAACCAATGTATACACCCTAAGAACTACAACAATATATGTATATTTTGTTCAAGCCCAATTTGTCCCTGTTCAAGCGTTCACTTATCTGCATAGGGCCAAAACTATTTCTTAGATTGTCAAATAATATAAAAGGCACAATTAGTTTAACATTATTTTCAAAAAGAGTAAAAAAATGGTTAATTGATGAAGAAAATCGAGATGTGTTTTTTTGTCAATACTGTGGTTAATACTCACTATAATCTGTATGCACGACAGGTTGAGATAGAAAGACAAACTGTTATCTTTTTTCTGTTAATGTTATGTTGCGTATCTAGTCTCAGTAAACTTTTCTTTGTTCAATTATTCTCATTGTAATTTAATTTTGAGGTATCCCAAGCACATGCTATTCCTAAAAGGGCTTATTAATTTATCCTTATTTATAAGAAATGTAATATGTGCTTGTAATGATGTTTCATAGGATAAATTATAATTATAATTATTTAATAATTCAGCTAATAATCCAGCGAGGAGCTTTGTTCTTTCACGACCAGTTATTCTCGTAGGTTTTGATTACTTGTGGAACTTATCTTATCGGGTCTATTTTTACTTCGAACGCACTTGGTCATTATTGACGCCCAAGTCGAACTATGGAGTGATCCGGAAATTGAGATGATGTAATGCGTTTGAGGCCTCCGATGAGATCAAGGTTTTGCCGTTTTCGGATTTGTTTTTTTTTTTAATTTTTGACTTATCCATTTGTCTGCTTGTGCCCGAGCACAGTGTATAAACGTTCTTCGCGTCTTGTCACTGAGGGAATAAACTTCGAGAGGTGATGAGTAAGGTTGGCTTGAAAATTCAAAGGGCACGTAGATGAACAGTTTTATTTAAGAAAGCTGGGGAAGAAACATCGAGGCCACAAATTTCGAGTGACATTAGAATAATTTTCCCGTGCTACGGACAAATATAAGTCTACAAAAGTACTCTGCAAGCCTCTCTCTAGGGTGCATGACAGGGGGTGAAATATTCATTCCGTATATACACTGATGGGTATAGTACAACTTAATTAGAGATACTTATCTACATGATGCGGGTCAGACTACAAATTTCAATTACCTTTTACACATCTTCAACGAGATGTCTGTGTAAAATTACTCGCATGCGTCGTACGTTTAAAGATTCACGCAAGAATGTAATAAAATACGTTACATATGCTATAACCTCTGTTTAATCTATTATTTTCCCTTGTACGTGGAAATAATGGAATTTTAAATCTCTTTTTTTACATCTTCATCTCTCTGGTTTTATCTTTGTGGTCTAACCGGAGGGGTTTAGAATGCACTGGAGGCTGCGATTTGATTAACATGGTCGGCCATTTTGGTAGGCACGGGCATAAGGGCTTACTACTCCCGATTGCCACGAATGAAGTTATTTTTGCACGTTGTAAAACTTAAGAGTAAATATGTGAGTGTATTAAGGTGAATAAGGGAATGCATTTTTAAAATTTGCTGCAATAAGCAGTGGGAATTTGGCAAACACGCAAACAAACGCCAAAAATGTAGTTTAAGCAAAATTCAAACCAGTTTTAGGGAAGAGAATTAACTCCTAGTAAAATCAAACGAATAGAAACCTCTCTTACATAGCCTTAGAAAGTTTTACAGTCCCCGCGGAGATGAAATTTGGGTACTTTACTTCATATTTCGGTGAGCTTGTCGTCTCTATAAGAGGCCATGTAAAACACTGTTTTGTGTCGAGAAGGTGGGATATAATACTTCCCACGCAACCCCATTCTGGCTTCATTGGCATCCATAGGATAGCTTGCGTGTGCCGCCTCCAGCACATTCTAATCTCCTTGATATAATCCTCCATTGTGGAGGATTGGGACGCTGGGATTTTTAATAAATGTATCTTAAACAATTTCAGAAAATTTATTCGCCCTTAAAGCCTAATGAGTTCACCCCTTCTTCAAACAACCGGCTTTTTCCTCATACAGCAGCGATTCTCAGCCTTTGACGTTGGCGACGCCCTTCAGACTGAGGTTACAATCTTAGGGCACTCATCTTATATTTTGTTATGTGTACAATTGGGTTTCCCTCTCCATTGCCAAGGATACTCGGCGCTTTACAATAATTGGTCCTTCGGTTGGAAGAAATGCTTCCATTGCGTTCACCCCATCGGGCGTGAAATTAACCAATTCAGAATTTGGTCCTGCTAAATATTTTTCGTTTCCTCGCAATAATCTTGCGGCACCCCTTGCTTTTCCCGGCACCCTGAAGTGGTGCGGTACAACGGTTGGGAACCAATGGTAAAGAGGGTCACTCATATATTAGCCCAACTGGAGTAGTATTTGGGTTATTGTTTTCTATTAAAAATCCATGAGCATTTATTATGAGACAAAATTTGAATTTTGGTTAATGTTTTGAAGCGATTAAATAAATTAAAAAATACGGAGTTCAGTCTTATTTGCACTAAGTATTTTGCGTTATTAAAATTTGAAATTATTACAATTTGAAGTATATATACATCGGATAAGAATACGCAACATTAAAAAATACGTATTTAACATAAAATAACGTCGGTAAACATAATTTACGAAGAGAAAATATCTTTTTATTTTGATAACACAGAAAGAAAAACACGAGCCAAATCCACAAAATAAACTTTACTACGACCCGGGTTTCCCTGTATTACAGCATCGTCAGGTCTGACGATGCTGTAATACAGCTGTAATCACCTAACGATGCTGTAATACAGTGAAACCCGGGTCGTAGTAAAGTCCATCAGTAATATGTGGCAGTTTAAAATCAATTTTTAGTAAACAACGTCAGTAAAAATCGAGTTTAAACTAAATAGATTCCGTGTCGGATTCGTTCAGACCATCAAAACAACGAAAAAAATAAGAAACAGGTCCATGTGCTTTTAATACGGAAAAAGCCGGTACATTACAGTATCGATTGAAATGGTGCGAAGACTTATTAGGATCCCAGGGTCTTCGAGAATTTCGAGCTGTTTAAGCGTTAAACGATGACGGCTTGTTATACGTGCCTGACGAATCGCACTAAATCGCGGGCAGGATTCCAGCGGCGCTGACTCATCCGTGCATTCTCTTACCGTTCCTTCGTGATTCACTCCCCCGATGAAGCGAGCCATTGTGACACTTAATAAGCGCTAGTTTGTTGTTTTCTTTTCTCTCTCTCGAGATAGCTCAATCTACCACGAGTCACGCACTGAGCGCAGGGGGGGACGGAGCTCTTCTTGAAAACGGAATTCCCTCAACGGTTGTCGAAAGCGAGGATGAGTTTTATTAGCCGACTTGAATGAGTGTAGACGGGCGACTCATCCATCCGTGCTGGACACTTGCTCTAGGAAGAGAGGATGTTTTAATGGCCTTGATTAATGATAACACCGCCTCTGGAAGTGAATTTCCTTCCATCAGATGAAAAATCCTCGCTGCAATTTTATCGAAATTTGGTTTTGTAAACTCTGGCTAATCGGGCTGGAAAAATATTCGAAAGGGCAATGGTTCCTTATCTGATAACGGGACTTTACACGACCGACCATGAATTAAAATGTATATTAGCACATTGATTTGAAACCCTGCCGTTCCATGAAATCCTGGTTGAAGTATATTTCTAAGGAAGATAGATTTTTGTTAACCAATATCTCCCTTAGTAGGATGAAATGAAATTATCGTCTTTGGGATTGGGTTAACAATGTTCAAGCGTTTTCTTTGCTTGATCCGTTCGTTGTTGAAAATAAGAGTCAGTATACATTTCTCAAATCATATTTCGATGAGTATAAAGGTTCTCAAGTTGTTAATTCTACTTTATCGCGTGTTGACGTTAGTGACTTTGGTTGGCCAATGGAGGTAGCTCTGTGGAGGAATAATACTTTTAATAATGTTCAACATAAGAAGAAGCAATTATATGTTTATGGTAGTAGTAATGTAGGGAAGTCTACGTATGTACATAGAAAGTTTAATCGGCAGTAGAAATATGTTTATTTCCCTGGTGTAGGTAAGTTTGCGTATCAAGGATGGTATTGTAATTATCACAAGATAATAATTTTTGAAGAATTTGATTTGAAATATCATGTTCAATCGTTCTAAAAGCGTTTACTTGAAGAAAAGGCACTTTTCCAGAAACTTCATTTACAACCTGACTGGTTCAAGGATGTTAGAATGCACTGGAGGAGACATCGCAGCTGATTTGAGAAATCGGTGGCAGGTACGGTGGTAGGTACGGGCATACGGGATTGCTACCCACGATACTCTTACTGCTGAAGTTGTATTTGAGCCTGGAAAAACTTGACATAACAAAACTATATCGTAAAAATTTTTATAGCAAGATGAATAATGGAATGCATAATTAAAATTTGTCAAATTAACTGAGGAAACTGCGCATTAGCGCAAACATGTACATCTACATAAGACCCTACAGGTGACCATAAAGGTGTGTGGCAGGAGGTGAATTCACACCAAACATGCATCACATATTACGCATAAAAAGGATTAGTAATTATATTCCAGTATAAACTTCACAATTTAAAAAAAGATAAAAACGGCAAAGCAAGCATGTAAAACTGGCTGTTAGTTATGTTAGCTTAAAGTCCTTAATCCAACATGAAACTACTTATGCTATCCATTGATACACTTCTATTTATACCATGGAGATTTATACTATTGGATATATTTACCGCTATTCATTTCCATGATTCTACGAGGAAAAAAGGACATTTTGAATCCGTCAGTTCGGTAATCAATTTCTCTATTTCTTTGATTTTGGTCTACCATAGTAAGTTGGAGTGCCCAAAATATTTTTAACGTCATCAGTGAAAATATTATCTTGGAATTTAGTTGAGAGATTAAGTCTAAATTTCAGCCTACGGTCTGATAATGATACTCATTTTAGTTCATCTAATATACTGATTACGCTACTATTATTATCATACCGTCCCTTTACATATCTTGCCGATCTTCTCTGCACACGTTTAAGTTCATTATTTAGGCCTATTTCGTAAGGATCCCATATACTATCATCTTATTCCAAAAGAGATCTAATATAGGAAATGTAGTCTAATGCAGTTTAACTAGTTAAATTGGAACCAGTTTTAGTAATTGACTTCCATGGAAGTCAACCAGATAAACCAACGTTCCTCAAGTTTCACATCTCTAAAACTATCTATGCCTGTGAACTTGCGTAAGGTGTTAAAGACTGGAGGTGGTAAGGTCGACTGTGGTTCGCCTCAAATTGTGGACGCTATCTCATCTTCCTAATTTGATCTGCTGTTATTTATAGGACTTTTTAGATCTCGACTTTAGTCTTATTTCATTTTGTAATCACTGATGGTACATGTTTATCATCATGTTTTGAAGATATTTGGGCATGTTTAAAATGCTTTAGAAAAATATCCCATACTCAACAATTTATCAATGTACTTACAATTTTTTAAATTAATGTTATTGTTGTTACTATTAGTAGCTTTTATTTCTTATCAAGCTCTAGCAAATGGTATCTCATATAACATCATAACCCTACGCGTTCGTCAGCTATACGAATTTTTCCGGGCGGTGAGCTGTTGAAATTCTGCTACAAATTACTTACTTTGTTGTGACAACGTGTGACATTACGTGCTCGAGTTTAAGGTTACGAATCATTTTCTCATTTTCGTTCTATTAAACCATATATTGCTTATTCAGATATGCGCCCTAGTTTTCGAATTATTAAGATTTGTGTGGTGTACACAATATCGTGACATCGACTTTTTTCGGCATCGTAGATATTTATCATTGGAAAACCGGCCCTTACTGAGTGCTTTGTAGAGACAATTCGAGTTCAGTACTCCGTCCGTCGGGTGGGACGTTAAATCGTGGTCCCCTTGTCATCTTTCGTTAAATTCGCTAATGCCGTAGCCGGGTTTCTCTCCACCCTTCCTCCTTACTCTTTCATTCCTATCTTTGTACTTTTCCTCCTGGTCTGAAGTTCCTATAAGAGAACATAGACGAGCTCTGTGCGGGTGATGCTTTCACGTCTTTGTTTTTATATTAGGGTCGGGTCAGACCATTACGCCGGAGATTTGGCGCCAGCAAGAGCAGTGCAAAAACTTTCCGTGAAGGTAACTTAGCGGTATAACTCGGAGAATTGAGAGAGGCTATCGTTTGTTCTATCCTTGTACTTTTCCTCCCGATCTGAAGAGCCAATGAGTGCGGGTACAGGCTTGAAAACAGCAGATAGATGGTTGGCCTACTTAAGCTTTGCCAGCATATTTGAGCAGATTTGCTATACTACAGTGGTCAAATTTCTCCGCGGCCCTGTTTAGGTTCGCCCTCTACAACTTGATTTTTTCATCGCTAGCAAAAATAGTTCTCTGGGCCAAAGCTGGGGTTTTGACTTTCCACGTGGTGGTCCAGGACTATTTCGGCTTTGTTGTCAGCGGCGCAAGAAGCTAGCAGGGGAGTCGATGGCACTCATGCGGATGTATTTCTTTGACAAAGCCCTCTCTTCTCACTTCTGAGCACTGGTTTAATATGGGATTTTTCCGCGTTATCTTGCGTTGAGGCCGGGATTCCGTCAACGAGCCCTATCACCTGTTAAAGGAGAAGAAGTGACCGCTTCCGAAATTCAGTCTCCCGAAGGGGAAGAGGACGTCAAGAGGACATGAACATATTTGGAGCGAGCGGTTTGTAGATAATATTGTTTAAGGGTGTGGAATTTGGGAGGTTTAGAAGTCCGTCCTTTTGAAAAAATGGACTGAAAATACTTCAAATTTCTGAGAAGATATTACAGGAACCTGACAGTGGGAACCAAATTAAAATTCTGCTCTCCTACCAATCAGGAGGTACCTGATTGTTGGACTTTTATTTACTGTGGCCCAAAGTTTATTTCATGAGGGGTCGGGCAGGTGCAGTGGTTAGAGCACTGGTCTTACACCTCAAGGACGCAAAAATAAATATGCGATGAGACGAATGATGAAGTGATAAACAGAAATGAGAGCTTTTCAAGGAAATTAGGAGAGGCCAGAGTGGTTAAATGAAACAGGTAATTAGGGAATGGTTGATAACGCAGGTAGTTATCGGCGGCAGATTGCTGAGTAAGTGAGGAAGAGGGAGGAAGTGAATGTGCATTTTGCATTGTATGAAAAGCAGAGGAAATGTGCTGATCTGAAGTGAGGCATAATGTAGGGTATGAGCTCTTCGGAAATAGCGATCGAGTAGGTGGTAGAGTAGGGAGACTCCATCATCGTCTAATCTAACCAGCAGCATTCTAAATAGACGAAAACGTTCTGCAGACGATCCTTCAGTGAAGAGGAGTGGTAGAGGCCCCCTTTAAAGTGATTCATTTCCGTTTCATGTCTGTCGACGCACATGTTATTCAACTTTACGTTTCCTACGTCTTAATTGTTTTGATGATCGCGAATGGCGGGGGAGATCTTTGTGGGTTTGCGATCCGCTCAAAGACAAACTTATCTGCGGTCGTCGCGGGATTCATTTTTCTCACATCCGCGCAGAACTTCCCGCTTCCTGCTGAAGTCAGCGCGAAGACGATGACTTGTTCGTTTTCAAGTGCGTGTGTGTATGTATTGATGTATGTAGCGGAAAGACACTGAGTTGTCTCTTCTGCCCTCCGAAGAAGGCATTCCTGCCAAGGGGAAAAAATCGTGAGTGATCGATTTAGGTGTTCCACTTTTGTTTAATTTACTTTCTGTTCGTATAACTTCACCCCTTCATCACATATTATTTCCGTTCTCAACATCACTTCTTCTAAACTAATACAAAATCAAAATCGATGAATATTTATGGTAACAGTGGATAGGATTTTTCTGACTTTCCGCGTCGCATGCTGAGTTTGCGTCACATGAAAACACATTGTTTCTGTATAAGTTAAGTTAGTTTAGTTGAAAGAAAGGTCTTTCAGTGTAAAGAAACAAGAACAGCTCCGTGGAGATGTCATGAATAAACAAGGAAGAAGAATGAATTACCATCAACAGGAGGCGTATTTGATTTAATTGTGGTATTAAAAAGCTAATAAGAGGTATTGTAAATAATGAGTGTGTTCACATTAACAAACTGTCGCTGATATTCTGTATATACATATCCCTACTTCATTTGAGCGACCGAGCAAAAGACTATTTTTAAGTTTCGCACAGGTTCACTCGTGTACTACATTAATCTATCTATTCACTTGAGTGTAAAACGTGTGTGTGTATGCATGCATTAAAAATACAAAGGAAGAATTGTTAATGTAAATAAATAAACGCTGACAAAGTGAGGAGTTTTGCGTTGGGAAGGAAAAGAAGTAGGCTAAGGACACTTATCCAGTGCATGGTAGATGGATGGAGACACTCGGTGTCTTCACTATTCATCTATCAATTCGTTCATGCATCCAGAAGTGATATTTAGCGAGTTTGTTCTTTATAAAATCTACATACCGAGTTTCCCGGTGCATTAGATGCTCTATGTTCATCCTTGAATGTGTAATAAAATTGGCCTACGCATAGGTCCAAAGATAAGCTTACGTTTTCATACACCCGATTTTGCGTTACTGTTGAAGGCTCCCAGGTCTATCTACTTGCAATGAAGAATACATTGCGGCAGCAAGCTAAAGTATCATGTTGCACCCTTCGTTTGTCTTTTGTGAACGTACAACGGATAGCTGGCAACCGTTTTTATTTTTGGAATGTAATAGTAATACTATTTTCTCCCTAAGAGTTGTAAAAAATCGGAGACGTTAATTATTCTTTTTTTTCTTATAAAACATAATCGAACAAGTTGAAGTGTATCTTATAGGCAAGGGTGTCATATGGCCTGGGAAATACGGTATATTTTATTATATTTACCGGTTTACCGATGAAACCTGGTCGACCGCAGATAAAAGTTCGACTGAACCGGGTTTCCTACCGCGTATTCCGCTTTATTTAGGCCAAAAGTGGAATATTCCTCTAGTATTTGGGATCCGTGGGAGAAGGGATTAATAAAAGAACTAGATAAAATTCAGAGGAGGTCAGCCAGATTCTGTACGATTGTTATGACGAGGGGGTAGGTGTGATTTTGTTGGTGGAGACTTTGGGATGGGATATACTTTAATCGCTGAGGCAGAAAGCCAGACTAAGGCTTTAAACATAGGTACACGGCAGACGAGTTTACGTCGAATTCATGATCATAGCAACACTCTCACACCATGATTCCTTCGTAAAAATGAATTTCCATTAACAGAAACAAGCAATCGCACTCATGAGACTAATAAAAGGCAGATAGAAATTAGATTTGGTTGGTAGGTTGTCGAGGATCTCATCTAATGTCTGCACGAACCCGTAATATATAAATTACATGATGGTAGTAGTTGTCAAATGTTTCTATGCATGTTGTATGTTAAATTAATTAAACTTAAACTTGTCTTTATTGATCTACGAATTTAAGACTGTCTAGTCATCTCTTACAATTAATAGATTATACGATCACTAACATCCATACCCCGGACAGGGAAAAATCCTCCCCGGGCGGGACTCGAACCCGCGACCCATCGACAAATCGCGGGGTAAATCCCTCGACAGGCGAGGGATTTACCCCGCCGCCACCGGGTCCGGCTAAATGGAATTTATAGTGTGTCCCGCATGATAATCAGAGTAATCTCTCATTAGGTAGGTACATAATATATGTAACTTTGTGCACGCATGGTGATAGATAACCCCTTACCACACACCCTCGAGGTAGCTTGCAGGGAAGTCAGTACATATAGATATGTCCCGCTTTCCGGGAAGATGTGCTACCATTCTACTCGGCAGATCTATTTCTTTTCTCCTCGCTTTTTGCGCGAGTAAGAGAAGCGACCTCATTGTTCGAGGGTTGGGAGCAATCAAAACCCGTCGGTATGCAGTCATGTGGTCCGATCGCAATCGACTCGCGTTCTATGCGTTCATGAAGTCGTGACATCGTCGGGCGTTTGAATAGAATCCGCACACGCTTAATCCGGACCGGTCCTATTGTTCCGAGAGATTGCGAAAAGACGCACCTGTTCTCTCTCTCTCTCTCTCATGACGAGCCGCTAATTCTCGGAGGTATAAATACGTGTTGTGGATGAACTCTTAACCGCAAACGGAGAAATAAGGATCTGTACACCTTGGCATTGATTCATAAGCAGGTGTAAGCATAACAACCTCGTTTAAGTGGGTCGTTCAATCAACTTACCGACTCGAGGTGATTAAGTGGTTGAGGGATTTGAATATATGGCATTATATGGACTACTTTTCCTCTGGACTATTTTTTAACTTCTAAGGCCTGGTTTTTCGTCGAAGGGACGTACGGGACTGGTTTTTCATCGAATAATTGCTTTGACCTAGCTTCTAGTGAGAGTTGACCCTCTGGCCTGTGACTTATCCAGAAAGGTTTCTTATCTTATCCGTGATACAGACATCAGAATTCAAATATATGTGCTTGCTATCTTTTATGGATTGCTATTTTCTATGGACTGTTCTCATTTTTAATCCGTAAAGTCAATAGATACCTTGATGGAATATGGCTTGATAGTCCTAAAGAGTTTCTGGCGTAATGCTATGGAAATATTTCATAATATATTTTATCCATTAATCATGAATGGTTTGATAGCTTAATAGTAGTAGTAGGTGGCATTCTAGAGCACTCGACGTCGAGGTCATTTCACGCCGCAGCTGGGCGCAGTACGAAAAGATGGTATCTTTATTATTATTTTTTTTATTCAATGTTCTTTATGGGGTGTTCAATAGCTTAATAGCTTATGTATACTAATGGTATATATCTCAATAAATGCTGCTATTATCACTTTGGAGATCTCTACAGAAAAACTTTCTAAGCCAACTTTATGTAGTTTTATCTGCTTCTTTATCGAGAATAAGTGACAAACATTCTTGTGGGCTGCTTTACTGGTTAACGTAATGGGTGATAAAATGGCCATTCGAAACTGTTTCATTCCCTCCTTGGGCGAAGACGCTAACTTTTCCTGGATCATCTACGCCAGGATTCCGATATTCAGCTCGGGGAGACCTTAAAATCCAATTAGCGCTATCAGCTAACATCAGCTTCACCTTACGTGCGTTCAGACATGTCATCAGATATTTCCTTTCTCGTAGTGATCCTTCACACAGAGATACGTCTTACCGTCTTCTTTTAAGATAAATTTCATGTTTACTGCCTAACTATCATTATTTTCAGTTTGCTGGACTGTCTCATTGGAAAGAATAATGGAATTTTTTGCCTGGCTAGAAACACATTTTATTAAACTACTTCTGGGAAGGAGTAAGGTAAAGGATAGTTAATAGCTCGTGGGTTACGAGCAGTCATTCATCGACGTAGGAATTGGCGTGGTTGTCTGCGCATAGAAGTGATCACGTTACCAAATCTTACGAGCTGCGCACGCAAGAAGCCAGCGATGCGAATATTGAGGAGTGTCTTCCGTTGGGACTCTTGTTACAGCCTCGGGCCCTGGTAAACGGTGGTGTCGTCGGCGTAATTTCTTCGAGAAATTTCCAAACCGAAAGGAGAGGACGTTGCTGACACAAAGACGGGCGGAAAAAAGGAGGACGTGGAGGGAAGGATCAGCTCTCGACACAATGGGGAAGGGCGAGCCGCGAAAGGGGAAATGGGAAGTCATCTATGGGGTTGGTTGGTTGTTTCCGCACTTTCGTCCGGTGTGAGCGGCTATGACGCCAAAAAGCCACCGTTTGACTTCTCCTCCTCCCAAGCGGGCCCTCTTAACTCCCCACCATTTCCACGACGTAGTTAGGGCCCCCCCTCGATAGCGATGTAGGTGGCATGATATCGATGAGTACGCGTCGTGCATCTTTGTCACCTAAAAGTCCTAGTTATTAGCGTTTATTTATTTATTATTACAAATCTTTCTTTATACTTTTAATGCATACATGCGTTGTTCTTTTTTCGGCGATGTTAGCAGTAGTCCTAGATCAGGGACTTAATTCAGTGGATTAAACATTTGTTGAGTTAGTGATACAGTACAGCCTTTACAGTACTCAATTTTTCAATGCAACATGTAGAGAAAGAAGCCGTTTCCTATCCGCTTTATACCGACATGAAGAGAGGGAAGTGGTTTCCTTCTCACCATGAAAAGTAACAAACGCACATCCCGATTGAATAACAATCACAGCCTTGAAAAGAGAATATTTCTGTGGCCCGATATATAAATATTATGGGCTACCGAAACACCTGAAAAATTCTAACAATCATGTTTCAGGAATCCCAGATACATTCAGTAGCATTGATAAACTTAGATTTTAGAAGCTCTAAAGATTTAGATTATATCGCACCGTCTAAGCTGAGTATTTAATCCCGAGACTCACGGAACATCCATGCTCCAAGAGTGATATGAAACCAGGACCTTTAAGCTGTCATGCTAACTCGTAACCAACATGGGTCCTGCACTACCGGCTGACACTTCAGGTATAATTTTAAATGCGTATTACGGTGTAATTATATTCATAATTTGCAGTGTATTATTTTATGCCAAGTTATTATAGCCGGCCAAGGTAGCAAGGTCGGAAATGTGTCATCTTGGCAACCTAAATCTCTTCCTAGGAATTGATAGGTATATTGTTTTGTGTTATGATTATAATCTTCAAGCCAAGTGGTGCGGTGTAAAATTAGCATTTGGAAAATCCCACGACTTCCAGCCCAGGGCCTCGATCATGGATCTTCATAAAGAGTGCGCTAGCTTTATCGTTATTTTTTGATTTAACTTATGTCAGAGAGAACGTGATCTCCATTCTTCATTTTTCGCGCAGCACTTCAAATTGCTTATCACAATGAGTGGAGCAAATTTTATAGACGAATATTATAGACGACCCTGCGCTACTCTAGGGGTAAGCGTTAACCATAAAGATTGCGATAACGCGAAAGATAGATTCTTGATTCCACACCAGGGCCTCGATCATGGATCTTCATAACGCGTGCGCTAGCGTTATCGTTATTTATTGATTAAACTTATCTCAGAGGGAACCTGATATCCATTCTTCATTTTTCGTACAGCACTTCAAATCGCTTATTACAATCAGTGGAGCGAATTTTATAGACGATTATTGTTAACCCTGCGCTACTCTAGGGGTAAGCGTTAACGATAAAGATTGCGATAACGCGAAAGATAGATCCGTGATTCCACACCAGGTCTGCTGTCACACAGATCCCCATACTTCCAACCCAGGTCTGCTATCACACAAATTATTCTTGGGATTATGTGATTCAAAACTAGGAGAGATCGCGCTTGTTCTGAAATAGCTCACAATTGCCCATATGTATAGAGGTCAATATTATAGATGTAGTGATCAAGCTGTATTGTGTAAATATTGGAAAATATATCGATTGATATTGTCCTGGACATTATACATCGTCACCCTCGCGAGAACACTCCGCCCCAAGAGGCCGACTCTTAGGCCTTTCCGCGGTTTGACGCTATTGTTTTGATGGGGCGACACAATAAAACCAAACGGATGTGACATATACTGTGGGAATGGAGCTGGGGAGATAATGCATTCAACGCGAACAAACGGTAGCCTCTCCCCATTCTCCGAGTGATGCCGCTTTGTTTTCTTCTGGGAATGTTTTTGTATCGCCGTCGCAGGCGTCGAATCTCCGGCGTAACCAAAGACGTGAAAGTCTCGCTCACACGAAGTATGCAGTTAAGAGCTCATCTGTGTTAGCAAGTCTGTTCCTCCTCTAATGGGAGCTTCAGACCAGGAGGAAAGGCACAAGGATGGGAACGGAAGGGTGGAGAGAAACCCGGCGTAGGCATTAGCCTGCTCTTAACTGAAGGTGCCAAGGAGACCACGGTTTAACGTCACATCCGACAGACGGAGTACTGAACTCGAATTCTGCCGCAAAGTACTTAAGTAAGAGCCGATTAACCAATGGAAAATAACATTCAGTACTCTTACCACTACACCAACCCAGCCCCTCTGCGCAGATGATTGTACCTTAACACGTATGTATAACAAAGAAGTGATGTCTGTTCTCATCATGAATATTCTGTCACACATAAGTTCGTTCAGTTAAATGTGTATTTATATCTACATCTACGTATTACCCTGAGAGCTACCGCGAGGGTGTGTGGCAAGGGGTGAAGATCACCAAACATAAATTATTGACATACAACTAAGAGCTGCAATGATACTACTACATTTACATATACGTAATGCTCTGTGAGCCACCGCGAGGGTGTGTGGCAGGGTGTGAAAATCACCATGCATGCACTACTGACATACAAATAAGTGTTACGATGATACCTACTACGGCATGAAAATATATGCCTCATACGCAGGCATATCTAGCAACAAATCGAGATAAATTATTATATATTACAGTAGATATGACAGAGTATACTATACATAATAGTCTAAAACTTCAAGTACTTTTATCGATTCGGGAAAAGTGGCCTAAGGCTATGATCATTTTTGCCAATTAGTATTGGTGAGCAGTCGTAGGAATTTCGTAGGGAATGGAAGAATGGTGAAAGTAAATCCGGCATCGGCAGTCGTTTTCTCTTAACGAGAGGCATCCAAGGGTCCAACGATTTAACTTCCTAACCAATGGACGGAGTACCTACTGACTACTTTCACACCGCAGTCGGACCGGGTTTCCTTGGAAAAAAAATTAAAAAGCCTTTATTTGAACCCGGGCCTTTGGGAAGAGAAGCAGGTACTGTAGCCAGCATTCCAACTCGTTAAAGATGATTTCCCTTTTATTTTTGGAAAACACCCTTGCCAGCGCAAATATCCGACCAGTGTGAAGGTATCCGGCGAGTTGTGGTGGAAGGAAGTCATACTAAATATGTGAATGGGGATGTCCCTTCCCACAAAACATCTCTCGGGGTAAAAACTGATTTTCCTATTACTGAGTGAGACCACGACCTATGTCTTTATTAGTTCGCCCATCTTCGTCCGAAACGTAAATCGAGTGACTTCATTGATCCACCAGTTCCATTGTATGCCCACCAACCTTCATGGTTCGCTGAGCTTTATTTGTCCTGCCATACCTCATTCATTTTCGCTCCTTATCCTTAAATGAGGAAATGTGAATGATAGGAATGGTAACAGGGAATGGAATAAGATGTAAATTGGGCAAGTAGTGATGGATACGAAAGGAAAGAATTATATGAATATGATGACGTTAGACGACGGGAGGACTCGTTTGAGAGTTGCCAACCTTCAACCAAACCAATCGTAGGCTTTATTGGCACAAATACGTAAATACAGCAAAATTTCGTGAAGAGTTGAGGCATTATTTTAAAAATATTATTTTCTGCTGCAATACCTGCATGTTATGGGCTTTCTTAATATTGCAGCGAAGAATTAGTTTAGCTAAATTTGACGCCTATTTTCATTCAAAAGGCGAGGAAAAATTCAATTATCAATTCCAAGATATGACACGAGAACAGTTACGATGTAATCAACGCACGAGAGAACAGGTCTTCAAACGGTGTCAATGCGGGAAAGCAGTGGAAAGTGCTATGATTATTAGAACGTTCGTATCTGCCAGTGATTAACTTGCGAACTCCTGACAGCAATGGCCATTCTGATGGGCAGGCGTTCATGAGAATGGTTAGCTTAATTGCGGCTCTCTTAACGGAAGCCCCTACGGTGCAACGTGTGATGATAAGATGAATGTTTTGGCCTTGGAAGTCAGCCGTGAGTTGCATTGAAACACATTGGTCCGGTGCCAAGGCTCCACCTCCTCTAAGCGCCACCGTTCAAAAACTCTTCAGAATCGTATCGGAGGTCGGTTTTCATTGCCATGAGCCGTGACACATCGCCTCACTTACTTCCAATTGTCGTAATTGGGTTCAGGACGTGCTTTGAAGGCTCTGAGCATGACACAGTGTATGTACTCGACGGATGAAAATCCACCACGTGGCTTCGGCACCCGTAAACGAATCGACCACCTTTATGGAGGTACTCCCGCAGAAAGGTAAAAAAAATGTTATTCAACCTCATTAATAACTCATCTGGAGTGTACGCTGTAAGCATTTATGATTCGGCAAGGATATAACAAGATTAATTCGCGATTGTTGTAAGAGACAAAGAATAGCAGCAGGTTTCCGCAGAAATGTTTTGAACGTGCATTCAGTGCAAGTGTCACGTTACTTATGGCACGGCTTGGTTGTTAATTTGTATAGCTCTGTAGAGAAAGCGGTTGGCTAAGATGAATAGAAAAAATTAATAAGATTTCGAGGGTGACACAGCAGATACAGTTCAATCCCCGGACTGCATCGGCAGGTTTGACAAAAGTGATAAAATACTTTGTCGAAGAGAAAGATTCAATCATTGATATTTTCCTCGATCCTTTCGCAATCAAATATGCATTTGCACAAAACCCTGCAAGCCATATCAATGGTGAATAGAAAGGCTTCAACCATCATCCGGCATGCATTCATGTCAAGAATTCAAAACTTATTTTGGTCACTACTATACCTGTTAGGTATCAATTCTATCTACTACACTACTATATCTATTAATACTATATGTACTAAATAACACTATATCTATTATTCAATCATGTAATAAATGGAATTCGTCTAAGGAATAAAGTAGTTTCACAGGCAGTAACGTTTCTTCGGAAAATCCATCACTCTGTGAGATGGATATAACAATACAATAGAGTGGCACTTATAAACATCGCAGTAATAGTTGTTATTTGGGGGAGACGACCGATAATTTAGTACATTTGCGTCATTATAGGATAAGAAGGTATTTGGGTTGGGGTAGGAATTTTCAGCAAACGGAGGGAGGGAAGAGAGAAACCCGATGTCAGCAATAGTCTTCTCCTAACAATAGGCGTCATTGGGCCACGGCATAACCGTCCATCCTACGGGCAGAGTACTGGACTCGAAGTGCTCTCCACACAGGACTCAAGTATAGGGACTGATATTACTGTGAAAAATCTCTGCCACCACCGGGATTCAAACCTGAACCATCAGAATGATAAGCCAGTACTCCAGTCACAATACCAACCTAATCCCCAAGATAAACATCACTTTTCATTTAGTTATTTTTCTTTTCTTTATTATTTAATTATCTTTCCGTGCCGTGTTCTCTCCTCGCACGTTGACGATCATTCCTTTGGGTGAACCTTTCTCTAGTTCACCATTGGGTTAGGTCCTTCAGGGCCGATGATTCGAAGGGCAACTCGCCCATTGTCTTTAGGGTGCTGAATGTCGTTTCCAGGTTTTTGACTGGTATATGTGTGCTTGCCGACCTCTTAAGCGGAAATGGAATGTCGGTAGTGTCCCTAGAATGACTTTTAACTGCGACAAGCCCTTAGTAAAACATCAAGACCGCTAATCTTAGTAATGGTAATGCCAAAAACAACTCAAGAAACCTTCACTCAGATACTAAACCGGGACACACCAAATCATACTTCAATCATTTCTTTATTGACCGTGACGTCGTCATTAGTCGGAGGGTGGATTTTGGTACCAAACTCTTTAAGAGTCTATTGTAATTTATTCCTTTTCAATTTAAATTTTGTCTCACACACAATACAACAAAATATAAACAGTATCATAATAAATTACCCTCACAACATATCACTTTCACTCTTGGTATCTTCAGGCTCAATTTTTACAGGCCATAGATCACTTCACGAGCCATTTCACTTTTCACTTTCACATAAAATATAACCAGTACCCTCTTAAAAATAAGTACCTACATAATAGTGGGGAGTGGACCGCTTTATCCCTCTAGTTTATCTGGAGTTCCTAGCTGAGGCGATCCCCGTCTCCTTGGTTAATCCTGGCTTCTCCGCCACGCCACTTTCCACTTCACTGTTGTCAGACCATCAGACTCGAAGCTAGACGCCCCTTCACTGTTCTTGGACTAGAAGACACTTCCCTCTTCTTGGACTATCAGCCTTCACCTTCGTTCGACTCCTCGACTAGCCGCCTCCCAGCCTAGCAGCAGCAGCAGCCCCCGTCTCGCTCTTCGTCCCTCTTTATATCCCCACTTCTTAATTGTTAACGCCCGGCCATAATTAGTCTCCCTCCGTAACCTGCCGCGAGTTCAACAATAGCCTGCGAGACAATTTCTATTCTTGGGAATGTAACTCCCGAATGACCTGAATCACCAGGCTCAATGACAAATTGGCCATTGTCGAGGCCGACGCCATATTTCCCTATGTCTCCGTATAAATATTCTGTACAAAAACCAACATGGCGGCTCTCCAACTCCCCAGCATGATATGGCTAAATTTTGATACGTTACATCTGCCCCGTCGAAAGCAAATATTATATCCTATAAGATTTTCTTTCGAAGCCTCTAATTAAAATAAAGCGTCGCCCCGGCGCCTCTAAAGATCGTTCTACCCCTGAAATTGGTCCACATCCACTATGTTTACATACATTCATAAAATACAATAAATGCAATTATACCCTTCTTTAAAACATCAACTTTACCTTTAAAACATAACATACAAATATTCAAAACGAATGCCATATGCCCTCTTCAAATTTAACATCTTTAAAATAAGTTATACATTTTACATAAAACCTTGGGTCATATGTAATTTTCAAATGTACATATTTAAACATGCAAGTGCGTAACCATCAATAAAATAGTTTCAGGTAATCAAAGGAATCACACTTTGCTACACATCAAACATAAAATCTCCTTCACCTTTAAAGTTATACATTATAACTGTCAGCCTCATCATATTGAGTCCAAATGTTCATTCACCCAGCTGACTTCACTTAAACACCAATTTAGTAACCGTAGGTCCACTCCCTCACCGCACAAATACAAAGTTTTAATCACAAGCCTTTACTTTGTTACACCTCTGCGACCTTGCGATAAAATGTGTTTAAACGGCGCGGTAAATCTGTGTCTGCCGACGCTTGCTTACAATGTAACTAGTAAATCGCATGACTGAGCGCTTATTTTCTTACGTTCTCAGTCCTCTCTCAACTGTGCTTGCGCGATGTTCTGTGTGAAGTTGGTTTCCTGTGGGTGTTGTTGTGAGTGCAGTGATTTCTACGTATGGTTTCATGTGGGATACAAGGAATTTTCATCGTTCCGTTTGTGCATAGTGGAACCCGATCTCCTTTCTCGAAGTTCTCTCTGTGCTGTTTTTTTTTACTAGAGCGTAGCACTCTTCCCTTCTGCCCCTTTGTTATGATTCTACGCCGAAATCTTTCAACTAACCCTGGAATATCTTCCTTTTCTTGGGTGCTGTCTGCCATCAGACAAGGTAAGTCGTCTTCAAAATTGAGATAACACTTCTTTACTTCCTTTCCACGTACGTAATCAAGTGCTCTGACTAATGCGTTACTGCTAATTGCACAGCCAAACGGCCCTCTAGTAAATTGGTATATAAATCCTTCAAAGTAAACTGCACAATACTTCCGAGAATCTCGAGGTAGTTGAATTTGGTAGAAGTTTTGCGTGAGATCTAAAGATGTCATGTATTTTACGTTAGCACAATCTTGAAATATTTCTTGAGGCGTTCTTGACGTAGCGTAATCCGGCTTCATCATCTTATTCACCGCTCTTGCATCCAGACATAGCCTTATTGAGCCATCCTGCTTCGGTAAACATATCAGGGGTGATACATATCGTGATGTACTCTTTTCTATGAGTCCCTGCTCCAACAGCTGATTAATAGCGTGGCGTGCCTTCGCACGGTAATTTAGCGGTACATTGTAACTTTTCCCGTGGAACTCCTTGTCACCTTTTATCTCCACCTTATAATAATACCCCTTTATTTTTCCGGGCGTATTTCTGAAAATCTCCTTCTCCTTATAAATAATACCCGCTAATTCTCTAACCTCCTTCTCCTGTAAATCGCTGATGCTTCTCATGCTGTTGTGGATTTCCTCCATAGAAACTGTATCTTCTCTCTCCTCATACTGCCCCTGTTTAATTGCCATTATTAGCTTCTGTGACGACTCCGTAGGCATTCCGAATCTTCTTTCTTCCATCTTCCGCCCTTGCCTCAGGATTATGGTGCTTTCAGTATAATTAATCTCCGCTCTCAGCATCTCTAATGTATCCGTGCCCAATATTAACGGCTTCACTAGATTAGGTATGATGGTGCAATTAATTACTACATCAATTTTCCCTATGTTTATTGTGGGAAAGATTTGTTTACTAATTCTCCCGCTCCTCCTACCTATTGCTCCGATCACCTGAATTCCCCGTATTGGTACCTCTAATACACCTTTGAATACCTCTGGATTCTCCGTAAATGTGTTCTCATTCAGACATGTGATTTCTGAACCGGTGTCCACTAGTGCCTTAAACTTCCGCCCCCCTATTTCCACTACAATTTCCGGACACTTGTTTTCTTCATGCGATCCGTATTCCTTTTCTTCTTCGGTCAAATCTTCGGGTATGCATAATATATTCCTGACTTCCTTGTCGTATTTGCTCCTGTCTCCTCCATTGCTTTCTTCGGTCCCCATTTCTCTGGCTAATGTCGTGTCGGGACTGCTTGCACGACTTGCCACTTCGCGTTTCCCTGCTCTTCATGCCTTTCTTCACTACTCCCGGAGTTTTCCACAATCATCGTGCGGATGTTTGCATTCTCCCTGGGTGGTCTTTCTTCGTAACTCCGTCCATCCATTTGTTCTCGGCTGCTGTACCGTCTCACCGGAGATGTCTGCCTCTGCTTGCCGGATGGATTAGGTTGATAAATATTACCATTTTGATTCTGAGGTGGTGGGTTGTATCCACGGCCTCTAGAATCAATTCTCCTTTCCTCGGTTCCTGTCCATCTTCTTCGGCTCTCTTCCTTCGTCTCCTGTATCGGCTGCGGCACCACCCTATCGTATCGGCTGAGCAATGACAATAATCGTGGGATGGTGTTTATTTGCTGCGATATGATTGCCGTGTTGACCTCCGGACCAAAATGATGCTCCAACCTATAGATTATTTCCTCGTCCTCCATCGGTGGCCTTAGTTCCTTTGCAGTGCTTATTCGGGATGTTGCGTATTCCACTCGGCTGATATTCCCTCGTTCAACGTACCGGCCGGAATCTAGCGTCCTCCGAACCTCCATCTGCTGCTCACGCCCCCAATACTGCATCATAAACAGCTGTGTGAACTGCTCTACGTCTTCTAGTAGATGTGAGATAGCGGTAAACCATTCGCCTGCAGATCCCGTCAGACCTTGTCTTACGATTTTCAGCATTTCGTTGGAGGATAATTGGTACATGGCTTGGTATTCCTCCAGCTCACTGATGTATCGCATAGGCCTAGCTCCTCTCCTACCGTCAAAATATGGAATCTTCATCATCACTCCCGGTGATTGAATTGCGGTTGAGTTTCGCGAACACTGCAGCCTTATCTTTTCCGCTTCACTCTGCGCTATCATTCGTACTTTTCCTGGCAGTTCCGACTCTTCCTTCAATTTTTCTGCGGTCAGCAGCTGCATCCTATCTTCATTCTCCTTCATCTTTTCTGTGATATTCCTCACTTCCTCACGCGTTTCTATCGCCAAGCTTTCATAATCCTTTAGCCTTTCCTTGACATTATATAAATCCTTCCGTGTTTCCGCCGCTATACTTTGGACATTATTATTCGCCTCCTCGCGGACAGCCTCTATCTCTGCGCGCCTTTCTGCTTTTTCCTCTTCTATCCGCGTATTCATCCTAACTTCTGCTCCTTTCAGCTGTTCCGCCTGCTCCCTCAAGATTGTTCTTAGCAGCTCCGCCTGCTCCTTCTGTCTTCTTTCTTCTCTCCGTCTTCTCTCTTCTTCTCGTTCCCTTTTCTCCTTGATTTTCTCTTCCTTCAACCAAGCCCATAAATCCATCGTTGTTGAAGTCCTGTCTTCGGTCTCGAATTTGTGAGATTCAATGTCTACTCCCTGTTCCTCGAGAGCAGATCTAAGCCTACCGACCAATTCATTTTTTACTCCTTCGGTGCCTAACCCTAGTTTCTTCAATTCCTCCTGCACCTCGGCCTTCTTCAACTCGAACAGACTTTTACTTGCTCGAAACATCTTATACAATTACACCGTTACTACTAACACTTAATCTGTAGTAATTTTCCCGATGTCTAATTTTCTCTCGCGTTCGCTAACGTGAACACTTCCTACTCTGCACCTCTCAGGTTCTCCTCGTGGTATCTATTAAACGTAGCCTATCACACAACCCCGTACGTCTAATATTTTATCGTGCTCAAGCGTTGGGCGCCATAAATGTAATTTATTCCTTTTCAATTTAAATTTTGTCTCACACACAATACAACAAAATATAAACAGTATCATAATAAATTACCCTCACAACATATCACTTTCACTCTTGGTATCTTCAGGCTCAATTTTTACAGGCCATAGATCACTTCACGAGCCATTTCACTTTTCACTTTCACATAAAATATAACCAGTACCCTCTTAAAAATAAGTACCTACATAATAGTGGGGAGTGGACCGCTTTATCCCTCTAGTTTATCTGGAGTTCCTAGCTGAGGCGATCCCCGTCTCCTTGGTTAATCCTGGCTTCTCCGCCACGCCACTTTCCACTTCACTGTTGTCAGACCATCAGACTCGAAGCTAGACGCCCCTTCACTGTTCTTGGACTAGAAGACACTTCCCTCTTCTTGGACTATCAGCCTTCACCTTCGTTCGACTCCTCGACTAGCCGCCTCCCAGCCTAGCAGCAGCAGCAGCCCCCGTCTCGCTCTTCGTCCCTCTTTATATCCCCACTTCTTAATTGTTAACGCCCGGCCATAATTAGTCTCCCTCCGTAACCTGCCGCGAGTTCAACAATAGCCTGCGAGACAATTTCTATTCTTGGGAATGTAACTCCCGAATGACCTGAATCACCAGGCTCAATGACAAATTGGCCATTGTCGAGGCCGACGCCATATTTCCCTATGTCTCCGTATAAATATTCTGTACAAAAACCAACATGGCGGCTCTCCAACTCCCCAGCATGATATGGCTAAATTTTGATACGTTACACTATCAAACACTATATCTTCCTTTTGATAGGACCTCACCTTCTAAGACGATGATCGAGATGTTGTTGTTCTTGTTCTCTTACAGAGTCCTTTCCTGACACACGCAACAACGAATGGTGACTCGATCTTTCACGTGCATTTCGATGGCCCGCAGGCTAATGAGTTGATGTAGACGTAAGGGATTACAAGCGAATAGGTCCTACTCCTGTCGATCCACATCTGTCCTTCGTCCCATTCTCCTCCGATGATAAAACCCTTTTAGTACTATACTGGGCCACATACCCAGTAGATAAGGTTTTTTTTCTTTTTTCACTAGCCCTACAGGATGACGGGATAAGAGCGCCGAGATGTGTTATTTAATCTGTCGCGCCCTTTGCTTTCTCCGCTTCAATATTTACGTCGCCTGTCTCTCTGCCGCTTTCAAAGAGTTTGCGCTCGCCAATCCGGGGTCTGGCTTTGCGTCCCCTTCTTCCGAGAAGAACACGGCAACACGCTAAGATAGATTCGGCACAGTTCAGAAGTCTCGTCGTGGTTTTATGCGGCTTTTAGGTTAGATCAAGAGCACAGTTAAGATCACAGCGTAGAGTCAACAAATTTTCAAATCACTAAGAGCATAACGAAACTTTGTTTGTGTTCTAAACAGGATTTAAATCCCTTCCATTACGTGCATCGCACCAGTAACTGGAGGCTAGTCATGAAAGATTTTTCAAAATTGAAATCTTTTAATGTCAATTCATCCGGTGTTTACTATATTAAATGACAAAAGAACAAGATACTCCAGGAGAAAAAATGGGAGGGGCTCATGCGGGTGATAAGTGTCGTAAGTGAAGCTTAAATATCATCGTAAAATTTTCACCCTACGTTTATTTTCAGATTAATATTTTACTTCCGCTATTGAGTCTGAAATATTCGCGAATTTTTTCACCTGTGGCCATAGGACAATTTCATCCTTTTTATTTTTGGTTTAATGTCTTAATTCTAATATACCTACTACTGGCTTCATTTCTAGAAAATGTTCTGAGAACTAAATTGAAGGAAACCGTAATCATTTAACCCTATGCTCCCTTAAAATTGAGCTAGATTATGGGATGGAACCATTCTGATGTTGAAGTTAATTCATTACTTCAATCGAGTTTTTTCCACAGGTAGACATAATCATTCATTCGGTTGCAGCTGAAGCAGTCGGTTTTTTATCCGGTTCGTAATTTTTAAAATGAATTTCGAATTTTTATTGTTAATGGAAGTTCGTTGGTGGGAGCGTACTTAGCAGTGGTTCTCCTAACTTTCGAAATCGTTTTACTTTCTGTTCCTCCACATGCACTCTACCAGGAAGTCAATTCCAGGGAAGTATTATCACGCATGTGTGGACAATAATAAGATAAGAACACGGAAGCACAGACATTTGATGGAAGCTCACTAAAACCTCCAGCTTTGAAGAAAAAAAGACATATATGGTTGTTTAATGACCAATGTGTTTGATAACTGTGGTGTGCTTATCGATTTTCAATTGAGAGGGAGCGTTGACGGTTATGCCGCCTTGTGGACGAGAGAATCTTCTCGAACCAGCTCAATCGAAAATTTGATATCGATTATCATCGGTTTTCAAGTCTGCCCACGCACTTAAAGGCGCTTTAGATGGGGAGGAAGAAGATATTTGATTGGTAATGGGAGGACAGGATGAGGGAAGGTGGAGTGAAACCTGGCATTGGCTCTTATCGTGCTCTTAACGAAATGAGCCAAGGGGTGTACAGTTTTGTGTCCTATCCGACGGCTTTAGTAATGAACTAGAAGTATTATCCATACAGCACTCGAGTGGAGTCGGTTTACTAATGAAAAATATTTTATACTTCCGGGAATTGAACCTAGTTCCGGAGGTTTGTCCACTGCGCTAAACCCAACCCCTCCTTCTTTAAAGCTAGAAATAAATTGCACTTCTTGCTGATTTTCGGACTTAATCTCGACTATTTTCGCAAAGTACATTTTTGTTGATTGAATAAATCAACGTAAATGTAACGCTTTAAAATTTTCTTCCCTCATACGAGTATAGCTGGTATTTTTATTATACTCGGCCTGGATTCCTTGCTATTTGAAAGATTCATTGCTCATGGTAATTACCTCCGAATAAACTATCCGTGATGAATCACTAACCAAAAAGTCATCGATTAGGTCTTCGACTCCATGCTTACGTTTGAACCACTATATCATATACTTAGTCCTTGCAGTAGGCAACTGAAGTGATAGTAGATAATGACTAACAATAAGCTTGCAATGTAAGTTGTGTTTGTCAATTAAACATTACATTAAATTAAAATTACAAATATACGGAAGGTGCCTTGAAGAAAGAGATAAAAGTAATTTGGGGCAAAAATATTTATTTATTTTCTTTATAGTGCTTTAGTGTTCATAAAAACTATATGCATGAATATATCGCGGTTACGACTCATAGCAAATGAGAGCAAGGTGCATGGTAAAAACTAAGTTTCTTCGAGTTCATACTCTCTGAGGCATATCCAACAGGTTTTATTAATATCTCATCGTCCTTAGATAAATGATATTTTAAATCTTTCCTCATCCTCATGGCCTTGTAAATACTACGTTATGAGATTTATTACGTGCTTCTAATATCCTCCGAAACGATATAATTCTAAGCATTACAAGAAAGATAGTTGGTATCGTAGCTTTCCGCTTCTGAATGGTGGTAAAAATATGCCCCATTCAAATATAGACATATAAAGAAGTGCGAAAGGAAATCGTTCCAAATTATAAAATCGCACCCGATTAATTAATTAAGTATTATCTTCATCTTTTGAATTCCGTATGACTGGGACACAAAAGACAAACCCATAGCGTACTACTTCACGAATGTTTTCGTCTTAGTCCACCTAAGATTTCATTGTGGGTACTATTATCCGGTTAGCTCATCTTTATAGGCCCACACATTGTTTTCGTCTAACTAAAACGACTTCCACGGATGTACCATTCGATCACATGGCCACTGTTTCGATTGGATCGGTAGTGGAAGCATTTGCGGAATGAATCCGTTGGGCAAGCGACCGTTGCCTTTTTCATATAATAAAAGCTGATATTAAGCGGAAAGGCATACATTCTCCATAAAATGTTTCGTGGAGAAAACGAGTTTCTATAAACGTGAATGGAGAGCGGAAGCGATCGATAAGGTGTGAAGCATAAAAAAAACAGCCCATGCCTGGGGGAAAATAATTCCATCCTCATAAATAAGAGTACTTTAGCTCCCGAGAGGAATAAAACTATATGACACGCTGGAATTATGTATCAGTTTTAGTGGTTGCGAATCTAGCTTGCGGCAACGTTAACGGTTTACCAGACGATGTCATAAAATTAAATTATTTTATTTGGCTTGCTTTATTCAGAAGGGTTCAACAGCTATGGATCAGGATTTAAATATATAAGATGGACTATTACGTGCGTATATTGCGTATGGTGAGAATAAATATCAAGGTAGCATGAGCTTCCTCGTAATTTAGTAATGTCCACAGAAGTAGTTATTCAACCCGGAAGTCGAGTTGGTGAGTGAAATGTTTTTAATTGATTTTTTTCCAATTAAGAAGACGTGGTAGACCTAGGACACAGAGCGTTGGGATACCAAACGGAGATCTCTGGATCGTATCCAAGAGAAACGTTCTGTAAAAACCCACTCTGAGTCTCCTGGGTAACCAAAGAAGGTAAATGGAAAGGGACAGGGTTTGATTACTTTGATCACTCGCCATTGGGATAAGTACTTGGTAAGCTTTTTCCCCACTAACCAGATCGACCTTCGGATTGAGCAATGGTTAATTTAAATTAAAGCTGAGCTGGTGCGTCATCAAAGCCTAGGTACCAGCTGTTTTTACCCTTTGGACCATGAAATATAAGTTTGATTTAATTGTAAGTGAAAGACAACGAGTGATCTTACTCAGGTGATCTTACACTTCATAATAATGTCGAGAACTTACTATTATTTATAATCTATTATTTTATTCCTCAAATCGAAGCCATTTGGATATTCAAGAGAACACTCATATACGTGTGAGCCTAATGACACGAGATACTCCTCTTTACGAGGCTGATTATTTCCTCTTGATCGCTTGTGTTTATCTAGAACACCTCTCTCGTTGGTTTCTATGGATTTTAGGAAAGCAACTTGATCAGCTGATGCATACCTTACTTTGTGGAACCATGCCATAACTAAAATGTATCTTTTAATCTCGTAAACATCATTTAATAACCGTCCATAGTCTCAGCAAAACCTTGATAATTGCAATCTGAACAATGTGAAGGGTCATTTACCCATTATCAATTGATTTCCGCGAACATCTCCATGATTATAGCCAAAGTTCACCGGTCTGCCGCCGAACTCTGCGATCCGCAGATAAACCTTTTATTTATTTATTTAATACATTTATAGTTCACCGAACATGAAAAACGTAATGATAGGGTAAAATAATTACACAGTTAAATCCATGATTACAATACAACAGTCAAGGCTGGCTGAATGTTACATACAAATTCTGGACCAATTTTACAATTTCGCTATATATCTTGGCGAAACATTTCCTTTGACATGTTGATATTTAGTTCCTTAGAAAGGGTATTGTAGGAAATACATATTCTATTTATCGGTAAATTCATGCAATAATTAGTATTTACTTTTATCACATAGGAAGTCCTTTTTGGCCTTTCTTTTTTTGCCGGGGCTATAAAATTTAATTTCCCAACTAATTCTACGCAATTACATTTATTAATTATATTATGCAGGAAAAGTAAATCGTTTCGAAAAGATATCTTGTGTTTGCAGGCTGAAACTTGATCACCTTTCGTGAGAAGCTTTAGCAAACGGTTCTTACAGGACCTCAAGGCCTACGAAATGCTCGAAAAACATTCGCTTTGGATTCATTCTCATCTCCTTCGCCTCCCAGGGTGTTCTTCGAAACGTCTGCTTTTTTTTTCAAGCGCTGTCAATCCGGAATTATTTTTACCGTTAGAATCCGGTTTAGGCCGGTGTGAATCTGAATGCACGAATTTATTCACGGAAAGCGAAAACCCGCGTATGGGTTAATATTAGTCACGACTTTTTGAAAATGGTTTTGGAGGTGTTCCTAACTACACAGCGTATACATGAGCACAAAAGTGTTTTTTTTTCTCGACAGGGTTTTCGGAAATCTTTCTCGAACTCCGTCTTTATTATAGAGATTAATTTTAATTGTCACTTCATCGTGCGGTGGTTCCAACAGAGTCGGACCAGTTGGGAAAAAAAATCCTCCGTTATTCGAGATTCCTCGCACTTTAATCGCTTGAAAACGAAATCAGCCTCGGCGTCTTTCTCATCCGCCGACTATCATTGGGGACGAAAGGCGTTCGGTGAACTCCTATGAATTAGATCCTGCTATTCGACCCATCGGATCGGGTGAAAAAAATTGACTATAGGATGAAAGAGCAAATGCCGACTCGAGGTGGCTGTAGATGTTTGATATTCCGATGATATATTTGCGTTGGTAGTTGCAGTTATACGGGTGAGGCGACCGACAGCTGAGGTCACTTACGCCGTTTAAGAAAGGTGGGTGATAGGGTAGGTTAAGGAATTGTTCAAGGGTGCATAGGTAGGATGGAGGGACACCCAGAATTAGTCAGCCCGCCCTTAACGGAAGGCGCCACGTCATCCACGGTTCTACACCCCTTGCGTTAAAAATTTATCATTATTATTATGTGTTTTGCCGGTTAAACTAGACAAAGAAACGTTTATTACGTGATATTTTGGAATTCAAGCACAGTGAATAGAGGAATATTTTATCGCATTTCTTTACCGGATTCTAGGTTTAAACGAACTTAAAATTCTTCCTATGCATCCAAATCTTTCACATGATGCCCTTCTTCAATTCCGCATACTTCCAACCTCTCATTAATCTGTCCAAACTGTCTGTTCTTTGCTTCCCTCTATTCCGCTTGCTCTTCCCTCTATCACGTCCTTTAAAACACTCTCGCCTATTATTATCCACTCTCTTTCTTCTTAATATATCCACTCAACTTCCTCTCCTGCACTATCACCCACAGAACTTCTTCGTGTGTCTTTCCTTCCACCTGCTTACCTCTCCATCCTTCTTCTTGCTCATACCTCAAGAGCCGACAGTCTATTTTCTTCTCTCTTCCATTAATTCCACGTTTGGGGGTCATGTGAATCTCGCTCGGTATCAGACTCCTCACCTGTACTTTCCCATGCGTTCCCACTCAACGACAGTTTTCTCTAATAAATATGACTGCGCGGGAAATATGAGTGCATGAAACGGAGAGGTTTTGGAGTATTAACTCATAGATGCGTTTATTCATGTCAATATTTTCAAAGTACATGTTCAACTGTACGCTAACGATGCTGTATGATGAGTTTATTTGCAAACGTGGATGGGTAGAGGCATTCCATACCATACGAAGTTCATGATAGGCACTGGCATACGTACTTACTCGTTGGAAAATTTTCTTAAGCCTGTATTTATTTTAATACAGCTACAATGTTTTTGCATTCTATCGTAATTGCTAGACGTTTGAGATAGGCACCGTTGCCCACAGAAACGAGAATAGCTCATGTTTAGAGATAAGAAACGAGAATGAAAGTCAGGTGGTGGACGTGTAATGAATATTGTTTAATGGGTGCAATTCTTACACCAGTATGTGTTAAGCAACCCTCTTTAATACACTCTTTAACTCACTACCTTGGTGATTGCTGATGAAGGCATACTACACAAGTACTCTTGCTGATGTTTGGAGTATATAGAATACGCGAATTCTGACATGAGTGAATGAAATGTATCGTGAATACGCTTCCGACCTTGGTAGCCAGGTTGGTAACGTACCGGCCTGACAAATCAAAGGTCGCGACCTCGAATCCCTCCTCGAACCATGGATGCCAATGCTTGTCTTTGGTGTAAAAAATTTGGTTGTTGGTGCAAATTAACCTAAGTCATCGGAGCACTTAAAAGCCAATTCTACTAGCTGACCATACTTTTTCACTTTTCTTCTACGCTCAAGTGGGACATATTAGTTAAAAAATGGAACATTTTTCGCTGGTAATTGGAACCACTTTCCATTCGTGTCGTAAATGATCTATATGCACATGTAAGTAATACCCTGTAAACCTCCACGAGGGTGTGTAGCTGCGGGTAAAGATCACCAAACATGCACCATTTACATTTAACTAAGAGCTACAGGGACCTGATACAGGAATCCATCCTATAGCCAAGTGACATAATATTGCTCACTGAATCACTGGCTGTAATTTAGTTTCTGATGTCCCGACATGCTCTCAATAGTAGCCCAACTCTTATATTAAAAAAATAAAAATTAGACTACTTAAAGATTACAAGTTAAAACTGCCAGCAATTAAAATGACATATTTTAGAGTATTTGCTCCAGTTTCTGCCCAACCTTTCGTTGAACAAATCCCGGACACGATTACAAATAATCGCTTGGTTAACTTGATAATTGTGGTCCATAAGGCCACCATATTTTCATGTCCCTTCCCCTTTCTGGACAGGATACGAAGACTTAAGGATAAAGTTTCGTCAGGAACTAATCAAATGCCATAAAGGGGTTCTTCGTAGAAGAACAAATGGATCGGTTTTGGACGGTGCTCTTGTTTAGGTCGCGCGTTAGCGGTTTAAACTTTTTAGCAAAGGAGAAACAATGAGATGATTTTTTATTCTGAGAAATTCGGAGAAATAATTAGAGTATTAGGCGCGCAAGCGAATTTATTTCACCTAGTTCTTGGTGGCATGATTGCAATACTCCAGTGTCATGGGACGTAATTGAAATTTATGAGAGAAGATGCTCTCCTTTTGATTTGGATCCAAATATTAAATCTCGCTACAATTTTCATTCTTCCGTCTGCCTAAAGGGGAAAACGTCGATAGCAGCTGGGCTACAACTTGTTCCTTTGACGGATTCGATTCAGCCCGCGGTAACGCGAAAAGAAAAGAGTCCCAAGAGGCCTTACGACACATTAGTCTCACCGAGACGCGATTTCGTGACGAGGGCGTCGGCCCGTTTGTTATTGTTGTGCTCACGTTGTTCCAAGGTTTAAAAATAAACAAGTTACCTGCGGGGCAACCCGATGACGACACCACCTCCTCCTCCCACACCATATTCCCCTCATCTTGCGGGGTGAGGGTGTGGAATGGTGATGGGGGTGGAGGGAGGGGAAGGAGTGGGGAGGGTTGTTATCCGGGAAGTTCCCCACGCGGAGGTGGAAACTTAGTGCAAAAAAAAGAGCGAAGCGATCCAAGGCCGCGCAATCCCTCCCGAGGCTGGAACAAGCCCGACCCCAGTCTCAGGCAGAGATGCGTTGGCCTCTCCCGCATCTTTCTGTCGCGAGCTGCCGCGGGGGTGTATTTGAGGGGATGATGGGACAACCATTCGAGTCTACATCTACATCTACATAATACCCTGCAAGCCACCATAAAGGTGTGTGGCAGGGGGTGAACTCTCACCAAACATGCACTACATATCATGCATAAAAAAGGAACAGTACTTTTATAAGTACTGTTCAAAACTACGCTATTTAAAAAAATATAAAAATAGCAAAAAATACATGCAAAAACATGCCGTTAGTTCGGTTAGCTATAAGTCCCTATACCAACATGCAGCTACCAATGTTATCCATTGCTACACTCGTACTGGATATATTTACCGTTATTCATATCCATAATAGTACGAGGAAAAAAAGGACATTTTGAATCTGTCAGTTCGGCAATCTATTTCTCTAATTTTATGATTATGGTCCAGTCTACCATAGTAAGTTGGGGTCCGCAAAATATTTTTAACATCATCACTGAAAATATGGTCTTGGAATTTGTTTAAGAGATTAAGTCTAAATTTCAACCTGCGATCTGACAATGATTCCCAATTTAATTCATTTAATAGACTGGTTACGCTAGTAAGGTTATCATACCGTCCCTTTACAAATCTTGCCGATCTTCGCTGCACACGTTCAAGTTCGTTATTTCGACCGATTTCGTAGGGATCCCATACACTGGCAGCATATTCCAAATGAGGTCTTACAAGGGAAAAGTAGCTGATTTCTCTTACATGATCGTCACATTTACCCAGTACTCTTTTGACGAATCCCAGTTTACGGAAAGGGAAGAGTAGCTGATTTCTCTTACATGATCGTCACATTTACCCAGTACTCTTTTGACGAATCCCAGTTTACGATTCGCTTGACCCATTATTTCACGAATGTGTTTACCCCAGGAAAGATCATTTGTCAGTCTTATTCCAAGATAAAAGTCGTTTCGCTGAGTGGATGCTGTTATACTCTATGATTCCCTACTCTTCTCAATAGGGGCTGTGTTTGAAACCGTCGGAATTATCTCTAATAGGTAACCAAGTAGTCACGTGGTACAAACAAGAAAGGGTTCGCAAATTTGGTGTTTATATCGCTCATTACAATGTCGCTAATTGGTTTTTGTTGAGTTTTCCTTACCCTAAAGGTGCGTTAACACGTAGCAGTTCACTGCGATAACAGTCAACTGCTAACAACTATTAAGCCCCACTCGTATGTGTAAATAGCAACTACGATGCGAGTTCAGGTCGATACTGGACACGTGTCGAACACTATCGATCCACGTTCGAGCTATTAGCAAAGTTGAAGCCCGTCTACTTTCCAGCGGAAATGTATCCAACACAATCGCCAAGGGAAAGCAATACACGATGGAATTTGAATATAAAAACAAGGATATCCCTTCCCAAAAGGAAAGATTCTACTCTTTAAAGAATGGGAACAAAAAATAAATGAAAATTGAATTTGTTGCTTGAAGAATTTCATAAAATTTAAGCATCAATCACTATTGAAATAAAATGCTTGTTTTTTGTTGCCTAAATAGCGGCTTCAAGCTGCATAGAAGTTGGTGCAGACGCATCATAGCAGTAGCGATATAGATATATCCAGCATCTCGCAACTGTCATAACAGTCAACTGCTACGTGTAAACGCTGCTTAAGGCTCTATGTGCGAAGCAGATGAGATAAAACTCGTGTAAAGCAATATAGTGAGATTGTTATATGCGGTTCGAATGGACCAAATTCGCAAACCATTCGTGTTTGCACCACGTGACTCCTTGGTTACCTATTCGAGATAATCCCAACGGTTTCAAACAAAGCCCCCCAGGAATCAGTCTCGGAGATAATAGTCTGGTGGTTTGCATTTGTAGCATAAATAATTGAAGATGATTGCGATTGATGAAACAAACCAACATACAAAATGTATACCAAACATTATTCAGAATAATGATAAAGATTAAATGGATGGAGGAAGTGACGAACGAAGAGATCATAAAAAGAATGGGAGAATAGAGAAGTGTTCTGAAAACCTAGACAACTCTTTTGGCAATATAATGAGACATGATGGCCTGTTGAAGGTAACCCTTGAAGGAAAAGTGAACCAGACGAATAGAAATGGATGGTTTCGCATAATATATAGCGCACGTTATTAAGGATGTGAAAGAGAAGAATTATTTAATATGGAGTGGTTTTCCGATAAGAGAATCGGGTGGAGAACTGCCTTCAAATCAGTAATAGGGTTGTTGATTAACATTTAGCCCACTAAGGCCTGCTTATGGACCACTTTAATGAAGTTTAAAATTTTCAAAAACTACAAACCTAAGTAGTTAGTCTCGTGCATATTTCGGGGTCCTTTGATCGGATTCTGTTTCCTGAAGTTGTCCATTCAGTTATTTAAATTTTAGTGAGTGGTTTTCCTTTGAATTAGTTCACAAAGATAGCCCGCTACCCGCTATTAACAAATTTAGTCCTATGCCCGATATAAGACAAACGCAGTGTATGTACAAGGGGCGGGGATTAAACCCACGAACGTTGGGTTGGGTAAATTTCCAATCCTATACTTTTAACTTAAGGCTACCGCGGCTGATTCCTAACTGGGAACGACAGAAATGATGTAAACGGCGAAATAATATGAAAAAGCCATGTATCTGGAAAACGTTAAATACTTAGCTAAATTTACCATGTAGACTGATAAATTTAATCTAACGCTTTGATCTAAAAATGATGATTAAAATCTTAACTTTTAGTTCCTATTTTATTTGCCTCTTTGTTTCATAAATTTCCACTGTCAAATCAGAGTTATTTATTTTTTCGTTTTCGGAAATTATGACTTATGTAAGTTAATGTTAAAAGTCTATAAGAGAGAATTGGCTAAGTTGTTGTATTATAAGGAAAATGAGTTTATAGTCCTAATTCTTTAACAAGTGAATTGCGTGGTCGTTAATTATCGGAACGAAATTTGACTCCCGGATTTTTTTCGTATTTTTAGCAGCTGTAAAGGTGCCGGAAGATACTTAGCTGTAGAGGATGCGCCGATCCCATGGAAGTTCTTCCGGTTTAATCCGCGGGATTCTGCAGTTAATATCAGAGAGCCTTCATCTTTGGGATGAAGTTAGAGGGCAACGGAAGGAAATTTCATGGAAATCTAAGCTTTGAACGTAATAATAGCTAGCCGTGGTATTTGATATGATGGAGATACACGATTGAAAGGTGTTGATAGAAGTCCAACGTATCATATTAAAGTGACTGCTATTCAGCGCTGTGTATTGTTTGCCAATGGCGTTGGTGGAATATAGGTTTTTCTTTCTAGTTTTCCAGTAACCAAACAAACGACTGTATCGGAATAATACCGATGGGACCATAGTGTACTGTCTTAGAAATGATATTAATCAGGTCAATCGGTTCCCCGTGTTTATCATTCGTTAGGTCTTGATGCTAATTATAACCCAGATCCAGAGAAATTGCCCAACGGCTATCAAATTTCTACTTAGCAACGATTACCGATATCATCAAAACATTATTTTCTGGTTGATATACATATGATGTGACTTACGAGACACAACGGAACATATATCTGAATGTTGAAATGATAATGTTGTAAAATCATTACAAATTAAAAATCAGTCAGGTAAGAAGGGCACGGACGTGTTAAGGGGCCTTCTTGCTGCGACATCTCGTGATCAGATCTCTTCCCTCTTTTTCCCTCTGGCTCTCTTCCCAGTGACTACTAGGAATTCGAATTCTGGCAGCCGTAGTGAGTTTTCGTTGGAATCTCTGCCTTTAGTTGTATGTCATGTGGAGAGAGTTTTAGTTCAGTACTTCTAATGGGAGGTAAAGCTGTGAACGGTACAATCTTAACGGACATATCTAGAGATATGATGGGATCACGAAGACGTTTGTATGGGGAAAAGTCAAAGGAAGAACTGCTTTCAGGATGCAAATGCAGGCCTCAGTTTGCTCAAGCAGTGAAGGATAGATGCGAAAAAAGGGTGTGTTAATATGAAGATAGTCGGACAATGATTTTTGACTAGATTCATGACAAGAATTGGGGGAAAGTAACTGTTGTTTTATGGAGGCAACTGTGTACTAAGACCATTTTTGCCTTTAATGATTGGTGGGCGGGTTGGGAATTTTTCAGTGAACGGAGAGAATGCGTCGACATTACGCAGCTCATTACAATAGCTAACCACAACAATAAGCGCCGAGAGGTCCATGACTTAACGTCCTATCCGACGGACGGAGTGTTGCACTCGATTTTCACTCAGCACTCAAGTTGTGACTGGTACACCAAGGAAAAAAATTTCTCCCCTCATCGGAATTTGAACACAGGCCCTCGGAATGGCAGGCCTTTATCACCAGACCAATATGGTCCCCTTGGGCGGAGGCGTCCCGCTATAAACGTTCATGGGAAATCATTCCTCTTCACAAAAAATTCTTGCCCTCGGGCAAGCGTGAACCGTGTTGACACCCTTGCCCCTTATTGAAGTACGGTGTGAGGGACACGAGCACTTCGCTCCTGGTCTTCCGAAATACAAATCCAGACGGCGCCAGCGAAAAAAAACTCGAAAAAAGTCTTAAGGTTTCCGGGTTAAGCAAGCACGTAGCACTCATTAGGGGGCCTCTACTCACCGTTTCACCACCCCGGGAAACGCACTCCACTACTGTGACGCGAGGGTCTGGATGCTCTGGAGACGGCTAACGTGTCCCCTCGGGGTTGGGTTTTTTTCCTCCCGGCTTCCGTCAGCACGCACCAGAGAAAGGCGGGCGACGGGAAGAAGAAAAGCAGAAGCGATCCTCTCTCCCCGCACTCTTCACTTCCTCTCTGGGCGCCGCGGTCAGCTGAGGCGACGGATGCTCCGACAGCGACGGGGGCCGCCGTTGGTTCGGTCGGCACTTCCTGAACGGCGGTCGCGAGCGGACTGAAGCGGCCGAGTCCGGGGAAGGAGGTTTTTCTCCTCCGCGAAGCGCGGCGTAAACTTCCGCGAGAGGAAAAACGTCTGCCCTCGCCTTCCTCCGAGAGAGTGGGGGGCCAGCGCGACACCACCCCCTCTCTCCCTCTCCTCCTCCTCTTCTCTCTCTCCTCACACCCCTCCTTTCCTCTTTCAATTCACGCTCATCCTGTCTAACTCCCTCCCTTTCTCTCTTTCTCTCCCCTCCTCACTCCCCCTTAGCCTCTTCCCTTTTCCCCTCCCTTCCACTCACTCTCGATACTCGAAAACTCTCTCTCTCTCCCGTTAAACGACTCTATTTTGCTTCCCTTCCTCGTTCTTTCCCTCCTCCTCTTTCCGCTCCATTCGTTTTGAGGCGTTTATTTTTCTCTGCTTCTCCGCCCAAAATCGACGATTTCGTGAGGCGTCGTCTTCCTTTCCACGCCGATTCGAAGCGATCGCTGTTTTGTTTTCCCACCGATATATATGTCATGTGTGGTGATAAGCAACGGTAAGTGATGTGCTTCTTGACGACTGTTATCTCACGTATTTGATTTCAGATAAGGAATGGTTAATATTCAGCTACCGGGTCGCAAATAATAGAATGTGGGCGAGGGAGCGTATTCTCGAAGTATTTCAAGTAAATGTACAGATGGTTTAGGCATGCGGTAAGATTTAAATTAGCATGCCCAAACCGTGGAAAACGATGGAAGGATCTTAACGATTAGAACTGAAGACATTTTGGGTGGGTATCTTAATGTGGTATTAGGCGTTATCCCTACTTCATGGAATTCTTTCCTCTTGTAAACACAGGTTAACTTCACGGTTAAATTGAAAAAATCACATTTTTTACGGTATTTTTTCGTCTTAATTATGTGTCTTAAAGGTGTTGCCAATCGTTCCCGACATCATGATCAGAACTTAATGAGCCATAAAAGATGGAAACATTTTTGTTTTCTACAAAAATAAAATCTGTCCGTCAGTTTGCCGTACCCGTAACCTGGTCTAAGTATCAGACCACAAGTTTGCCAATGGCTTGAGTTGGTACGCGACCAAGGAGGATATATTTGGGGTGGAAAAGCTATATGTTTTATCATTTGTAAGATACGACATAACAAAAAATGTTTTAGCAACTGGGCGCGATAAGAAAGATTTTGAAACTGGCTTTGGTGTTTTGTCTTTGCAGTCACAGCACCGATACGCCAAGATTAATTTTTCTGTAGATGATTGAACGATCTCTCGAAACCATATCTAAACATTCTCAACTAATTATCACAAGAAGCGTGATGCATTTTTCTGAATCCCACCATTAGCTCTCGACCTTGAGAGGAAACCTATGTTGTTCCAATATACTTCTTGATGTCCGATTTTAATTTTAAGCGTCCCACCTTGAAAGGTGAACGGGAAGGATGGCAAAGGAAGACATTGTATGAGATCTATGGAACAGGTCGTGAAGGATATGATAGAGAGGAATTATGTTAATATGATGAGGTTGGCCAATGATAAGTCACCAAAACTCTCAACCAGAATCACGATGACAGTTGTCTCATACCAGAGACACAACTAAATGACACTTGGGAAATTCCAGGGTTTAAAATTAGACGAAGGGACATATATTCTTTAAATAATCAAAAGCCTCGGTAGCAGTATGAATCCTAGTAATCTAAAATCCTTGTATTTATAATCCAATGCCAGTCTCATAAATGTCACCTTTCTATGGCATATGTTAGCGTAGCATAACATGTTACGAAAGACATGCTCATATCCACATTTACCGGATCGTATTCAATGTATATTAGTGCTTCAACCTTTAATGTTGAAGAATCGAGTGGAGGGCTGCGTCAAACCAATCCTAGGATTGTAGACCGATGATGATGATGAAGACGAATGAAGTACTGAAGTGCTCTATGTTACCACACATAAGTGGAGACCAGTATACCTATTGACACCAAAAACTGCCACTGCCGGGGATCAAATCCAGGTCTTTGGGGTGGGAGTTTGGTTATTATTGCCACTTCACCAATTCCCCTTGGTTATGTTCCCCCTGAGGGTGTGTGTTGTGTGATAAAATGATGCATGTACAGCGTAAGCGACAGAAAATAAGAAAATAATTAGAGAAAAATCATGCACAGCAATAGTAATTATGCAGCATGCTTTTGTTCCCCACGAAACAGAATTCTCCACCTCAGTATATATTTTTTGTTAATGGGAAAAACAAAATCTTTGGTTGGTCCCTGTGTCGCATTGAGACCGGGATGTCGTAGAAGCGCTGCCTTGCCACCTGAGCCCGTTAATCCTGAACCGGCGAGCGAAGACACTTCGTCCAGTCCTCGGGGCTATTTCTGAGAAGGAGAACAATCACTGTCAATATCCGGAAACGACCCGATGAAAATTGAGTAGGCTGGCTTTTGGTTGCTTTTATAGATCTAGGAGTTAATTTTTAGACGAACTTGCCTATCATCACGCAGTTAGGACTTGACAAATTGGCAGGGGATCTTTTCCTAGTTATATCACTATATCATTTCGCCACATATAGTGGCTGACTGGAGATTTTTAAGGATTAATAGACCGATTCATTGGATTACCAAGTGCTAGAGAGTTACCCATCTCGAAAAGCCTTCTTTGCATATAAAAATGCTTTACCTTTGGTACTGATCTCCTTTTCTGCTTATATTTGGGAAGAACTTTTATATTCTGTGTAACATTGGTCATTCGTGTATCAATTGACCTATTTTTCATGGTAATGAGTGAGTGTTTTATTTGTAAAGACTAAGAGTTCGAAGCGTTGCATCCAACGCTTAACATTTTCAGTTTTAAACGATGTAAATTCCTGAAGGATGTGCACTATTCAACTCAAAAGTTAAGCTTGGTCAAATATCCATAGTACTTTGGAGAGTATAGTGAGGAAATGAATGATGGTGCTGAGATGCAGGGTAGGTTACGTATCAAATAATAGGTAACAAAGCATTTTTTCTTTTGGAAATTGACATTTGCTATGGTTTTATGTATTTAGTTTGTATGGATTAAAGATAATCCTTTGAAAATTGAGCACGGAAGTTGGAGACCATAATTTTGGATTAGTGCAGTTTGTTTCAAAATGACAGATTTCATTTCTAAATAGACTGCACAATTTTAGTTTCCTACCTATTCTTAATATCTTGAAATACGTAAACTTTAATTACGTATTTTAAGATACGAATGAATACATAATTGTTACGCCACCCTGTATTGAGTTAGGCTATGTCGGAAAAGCCTAATAGTAATTTTGGCTGGTCTGGATTACCTGCACTACGTTATAGATGCTTCTTTCACTATCTTATAACCTTTTATGTGCATACTCTCATTTTCTCGATGCTCTTGACATTCATTCTCTCCTGGAATACCTTCCACTACCACTAATTACACTGCTTACGCTAGATGCACCTATTCACCTATGACTTACTCAATCTACATATTCCCCGGACTGTAGTCCATGAAGTAATAGCAACATAGCTATTATTTGCATGTAAGTAGTGCGTTTTGTGGTCTTCACCACCTGCCATACACCCTCGTGGTGACCCGCAGGGTATTACTTTGGTGTAGTAGAGCTGCCGGAGGAGCATACCGACATTTGATGTAGTTTGCACCGGTAAGAATGCGTAGGTGGTAAAATGAGGAATGATGGAGAGAAATCTGGCTATAGCCTTCTCTCAATGAAAAGTGCGTAGAGACCGCAGTGCAACGACCCATTCGGTGGACAGAGTACTGACCTTGAAGTATCCTCCACTCGAGCATGGTTGGGGATATCCATGCAGAGTCTCCATCACTTCAGGGATCCGAACTCAGGCACTCGGGATGAAAAGTCAGCTCTCAATCATTTTACTGAATCCGTTCTTATGCGATATTCGCTTTTACACCAAATTTCCCGATGAGAATTCCACTCTTATCCATTCTCTCACTTTGGCCAAATAGACTATGAAAAATTCCTAGGTATTTCCCAATACCAGAACATCCTATCAATTCCCTGTCAAGGTCTATTTATTCATTTGTCAACTCTCTATCCTACGTTAACTGTATCCTCTTTTCAATCATTCTCGACGAATGCTACTGGCGTTTATGATTAAAATGTATTTATTAAAAATCACTGCCATTCAATACTTCATGATAATTGACATCCTATCTTATACGAACGTGCTGATCCAATTGGAATACAAAAGGCTGTTAATAATTCTGGAAAAGCCTTGAGTGAGTTGAGCATAGTCCCTCACGGGGAAGTGATTAATTATCCGCTTAGCAGGAAATGAATGATTGTTCTGAGATGCAGGGTAGGTTACCTATCAAATAATAGTTAACAATGCATTTTTTCTTTTGGAAATTGACATTTGCTATGGTTTTATCCATTTATTTTGTATGGATTAAAGATTAGCCTTTGAAAATTGCGCGCGAAAGTTGGAGACCATAATTTTGGATTAGTGCAGTTTGTTTCAAAATGACAGATGTCATTTCTAAATAGACTGCACAACAGTCTTCCCAGTCACAACATTTTCTAACAGTAAGTGGACTTCTATTACGCGGTGCTACGTTTTTAAAATCTGAGCGTGAATTGAAATGCCTTACTTCTCCCTCGTCTTGATCCATGTAAACATGGTACATCCTAAATTAAAGTGATGTGATTAGAATGTTTAGTTAGAAAGAGTTGGAGAAAATGTTGGCCTGAAAATCTCTGGAGATTCATAAATTACCTAACATGACAGTCGGAATTTTGTTGAAAAAAGACAGCTCCGTTCAACAGCAGGCCGTGGTAGTCAGATTTTTGACCCGCCAAACTGTCGATACAAAAGCCGCGGGTTCGAATCCCGCTTCTGACGTGCGTGTTTCCACTGAACTTTTCACTGATATGTATTGATTGTCACTGATTGTCGGCCCCGGTGGTGGCGTGGTTAAATCCTCGCCTGCTTAACTTGGGGTCGCGGGTTCAAGTCCCGCCTGTGTGGGTTTTTTCACCACTTAGTTCATGGCTGTGTGAGCTCGTCTGTTGTTACATTGTTAATACCCCGATGTAAATGCCGTATGTGCTGTTTTCGGTGGTTGTGGAAGTAAAATGAAAATTAAAATAAATAAAAAAGTATATAAGTCGATGTGTTTAACGTCCCCTCGTAAATAATAAATTTTTTTGAGCGCTCAATTTAAATATCTTTGCAAAACCTGCTAATCGTGACTTTCTATGTACTTCCTCAAGTTTATTTCTCGTGTTATGTGCTGATTCCAACGCACCTATACATTACTCATCATTTCCTCACTGGCGTTTATTCCTGGTGCTTCGACGTTGACGTGAGATGAGTCCTGATTTATGTTCGCAGAGAAGTATACCTTAGGGGCCGTCCATTAATTACGTGAGGCGATTTTTCAACCCCCTCTCCCCCCTTGGTGAGATGTCGTGAGATTTGGCTCGACTCCCTCCCCCCCCCCCCAATCTCCCGTGAAAATTTTCAAAATGCGTTATTTTAGTGTAAATACGTTAATATGTGCTTGATTGCGTTGGATTTGTTATAAAAAATAATTTGCCTAATTATTTTTATTAAGACTACTAAGAACGTGGTCTAGAATCACAGTGAGGAAATCGAACAATAAAATACTTAAATAGGAACTACTAAAATTCGTATGAGAGTACTCATTCTATTCAGTCCACGGGAACTCATGTGTGGTCTCAACAGTGACGACTGGAACCAACATGTCCATGTGATTTTCAGTAAAATCATCTGCTCCTTCAACCTCGCTCTGGTTTAGCCACTCTAAACCGTTGCCGCTTGCACACAGACGCTCAGTAGTTCGACGTGTGACAATCCCTGAGGGTCGCACTTTGCGCGTTGGTGCACTGTGGTCCGCACGCCGGTGCTCTTCAGCTCTTGTGATGGATGAAAAGTAGATACAGCATGTACTGCAGCATCCCTTTTGTAGATCACCACGTACAATTGGGCAATAGAGGTCAAAATTACGTGATACGAGTATTTGGCGAGACCTCCCCTCTCTCCCACGTGAGATTCGGCTCGACTCCCCCCCCCTCACCTCCCCCCTAAACGCCTCACCTATTTAATGGATGCCTCACTAATTTAATTTAATTACCCGAACTTTCTTCATGTCTCAGTATTGAAACATGAAGGGCAATTATGGAACTCCATCGAAAACGTCGTCGATTGATGTAGTTGGAGATTTGAGAGAGTTTAATGAAAACATGAGCAGTAAGGTAAAAATAATTTGTATCAAAGTTACGCGTAAATAGGGAATTCAAATATACGTAAAGGCACGATAAGTATGTGGTTTAATCAGATTAATTTTGTGCCAGCTTTTTTGAATAAATTCCAATATCAATGGAGAAAATTGCATAATTATGTATCCTTGGGATGTTCAATGACGCCAAAGCAGGGATGCTAAAAACGTTCATCCAAAAGAGATGCCGTAAACTGAATTCTTTTGGTGAGGATAGTGAAAGGTACTAAAAAGATCGCAGCTAATTGTTGAAAATATATCGGGTATTTTATTCGGCAAAATCATACGGTTTTACTATTGTACTATTGTTTTACTATTACACTCACGAATCAAGTAGGTTTGCATTCGGTAAACAGAAGGTTTCTGTGGGGCAAAAAAGTGACTATTTTAAGGACTTGCATTCGTTTTCGGAAATAAAGGCTTTTAAATTTTTTTCTTTTATGAGACACAAGAACGCGATAAGAAAGAAACTTAAACGAAGTCTAACCAAAAATTAAAGCAGTAAGATGTAAAAAATTGAATTATAAATATACGTTACATGTACAGCGGAAGGTGTGAATATACGGAACTGAACGGAAATTACTTGGATTTAATAGATTGAATCTTTCCTAAGGATAGAGCTATGAGGATAGAATTTGCTCTAATTGGAATATAATGCATAACCTATAACGTGTCCGTAGGAAGTTCTTTGACGCCGTTGCCGTGAATTTTCCAGAATTAAGACAAACATAATATACATGAAAGCCAGACAAACTTTTTTGCCGAAGTCATGGGTCCTACCCTTTCTAAAATCCCCAATCTGCCCTCTTGTCAACAATGGACAGGCATTCGTATGCACCCCCATATCCCTTAAAACCGACTTAGTTTCTACGGGCATGAAAGTTTCTAAATAATATTCTTATTTTTGTAAAGGCCCCGGTATGATTCCTGGCAGTAATTATATTTAAATTAGTTTAAATTATATTTATGGTTCCGATGCTGACTTGGAGCCATAGCTAACTCCATAACACAAATTTCTTAATACGATTGGCTATTTATTATAAATGTCCCCTCCCGCTAAATTTCAACGGGCTTCAAATGGGAATACTATTCCCATTTTTTTTAAAGTTTCATGTAAGTATACTGATAGTACTTTTTTGTATTAACGTTGGTTTATTGAATTTGTATTGAATGTAACGTTGGTTAGTTGAGTTGAAGCGAAAGGTAGCTCCATATTTCAAGTCCCTTTTTAACAAAAAATGTTAACATTTCCTAATACTGTGCTCATATCTGTGCTTGATCTCACTCCAGTTGAATTTCAACGGACCCCTTCCGCTAGTTGTAATAGTTTTGGAATTGACCTAAACGTCTCTGCCGTCGACTTGGCCGGCGAAAGCTTCGGAGAGTGAGTGGAACAGTGAGTCATCTCGCGGGAAATAATCCAACTTCTTCCTCGCAGCGCTCTGTCTCCGACGCCGCGCCGGCTGGGACGATGCAAGGTTGCGTGACGTCACGTCCACCATGAAACCTACCCTAGTGCCGAGAAGCGTACGCTAGATGGAAGCATGCGTCGTCTGCCGTCAAGCCCGTCCCTCCGTTCCCCCTGGGGGGTTTCTGGGTATCTCCCATGGAAGGGGATGCGGGACTGACTGACTCTTCTCTCATCCCATCATTTCACCACCACTCTCTCGGCTTCGCGCGGCTTCGCGAGCTTTTGCGCGTAATGACCCCCTCTGCATCAAATGCGGTGGTCGCGCTGCTTTGATGTGGATTCTTCTCCTCTCCGTCGTTTTAAGCGAAAGTACGGCTCTAAATTCCTCTGGGAGCTAGAATTTTTCTTATTCACTTGCGGGTTAGACTACACTTCTCATAGGTTTATCCACTGATAATTGAAGGGAAACCCATCGTATTCTGGTTTCCACGTGTCGAAAATGGCTGAGATATCCTGAAACATTCGGCTGCAATCTTGGTGGACGTGAACAAAGCTCCAATGGTGTCCACTTAGTTTTTGATTTCATGGTATTCATTTTTTGCATGCTGCCGAATTTAATTTTGTCGTTAGTTATTAAATTTATTGCCATTTTTTGTTAAAATCTACTGACACTGTAGCAATTTTCCATATACCTACAGTCGGCTGCTCCGGCCGTTTAGTCAGGAATTTGCTCTTACAAAGCGTGTTGTAGGCGAAATAGATGCTCAGTGATGCTCAATAGATGTAATGAATTTTGTGTACCTCTTCCATTCACATGGGTCAGAAGTATTCCTAAATTTGGACCGAAAGTGATGATTTTTACTCATTGATGTTTCCTGATGGGAGAGTAAGTGCGGTGATTTTCAAAGAAATTTCCGTGAAGGAGGACGGTGTTGTGGCTTTTGCTATCCTTGGAAAGACGGTAGACAATGGACGATTGAACATTCAAAGTGGGTCCGTGGAAAGCTGCTCATATTTAAAGGAAATAATCAGGAAAGTAGATGCGGAAATAATTTGCTGTGGCAATGTGATGCGTGACATACGGATAGAGGTGAAGAGCAGTGTTTATTTGATTGATAATTACAGACAGTGGAGGCACATAAACTGCCAGTTGATAATTGATAACGGTGACATGTGCAATCACTATAAGCAAGCCAGGAAGATATCGTTTCAGAAGCATTTGAGGCAGAAGCAAAAAGCCAACCGAACACGTCTCACTGGTCAATTAAGCACCAAAAAAAGGCAACTTGTTCGAGCACTGATGAATAGGAGCTCCAATTTCAAACGATCGCTAATCCGTGCGAAGAGTAAGAGAGAGAGGCTGCAAACGGAGGTCCATGAAACGATAAGAAAAGTGGCAGACGGTTCGTTCCTGGAAAACCTGGAAGCCTACCCAAATATAACAAAGATTTAGTAGACTACCTTGAAAGAAATCCTACATGCAGCCTAGCTAATTAAGACTAATGGAAGAAGGTATTCTGAAGGCTGGATACTGTTGATTACTTTTTCACGTGCGCTCACATGCTGGGCATAAATTTACTTGCGATGGTGAAATTTTGCCACTGCCAAATGTGAGGACTGTGAGGCGCTATTTATCCTTAGTGGATACCCCGTGTGGATTTGACATGAAATTTTTTCAGCTGTTTAAGCGGCAGCCCTGTGGTAAAATGGAATTTCATACAGCGGAATAATATTGTGGGATGAAATGTCAGTGCGACAAAATTTGTCACCATACGCCAATCAGCTGGAGCCAATAATCATCCGTCAACCATTAGATTTATCCATCTGTATTAATTGTTGGCTGTTTTCGGCATTTTGAAGGCTCCTAAGTATGGCAATAGTGTAGCCACGGACATCAGTCCACTGGAGTCCCTAACGAAGTGATATATCACCTTACGAGAAATATAATTTTTTCACCTGATTGTCATTCAATAAATATATGTTAAAGAATCCTCCTCGATTCACTACACTTCCAATTCCCTTCCTTTTTAACAGATGGGCAGGGGGATTCTTAGAAGAATCATTTTTTCGCATGTGACTTGCAGAGACTCGGAGATGGCGATGAAGAAGTGATTGAGGGAAGAACGTTGGGTAAGCGGGGAAGAGGGCGGAGAGGAACAGATAGCTAGGATAGAATTATGGGAGGCAGGAGGTATGAGGGGATGAAGAGGGACATTGAGTGAAATTAAGGAGGTGGGTAGAATCACATGTCCATTTAAACGTATCATCACCTATCATTTTTGGGGTAGGTTTTATTAATACTCAGCTCACCTAAAGGGTGTGTCAGCGGTTGATAGCATTTCGAAAAAAAACACCACCAATGTCCCAAATCCATTTCGATACCTCCTTTGATTGCAAAGCCAGAAGTTAGAATTGATTCGGTTATCAGGAAGGTTCTTACCTATTTCATTCACCCATTCTGAGGAAAGATAATGACGCAGAGCTGGGAGAAAATAAATTGTTGCTCATTTTAATAATTTAATACTTTTTAAATGAAACTGCACGCGGTCGCGATGGACTTGTTCCTCTTCTGCTGTCAGGGCTAGGTCACCCCTGAGGTTCGACGCCGAGCCATGGTTCAGGCTAGAACGCTCACTATCAGCGCCCTCCTAATGACCGTCCACCCGCAAAATGTCCTGAAAACTTCCAGTAACCGATTTTTCATTGCCGTTATGCCCATATACATTATTGTTCAGCCCCACAGGGGGAATAATGTAGATAACAATAATGTAGATGCACTAAATCTACTACCTACTCGTACAAAGGCATGGCATTCCATAAGTCTCCTCCCTTTGATTTGCCTCTTTAATTTCATAGGCATCATACAGCCTAAAATAGTACGACAAGGCTTTTCATACCTTCTAACTCTTTTAAAACAACAATTCAATTGAAATTTATGAAGGTGATAAACTTTTTATAATATATTGGCAAGCAGGGGGCGAATCCCTACACATTTTTTGCTTTCTGTCTATCCGATATCTTTCGTCTTACGCCGCATATAACATTCCAGCCGTGAAAATCAATGTTGTGACTTCAGGCGTTGGGACACCTAAAACTCACAATAGCAGATATTCCTCAGAGAAAAAAAATCCTTCGCCATGACCGGGACTCGAGCCCGGAGCCTCTGATTTCCGGCCAGATGCTCTACAAGTTAAGCTACCAATGAGTCTTCTTTCTCTGTGGTAATTATAGAGGCTTTAAAGGAACAAAATGTTACCGGACTGCTGGACATATTAAGTTACTAGGCAGCCGAAGTCGTGTGCATGGCGCCACCATCCATGAGGTTAAAGCCTACACTAAACACTAAGGTGCTCACATATAACAAATTCAAAGTTCACGAACTGGCCATGAAAACTTTAGCGGCGTTCCCCGCCAAAATTGCACAATAGCAAGATTCCACAGAGAAAAAAATCATTCGCCTTTACCGGGACTCGAACCTGGACCCTCTGATTTCCGGCCAGGTGCTGAACCAGTGAGAGGTACCTATTTTTCTCTGTTGAATACCTGCATTTGAGAAATTTCAGCGGGTAACGCATCTAATGTTTTCACGTCCAATTCGTGAACTATGAATTTCCTAAAACTCACGTCGGCCGCTCTATCATCTTTCGCTGGGTCACGGAGGTGCTGGCGAGGCAAAATTCAAGGCACGATTAGCAAAGTTCTCTCTACGGATATGACTCTACCACAAAAGAACAGCAGCTTTTGATTTTTTGAACTCCCTGGTACACAATTTGTGCACTACGACTTGGGCCAGTCCAAAGGTGAGTAGGATAGATCCCAAGGTACGTCGGCCCAATCCTTTCCAAACTTAATCTCTTCGAAACGGAGCAATACAATTACAGGTCGATAATCCAGTTTTTTTCCTCAACGGCTTCCGCTTGTTCAAGTCCAGTTTTAAAATGAAGATTATCCCGAGGTCAAGGAGGCAATTCCATGCAGTGAGTCAAATTATCTATCCCTAGCCTGCCACCGAAAGCGATACTGATAATGATACGTGTAACAACGTGGAAGTGAAGACATATATGTAAATTATAGACTCACATATTCCTCCTTCTCAAAAATGTAAGAACGTCAGTTACTAATATTATTTTTGTCAAATAAAGAATCCAACATCCATGCATATTTCCACTTGAATTTATTCATATTTAATTTATTTAAGAGGAAATATACTTAGTTGTTGGATTCTTTATTTGACCATGAATTTCCAAATTGTTAAGCTGCAAAGTATTGAGTGCATTATTTTTCAAGATAATTATCCCCAAAACTGCATGTTATGAATTGAGATGCATAAACGGTGTATTTACTAAATGCATAGTTTATGCATCTCCCCCTCTACCACCTCACTCCCAACTCAAGGTTAGGCCTCATCGTCCGTCGTGCACTAATCCTCCAGCAGCTCCCGAGCGCTTTTGGGGAGATGACCTTGAGCTATTGAAAGAAAAAGAGAGCAGTATTGCAGAATCACGGGGGTCACTAAAAAAGACGGCATCACAATCATCTTGAAACCTGATTTACAAATAAGACGTTTGTGAGGGAGCACTTAGAATAGAAATCAACGAAACCAAGGCGTACATTATGTTAACTGCGAAACCTGCCAGCGATTTTACGTCGAAGATAGAGGAAACATAAGAAACTAGGATTGCAGGTCATGAAAAATCCTTTTTAGCCTAGAAAAGCTGGATATCCATATAGATTGTTGTGTTTAGGTAGAGGCTGTGTTTTGCTCAAGCAAGAGAAATGGAAAGCAGTGAGTGTTACATGCATGCCGTAATACAGTGGGAGGAGGATGCGTTGCGTAAAAGTCGAAAGATGACTTCAATCACTGAATAGGTTCGAATGGCTATAGACAGCTGTATGTTCCTAACAATATTCAGAAGGATTCCATCAACATCCATATTTTTTTGACCTGAAAGTAGAACTCACAAATAATGTAAGATTTTTGAGTAGTTTAATTTTTGTAAGGTAGGTGTAGGTAGGTTAAAATGTTAGTTTTGTCCACAACAACGGCCATTAGCACTTCGTACTATATAATTATGCTCAATTAACATTATTAAGAACATTTTCCTGTAACTTGAGTGAGAAAGATCACCGGGCGAAAGAATCAATAGAAAAACTTCCGGTAATGCTGTACAATAATGGCTATCATCTACATCTATGCGATACTCTTCAAGCCACCACGAGCGTGTGTGGTAGGGGGTGAAAATCACCAAGCATGCCATTTGACATGCAAACAAGCTACAATACGGTCTCATGCAACTAGATTGTTAGTATCCACTTAGCAACTAAGGAATTGTTTGTTAATACATGCATAATGCACTACAGACTTCAATAAAATATTTCCTCTTCCTATCCCTCTGCTATGCTGCCTATTGTGTCCTCTTATACGTAGTAAGGGGAGAGTGGGGAATGACGGTTTGAATCTATCAGTACGGCACTCCTATCTCTTTAATCTTATTTATCTGGTCGAATCTAACATACCGTGGTGTTCTTAATACCTATATGCCTAACATCTTCAGTAAAGCTGTCCGCCTTAAATTTCTGTAATATATTTAATCTGTATTACGCTCTGATTAAGATTCCCACCCTAATTCTTGTATTAATTCTGATACACTACTTAAACTATCGTAACACATTTTGACGAACCTAGCTGCTCTACCCTGCACACTGTCTAGTTAACGTGTAACAATAATGGCCTGTACGCTTGGAAGGACTACTCCGTTAAACATGGTATTAATAGCCATTTTATAGTTATTATACATCCTCCTCGTGAAGTCCTCTGCTACCACGAAGTAGTAGGCCCTTTGTCGTACCAAGTTCACACCATGCTTGGTAAAATGAATACTAACCTGATGGTAGAAGGTATGAAAAATACATCATAAAAATATGATGTAAGCTTTATCACATCTCATGATAAAAATTTAGTTGAAAATGTTGATCACAAATTCAGTGTGCTCTTTGCATTTCATTTCATTGACCAGTGCCTTTTTGTTATGATCAAGTTCATAAAATCCCTTTTTAAATTCTCTACCCTATAGTATTCTCTAATTTATATCAATCTTACAGCTTACGAGAGTAAGAGGAAAATTTTATGAAATTATTAACATAATTAGAAAATCATATCATCTGGAAGTTACAAATGGGTTTTAACTTGTATCATATATTGGACGTAAAAGGCGAACCTTTGTGAATTATTTTGCTTTCAACATCTACCGCCTTTCACAGGGTCTTGGAATCCAAACCAGGATGGTGGACCAGCGAGCAGGTTGAATTACCGTGTGTCAGTTGGTGTGTGTGTTTGTATTGACCAGTCCGATATTAATATACTACTCTAAATACCAATTTAAGTAGTATATTAATACTAATCCTATTTCCAAAAGGCACTTATTATCTACATCAACACACGCCCTTGTGGAACGGATGGAGTGCCCCTTCACTCTTATCACTTGGGCAATTATTATGAACTATGACATCGCGTCGGCCAACCACTTCCAAAAGGAACCTCTCTGAAACGGCAGAGTGCCATTACATGTGAACAATCCAGTTTCTTTCCTGATAAATTTCCTCACAGTTCTAGTCCGGTTTGAAAACAAATTATTGCCCCGAAGATATCCGATACTGGGAGCCACACAATCAACTGTACGTCTGTCACCGAAATTGGGACTGATATTGCCACGCGGCACAACGTGGATGACAAACATAAGTAACTATAGTGCCCACCAAATATTTCCTTTCCAATAATACAAGAGCGTCGTTCACCATGCTGCCATTTTAATATTCCTTGAGATAACCTTCTGAAAACCGCTTGCTATCTCATAAGAGCCATTAACTTATCTAATTCAACATCCAAATGTTTTCCACCACCAGCCAGCGTGCCTCCCTCCCCTCAGCCAATTCACTCCCAACACATGATTCAGTCTGATTTTCAGCCTGAGCCAAAACCTAAGAGCGGCTCCCGAGTGTTTGAGAGAAAAGGTTTTGGTTCCATTGATTGAAGTGGAGAGTGAATATTGAGAATTCAACTTTTATCGACCAAGTCAAAAACGAATAGAGCCACATGACTGGTCTCCGCCGTCCGCAATAACCACACGATTTGTCTATTTCTCCTCATAGTGCTACTAATCTTATATATAGATGCAGCGTCAATAGGCATCTGTAATTGCATCGTCTGCAAAAATTCTAAGCTTACTATTAACTACGGTACCTAATTGGTTTATGTAAAAAGAAATTGAACCTGACATATTACGCTACCCTGAAGAACTTCCGGTGTTACTTTGATTATGTCCCACGTCATGCCATCACCGTTTTTAAAAATAGGTCTAAAGTTAGCTTCTTTCCAATCCTTGGGTACTATGTTGTTCGTTAGTTTTTAATTGGATATTATTTATAGATAAGGGGCTATTTCAGAAGCTAATGTTTTATATATTCTGGAAGGAATTTGATCGGACCTGGTGATTTGCTTTTACTAATGTTTTTTAACTGGTGCTCTATTCCGCGACATGAAATTGTTATTTCGGGCATAGGTTCACTGAAAGTGTTCGGCGGTGTTTCGACTGTGTTGTGTGGCGATGAGTGGTTTACGCTTTGGAAGGTGTTTAAATAATTGGCTTTTTCTAAATTGCTGGTGACTCCAATTCCTGCATCGCTTTTAAGTGTGTGCACTGTGGACCTATTTCCCAGAAGCATATATGATAATCTAAATATTCTCTTAACATCTTGCTCTGGAAATTGTGATAACGCTTGCCTACACCATTTCCTTGCCAATGCTCTCGATTTTTTATAGTTTTGAACTAACTCATTTTTTTCCTCTACCGATAGACGCTGTCTTGCATTCTTCATCCCAGTGTTGCATACCGTTTGTCGCTTTAGTGCTTTCCTAACCTCCACGTTATACCACCTTGGCTCTATATTATCACTTATCAATTTACTTGGTATGTATTTGTTAACTGCTTTACGGGGGACCTCCAGAAATTCCCTCCACGAATCCTCCGTATCTAATCCTTTGCTTTGTTTGATAAATACATTAAACGATTCCCTTAACTCCTCTTTCATACCGTCGTAATTAGCCTTGCCAAATAAATGACTCCCACTTTGATTTATTTAATAGACTGGCTACGCTAATAAGGTTATCGTACCGTCCCTTTACAAATCTTGCCGATCTTCGCTGCACACGTTCAAGTTCATTATTTAGACCGATTTCGTAGGGATCCCATACACTGGCAGCATATTCCAAATGGGCTGTAACAAGGGAAAAGTAGCTGATTTCTCGTACATGATCGTCATATTTACCCAATACTCTTTTGATGAATCCCAGTCTACGATTCGCTTGACCCATTACTTCACGTATGTGTTTACCCCAGGCAGTCTTATTCCAAGATATTTAATGGATTCCACGTTTGTTAATTCATTATACTTATTTTGTAAGTGCTGGGAGGAGAGATAGTCGTTTTCCAAAAATTCATTACTACACATGTTTTAAAATTTAATTCTAACTGCCATGTATCACACCAATTTTTGATTGCTTGTAGGTCATCATTTAAATATTCTTTATCGTTTGGGCATAGAATTTCCCTGTACACTACTACGTCTTCGGCAAGTAGACTAAGTTTACTTTTTACCACCTTATTGATATCATTTATGTAAAGAAGAAACAGGAGTGGACCCATCACACTACCTTGTGGGACACCCGCAGTGACTTTAATTGCCGGTGAGGTACCACCGTCCATGACAACCCTTTGCACCCGATCATGTAGAAAATCATTTGTCCATGATATAATGTTACTGTCTAACCCATAAGATTTTAATTTCAAAATTAGTTTGCTATGAGACACCTTGTCAAAACCTTTCTTGAAATCGAGAAATATAGCATCCACTGGAATATTATTTTCGCCAGAAACTAAAATATCGTGGGAAAAGAGAGCAAGTTGAGTTTCACATGATCTGCTCTTTCGGAAGCCATGCTGAACATTGGACAATAAATTCTGGCTATCTAGGTGGCCCATGACTGAACTGACAATTATCTATATGTTCTAGGACCTTGCATGAAATGGATGTGAGGGATATAGGTCTGTAAGACCTCCCTCTCTGTACTACGGTAGATTAGACCATAATCACAAAATTAGAGAAATAGATTGCCGAACTGACAGATTCAAAATGTCCTTTTTTCCTCGTACTTTTAGGGATATGAATAACGGTAAATACATCCAGTACGAGTGTAGCAATGGATAACATTGGTAGCTGCATTTTGGTATAAGGACTTAAAGCTAACGCAACTAACAGCATGTTTTTGCATGTATGCTATGTTATTTTAATTTTTAATTACAAATTTCATGCATGATATGTAGTGCATGTTTGGTGGCGATCCGGCGATCTGCTGGCTTGCCAAATCGCTATAGAGAATATCTTACTTTTCTCAATAATCATTAAATTTTATCGCACAATGCCGTTCAAAAAACCGACTAAGTCGTATCTTCGCCGGCTATGCGATAAACACGATACTTTCGGGTTAAAAGTTATAAACTTTTAAATTGCATATTTAACTGCAAATGCAACTTTTGTGGCTGGGCCTCCTGCAGTGAGGGTTGGGTCCATACGAGCCCCGAAGTCGAGGAAGGGTCTTGGATTAGCTGCTGCGAGAGGTTGGACCATAATAATGACGGTCTGACCGTCGCACAGTGGTCGGAAACCGGAAATTTTTGGACAAAATTCAAAAATAGCTTTTTTTGAGATATGGACTTGAAACTTCGCACATATACTCACAAAAGATTGCTGATTAAGGAATAGTACGTCATTTGCCATGATTCTAAACCGTTGGATAGATACAGGGGCTCAAAGATGACCAAATTTCCGAAAAACTCCCGACTTCCTTTTTCTCCGAATATCTTCAAAGTTATGTTGATGGTGTCGTTGTGGGGGGAATTTGATCGAATAAAAAATGGTATAATCTATTAACACTATGCTTTGTCTCTACTATGCTTTAGTTTCGAAGATTGTTTATAATATCTGTGTGCTATTACGTTACAAAATGGCGAAAGCCGTTTTTGGACAAAATTTCACATAAAGTAGAGAATATCTAGCATTTTAGGGAGAGACCTGTCAAGTGGCTTATATCAGAGCGTTTGTTGAAGACTTTTAAATACGAAACTGAAGAGAAATAAAAAATAAGTTTGCGACGCCGAAAAATACATACGATTTTCCGACCGCGCGTCCGGGGTCCGACTCCGGGCGCCGGGGCCCGACTCCGGGCGCCGGGGCTGGACATGCCGAGACTCGCTTGCATTGCTCACGTGGAATGAACCCTAAAGCTTCGGATTCGCCACGTTTCTGCTGTACACATTGTCACTAACCTCCACAGACTCTCTATGGTCGAAAATGGTGAGAATATTGTATCGAGCGAGCGGATAATTGTACGTGTAGTAGCGTTCAAGTTATTTTTGTTGCGAAAGTTCGGGAAACATACTTCGTATTTACGTCTTTTTACCAAAAAAGTGGGTAGTCTTCGTGTGGACCATGCATCCTTCTAGAAAGACACCGCCTGGGATTGTTTTTTATTCCTTTAGCCCCCCTACCCGCACGCACGTGCTAAAAGATTCACCGAAGAGGTCACGGTCCAAGCCCCTGTCCCAAATGGGTCCTGCGAAAAGGGACATTTATGACATTGCGGAACCTTTGACGGTCTTAAGCGGGTACATCAAGTGAAACATGTGCTTTCGCTTCAAGAAATACATTTATGTAAATCAGTCCTCTCATGGCAGTGGTGAAAGAAGGTCGTGCAGCATTAATTTGAAGGATCTAAATCTTGTGATTAAGCTTGTGATTACGTCGAGTATCTTACACTTTTGGTAGCTTTTCCTGTTCTTCGATCAGAAGTGATTTATATTAATTCATCTGGTTACTCAAAAGAGTATGTTGGTATTGGTATATTGTATCATAAGGTATGTTGTATATTGTTTTTGTTTCCGTAGAATTTTGTAGCCATGTGACCGCTCCTATAATTTTTTTTCATTGAAATGTCGTTAAAAAAACTTGGAAGTATTTTCATCAGAATACCCTTCTCAGGGCATCTTTTACCGCGTGCACTCCCGTATCAATTTAATTAATAGTGATGAATGCGTGAAATTTTTCATCATTTTCTTGATAATTTTTGCCTTTTATACAGGTCACTTAAGAAATTTCATTTTTGGCTGGTTTTCTCGTCTCACGCCTTGAGCTCCATGAAGAACTTTCGGAGTCGAAGAACAAGTCAGTGACTGAGAGAAAAGAGTATTTCTTCGAATTTCTATCAAGAAGATTAAATTTGTCAGAACATACAGACGCTTTGAATTCTCTAAGTGGGTGCATACGGAAACGTTTTTTGATACCATACGTAAAAAGGTGGGAGGAGAGCTGTCGTAATAATGACATATTCATTAGACAAATTAATGAATGGTTAAAGGAGTGCATTTAATTTCCTAACATTGTACTAACTTATTTACCAAGTACCTCTACACCTGTTGGCATCTATTTTTGGATAAATGCTAACTTTTCCTGGTACTAAATTTTTGATAAAGTTTAATTAAACAATTTTGCAACTTTGAACTTCGTATTGGAAAAATTTATTAATACTTTATTACGCGCAACAGGACGACCGGTAAAAGAGTTTCACACTTCCTGTGATAGAACAAGGAGAAGAAAAGCTCCAATTCTTAAAACTACTGCCTCTACTGCGGAACTCACTTTAGCAGCTACCATAAGTCTCAAGGAGAAAGGGGACATTTCGGCAGCTAAATTACTCACGAAAATAGCAACTATCACACCAACTAGGGCAACAAGTTTTATCGAAGTAGAGGAAAATTAATGTTATCCAATCTGAGATGACTGTTGAGAAGGCTTTATCCCTTATTATTTCTACGGAGTTGACCAAGAGTCAATACATAACTCTGCGTAGCACAGCCTTAAGCCACGGACATGACCTATATATCCTAACTATGACCGAGTACTACGAGCTAAAAGCGCAGCATACCCGGAAGGAATAGTAGTCACAGAAAATGTGCGAAGTATATCTTCAAGCTCTTCTGAATCACACTGCATCACGGATCCTGGCGTGTTTCCTCAACTCAACCAACGGGAGAGGAAATAAATTGCTCATTGATTTGCAACTATGAGTTTGATGGCAGTTTGGGCCATTCTCAGTACAAACAAGTGGGCCAACGAAGGAATACATTTGATGAATTTTTATTCATGAGCTCCTTCGTGCCACTTCGCTTAGTAAATGATACTGCAGGCAATATACTCTGGATTCTCTAGTTATCCCATCACCAAAACGTTGTTTATGACGAATTAAAATAATGCATAGGTAAAAAAAACCCCGTTTCCTCTAACTCTAGGTGAGATAATCTGGTCTAATTCTCGGCCTTCATCTACAAGATTTTGCCGACCGATTCGCCTTCAGCAGGTAAAGGAGACAAGGGAAATAGCAATTGCAGAAAGGAATCATCTTCCAAAACAAACTGATGACCCAAAAGCATTCAATAATAGAATCTACTCTACTACAAATTTTCTTTGCTGCTAACTATGATTAACGGAAAAGTAATACTGATGTATTTCATAATGACATTGTTATGAAATGCTATTACAGAATTAAAAAAGTCCAATTCTCTTAGGTATGCAATTCATTGACCGGTAGTGGAAGTATGAGGTGCTACATCTGATTATATTTTTTCTAATTTCGCGACAGTTGCAGTCATACCACATGCGTATAAATTTGACTCAATGACATATCAACATATTAAAAACAGAAAATTTTCTACGGATATTCCCGCTTAAGACCGTCAAAGGTTCCGCAATGTCATAAATGTCCCTTTTCGCAGGACCCATTTGGGACAGGGGCTTGGACCGTGACCTCTTCGGTGAATCTTTTAGCACGTGCGTGCGGGTAGGGGGGCTAAAGGAATAAAAAACAATCCCAGGCGGTGTCTTTCTAGAAGGATGCATGGTCCACACGAAGACTACCCACTTTTTTGGTAAAAAGACGTAAATACGAAGTATGTTTCCCGAACTTTCGCAACAAAAATAACTTGAACGCTACTACACGTACAATTATCCGCTCGCTCGATACAATATTCTCACCATTTTCGACCATAGAGAGTCTGTGGAGGTTAGTGACAATGTGTACAGCAGAAACGTGGCGAATCCGAAGCTTTAGGGTTCATTCCACGTGAGCAATGCAAGCGAGTCTCGGCATGTCCAGCCCCGGCGCCCGGAGTCGGACCCCGGACGCGCGGTCGGAAAATCGTATGTATTTTTCGGCGTCGCAAACTTATTTTTTATTTCTCTTCAGTTTCGTATTTAAAAGTCTTCAACAAACGCTCTGATATAAGCCACTTGACAGGTCTCTCCCTAAAATGCTAGATATTCTCTACTTTATGTGAAATTTTGTCCAAAAACGGCTTTCGCCATTTTGTAACGTAATAGCACACAGATATTATAAACAATCTTCGAAACTAAAGCATAGTAGAGACAAAGCATAGTGTTAATAGATTATACCATTTTTTATTCGATCAAATTCCCCCCACAACGACACCATCAACATAACTTTGAAGATATTCGGAGAAAAAGGAAGTCGGGAGTTTTTCGGAAATTTGGTCATCTTTGAGCCCCTGTATCTATCCAACGGTTTAGAATCATGGCAAATGACGTACTATTCCTTAATCAGCAATCTTTTGTGAGTATATGTGCGAAGTTTCAAGTCCATATCTCAAAAAAAGCTATTTTTGAATTTTGTCCAAAAATTTCCGGTTTCCGACCACTGTGCGTCGGTTCTCCCCACGAGAGCGACTTTAACCCAATATTGCATATAATAATTCATTTACGATTACTGAGGGAAGGGATCCATTACAGAAATTGAGCCTGTGCTAGGTCTCCTGCGAAATATGTCATCGGTTCTACGTCGGAATTCTTCGTTTTCCACTCGGTCGATTAATTTTATCGTCACCATACTCCGACAACAGCGAATTCGAACACACGCCCTTATGGAACGGGCGGAGTGCACTCTGATCACTCGGGCACTTAGTACATACATGTACTTAATACCCTGCAAGACATCTTCAGGGTGTGTGACAGGGAATGGACCATCACCAGGCATGCATTTTAAAATACAAGTAAATAAAATTTACCCTTAATATCATGCAAGAATGAAAAAATACTAGTGCGTGCAATGCTTGTATTCAAATATGAAATAAAATACTACAACCTTCTGGGAACATGGTAGATAGGAGACATCAAAGAGGTTGCAAGTCAGTTTTTCTATGCTAAAATACCATCTCGTTTTTCGTTGAATCTGTTAAAAATAAATAACCACTATGTAATCCGTCCTATACGGTGGCTGTGTACCTTGGAACTTACGTATTAGGTTTCATTAGCATCAATGTCATCTAATAAACTAAAGGGTCTAGGTCGGGGGGGAAACTACGGCTCGCAAGCCACTTGCGTCTTTGGGTTGGTACTCGTGGCTCTTGGCTAAAATTACAAACCCCAACTTACTATGGTAGACTGGACCATGATTACAAAATTAGAGAAATTGATTGCCGAACTGACAGATTCAAATGCCCTTTTTTCCTCGTTCAATTAGGGATATGAATAATATGAATGAAATATATCCAATACGAGTGTAGCAAAGAGATTGCGTTGTTTTCCACCATTTACGTGGACGACCTGCTGATTGCGTCGTCTGATTTTAGGGAGCATTTAAATCTCCTCGGTATGGTTTTTAAGAGCCTGATTAGTGCAGGTCTCAGTTTGAACCCGGCTAAATCCCAGGTCTGCCGCATGCAAGTTCCATTTTTGGGACATGTTTCATCCGCCGAGGGGGTGAAGGCGGATCCCGAATTAGTAAGCGCTATTCTGGAGGCGAGAACGCCTCGGAATGTGCGCCAGCTACGGGGATTCTTGGGTTTGTGCAACTATTACGCGAAATTTTGCAGTAATTATGCCCACCAGACGGACAGTTCAAATTACGCCTTAGGGGCCGTTCTGTTTCAGAGGGATCAATCAGCGCAGGAGCATGTAATTGCATTGATAGGACGGACCATGAAAGGGCCGGAGCTGTTTTATACCACCACGGAAAAGGAAGTTCTCGCCGTTATGTGGGCGTTCCAAAAGCTTCGCCAATATTTGTTGGGTAGAGAAGTGATCGTGATAACCGATCACAAAACTTTGACATTTTTAAAAAAGTGCAAATTAAACAATAGTCGGTCGCTGGGTACTTGCCTTACAGGAGTTTTCTTTCCGCAGTGAGTACTGCCCAGGAATGCGTAACAAGTTTTCAGTAGACATCTCTCCTCTTCTTAACACTTCTTCGTTTGTGACTCGATCGATCCATTGTATCTTCATCATTCTTCGGTAGCACCACATTTCAAATGCTTCCAGCCTGGACTTCTCTATTGCTGTTATTGTCCATGCTTCACTGCTATACAGTAGAATGCTCCAGATGTATGTTCTAATGAAATGTTTCCTCACTTCAACGCTTGTATTTGCAGCTGTAAGCAGAATCTTCTTCTGGTAAAATGCCCTTTTTGCTTGGGCAATCCTACTGGAAATTTCCCTTTTACTTCGTCCATTGCTGGTTACTCGGCTTCCCAGATAGCAGAACTCTTCCATAAATAGATAAAGATATAAATAACCAACTTGAAGTTTAAAATAATAATAAAATATTAATGTTTCATACAACGGAAAATGTGAAAAAAATTTCATTGGAAAAGGTTTACAGTGATGACAAGCATCTGTTTAATCAGGGGCCTACTAAAAAGTTTGAGTTGGGTGCTAATATTGCTGTACGGTATCATCAGTATCATATAACAAAAGAATTTATAGAAAGCCCACTCAAGACCAGTTTTTTCAAATTACGAAAGTGGGAAAATCTAGAAAATGATTGCATACAAAAATGTTTTTAAAAAACCGACAGCTGAGGTCATTTGCGCCATTTAGGATAGGTAGGTAATTGGGTATTGGTAGGAGTTTTCAGGAAACGGAGGAAGGGTGGAGAGAAACCCGGTGTCGGCATTAGCCTGCTCTCAACGAAAGGCGCCAAGGGGGTTTAACTCCCATCCGACGGACGGAGTACTGGACTTGAAATACCCCCCACTAGGTATTCAAGTGGTGCCCGGTTTTCCACTGAAAAATGTGCCAATGTCAGGAATCGAACCCGGGCCCTCGAGATGGGAGGCCAGTACACTAGCCACCACACCAACCCGATCCCTTTAGTCGGTTGTTTATTTCTAAAGATCGTTCAATGTATGTTAGTAAAAAGTCTTTTCCATTGTCAACTGCACATACATGGAATCGGTTTTCCTCATGAGTGGTGAGATCACCTTTTTCTCCTAAGAGATTATCAAACTTTTTAAGGGGTTCCTTCACTTTCACAAGTGTAGTCACTTTGTGGTGGACACTTCCTAAGCCAGATGAAAAAAGTACACAATATTTACAGTACAATCCCCTGTCTTTATGAGACAGGACAAGCCAGTGGAACTTGTCAAGATGTGATCTCTGTGCAAATTTGTTGTAGGCTTTCCTTTCTTCATTACTTCGTTATGAGGGAACTGGTCGTCTAAAGGAGGATTCCACGGTTTCTGCAATAACATAGCCTTCCCCACGCAGCACCATGATATCGGCCCAATATCATTTTTACACCGTCACATATCACTTATTGGTCAATCCGATATTGGCTACCGATATCGGCTAATGTCAACAGTGATAACATTTGCCATTATAAAAATGACAGTTGATGACGATATTGGACCTATATTAATTTGATGATAAAAAGACATCTGTCACCACTATGCATAAAAATGATATTGGTCCGACGTATATATGGACTGATTTTTCATTAATGATATTGGGATCATTTAATAAGTAAGATAGCTAAAATGTATCCTGGATAAACATGTTACAAATATTTATAATAAGGGATTGTCGTACAATAAAATTGCGATGGAAAACGAAATTGCGAGAGGTAGTTTCGATCTAAGATCGTTCACATTGAGAACCCTGCATTTTACCCATGACCCAACTCTCCTTATTAAGAAATGGGTAATTTTAAGTGTTTATGATAATAATAAGACACCTACTTTACTCCTGACCGAACTTCCCTTTCTGAAAGATACGTAACTTTAAGCGTTATCATTGTAATAGAATATTTAAAACTCGTTTTCTGTTGAAGTTATTGGAGTGTGGGGAGTTCACATTAATTGCCATACGAAAAAATTCACCTGGACCGGGAATGGAACCACGGACCTTTGGCTGCTCAGACCATTACGCTAACCAGGATCCCTAATTCGCATGGCAATTTTAGCGAGGTTCAAGGTACTAGATAATGAGCCCTCGCGGTCCATCGAGAATGGCAATGCAAGGGAGAAAGGGCTTCAAAGAAGCTTCGACCAAAGGTGAACCCATCCAGCGCTAAAGCCACGCTTGGCGGTAAATGTAGGATATTCCAAGCCTGCCGCGTGAACGGCAATTTGTAAGCAAACATCGAATCCTTACTAATTCTGAAGATTCAAGCGATATGGAGTGGAAGCGAAACATGATAACGCAGGAACGTGTTTTTTCTTTCTGGTTATCGAATCCTTAAATAGTCATATTTCTTATTTTATATGTAGGCCTCCAAATGGTTTCTGATGTTCTGACCAATGACAAATTTTTGACTTTCTTCTCTCTGACGTCGGGGGAAAAAATGTGAATACTCAAAATTATAAAATCCAGCGACCAGAAAAATATGATCATTTTTGTGCTCTTTATTAGTCATCTCAGCTGACATTATCTTTGCATCGAAAAACGATATCTATTAAATATAAATTTACGATACGATCGACGATATCAATTTTACATCGGAGGAAGGTATCATTTATGTGTCATTTTTATATCGTAATTATCAGCCGATGTTAAAACGACATTGGTGACGTCAAAATGACATTGGGCCGACGTATAACTGCCATACGATGCTGCTTAGGGCTAGCCTTCCTCTCACCCTCCCTATTTTCTCTTTTTCCTCGCCGATGAAAAATTAAGGGGGGGGGGGGTTTAACCCCCCTGGATACGCGACTGGTGCGACCCTGCTATTCCATATTATATCATATATTGGCTATTCCTACTATTCCAGGGTACGTGAAGACTCACTTGTCTGTCAGTCGAGCTCCACGAGCTTATCACGAGACATCGGAAATTGCCGAACTTTTCCGAAAGCACTGAGGCACTTCCGACTATGCGGGCTCTACAGCTGTGTCCCATTTCCCCAGATAGGTACCATCCCAGAATTTAGGGAGGACGCCATCTTGGAAGGGTGTCCCAACTCGGTAGGCGTCATAAGGGAGCGGATTTAGGTACCTTTTTCAGCCGTCAGATTTGGGCATCAATGAGTGCATCATTTCCCCATGATTCAAAGCGTTCAAAGCGAGAGCAGTGGACTCGATGAAGATGGCTGCCAACGAGGGAAAGTATTTTGACTAAAAGTTTGTTGATATTTTTATAATTAGTCGTGTTGATTCGTTTATCACAATATCGTTATAGGGGGTAGTGACATGACAGAGAGATCCATTCAGAAGTAGGAGAAGGCCGAATTGTTCTTCATTAAAATAAATGTATTATCTAAATTAGGGAAAATATGACAAGATGCTAATCTACGGTACCCTAAACTCAAATTAAATTCTGTCCATACACAATGGCATGAGAAAGTTAATATGGATTGTGTAAGATTTTGTACATCATTTGTCATCCCTTTCACATTCTCTTGTTTTTCATCGGTTTCGATCCCAGCAGATGGCAGCACCTGCGTAAGGATGTCTCAATTCATGCCTCCTTTTGGGTTAGCCAGCTAAATTTTAGGCACCCAAATCCATGCTCCCTAATGCCTAACGAGTTAGGACACAGCTTATTTTATTTTTTAGCTTGTTTTTACAGTAGGGAGTGCTACTCTCTACGATAACTACAACTCAAACTTCTCTCACGTTTGGGACTTGTATCCATGCATTTGCATATACACTCCCTAAAATCCTTTACAAGGATACCAAAAACTATTAAACTAATAAAAATTAAAACTTTTTTATAAAATTTGGGGTAGTTATGGCCCCTGTGACGCCCCCCCCCCCCCCAAATCCGCCACTGGCTAACGTTTCAAAACCTGTAAATGCTGAGGCAAAGAAGAAAAAGTGCATGCCTTGCAAGCATGAAAAGAAGGAAAAGTAAACTAGATTCAGCTGCAAGTTTTGTGACACGTATTTCTGCCTTGAATATGCCGTAATCATTTGTGATTCTTGCTCAAAAAAGTAATATCTATGAAGATAACAAAAGAATTTCTAAAGCATTTTGTTTCAAGTCATTGTCATTTTTTAGAAAGCATTTATTTTATTTATTTACATATTGTTTTTAATGTTTACCAAATATATAAATATAATTACAGGGTAAACAATTAATTATCGAACAAGATAATACAATATTATTAGCACTGGTCAAAACGCTAGACAAAGAAGATAATACAAATATTAATAACATTGGACATTAATAAATATCTATCAATAACATTAACAACATTATCAACATTAACAACATTTGTGTGATTTTAATTTAAATTTTCATGCCAACGAAAATCTAGTACGTGTATGATATAAACATAAGCATTATCTACTCTCACAGGAATGATGTTTCTTCTTTTATAATATTTCCTGTAAATTTAAATCCTTTGAACATATGTTTTTACAAATTTATTTCAATAAAATTTTTTTTTGAATCACGTTTATATTCATGTTATCTACTTACACACCTCTCTCTAAAACCTATTTTTTTGTGTTCCTTGTGAAATTAAATTCCTTCATCATATTTTTAAATTGTATAAAAGTTCGAAATTAAATATTTGCTAATTGTTTTCAATTTTTTCATTCTTGAATAATAAAGTAATGAGTACCGATTTGTAAATTAACAGAATTTTGCAATTCCTGAAAAAATAAATGTATATTTTGCAAGGAATTGCAAAAAAGACCTCTCTGGTCATTGTGCGTTTCCGAATAACTTTTTGATTGCGCATTCCAGAGGGTTAAAGGCAACACATCGGCCCACAACGGTCCAGGGGCCATCACCCGGGTGTTGAATAAACTGTGCCGTAAGTCCATCGAGGAAGGGCAAGAGGTATGGTCGGTGTGTCCCTACGATTTCAGCGTCCTTTCCGCTCGACGATTTTCCCAATCCACTGCAGTAACTGGCAGAGGTACTTCAATGAGAGCAACGTTGAGAACACAATGTGTATTATCGAAAACGCGATGGTGGCCCACGTCTGGAACGGGCTCAGTCCGAAGACCAAGTTGAACCCTAGGTCCCGTCAACCCTACGGTCTCTTAACTTCCAAGTGCTGGCCAAAAGTGCACCGCAGTGCCGCGGGAAATATGTGAAATGTTTCGCCCCCAGTTTTCTTGCTCGGTTTACCTCTTGGTCCTTTACCTCAATAGTATTTAAGTGTTCAAGTGAGAGTTGCATCCAAGAATATTAAAATAACCAGCATAGCAGTAGTTATTATCATAAAAGTGGCATATTTTGTCAGTGGTATAGCAGGTCAAAGTTGACGTATATATGAAGAGGTACTTTACCTCAATAGTATTTAAGTGTTCAAGTGAAAGTTGCATCCAAGCATATTAAAATAACCAGCAAAGCTACTTTTAGGATACTAACCTTTAGGTCAGTATCCTAAAAGTGGCATATTTTTATCAGTAGCATAGCAGGTCAAAGTACCTCTTCACATATACTTCAACTTTGACCTGCTATACCACTGACAAAATATGCCACTTTTATCATAATAACTACTGCTTTGCTGGTTATTTTAATATGCTTGGATGCAACTCTCACTTGAACACTTAAATACTATTGAGGTAAAGGACCAAGAGGTAAACCGAGCAAGAAAACTGGGGGCGAAACATTTCACATATTTCCCGCGGCACTGCGGTGCACTTTTGGCCAGCACTTGGAAAGATGATAATTGCCACTGAACGAAGTGGAAAAAGAAAGCAACGCTGTAATTTTCAAAGTTACCATGGACAGAATCCGCAAGCTCTTCAATCAAACGTTAATACGACCAACTTCAAGCCAATATTTCATATAATAATTCATTTACGATTACTGAGGGAAGTGATCCATTACAGAAATTGTGCCTGTACTAGGTCTCCTGCGAAACATGTCATCGGTTCTACGTCGGACTTCTTCGTTTTCCACTCGGTCGATTCATTTTATCGTCACCATACTCCGACAACAGCGAATTCGAACATACGCCCTTATGGAACGGGCGGAGTGCACTCTGATCACTCGGGCACTTATTATCTACATCTACTTAATACCCTGCAAGACATCTCCAGGGTGTGTGACAGTTAATGGACCATCACCAGACATGCATTTTAAAATACAAGTAAATAAAATTTACCCTTAATATCATGCAAGAATGAAAAAAATACTAGTGCGTTCAATGCTTGTATTCAAATATGAAATAAAATACTACAACCTTCTGGGAACATGGTAGATAGGAGACATCAAAGAGGTTGCAAGTCAGTTTTTCTATGCTAAAATACCATCTCGTTTTTCGTTGAATCTGTTAAAAATAAATAACCACTATGTAATCCGTCCTATACGGTGGCTGTGTGCCTTGGAACTTCCGTATTAGGTTTCATTAACATCAATGTCACCTAATAAACTAAAGGGTCTAGGTCGGGGGGAAACTATGGCTCGCAAGCCACTTGAGTCTTTGGGTTGGTACTCGTGGCTCTTGGCTGAAATTGCAAACCCCAACTGACTATGGTAGACTGGACCATGATTACAAAATTGGAGAAATTGATTGAATTAAAAACCATGGACTGTTGTTAGCCCAGATTGAGCCTTTAAAGTGTAATGTAAACTCATTCGCCATCTTCTCGGCAAATTCGTGGCCAGTAAACCAATGATGAAATGAAAATAGTAATTAATTGTATGTACCCTTTGAAATCTTGCACTACACAATGAACCTGATGCGATATTATTTTCCTTTACTCTGGGTGGATTTCCACATCCGAGTGACTTCCATCCTCGCCCATTATTTTTGATCTTTGAACTGATATCCAATCGGGCTGGATTGTCCATCTCTTCATGATCATTGCGTGACCCCTATATTGTTCTCAGGTGGACTCCTGTTATCTAGTTACATCAGTGGAATTCATCTTATGTTCAGACTTATAAGCCTTGGCCAAGTTTTTGAATTTGGAGCTTAAGCCTCCCACATTACCTGTTTTATATGGCGACCAAAACCTAAGCTCATCAACTACCATCATGCAATACACTCTCAAATATTTCAACTCCCGCTCATTCCAGGTATACCTCTTGACGACATCACAGACCGCTAGCCACAGGAGCCACTTCATCGGTCTGCTCCGTGATGCCTACCCCAACATCGCCTTCCACTACGTTAACCCCGTCACTCACTCCAAGGGGACGGTGATGGAAGGCTGGTTCCGGGAGTTGCAGAAGGATCTGAATACCTCCCTTTATCCAGTGAACAACCTCTCCAACGCCCTCCGCCTCCTCCTACTCTTGAAGTACGGTGGCATATAACATTATTTTCAAGCTCAATACGACGGTTATTTGACCTTCTTCCCGATAGTCCCGTGACGTGGGCGAATGGCTTCGATCAGGCTCCTGATTAGCACGAGCGAAGGAAAACACGAGGAAAAGTGATCGGACCTCAAAACCGGTTGCAGTTCTCCATTAGTTTTCTCCAATTCTTTTCCTAATAAACTCCTGTGAAAAAGTAAAGGTACCCGTCTAAGCTTACCGCATACCTGTGAGTTGGGGTTGGCTCTTGCCGCCGACTCCATGGAGCATGCCTGTCTCCGATTGATATCTCCAGAGCCAGACGTTTCGACGAAGAATATGTTGTCTTTCTGTGCCTCCATCTCGTCCAGTTGTTGCAGCGTTTCTCCGAGTTGTGTCCTCCAGATGACTATTGACGCTGCATCTATATATAATATTAGTAGCACTATGAGGAGAAATAGACAAATCGCGTGGTTATTGCAAACGGCGTAGACCAGTCTTGTGGCTCTATTCGTTTTTGACTTGGTCGATAAAAGTTGAATTCTCATTTTTGACTCTCCACTTCACTCAATGGAACCAAAAACTTTTCTCTCAAACACTAGGGAGCTGCTCTTAGGTTTTCGCCAAGGCTGAAAATCAGACTGAACCATGTGTTGGGAGTGAATTGGCTGAGGGGAGGGAGGCACGCTTGTGGTGGAAGACATTTGGATGTTGAATTAGGTAAGTAAATGGCTCTTATAAGATAGCAAGCGGTTTTCAGAAGGTTATCTCAAGGAATATTAAAATGGCAGCATGGCGAACGACGCTCTTGTATTATTGGAAAGGAAATATTTGGTGGGCACTTAAGTTACTTATGTTTGTCATCCACGTTGTGCTGCGTGGCAATATCAGTCCCAATTTCGGTGACAGACGTACAGTAGATTGTGTGGCTCCCATATCGGATATCTTCGGGGTAATAATTTGTTTTCAAACCGGACTTGAACTGTGGGGCAATTTATCAGGAAAGAAACTGGATTTTTCACATGTAATGGCACTCTGCCGTTTCAGAGAGGTTCCTTTTGGAAGTAGTTGGCCGACGCGACGTCGTAGTTCATAATAAGTGCTCGAGTGATAAGAGTGAAGGGGCACTCCGCCCGTTCCACAAGGGCCTGTCTTGATGTAGATAATAAGTTCCTTTTGGATATAGGATTAGTATTAATATACTACTCTAAATTGGTATTTAGAGTAGTATATTAAAATCGGACTGGTCGATACAAACACACACACCAACCGACCACACGGTAATTCAACCTGCTCGCTGCCCCACGCAAGATCAGACTGCATTTTTATGGGTGAGTCATGGCCGTATTTCAGTGCTTAGAGCGCCATGATTTTCTCTACACTTTGGCATCCAAGACCCAATGAAAGGTAGTAGATGTTGAAATCAAAATAATTCAAAAAGGTTCCCCCTTTACGTCCAATATATGATACAAGTTAAAACCGATTTGTAACTTTCAGGTGATGTGATTTTCTGATTATGTTAATAACTTGATAAAATATTCATCTTATTCTCCTAGGCTGTAAGATTGATATAAAATTAGAGAATACTATGGGGTGTAGAATTTATAAAGGGATTTGATGAACATGATCCTAATAAAAAGGCACTGGTCAATGAAATGCAATGCAAAGAGCACACTGAAATTGTGATCAACATTTTCAACTGAATGTTTTCCTGAGATGTGATAAAGCTTACATCATATTTTTATAATTTATTTTTCATACCTTCTACCATACAGTTAGCATTCATTTTACCAAGCATGGTGTGAACTTGGCACGACTATCGGCCTACTACTTCGTGGTAGCAGAGGACTTCACGAGGAGGATGTATAATAACTATAAAATGGCTATTAATACCATGTTTAACGGAGTAGTCCTTCCAAGCGTACAGGCCATTATTGTTACACGTTAACTAGACAGTGTGCAGGGTAGAGCAGCTAGGTTCGTCAAAATGTGTTACGATAGTTTAAGTAGTGTATCAGAATTAATACAAGAATTAGGGTGGGAATCTTAATCAGAGCGTAATACAGATTAAATATATTACAGAAATTTAAGGCGGACAGCTTTACTGAAGATGTTAGGCATATAGGTATTAAGAACACCACGGTATGTTAGATTCGACCAGATAAATAAGATTAAAGAGATAGGAGTGCCGTACTGATAGATTCAAACCGTCATTCCCCACTCTCCCCTTACTACGTATAAGAGGACACAATAGGCAGCATAGCAGAGGGATAGGAAGGGGTAATACTTTATAGTAGTCTGTAGTACATTATGTATGTATTAACCACCAATTCCTTAGTTGCTATGTGGATACTAACAATCTAGTTGCATGTGACCCTATTGTAGCTTGTTTGCACGTCAAATGGCATGCTTGGTGATCATCACCCCCTGCCACACACGCTCGTGGTGGCTTGAAGAGGATCGCGTAGATGTAGATGATAGCCATTATTGTACAGCATTACCGGAAGTTTTTCTATTGATTCTTTCGTCCGGTGTTCTTTCTTACTCAAGTTACAGGAAAATATTCTTAATAATGTTTATTGAGCATGATTATATAGTACGAAGTGCTAATGGCCGTTGTTGTCGACAAAACTAAAATTTAAACCTACCTACACCTACCTTACAAAAATTAAACCACTCAAAAATCTTACATTATTTGCGAGTTCTACTGTCAGGTTTAAAAAATTATGGATGTTGATGGAATCCTTCTGAATATTGTTAGGAACATACAGCTGTCTATAGCCATTTGAACCTATTCAGTGATTGAAGTCATCTTTCGACTCTTAGGCAACGAATTCTCCTCCGACTGTATTACGGCATGCATGTAATACTCACTGCTTTCCATTTCTCTTGCTTGAGCAAAACACAGCCTCTGCCTGAACACAACAATCTATATGGATATCCAGCTTTTCTAGGCTAAAAAGGATTTTTCATGACCTGCAATCCTAGTTTCTTATGTTTCCTGTATCTTCGACGTAGAATCGCTGGCAGGTTTCGCAGTTAACATAATGCACGCCTTGGTTCCGCTGATCTCTTTTCTAAGTGCTCCCTCACGAACGTCTTATTTTTGTAAATCAGGTTTCAAGATGATTGTGATGCTGTATATTTTAGACTCGCGTGATTCTCCAATACTGCTCTCTTTTTCTTTCAATAGCACCAGGACATCTCCCCAAAAGCGCTCGGGAGCTGCTGGAGGATTAGTGCACGACGGACGATGAGGCCTAACCTTGAGTTGGGGGTGAGGTGGCAGAGGGGAAGGGGGGCATTTAGTAAATGCACAGTTTATGCATCTCAATTGGTAACATGCAGTGTTGGGGAAAATTATCTTGAAAAGTAAAAATAATGCACTCAATACTTTGCAGCTTAACAATTTGGAAATTAATGGTCAAAAAAAGAATCCAACAAATAAGTATATTTCCACTTAAATAAATTAATTATGAATAAATTCAAGTGGAAATATGCATCGTTGTTGGATTCTTTATTTGATAAAAATAATATTGGTAACTGACGTTCTTACATTATTGAGAAGGAGGAATTGGTGAGTCTATAATTTACATATATGTCTTCACTTCCACGTTGTTACACGTATCATTATCAGTATCACTTTCGGTGGCAGGCTAGGGATAGATAATTTCACTCACTGCATGGAATTGCCTCCTTGTCCTCGGGATAATCTTCATTTTCAAACTGGACTTGAACAAGCGGAAGCCGTTAAGGAAAAAAACTGGATTATCGACCTGTAATTGTATTGTTCCGTTTCGAAGAGATTAAGTTTGGAAAGGATTGGGCCAACGTACCTTGGGATCTATTCTACTCACCTTTGGACTGGCCCAAGTCGTGGTGCACAAATTGTTCACTAGGAAGTTCAAAAAATAAAAAGCTGCGGTTATTTTGTGGTAGAGTCATGGCTGTAGAGAGGACTTTGCTAATCGCGCTCTCAATTTTGCCTCGCCAGCACCTCCATGACCCAGCGGAAGATGATAGAGTGGCCGCGGTGAGTTTTAGGAAATTCAAAGTTCACCAATTGGATGTGAAAACATTAGATGCGTTACCCGCTGAAATTTCTCAAATGCTGCTATTCAACAGAGAAAAATAGGTACCTCTCACTGGTAGAGCACCTGGCCGGAAATCAGGGGGTCCGGGAGTCCCGGTTAAGGCGAATATTTTTTTTTTTCTCTTCGGAATATCTGCTATTTTACAATTTTAGCGGGGAACGCCGTTAAAGTTTTCATGGCAGGTTCGTGAACTTTGAATTTAATATATGTGAGCACCTTAGTGTTTAATGTTGGCTTTAACCTCATGGATGGTGGCGCCATGCACACGACTTCGGCTGCTTAGTGACATAATATGTTCAGCAGTCCGTTAACATTTTGTTCCTTTTAAGCCTCTTTAATTACCACAGAGGTAGAGAACGCCTTGGTAGCTCAACTTTAGAGCATCTGGCCGGAAATCAGGGGCTCCGGGTTCGAGTCCCGGTCAAGGCGAATGCTTTTTTTACTCTGTGTAATATCTGCTATTGTGAGTTTTAGGTGCATCAACGCCTGAAGTCACAACATTTATTTTCCCGGCTGGAATGCGGCGAAAGACGAAACATATCGGATAGACAGAAAGCAAAGAATGAGTAGTGATTCGCCCCCTGCTTGCCAATATATTATAAAAAGTTTATCACCTTCATAAATTTCTAATGAATTGTTGTTTTAAACGAGTTAGAAGGTGTGAAGAGCTTTGTCGTTCTATTTTCAGCTGTATGATGCCTATAAAGTTAAAGAGGCAAATCAAAGGTAGGAGACTTACAGAATGCCATGCCTTTTTACGAGTAGGTAGTAGATTTAGTGCATCTACATTATTGTTATCTACATTATTCCCCCTGTAGGGCTGAACATTAATGTATATGAGCATAACGGCATTGAAAAATCGGTTATTGGAAGTTTTCAGGACATTTTGCGGGTGGACGGTCATTAGGAAGGCGCTGATAGTGAGCGTCCTAACCTGAACCATCGCTCGGCGTCGAACCTCAGGGGTGACCTAGCCCTGACAGCAGAAGAGGAGCAAGTCCATCACACCCGCGTGCAGTTTCATTTAAAAAGTATTAAACTATTTTAATGAGCAATTATTTTCTTACAGCTCTGCGTCATTAACTTTCCTCAGAATGGGTGAATGAAATAGGTAAGAACCTTCCTGATAACCGAATCAATTCTAACTTCTGGCTTTCCAATCAAAGGAGGTATCGAAATGGATTTGGGACATTGGTGGTGATTAACACGGAGTTTTTTTTCGAAATTCTACCAACCGCTGTGCTGACACACCCTTTAGGTGCGTGAGTATTATTAAAACCTCCCCCAAAAATGATAGGTGAAGATAGGTTTAAATGGACATGTGATTCTACCCACCTTTTTAATTTCACTCAATGTCCCTCTTCATCCCCTCATACCTCCTGCCTCCCATAATTCTATCCTAGCTATCTGTTCCTCTCATCCCTCTTCTCCGCTTACCCAACGTCCTTCCCTCAATCACTTCTTTCAAAACACCATCCCCTTTTATTACCTTTTCCATCCACACTTCATCGTTCATCTTACTTTCTCCATCGTTCTCCACACCCACATCTGAAAAGCCCTAAGTCTATTTTCATCTTCTTTTCGGAAAGCCCACGTTTACGCCCCATAGAGTGCAACACTCCGTATTAACTTTTCACTAGTCTTTTCTTCACTTCCCTACTCAACGCTCCTGTCATTAGTTCACGCCTACGAGTAAAAGCTTCTTTCGCCAATGCGATTCTCCTTTTCACTTCAGTGCTGCTATGCCCTTTTTCTTCCAACACACTTCCTAGATAGCTTAATTGCTCTACCTGCTCTAGCTTCTGACCTACTACTTTTATACATATACATACTGGCCATTTTTGTTCTTGAAAATCGCATTTTTTTCGTTTTCTTCTGGTTTATCTTCATCCCGTAGGTATCTTTCGCACTGCGCCTAATTTTCTTGCTTTGTCCCTAATTATAATTTTCGTGGAAACCTCCGTATCGCTCCCACCTAGTATTTTTGGACACATTTTGTGACATGCCATGTAATGGCAAGAGAAACATTCTTCGCAACATCAATTTCCCACGATTCTCACAAGTCGCATGCGAGAAAAATGATTCTTCTAAGATCCCCCTGCCCATCTGTTAAAAAGGAAGGGAATCGAAAGTGTAGTGAATCGGGGAGGATTCTTTAACATACAGTTATTGAATGACAATCAGATCCAAAAATGATATATCACGCTAACTTCGTTATTTAGCTGTTTCAATCTCCGCGGTGAGATTTGTTGGTGTTGTATATTGAGTTAGAAACGGCATTTCCAATGGAAATTATACCGAGTGATGTATCTCTTCTTCCTCTAACGACCAATTGACGCATCTATTCGGAATCCCTCATCAGCAGAAACTCTACGCGGCCGGCCATGTACAGCAACCTCAAGGCTGAAGGGATTCGCCAGAAGCTCCCCAGCGGGATATTGCTTAGAGTGAAAGAGAGGAATTATGTTAATATGAAGAGGTTGGCCGATAGAACAATCGAGTGGAGGGCTGCGTCAAACCAATCTTTGGATTGTTGACCCATGATGATGATGACTGGCTATTTGAGTAAACAAATACAAAAATTCAGCAATTGTCAAGTATCATTTCGGCTATCAGTTCCCCAAACCCTTTGGACATTGGTGCTGTTGCACAGCTTTATCATTGCCAATCAGAGGGTAGAATGGTTCATCCAAGTGCAAACCTTTTTGAATTTATCAAGTCATTGGAGAACAATCTTGCAATTAATATTGAATATATCAATGCATACGAAGTGACCATTGATGATATTGTTGATTCTGGTGGTTTAACATTTCCATGCTCGATGCACAGGGAGGAGATAATGGTATGGACTATCAACCATTATATAATGGTAAAAATGTGGCAGTTGGCTACACGAAGAAATAGCCACCGGTGGATAGGTGGCTACCCGGCATTAGGGTCATGCGCACGAAGCAGGCGGGGAGACCCGAGAAGGACGGCCTTCTGCATTGCACTTGCAAGTGCATCCGCTCGCGCCCTGCATGCCGGGATGTACTTGAGATTTTCGACCAGTGAGCTCTTGACACCACCAAGCACGCCCACGATGAGGACTACCAGTTTCCTAGAGTAGCCCGCGTACATTTGCCGGAGTTCACACAGAGAAATTGTAGAGGAGAGCGATATCAGGCTTAGTCGTCTCCAATTGCCTGGAGGTGGAGGAAGAATAATTCACCAGATCTTACACTTATCGTTCTCCATGACGGACTCGATGTCTCCAGGTACGTAAAGCAGCACCGGATTCGCGTCTATACCGTAATGGTGTTTTATATGGTAATTAGATTCCTTAGATTCGTTTGGTGGCAATTATCATCTTTCGACGTTCTCTTCTTCATTGTACTCTACATGCCCATTTATAGCCATTATTTTCAAGCTCAATACGACGGTTATTTGATCTTCTTCCCGATAGTCCCGTGACCTGGGCGAATGGCTTTGATCGGGCTCCTGATTCACACGAGCGAAGGAAAACACGAGTAAAAGTGATCGGACCTCAAGACCGGTTGCAGTTCTCCATTCGTTTCCTCCAATTCTTTTGCTAATAAACTCCTGTGAAAAAGTAAAGGTACCCTTCTAAGCCCACCGCTTACCTGTGAGTTGGGGTTGGCTCTTGCCACCGACTCTACGGAGCATGCCTGCCTCGGATTGATATCTCAACAGCCCGACGTTTCGACGAAGAATGTGTTGTCTTTCTTTACCTCCATCTCGTTCAGTTCTTGCAGAGTTTCTCCGAGTTGTGTCCTCCAGATGCCTATTGACGCTGCATCTATATATAAGATTAGTAGCACGATGAGGAGAAATAGACAATTCGCGTGGTTATCGGGGACGAGGGAGACCAGTCTTGTGGCTCTATTCGTTTTTGACTTGTTCGATTAACTTCTGCGTGTTAAGTTCATATATTTATTTATTTATATGTATTTTTGCAATTGTTAGAATCTTGTTATTTGCCATCAGATTAAAAATGTGGCACCATTGCGTTGTGGAAGTTTTAATATCGAGCAAAATGAAAATTATGACAAACTGCAAAATTAAGAAATTATTTGTGTTCATTACTGAGGGAAATAATTAAGAATTCTATAATAGAAACAATCTCAGTGAAAATCATGTGGCCTTTAAAGTTATATAAATACATAAAGCACATGACGAAATTCAAACACTTTACTTTGATTGCATCAAGAATTTTATTCAATCGTTAGCCTCTGCGGTGTTGACGTGCTAAATTTTTCATTATGAAGTGTTTTTTCACGTTAGTTTTGATAATTTGACAATAGTTTAACTGGAACTCCATCTTTTGTATTCCGGCCAAAAAAGCTGTTTTTAGCCCTTTATATCTTTATTTTTATGAGCCCGGCTCATTTCATGCATGCTCAATAATAGCAGATCGGCTGAATTGCTTATTACGCCATTTTGTGTCCTTGCTGTCTGATCTTTAAGGACCTGCACGTCTCGCCGATGTCTTACAATCCGCAAGTGCTTGGTACTTTGTGGACTCCTTTGTACATAGTGTATGTTGATAAATCTTATCCTTGGCCTATGGATTATATTGCCTATATTGAAATTATCGAAAATAACCCGTCGAAACCAATCATGTGCAAAATAACCCAAATAAAGAATTTTGCTGTAAATAATAATTAATGATTTAGACAATGATTGGGTCATGAAAACGCAGGACATTGGTTTTATAGCGTTTATGACGAAGATTCAGACAGAACTTATTGGTACATAAAATTTAGTTGTGAAAGGAGTCTTTTTTAAGTGTCCGACGAATCTACATCTACATCTACATAATACCCTGCAAGCCACCACAAGGGTGTGTGGCAGGGGGTGATTGCTCACCAAACATGCACTACATATCATGCATAAAAAAGGAATAGTATTAATATAGTAGTCAGAAGTACACTATTTAAAAAAGATAGAAATTGCAAAGCAAACATGCAAAAACATTCTGTTAGTAGGGTTAGCTTTAAGTACTCATACCAACATGCAGCTACCAATGCTATTCATTGCTACTCTCCGATAGGACATATTTACCGTTATTCGTATCTCTTATTGTGCGAGGGAAAAAGGACATTTTGAATCGGTCAGTTCGGCAATCAATTTCTCTAACTTTATGATTATGGTCCAGTCTGCCATAGTAAGTTGGGGTTCGTAAAATATTTTTAACATCATCACTGAAAATATTGCCTTGGAATTTGTGGAAGAGATTAAGTCTAAATTTCAACCTGCGATCTGACAATGATTCCCATTTCAATTCATTTAATAGACTGGTTACGCTAATATAATTATCGTATCGTCCCTTTACAAATCTTGCCGATCTTTGCTGCACACGTTCAAGTTCATTACTTAGACCGATTTCGTAGGGATCCCATACACTGGCAGCATATTCCAAATGAGGTCTAACAAGGGAAAAGCAGAACTACACTATTTAAAAAAAAGCATATATCAGAATCAGAAAACTAAGCATATATCAGAATATTCAATTTTGAGAAAAATGCCATGAAACTGTTTTTGGAAGTGGTTGATGATCTCAGGATTGAAGCGTGGGGTTAGGGATGGTTTCTACGGCTCTACATGGGAAAAGTCTCTCTGCAGGCACAGGCTTTTATAAAAGAGCAGTTTCAGACGGGAGCTTTAGGAAGAAGGATACAAATATTCAATGAGGCAGAAATGGAATATAATTATTGCAGCAAGAGGAACGGGTTGCTGGCAATGAAAAGAAATAGTCTTCGCAATCAATAGATTGCGCCTTATGTAGCTACTGCGTGGAATGTGTTAATAATTGTAATAATGCTTTTCTATTTATGTTTAACTTACTAACTTCCTACGTTAACCGTTTGTGGTTTACTTTTAACTTACTTATATTCACGTGGTGGATTCGTTTAAAATTTTTGTTTGAAATAGCCCGATCAATTTTCGTAGTTATCCAAATTCCCTTTCCCTAGTTGATAGAAAAACCCGTATATTTCCGCCGATAAGACGACCTTGAGAGAAGACGAGGTGTAAATTTTGGTCAGTTTTGTATAGTTTAAGCTTATGTAAGTATTTTAAATACATTGATTTGAAGTGAGTGATTTGTTTTATTTTATAATGATTTTAATTTATACAAATTTCAATCTTATTTTTTTTTGTATCTGTCCTGTAAGACGACCCTTGACTTTGGGGGCCTTTTTCATTGATTCAACTATCGTCTTACCTACCGGAATATACGGTAGTCATATTTAAAAGGACATGAGTCCTTGTGAAAGAGCATAAAAACAACAGTGTAGTATTCGAAATCAATGAAAACGATCTTATGAGTTCGTGAAAGCACTGGTTTACCAGTTGTAGCTCTTGATTCTTCGAAAGTTTTCAAGAACAAGAATACCTTGGTAAGCGGCTTTACCCTTGCTGAATAAGAACTTTCCGTAGCTCTTCGGATATGCTATCGGAAAGTTTTCTCAGCGATTTTTTTTCCTGTCTGCATACAAATGCTGTATATCCTCTTCTACGGCGCAGTATTCAAAAGATTTATTTCCAGATGCCATGATACTTGTGACGGATAGTCTCATGAAAGAAAGAAACCTAACGGAGGTATTTATTGATGGAGTCTGTGGATAACTTAGGACCAGATTTGAAACCAAAGTTACGTCACGAACAGCGATTAAATAGAGGAATTTGAAATCCTCGATGATGGTTTCGTTTTGTACGTTTCCGTGCGTCATCGTAAATAACTAGATAATTTTTCCTGGAATATCATGCTATTCATATAGTACATTGGTGTGTGGTACCATAGGGGTGGTTCAGGGTTTGGCAAATGTCTTTCACAACAATTTAAAAACTATTCGACAGGCGTAGGTACATGCTTACAAATGAAGAAAATTTAACTAATGTTAATGAAAAATGAACAAGTTCCTACAAAAGTTGAGTTATATTTTAATTTTGAATTTTATTTTAGAGCAACATGCTTGTATCTAGAGAGCAACAAATGGCTCGTGAACCGCAGTTTTCGGACCCATAGGTCTAGTTTTGTCTTTTAGTCCACTAATAGTATGCTGATGCCATTCATCGGTGTTACGCTCAGAATATAGCTACTGCCTCCAGCCAGGATAAAGAAACTCGACTAGCATTACGCGCCGCTTTACAAAATAACGTTCCATAAGTTTTGTTTTTTTCTGTGTATTCTTTCGACGAGATATAGTAAAATGAACACTAATATTCCACAAATTAAAAAAAAATATTTTAGTCTTGCTTACACGACCGTGGGTTCGATGCTGTGTGTCATCATCAGGAGGTAATACGTATATAGAGTGACCTTATACACAAGTTTGAGATTACGGTTCATGTGAGCAAAAATAAAGTATAAATATTTTTCGTATAATTGTGATGTTTTTTTTACCTTGATGATGAAGGAATACCACCAAATTCAATCACAAACAGCCAAGTCCCTTGGATGCATTCAATTTACATCTACAGCAAAGAGACTGAAATTTAAACCTACATGGCGTCTCCTCTGACAAGTCAATGTTATATTTGATAATTACCTCTATTTCCTCCTACTATTCAGTCTTCTTCCTTACAACATATGTTTTAAGATCATAGATCGTTTAATATTTGAATGTAATCTGTAGTGAATCTGAATGCAATATCGCCTTATTATGATGGCAAAGCTGTCATTATTTAATCATTTGCCTTTCAGGATTATCGTTTTCTTTACCATGAAGGGGAAAATAATTATTTTGCATTCTCCTGTTATTTTAATCTTTCAGCTGGGTTTTAAAGTACGCTACGACTTCGATATCAGCGCCGGACTTCAGCGAGTAAAATAACACGAATTATATCAAATACACTTCAGCGCAGTGCTGTCCAATTATTAGAACTGGGAAAAACTATAGTTGCAGACCTGCAGAGTGTATAATGTCTGGTGTAATGAAAAATGATGCTTATTACTCAGAAAAATAAGTCTGCAATTTCCGCACTCTTTGTTTAACGAGAAACGGCTTGGCATCATCAAGACCTTGAAATGAAAAGTGAGGGAAATTACGGCGTAATTTTATTTTTAAACTCCTGTGCACCAGGCATGCCTAAAGTAAGAGCTAAAAACATCCCTTTTCGTGGAACGTATGTTTTGTGTTGGTTATCAAAACGGGAGAAAGTAATTCCGCGTCCGTGAGCTCCCTGAATGAATCAGATTAAAACATTCGGAGCTGTATTTTTTTGTTGCCCCGACGCGCAATTTATTTCGAGGGAGGAGCGGCGGAATAATTTATTTCATTTGCCACTCTTTCATCCTCAACCTCTCTCTCTCTCCTCCAGCCCTTGATGGCGTACTAACATCGCGCCCACCCTCGGACTTCCCCTCACCCCGTTCCCCAGCACCTTCTTCCCTCCCGCACCCCTCCGCTAATCCCTCCCCCTGTTGCGCGGTAGATCCCTGGACGGGACGCCCCCCTTCCCCCTTTTCCTTACCGTTTCCCCAACTCCCTTCACGGACTTCTTACTTAGATACCTCCTCATTTTCATCTTAATCCTACAGTCCTGTTAAATATCTCCCTTATCCTTGGGGCTTATTCTCCCCCCCCCCCCCCCCCTCACCCCCATATCCCTCCCCCATCCGCCCTGGCCCGATCCAAGCACCCTCCTTCGGCTGTGCCGACTGAGCCCCACTCCAACCCCTCCTACACCCCCAACCCCCACGTTTAAGGCTACAAACATCCAATCCTCCTCCCTTTGCAAATGCTACGCCCTCCCTCGTTTATACTTTAATCCCCTCCACTTTTTAAAAGACCCCCTGAGATTCCCTTTCGGCACCAATATCAAATGCACTCTCGCTACTCCGACCATGTCTGTCGCCCGCTTCTGTGTATCTCCCATGGCCCCATGGGAAGGGTTGGGGAGCTCGCTCCTGAAAACTAGGCTCACTTAGGGGGTACATCAACAGGGCACCCCTGGAGCCCAGATCGAGGGGGTGTGGAAGGGAGTGATAGACCACTAAACACGCTCTAGGTGCATGCGACTATAAGATATGGTACTATGTAGAGAATTTAATTGATAGTATTTAACTGACTAGGTATATAATATAAATTTTCATGGTGACACTATAATTCTTTTAACTGCAATCACCAAACTGTGTCTTCCCTACCATTTAAAACTCTTTAGACCATCGCCTTTCCTACATTTATTCATCATTATCATCACGGGTCAATAATCCTAAGATCGGTTTGACGCAGGTTTCCACCCGATTCTCCTATCAGCCTACCTCTTCATATTAAAATAATTATATATTCTCTTTCACACCCTTAATAACCTGCGCTATTAGCGCTGCCACACCAGAGTCATATTTACAGCGGTGCCTTCCTTTTCCATTCTTCACTTTCACTTTAGCCTCGTTGACTGTCTTCACTAGATCATCCGGTCTCAAGATAGGACTGATTATGTAGTCCTGTCGTTCTTTTAAGGTTTTCTCTTTGCTCACACTCTTCTTAGGACTTCTTCGTTTGTGAAAATTAGGTCGATCTGTTTTATTTTCATCATTATTCGGGAGCACCATATCTCTAATGCTTCCCACCTTGACTTCTCTGATGCTGTCATCGTCCGTGGATCACTGGGCTAAAGAATCGTACTCCAGATGTACGTTCTGATGAATTGTTTCCTCATTTTCACACTTATATTTCCAGGTGTTAATGGATTCTTCTTTTGGCAGAATGCTCTCTTCGCGTCAGCTATTCTACTATTTCCTTCTTTCTTCGCCCATCGCTAGTTATTGGTTTTCCTAGATACCGATTTCTTCATACCATTCAAAAAACAGTTTTCGTCTCCTTCGTCTTCCTCGCTTACCCAGCTTTCTATCCTCAGTAATGTCATTCAGTTTCCCATTTTCTCTTGTTACCCGTTAAATAACCCATTTTCCACCAAGTCCCATCTTCATTCCTCCCCACCCATGCTAATCGCTTCTTCATTAGTTCTCCTGACTATCTTTACATTCTCCTGCACTCCCTTATTTCCAGATATTTGCATATTTTACGTCATCCTCCCATTTAATCCAGGACTCTGATCTATTCAAAGCCAAGCTCAACTTATCAAACTCTTCTTTAACGTTTTCTTTACACCCATGCTCAAGATATTCGTTATAAGTTCTATTCTGCTGTCAAAGTCCTTCTTAACCAAAGAAATTATTCTGCGTATCATACTGCTACCTACCTACATCTTCGTCCAATATGCTACTCAAGTAACAGAGCGATTAGAGTGGTTCTAGTCATGTCGAGAATAAAATATGCTTAGATGTGGAGCTAGACTTGATGCTTTTCTAGTGTTTTAAATGTTCCGTGCTATCAATCAGCGCGCTGCAGTGGTCAGAAATAAACATTTAGTAATGAGTTATGCTATGGCGCTGAGTCCAGGTTGTGGGTATATCTTTGGGTTAATGATTGACGGGGGACCCAGATTCTAGTCTGGGGAAACCTCTTTCGCCGCTAAGGTAGGATTTTGGGATTTTTTGCGTAGCAGATTATTCTGGGAATTCGCAGGCAGCTAGGGAAAGGGATTACTCACTTTTCACCCCGTTTACCCTGCCCTGCAGTAAGGGATGGGGTTGGTGTGGTGGCTATAGTGCTGGATTCCCACTCTAATGTATCGGGTTTGAGTCAGGTGTTAGGATTTTCTTCAGCCTTCTACCGGTACCATTCTGAGTGTGTTGGGGTGAACAATTCAAGTTGAGTAAAATATCCGACAGAGGAGATGCTAAACATTTGCGACCCTTGGAGCCCTTTGTTAAGAGCGGAATAAAGCCGACGCTGTGTTTTTTTCCAACCTTCCTCACCTTCCCTACAAAAAATCCCTGACTCAATCTAGTTGCCTCCCTTTCCCAAATGGTGCAAATGACCTCAACTGTTGATCGGATCCCATCCGCATAACTACAAGTACTACCCCGGTTTCTCCCCACCTTTCCTCCTCCACTCCCTTGAATTCCTAACTTTTCCTGAATATTCAACCATTGGTATTGTTATCGGTCGCCTTGTACCCAAGAAGGTGTGAAGGTACTAGAGGAGGCATCGGCATGTTATCTTATGGGTAGCGATGAAGCCAGAATGTGGGTGCTTGGGAAGGATTTGGCCCCACCTACTCCGTACAAAACATTGCGTTTTGTGCGACTTTTTATGGGGACTGCATGTGTACTAAAACATAAAAAAATGATGAAATCGTACCTAAATTTCATCGTAGCGGCGTCAGTAAATGTTCCCAAGGCTATTTAAGAGACGCCTTAATGCATTTAATTAATCTTTGAGTTCAATAACTCGAATTTAACTAGGGATGGGTCGGTTCGGTTCTTCGGTTCTCGGTTCCACCGGTTCTTGAGCTTAGAACCGGAACCGGAACCGAGGCCAAAAATAATCGGTACCGAAATAATTGGCGCGAAAATCAGTTTGAAACCTGCTCACACTCTGAAAGTGGAGGCTTCACATTAAAACCTGGTGAAATAGTGTACTTAGATGCTTCCAAGTTGCCGCGAATTATTCTAATTCAGTAATTAAAATGATTATATGATTTATTTTATTACATCCAATTCTATTAAGTGATGAAATACCGCCGTAATAAGGATATTTTAAATGATAGGTATATGTTACGTCCACCTCCTTTGGAGGTGCGAGTCCTCGTATCATTTTCGTAAATTATATCATAATATAGGAAAAAAACACAAAAATATAATGAAGTAGGTATTATTTTTCAAGCAGTACGTCTCTAAAAATGATTATTGATAATCTTATCTTACCACTAAGCATTACAAATTAAGTGGTAAATTAAGAACCGGAACCGAGAATCGGAACCGAGAATCGGAACCGAGAACCGAAGTTAAGAACCGAACCGGAACCGAAAAAAAGTGGAACCGACCCAACCCTATATTTAACCTTTTTAAACTAGACATATATGGCGCTTGTTTGCGTGCTTTTCCCGGTTTATGTGACAAATTTCAAAGATGCAATGAATCATTATTATCTTGGCACTCTTAAGTTTTACCGCGTGCAAAAACAACTTCATCCGTTCCAGTGTCCCGAGTGACAAATCCCTACCAAGATGTCCCCTGCCTTCCCAAAACAGCTGCGATGCCTCCTCCAGTACATTCTAACCTTCTTGCATGCACCCAAAAACAACGATAACTGACGCCAAAGCGGCCGTCACTCGGTGTACTTACATGTGGGAGCGTCACGGAGGAGTCCACCAAAGTTTGGAGAGTGGCGGCGGCGTTGGACTTATTCTTGACGAAGTGGGTGGAGGAGAACCCTGCATATTCATGCCGGGGCACGAGTGAGGAGGCTGGAGAGGGAGGAGGAAGAAAGCGTTTTTAAGGGGCTGTTATCCTCAGGGAGGCGGAAGGAAGGGGAAGAGTGGGGATCAGGGCTGCGAACAATAATAATCTCCCGATGCGGAGCCCTTTCCAAACCAATACCCACCACCCCATTTGGCCCGCTCACCCTACCGCTCTACGGAATCCACCCCACCCCCAATAGACAACCCTCCTCCCCCCCCAGACCTTTCCATCATCCGCACCAAGGAGGTTGAAATGCACTGGAGAAGACATTGGAGCTGATTTGAGAAGCCAGCGGCCATCTTGGTAGGCACGGGCATAAGGGATTTGCTACTCGCGATATTCGTACGAGCGAAGTTGCTTTCGCGTGCGCTAAAACTTAGAGAGTAAGATGATTAATGGAATGTATTTTTAAATTACGTCCAATAAATGGTGACAGGTTCGTGTACGCGTAAACAAACTTCAAATATGTAGTTTAAATAGGTTATATTCGAGTCCGTTTAGGAACAAAATTAACCCCTAGGGGATTCAAATGTATTAATACGTTCCTCAAGTAGCATTAGTAAGATTAATTTGCGCTGCTGCGATGAAATCTAGGTACGATTTCATTGTTATTTATTAGTAAGCTGATTTCTAGACCTCTTTTTAACTTATAACTTAAGGCTAAATAGTTCTATCTCATCATTTTCACAAGGACCTGAAATCCTGAAAAAAAACATTATATTTAAAAAGAGGTCTGAATATCAACTTACTAATTATCCGAACAAGGAGGAAAAGTAATCATCAAGAGTTCACCATAATCAACCCACCAAATCATCATAAGGATTTAGCCATTCGCAACTTCAAGAGAAACAATATCAAGTCTTAGGAATAGCCATACTGTTATGGAAGAACCAGGACTACGAACTTCATACATAAAAGCCCTGATGAAGGAAAAAATATAATTTCCGAAACTTCGGCCAAATAGTTCTCTCTCATCATTTATTCAAGCACTAAAACTCCTATATATTATTATTTATGTTTTAAAAGACTTTGAATCTCCATAAGAAGCCGTACAAAACTAGAGATGTGTAAATACCACCCGTGAATAATCGAGTACCTCGAATAATAGAAAGCATTCGATATTCGAGATCTCGAATAAAGATGATGAAACAATTCGATATTCGAGATCTCGAATAATTATCTTATCAAGCTATTTTTGGCGTGTTGATGAATTTCATCATCTACTGCCACGAAACGATGGCGGAGATAAAAGTCTGTTGTTGGGTTTTTCATCGTAGTTTATGGTAGAAAGACCTCAGCTTCAACTGATGGAATTTCGGCAAAACTGTTGTCTTTTCGCTATAAATAGCGTACCAAAACTAGTAACCGCTAGTCAAGATTCAAAATAAAACAGAATAACGTTTAGCGTATCAATTGCAATTCTAGTATTCGAGGCATTCAAAATACGAGATATTCGAATATTCGAGTCATGATTTAATATTCGTATTCGATATTCGAAATCAGGAAATCTGTTATTCTACCCATCTCTATGCGAAACGAAATGTTTTGTACGGAGTAGTTAAGGCCTCATCGTTCCCAAGCATCCCCATTCTGGCTTCATTGTTACCCATAGGCTGGCATGCCAATGCCTCTTCTAGTACATCCTAACCTACTTGATCCGCACGGTCTTAGTATCCTTCCCCTTCTCCCTTCGTCTCCTGTCGCAAGGAACCCTGTGCGTCTGCTTCCTTCTGCTTCCTCCCCCGGGGGCTTATCCCGCCCGGCAAACACCGATCCTTTCGGCCTCGCTTCGTGAGCAGCACACCTCCTTTCTTCCCCCGTGTTCCTTGAAGAAACCCCTCCCCATTCCACCACCTTTCCCACCCTGCACCCCTCTCCTCCTCACGCTTCGCCCCGCCCCTTCGGCTCAATGGATTCCCGGCGTTACGAGCGAGGAGCGCGAATTCTTTGCTCGCCGTTTAGTGTGACTTGGACACTTTCCCTCTCTCCCCGGCTTGACGAAATTATTTCCCTCCCGGTAAGTCTCCGTGTGCCTGAAATGCCGATAATTCTTGAAGTAGAATGGTAACGTTTTGTTGCTTCCTCCAGAGCTCGTTCTTACATACCACTGAGAGTAAAGATGATGCATTTTAACTCGGATTTGGAGGTGTTTGGGGTGAACATGGGTGATTAGGAAGGATGTCTCCATCTCGGCACAAAACAATTTTCAACACTCTTATGAAGACTGCACGCGTATTGAAACAGGAATGAAAATGAAATCGTTCCGAAATGACACTGCTGTGGTATAAGTTAAACTACCTAAGGCTATTTAAGGAGGTTGATCCGAAAAGTGAAAGTCATTTCATTTTTTTTATATTTTCAGCATTTATAGAACTAAAGTTCCTCTATCTAATAAAGTAAAGATAATTGCACCAACCCGTACTCCTTTTTCCACAAATTGCATTAGAAATTACATACGATTAACGGCGAGAATGGCCGTCACATGGGAATATAACGTTTAAAAATACCATTGTGTCATGTCATTTTTGCAAAAAACTGATATTTTATGCGTAATTTCACAAGAAATAAAATGACACGAAAAAAAAGGAATCAACCCACCGTATTTTTCGCTAAATCCACCAATTTCTGCGCTTATAGCAGACGGAATGCGTTAGTTGTCTTCAAGTGGCGCTGCGGTCGCTCTAGCCAAAATGCATGGCGTAAGAATAATATCATTTCTAATGAGATATTAAAGCATATTTCAGAAAAATATTATAACATAACGTTTGATAGTAATATTCTGGTGTTATACATTAGTAAATTCATTGAGCACATGTATTTATTTCTTTAAAGTAAATGCTGAATTGACTCCATCGTCGAGCTGATTAAAATTATCATAAAAAATAAATCCTTCAACTTTACATCGTATTTCATGTGATACTTATGACTTTCAATAGCTTAGGTAATTTTCTTTGAGAAGTAAGGATCACTTAGCAGGCATATACTTGAACTTCAATCAATAAGATTCCTCAGACAACTTGACTCAAGCAGTCTCGAGCATGCATTTTTATACCCAGAGAGTTAATTTTATCACTAGCACTGGTTCGAACTTAAAAACTCATATCCGGCGATTGTTTGCGTATTTGTGCCCTTTGTCTATTTAGTTGATGGTTTTTAAAAATTCATTCCATTATTCATCTAACTGCTCTAAGGTATACCCCGTGCAAAAGCAACTGTACGAGTAGCAAGCCCGTTTGACCTTTTGTCAGGATGCGATCTTTCGGTGATATCGCTTATTAATAAAGTATTTCCCCGAAAGACCGTTTGACACGGTTCAATTTCTTGGCCAGCAAATTGGTCCGAGAATGGGGCACAATGTTGGGCGATATGTTCGTCGTGACCGGCATCAATATTGAGATCAATATTTGCCATTATAGTGCTCATATATTCCCAATGAGCACGGCTAATTATGTTAAAAACATCACGGGACGCTGGTGCATTGACTATGAGATAGAAGATGGTGATAAAAGTATTATTCATTATCATAGGATTTAAAAGTTTTTGTAAAAGAAATTTGACCTTTAAAACAGTATGCACATAAATGCGGAAGAAGTGGCATTGCTATGTGCTCTTGCATCTGTCACTTGGATACGGGAAGCTGATTTCAGATTGGAGACTGACCAGCGAAAAATAGAACTTGCTCTAAATATTAAATTGGGTTAGAAATTGTCGGAGAGATTGTGCGACTGAAATTGGGATATATATTGTTATATGTAAATATACAATTGATTGGCCAATAACATGGACTGTGTTGTATGGGCTTATGACAAACACAATCCATGCCTCAGATGGAGTTTGAACACGCGACTTTTGGGTGGCCAGTTGCCTTATGAAGCGCTCTTATGGTCGCTGGGGCTAAGAAAGGGAATGAGACAAAGAAGGATAAGGAGGTAAAGGCTTTAATTTGAGGAATTAATGGATGGTGAATCACACCATTGGACGATTGGGGAGGTAAAGATGAAGACAATTGCTGTAGGGAATTAGAGGTGGAATGTGGTGGTCGAAGTTAATTAGGGAAATATTAATGATTTTATTATAACCTGTAAACTTGTGCCAAAAATTATTATCAAATTAACCTACTCTCATCCCCGTCCAATTATTTCGTGTTTTATTGGTTCGTTGAAAGAAAAGAGGGAGTGTGTATTCAAAATAGGAAAGATAGTTTTTTGATGTGAACATATTTACAATAATTCTAATTAGTTATTTATCTGCATTATCGGAAGCGACGTTCATGTTTCCCTAGGAGGTTAGGACGAACTGGAGGAGGCATTGGCATGTTAGCCTATGGGTGACAATAAAGCAATAAAAATTATACAATTTCTATATCCAACATATTTAGCGCTCTTTTGCGTATTTTTTTGTTGTTTCCTCTGTTTCTTTGACGAATTTCAAGACTTTATCTCATTATTGATGTTACTACTATATGTTTAAACCGCGTGCAAAAACAACTTCATCCGTAGGGGAATCGCAAGTAGCAAACACGTATGCTCGTACCTTCCAAGATCTCTCAAATTAGCTGCAATGACTCCTCCAGTACATTCTAGCCTGCTTGATGACCCCTGGTTGGCCATCTTTGTTGTTTATTAACAATGTATCCATGGAGCGAGTTGTTGTTACGTTAATTAGCTATAAACATTATTTTTTGACTAAAATTATATAGAAACGATTTGTTTTAACGTAGAGTGTGCTACGTAAGAGGTCGGTAAAAATCCTAATCACTAATGTGATATCGCTTTAGGCTTTGTATTTGTTGGAAAAAAGGGATGTTGAACGTATATATGTATGTGTGTATGTAATTTATAGCATTGAATTAGTTTGGCGACTTAACACGATGTTCTGACCGTACCGCAAGTATCAAGGCAGAATACTCAAGGAGGTGGATGGAGATTGTAGTCAGTAAAATTAGGATAGGAAGATTTCCATGTAGAAAAAAATCCAGATAGAAAAATTCCAGATGTAAAAATAGTAATATTTGGACAGCAGCGTGTAATTTCGTTAATTTTTTTCTTTCGGATTGTTTACTCGTCAACAACGTTTGCTTTGTGTAGAACTACACCGACGCTGCCATGCGCCTTCGTTGTGTCTTCTTGAGTACCGTGCAGCTGTGAAAGAGGTGTCCCAAGACATTGAAGAATCCAGCCGTGTACTCCCTATTTCACAACGCTAAATTTAAGGAAGGGCTAGTTTAATAGAAATGGCTTGATTTGAGAAATATGTTGTTGAAAGTTTTATGACTCTAGTACTCTATTTATTTTTCCCCACTTCTCTGCAAGCCTTTAATGTTACTATTTATGTACATGCATATTATCCTCATTGCTTATTGTGTAACAATAATCTAGACTTGCAGATTTCTGAGATAACCACTGTTTCCTCCGCAATATTTCATCAAAATACCTCCAGTATTTGTGAACGTATTTCTGAATACGGTTTGAGTAACTGACGTTATATTTCCTTTAAATTTCCAGTTACAACTAATTCAATCTCTTACAAAGAGCCTACTCTTCCCAAAGACCTAGCAATTTTAACTGTATTAGCCTTATGGCTATCTGTACCTGTGCCAAGGGAAGTTCATCCTTTCATCGGCGATTCTATGTAGCTGAGTTCATCTCAGGTGACTCAGGCAATAAATTCCTTATTTTTGAAAACATTTTGAAACCACTGCGCGTGGAATGCTCCTTCCTCCATCAAATTTCGTTCTTGCCTTTGCTCTTTGTTGGTTCATCGTATCATTATTGAGTTTCTTTGGGACCTGTCTATCGATTCTTCTTGAATCCTCCTCACAAAGCCACCGTGAGCTGACGGCGAAAGAAATTTCCACCTCTATTTATCGAGACAGAGTTAATTTGTTTGTTTTTATTTTTACCGTGGCATATAATCTGGCCAGTGGTCAGTGACGGGACGTGACTGAATGAAACGAAAAAGTTCGGTGAAATAAAAACTTACCTATGAGGTAAGTTTTTATTTCACCGATGAAAGAACCTAACGCAGGTCACTTAAATAGATTTTTAAGCATTTGCGCTGAAAGCTCATTTAAAATGTAAGCTTCAGGTGTAGGGGGAAATTAAATGTGGAACTGGTCTTCCCAATTCTCCGAACTGATGGACAGGCCTTTGCGATTTGAGGAATACATTTTACTGCTCTCGTTCATAAATGGAAATTTTCATTTATAGCATGTGGCATTTATTTCCAGATATTGCTACTGCCCACATTTGGCCCCAAAAAGGTCAGCAAATATTACTGGAATATGATTGGCTCGTGGTTTTTGACGAATTAACGTTTAAAAATAATGCTTTTGTCCGCACAGAAAGCAAGCTAATTTGAGAGCATGTTTTTGATTGGCATGTTATTAAAACCCTGTGAATTTTTATTTTGTACTGCGTGGTAAAGGTTACTCTCCCGTTCATGACCCTTCCTTCAGTAGGTCATTCCGTATAGCTTTCTTAGTTGTTGACTCATCTGAAATATGTGTATGTATAATATTTTACATCCTTGGAAAAATGGAGTAATAAAAGAAGCAGATAAATTTCAGAAGAGATCATCTAGATTTGTTAATATAGATGTTAGAATTTTTTAGGGCTTAAAAGAACGAATGCACGAAATACTAATATGCATAATGCATGTTTGCAGCTACTCTTAAGTGTTTTTTTGCGTGTGGGATGAAAAGTGGAATTTGTAGATGACAATGGCTTCCGGGCGTTCCTCCGAGTTGGTTTGTCTCTGGGTGACAATATTTTGTCCAACCATCCTGCTGGCGTCTGCAGTTCAGAATATGATTCTTATGACCTAAAGACACAAGCAAGATGGCCGGAAAAACTGTTGCCGCCTAGAGTTAAACCAATGCAGAGGATCGCCCGGAATCCCATATCATCAATGACAAAACCCGGAACCGGCTCTTAAGGAGGTTGGCTCGCGACTGCTTGAGTCAAGTTGTCTGAGGAATCTTATTAATTTAATTATGAGTATATGCCTGCTAAGTGATCCTTACTTCAAAAAGAAAATTACCTAAGCTATTGAAAGTCGTAAGTATAACAAGAAATACGATGTAAAGTCGAAGGATTTCTTTTTTATGATAATTTTAATCAGCTCGACTATGCAGTCTATTCAGCATTTACTTTAAAGAAATAAATTCATGTACCTACTCAATGAATTTACTAATTTATAACACCAGAATATTACTATCAAACATTATGTTATAATATTTTTCTGAAATATGCTTTGATATCTCATTAGTAATGATATTATTCATACGCCATACATTTTGGCTAGAGCGACCGCAGCGCCACTTGAAGACAACTAACGCATTTCGTCTGCTATAAGCGCAGAAATTGGTGGATTTAGCGAAAAATACGGTGGGTTGATTCCTTTTTTTTCGTGTCATTTTATTTCTTGTGAAATTACGCATAAAATATCAGTTTTTTGCAAAAATGACATGACACAATGGTATTTTTAAACGTTATATTCCCATGTGATGGCCATTCTCGCCGTTAATCGTGTGTAATTTCAAATGCAATTTGTGCAAAAAGGAGTATGGGTTGGTATAATTATCTTTACTTTATTATACAGAGGAACTTAAGTTCTATAAGTGCTTAAAATATAAAAAAAATGACATGACTTTCACTTTTCGGATCAACCTCCTTGAGGAAAGGGCCCGGTTCCCATGAAAAGGGCCCGAATTTTTTGCGGATAGGAGGGGGTAGAGACTAGAATTCCGCTAAAAGTGCATATGAAGGTGGTAGAATATGCGTCAGAAGGGAAAAAGCAAGCTGGAAACAAGTGAAATTTAATTTTTATTAATGAAGACTCATTTTTCAAGGGCCCGGGGCAAATTCCGTGGGGGCCGAATGCTCCCCCTGCCCCCTACTTCCGACGCCGCTGTATTTATATATCTCGTGAGGAGAAAGGAAGACTGAAGCGTGTTGATTCGGGGGGTGCCGTATTTGACGTTTTAAAGGAGGGAATTTTCCGGCAGACTCGAAGCGATCGCTCTTCGGTTCGACGCGCGTTTGTCTCATTTCTCTGTCCATTTTAGCAGCCGTCCCGCCACATCGGCCCGCATTATCCCAGCTATCGTTTCCCACTGACTCCCACCCATGTAGTGATGCGCTATTCTCTTCCCCTTCACCGTTGTCATCAAATTCGCCTCCCTCCCCAATAATTCCACCCAAGCGGAAGGGCCTTTCGTCTGGGAACAGTTGATATCGTCCATAATAACGTCACCTACCCCAGTCGAACGAGCAACACGAACTTCATGCGCATTATTGCCATTCAACGAGGATTCGCTGGAGCCGAAGGAATTTTCCTCCACTCCTTTATCAGACGTCCCGGGGAAGCTTAACCCTCGTGCACAAAAGTTGTAAGTCCATGTGAGACCACTGGCGAGAATTCAGATAATTTTTCTCTTTGGTACTCACGTGACAGCCAAGAATGAAGGCTAATGTGTGAAGTTAAAGGAATTTGCCGGTGAAAAAGATTCTTTGGCCGGTCTGACGGCATGCAGGCAATGCTGCATTTAAATATAAAACTAAAACAGAAAACGTAGCATTTAACCCTTAGACACTCAAGGTGCCGTCACCCAGTGGTTTGGATCGCGAAAAAGGGTACAAAAATCAGATTTTTGTCAGATTACTTTGAAAATTATCCTTTTTATGTTTTAAGACGTGCTAAGTTCATTTCTGCAGTTATCATGAACGAAAAATAATTATATCAGATGATATTGAGAATTTTAATGCTAAATTAACCGATGATGGACAGCATAGAAAACGTCTGTTATTTTAAATATGCAAACATATATAAATTATTTGCATAATATGACTTTTAGACCTTTAAATAATCAAATAATTATAAAAAATGGGTAAATGTAAGGCAGTTGGGGGAATTGATTTTAACGTTCATGTGATTGCGATTTTCAGCTAGCAGAGGTAGTGTAGCTGAAACTAAAAAGTAAGTAATAATTAAATAAATGTTAAAACGGTATTAAGTGCCAATTAATTCATTTATTTCAATAAAAACATACTTATCTTATTAACTTTACAATTTCTAAAATTCCAAAAAGGATTCCCCTGAATTCACTCCCCCTCCTGGTATTCACTCGCTGAGTCCGGATATTCTTGCAAGAGCTCACGGATATCTTTAGGCAGATCTTTTAGGGCACGATAGTTATTTAATTCAGCACCTAATGTATTGATGAATGGATGATAATGAGGATGATTGAATGAATGCGTCTCGAAAAGGTTGCAGAAATGTAATTGAAAAGCGTTACTTAGATGTTGATTAGAAAATGTTTTCCAGTGATTTAGCTTATCGTGAGTGAAGCCGACTTCTCTTGCAAATCCAACTGATGTGTGACAACCACGCAAGAGAGCGGCTGGAGTTGCAGAGTATTCACCGCCGATTGTTTCAAGAAGTTGAGGACAAGAGGGTGGTAAAGGGCGTGACTAGTTAGGTCGTTGGAGGATCAGATGCATTTTACATTTAAGCATGACATCTGAACCGATTCAAGCCTTTATCACGGAAACATTATTTACCATCGCAGTGAGGTTTTCTTACAAGCCTGAAAATAGGTATTTTTGATAGCCGCATGCAGTAACTCGTAACTAGGACTGTCAATGAAAGGAATAAAAACACTTATGTGACCTCCTCAGTTTAATAAGACTTACGACCGGTTTCGATTGTTAGGCCATCATCAGACCTGATGATGGCCTAACCGGTCGTAAGTCTTATTAAACTATGGAAGTCACAAAAGTGCTTTTATTTGTTACGTATAATTATTGTTTATTATTTGTTTATTTATTCATTATTTGTTTATATCGGACCTGATGATGGCCTAACGGCCGAAACGGGTCGTAAGTCTTATTTAACTGTGGAAGTCGCAAAAGTGTTTTTATTTGTTTCAATTATGACGCTCTTCCACCTCTTCTTCTATTAGTTTATTTATTCATTATTTGTTTATATCGGACCTGATGATGGCCTAACGGCCGAAACGGGTCTTAAGTCTTATTTAACTGTGGAAGTCGCAAAAGTGTTTTTATTTGTTTCAATCATGACGCTCTTCCACCACGAACAAGCTTCCCTTGGCCTAAGGCATAAGCCGCAATACCTTTACTGAATTGCCTCCAGCCTCTTCTGCAACACTTTGTTTCTGGCGTTATCCCCTGAAATCAATAGTTTAGGGGAAAGTAATTGCGCCAAGGTGAAATAGGAAAGAAACGGACTAAGTACTTAGTAAGGGCATATGTTTAAGCCATTAAGAAAGAACAAAAATATTCTCCAAGCGAAGTTAATGTGGTCATCACCCACCTATAACCCAAACAATTGCGACTTTTCCGCTTATTGGCCGAAACGAATATGGCGAGTTCATCTCCCAACACATTCCCCAGCGATCAAAAGTGACCCAAATGGGCGAGGGCGGGACTCCACTCATAAAGGTCACGGTTCCATGACCCCTCCCGAGGTCGAAGTGAGGCATCGCCCGGGCAATCATGACATAAGCTCCCTTGAACGTCTACCCCAGACAACATATCGCAATGTTGTCGTGTTATTAAGGTTTATTCTCATGTGAGCCAGCGCATTTTAATCTCGGCATGCAAACAGATTGGGAGGGGGAGAGTGGGCATTTTGCGAAACTCACCCTCCTCCTCGACGGACACACGCCCGTCCGTACCCTTACGAGGAGGATCTTAGCCCCCCTCCGCCCCCAAACCCCTCCTGGCGACCCCCAGTAGTCATCCACTAATCACTTCTGTTGCTATGGTTACTTTGGGGAAGGAGTGGGAGGGGGTGGAAGGGTAGCGTTTGGGATGGGGAGGGATACAGAGTGGGGGTGGGTTTTTAGGCGGGGGGTGGGAGAGGAGGGTGCGTGGGAGGGTTGACAGAGAAACAGGAACTAGATTGGGTGGGAGGATCGGTAGAGATTTAGTATGAGTGTGTGTGGGGAAGGGAGGATGTTTGGAGGCGGAGGAAGAGTAAGGGAGTGGGCCTGGGAGAGAGGGTGGGTTGTGGGTTTATGCGATGGGATCAAGGGAAGAAGGGGGTTGAATTGTTGCTGACGTGTTCCTGACAATAGAAGAGGGCTTACCTCGTGCGTCTTGTTTGGGATGGAGGGTGGTTAGGCGAAGGGGGGAGGGAGGGATTGGGGGAGTGGGAAAGGCGTGGGTGGGGTAGTTTGTTGGGTGTACGAGGGGGTGGCCGTGGATATATGGATATATATTGATAGATATGTGTATGTATGCATGTATATGTGTGCAAGTGTGTAGGAGTGGTGGGGTGGTACCTCTGCGTGGGCGAAGGTGCCAGGTAGTGATCCTCTCGAATACTAATGTCTTCTTTTTCGAGTCCCGGAAAAACCTCGCCTCGGCGTCCACTTTTCCTTTTTCCCACACTTTCCTCACGCTCTCTCTCCCTCTCTCGGCCTGAAAGAGCGACAGAAATCCTTATCTGAGACGCCATGTTCACGCCCACGAAGTTTCGATTCAGTGCGAGGGCGTTATAGATAAAGCGGCCGTTTGACGTCTAAAATTCAGCGTATTTATGCAAAAAAGGAGGGCCGTGGACTTCGCCCACGACTTGATCGCATCGCTGTCTTCATAACCTGGTTAAAAAATGCTTGGTATCCTTCTTCCGAAATCGGAACTAAGTCGTAGTAAAGTTCAGCATGTAGGTACATGCTACGTAAAACGGTATGTGGAATTCACTCATCATGATACGGGAGTATTTACTTTCCCTGTGTTCCCTGTGGTATCCCTCTTGATATGCCTACCCAAAAATATCCCCCAGTAATTATGGATTCAATAAAAACGTTGTGTTTAGCTGGAAGATGCCTTTTCTGGCTTCAATCTCGGCATATCCGATCGGTACCCTAAACTCCTCCCACTTGGCTGACCTTGTCCGCCTACCTTGTTTAACTATGTCAGATAATTTTTATGGTTCATATCTGACGTTGCTATTTCATGTGTGTTTGATAAATAATATACTGAAAAGCCGTTCCTAATGCCATGATTAACTAGATCGACTTTAAGTTACGCCACTGGTTCATAGGATATTCCGGAAGATGGGAATCTACAGTTTTTGTGGGCCAGGAATTTTAAGTTTACCCAAATAAAAATATTGGTGATCGACACTCCATTGCTCTGCAATGTGAGACGATTCTCAACAAGGTTTCTTTTTGAAGGATATCCTCTTAGCGCATGCGATTCGGTGGTTGTTTAGGTGCAGCGCCATAGGATGTTATTTCTTACCAGATATTATTGGTGATTCGAAGAGTTTACCGAGGAACGACGGTCTCACACTGCTCTATAATTCTCTAGGCTCTTACATATGTGTATATAGCATAATGATTTTCCATGAAGTAATGAAGAGGAAAATGGACTTCATTTGAAAATGTAGATCAATCAGATGATCGTGGATCTTCGAATGGTGGCGTTTACGCGGAACCGAAATCGCAATTTTGTGTACGAAATCGTTAGATGGAAACAAAAAAGGAATTTTAGTGAAAAATTAATCTTCTAACCACAACCATTCACTCATAAATCAAAAATTAAAATAAGCAAAAGGTGACGCCCACCGAAACAGCTGCTGTGATAAAATTGACGTCATTTTCCTCCCGTCCTTGACTGCTTTTCGTGGAACTAAGGGGGTATAGGGGGGGTTCTCGGAAGGTCTGCTCGCACAGATGCTGTCGCGACTGTCCTATAGGCAGAGTCATCTGTGTCCCCTCCATTGCGATAAGGCAAAGTAGCTTCGCGGGCTCAGTTGTGATTGAACGAAGTCGTTATACGTCAGAGATTGCACTACGCCCACTTTTCCGAAAGGGTTAAAAACATATAATGATTGACGGATCAAAAAACGGAAAAGTACGGGTCTTTTTATTTTACAAACTCTATCAGATTCGGCAATAAAAAATATGGTAAACGACCCCATTATGTAAGGAACTACTTCTATGTGCTTCAATATTACTTTGAATCTTTTATTTTCTCCTGTTTTGAAGGAATTCATGTTTCATATAAAAGTCACTAGTGACATTGATGTAATTATTCTTGAGTGTCACGAGTGGGCAGTTTAAATCATTTTCTGGGAAAACAATGATGTAAGAGTTTCCTGCTTTAAAGAGAAAATCAGCATTGGTCATTGGTAATTCTTAATCTTGTAATCCCTTTCGATTTGCGATAATCGAGTATGAAATATCCACAGTTGCCGCTTCTTCAATACGCCACTACGCATCTGCAACAGCTCATGGGTGAATGAGCATGTATAGGATGGTTGAAAGTTTAGTGTGTTCGCCTCTATTTGAGAGTTTTGTCACTCTGCGCTGTTGAATTTCATTGTATTCTTTTTACCTTTGTTGTATTGACTACAGCTTTTTTCCCGCATTAAATATTCTAGCGTATCTATGTATGATCCTAGTTTCTTTTCTATAATTCTCCTAGTCTCTTTTATGTTTTAGTTTCCTTTTTGCTGGCAGTAGTTCCGGGTTGTATGATTTTTTATCAATACGCTTCACCCGGGTGAATTCGGAGTTTTTCTCCGTGAAGCATTCTTTTGTAATACTGATGAGGTTACATAGATACTCATAAGGGGGAGGGCGTTTAAACGTTCTCCATTCCGTCAGTGATCCCTCTTTGTTTCCATGTTTGAGAACAACGTATGGATGCTAAACATGTCTTACGACGAACATGCCAGGAAATTTCCGAAGCAATAAAATCACATGATATATATGGTCTCATGCACACATGTGAAATAGGCCAATAAATATAACCATTAAATATCTTCTCAGGAACTTCTATTTGATTTATGACTGCTCCTTAGAGATTCATCATTGATGTACAGGGCCCTACTTAAGTGCTGCTATGTGAGCACCTAGAGTTCAGCGTCCCATCCGTCGGATGGGACGTTAAACCGTGGATCCTTTGGCATCTTTCGTGAAAAGAGTAGGTGCTAATGCCTACACCAGTTTCTCTCCATCCTTATTCCGTTCCCTGAAAATTTTCCACCCATATATAATGACTCACTTAACCTTCCTAAATGGCGCAAACGAGCTTAACTGTTGATCGCCTCCCACGAATAACCATACTTCTGTTACCACTTATACTCTGTTACCAACATATTATACACAGATTAGTGTCATGATTCCCACACAAATAGTAGTTTATCGCCAAACGATGACTGAAATCATGCCACCGAAAATACTTTAAATCTTGTGACTTAACCTTTCGCGTGGGGACGGATTGGTGTGATGGCTAGAGTACTGGCCTCCCATCCCGAGGGCCCGGGTCCTCGTAGTGGCGGATTTTTCAGTGGCAAACCGGTCCCCACTTAGGGGACCCCGTTTCAGGTGCAGTACTCCGCCCGACGGATAGGACGTTAACCCATGGCCCCCTTGGCGAGAGTCATTAAGAGTAGGATAATGCCGACGCCGGGTTTCTCTCCACCCTTTCTTCGTTCCCTGAAAACTCCCGCCATTACCTAATCACTCACCTATCCTAAATGGCGCAAATGACCTCAGCTGTCGGTCGCCTCCCCTGACTAACTAACTAACAAGGCACCTTAACCTGTCGCTCACGTACGATAGATAGCTTTGGATTTAATGCCAGCCACTCTCGGTAAATGTTTTATTTGCGTTCAGGAGAAGGGACTGGAACACGAGCGTCGGCCCTAATTGCTAGCGCGCATTCGGAGTTCCTCTTGAACAGTTCACAAGCTACAGGTGCTTAGCGGAACTCGAACTTTGCAGTCTGCTGTCACGATTCACGACAACGCTTCGGACAATCTCTCCGGAGTCGAACACGGCTCGCTTTCGCGGTGGGGAGAGAATGAAGAAAAAAATACGATCGGGATCGTGTAGCGAAAGCAGTTGACATGCAATTGAAACGACGAAAGGGATCGCGGGATCGTGTAATTTCTCGGGGTCAGCGACACGGGGCGATAGTCGTTTTCCGATCGGGAGGGGGGGTATGGGGTGCGGATGATGACGATTCGGTCCCCTGCGTTGCCGCTCTGCTTCCGTCGAGGTTACCGCGGGCCACAAAAGGATGCAAAGTTTATGAATTTCCTACCCCCATCTTCAAAAGACCCCGTTCTAGGCATCATCGCTCATTAGTACCCGGCCTGCGTTCGTGAATATGGCCAAAAGGCCTGATTAACATCGCACCACAAAAGGAGTATTAATGGAGGGAGGTTGGTCTAAAGATTCTGAATGAAGGGGATTGAGCTATTTTGCTAGCTTTCTATTCCCAAAGCCTGGCTTCGATTTTGGCATTAGTAGAGATTTCTCGTTGGTATACCGGTCCCTATTTGAATAATATGAGGATATCACTTCGGGTTCACTGATGGGACATAAAAACGTAGAACCTTTGGGTCCTTTTGCTATGTGCTTCTCACTCCATCCATCTTCCACTATCAAAAGTCCTTCCAAAAACCCAGTTTATCATTAATGGAGTGAATAACCTAAGGTTTTCGTTGTCTTCCCCAATAACGAGTGGAGCAATTCCTGGTTTTAACTAATCATAAGTATTTGAGAATATATAGAACCAAAAGGGAACGGTTGCTCCAAAAAAGAGTTTAATTTGGAGCTGTGAAACTCCCATATCATGTCACCCAGTCATGCAGTATTATCGCCGTAAACGGAGACATTTGTATATGGAAGAATTGAAGAAATTTTCTCATCACTTTTTATCCCTGTACATATATTTGCAAAGGAAACATATTTATTGCAGCAGTACTGTATTTAAGAATATCGGCTCACTTATGCGCGTTTTGGGTGAATAAGTTCCTGCCAATGAGGAAAGCACGTTTTTGGATAGTCTATACCCAATGAATCACCACGCTGATTTGCATTTTTTTGAGCATATGTACCATAAAATGACGCAAACTGCATAACGAAGGTTGTCATAAGGCTCTTTTCTACTTACCTTGTAAGCAAGGTATCCTATAGATGGTATTCAATGCAGTATTCAGCATGAGTTCTGCAGTATTCAAGACATGAGATCCGAAGTTACTAAGCTGGCCAACCCACCTTAATTGTCCACCCGAATAGAATTATTTTCTTATTTTCATCTGAAGGAGATTGTGCAACACACCGTAGGGTAAGCAACACACGGTTTGATAACCTTACTAGCGTAACCAGTCTATTAAATGAATTAAATTGGGAATCATTGTCAGATCGCAGGTTGAAATTTAGACTTAATCTCTTAAACAAATTCCAAGACCATATTTTCAGTGATGATGTTAAAAATATTTTGCGGACTCCAACTTACTATGGTAGACTGGACCATAATCATAAAATCAGAGAAATAGATTGCCGAACTGACAGATTCAAAATGTCCTTTTTTCCTCGTACTATTACGGATATGAATAACGGTAAATATATCCAGTACGAGTGTAGCAATGGATAACATTGGTAGCTGCATGTTGGTATAAGAACTTATAGCTAACCCAACTAACGGCATGTTTTTGCATGTATGTTTTGCTATTTTTATCTTTTTTTAAATAGCGTAGTTTTGAACAGTACCTATAAAAGTACTGATCCTTTTTTTATGCATGATATGTAGTGCATGTTTGGTGAGAGTTCACCCCCTGCCACACACTTTTATGGTGGCTTGCAGGGTATTATGTAGATGTAGATGATGTAGGGATTTATGGCAGGGGTTAATTTTTTACCCGCAGGCATACACTTGAGGGCTACTTACCTATTTTGTGCAAATAAAAACCAACACTCAGGAGTTTAAATTTTGAAAAGCTCTATTAGCATTTTTCTAGTGGTTAACTACAGCTTTTTTCATGATTGCTATAATTATTGGCTCCTCTTCATTAAATGTTCTACCTCGTAACAGATTTTATAGTCAGAACAGCCTATTCCATTATCGTGAGCAGTAAGAAATTGTTTTTAGGAAGCTCTTCGTTTGAGCATCTCTTTAATTAATCTCTCTCTCATGATCACATTACCCGGAACTAGACGGTTATTGTGCAATGCTTTTAACTTCGTCGGAAAATGGGCGTACTTGTTAATAACTGTTGCGGTTTGATCTGTATCAATGAGTACATTCTGAAGATGATTTCAATCTCAGCTCTTGAAACAGGAGATAAACACGCAGCTTTGTTCCTACGTTCATCATCGATTCTACCTCCACTAGACTATGTTCGTAGAACACTCCGCCGGGAAACTAATCAGCTTTCAATTTACTCTGCCTCATGGCCTGCGGTTTGACGAGATATCCATTCAATTTCGTATGGTGGCTATATTTATGCAATCGCAGTTTTTGGGATTGAAATTTCCTCGAAGGAGCGCAAAATGAAATTAGATGAATGGATCAAATTGGGGATCGTTCATACGGGCCAGAACAACCAAGAAACTTTCTATTTGTGCGCGATTGAGTCGATTTGAGCTTAGGATCGAGTTAATGTGGCAATCGTGTTTCAGGGATGATAAGCTGGTCTTGATGTTTGCTCCGTTTCAATTTAGGAACGCCAACGAATTCATCCGGGGCCCAAAATTAATTGCTCTCTTTTCATTACCTTTCAACTTACTTTTGACATCTTGTTAATCCTAAAACAGTATCACAACTCAAATCATTTGACTTATATTTATATTTTTTCTCACAAAATGGCAATATAATTTTGTATTTTATTCGTAGCAGTGCTGTAATATTTACTTCAGACTTCTGTGTAGTAAAATTCAATAAAATATGGCAGTGTAGTGAGTTTATAAGGCTTAAAGAAATATAAAGAATTGCATTCAGATACTGAAATATGGTCTTAATAGATGACCTGAGCACGATTTTCAGTTTGTGCCCACGATCTTTAGTTTCCGCAACAAATCAAGTGGATAGGTGTAATTGTGTAATTACATAGGTGTAATGTTGATTGCCTAGGTTAAAGTGTATCTCAGAAAAGCTTTTAATTAAAGGAACTTATGTTATTTGCACTGACATATGCCTAGTGTACGAATTATTCAGTCAACACAAACAAATTGCAAAGTAAAAAATTTAGATATCTTCCTTCGTATAGGTACTGAGCATTCAGATGCACGTTCCTGGAGCTCACCTAGCGAACTCGTTTCTCTTATTTCGTTGATACCCACAAAGATGAACTCGATACATGCTCACATTATTGAATGCAGCTTTTGTATCTTTGATGGTGATTCATGATAGGAAACCAGTACTCAAGCCATCACGCTGACCCGGTTCCCAGGTTTTAAAAGGTGGAATTTTGCGAAGCTCACTCTCGGTATGTTGTCGCGTGAACTGCTCACTTTTTCCCCTATTGTAAGGTCACCCTTTCACCAGCTGACTCGAGCGTCTCAGGTTCGAATCATATCCATATTTATTCACTCTTCCGCGAGATATTGCGGGATTTCGACGGATCGATGCGACACAAATCGTCGGGACCTCCTAAGGGAACGGGAACCTACTACGAAGTCAATATCACCTCGATCGGCCGCTCATAGTAGCCTGGGGGGTTATTTTGTAATCTCACCTTTTTAATGACTCTTTGCGGGAAGGCGGGAGATCCGTTTCGCTCTCTTAATGATCGGCTCACGAACGGTTCGTGAATTGTCGAAGCTTCTGTCGTTGAATAAACAAACAAGTGCCTGGCAACGGCAACCGCTTTCTTCAAAAATGGAGGAATACGGTGAAGGTGAGTGAAAAATTGTTTGTCCATATCATTTTAATTATTCGGATGGCCTGTCAAGATAATTCATGTCCGATAATTTCCTTTATACCAATATTGGAATTTGCATTTGTTTCTCGCTACATTTTACGTTAATAGTGTATCATCATTTTTCATTTTCTCAATAGTGTTTCATTCATGAAATCATTTGTTGTTAATAAGCCATTCGTGATTTAAGAAAGTTTAAGTTCTTCACGTTGTGCAAATTCCAAAAATACGATTTGAAATCGATTGTATCTTTCTCGTTCTTGCCTTTTTTTCCAACTGAAGCTTCAAGTGGAAACGATGGTGGCTCCATGCCACGTTATTTATGTAGATGAGACGGGAACTAATGTCAGGCGGAGATAATGAAACGGATCAAGAGTCGAAAGATACGGATCAGGGGGCCGATTGTGTAACTCGGCTAACGTTCGATCGTTAGAGACCCGTTCACTCTCGATCGAGCTCACCGTCTTCGAACGAGGATGAAAAGTGCGATTGTATAAGCTCGATCGTCAGCAGGCAATCGAAAGTTACGGTGTTGTCAGATTTACAGCATATTTCGCACTTGTTTCTCTTGTACGCATGCGCAAAGAGCTTATTTTGAAGTAGTTGCATTTGTTTTGAATATCAAGAATTAATAATAAACATTACAATGCCTGAAAATTTAAGATAACTTCCTCACGAGTATTATACAGTGGCCTCAATGCGTTCCCAATTGATAAATTAATTCATAATTACTTGTCATACCCTGACTTTCACAGATAATTATCAAAAACGTCTGCTTAATTCGCAACTCATAATATTTCATTATCACTCAAATTGTGTTCTCTATTGCTGATAATGCATAAAAAAATAGTACGTCATGTTGAAATTCTATATTATCACTCCGGATATTCTCGTCATGTAATTTAACTAATGCGCTACGGTTCACTGTAAATATCATTTAGCAAAACTACGCTCAACGTATTGGCACATATACATGCATCTTCAGACAGAAATTAATTAGGTTATTTATAGGTACACAATTAAATACTATCCTCAATCTAGTCCCCAGCATTAAAGCAATAGTCAACCTTTATTACTATTGAAACACTTTCACAGCGTTCTCCATCACATCAAAGATAAATACCTATGAAACTGACTTTTAAAATTCCGTGCCGCCTGTCTCTCTTGTAGCATACCTATTTTCCCATAACCAGATTTCTTGTACGTAGGTACACGATAACCTACCGTGAGATATATAAGGCAGCATTAAATAATTTACACAACTTCTCCAGGCACACACAGCGGCACACAAATAAAGGCACAATCCTATGGCTAATGACATCAAGGCGAGTGAATGAAAAGATTATCTTTTGATTAGGCAAAATTTAATGAATAAAGCAAAACGAGACAGCATGTGTTGCATAAGTCGATAAAAATCATCACCCTTTCACTTGGACGTAAACAACAACAGTCATAATTTAAAACACTCTCAAACAACACAGTAATCCCTTACGAGGGCAATACGTAATGCTTATTGATAATTAGACATTACCTGCCTTAAACATAGACGGAATAATTATTTCAACACAATCACATTGGACACCACTTTGCAATGATATAAAAAGATGTCACTTGGGGTGGGAAATTTTACTGAATGAAGAATAACAAAGCACTACACTGTTTATCCTTTCACCACTTTCACTGGGACGTAAACAATCACACTTACAAGACAAGAGAAATCCCCCTCACTTCAATTCACATAGATTGCAAATCTTAATTTAAGGCAATAGGTGAAACGACGAAATAATTGCCGACAACAATTTTCTCTGACATCTGTATAGATACCATAACACATGCAATCCATCACAGTTCACTAAAAACATTGTCAATCGCTGAATTGCCACAATGTGTAGTCACAACACACGCTATATCTTCACTATGTATTATTCTCACCGTAAGTGGCATTGCTCAAGTGAAACTGTTGATGCCAATGCTGAAATTAAAAGTTGAAATTATATGTAACAGTCCGATAGCTTGTTTTAAATTGCTATTCATTACATTCACCCACCCAACGTTGCTATAATTATTCTAATTAATTCACTCTGTCACATCGTACACAGCTTTTTAAGCAATTTGATACTTCAAATTACATTCTTATTCCGTAATAGTTCAAACAACGTTCCTCACAACGATAATTTGTCACTTATACATGAAAATGCAAACAAAAACAAACCTTCCAACGATTGAAAATGGCCGTAACGTCAAGTATATAGCAGTCGACGGGTTTCCTTCGATCGTGAGCCGAAAAACCTTCGAACGTAAAGTTACACAATCGCGCCTTCAATTGTTTTCGAAGAATTCCCACAACACCACGGAATACGGCTCTTTACGTTCGAACGTAAAGTTATACAATCGGCCCCCAGAGCGGATGAATCGTCTGAAAGACCAGCACATGACCGGCAGTTCACCGCTTGAGATCCGTAGATGGTCACGCCGCCTGGGTGGCGGAGTTTAACTACGAAAAAGTGACATTGTATGACGTATTCTCACTAAAGTGAGATTACAAAATAACCCCCCTGGTCAGTAACGTGCTTGCCTGGTAACCTTAAAGTCCTGGGTTCGAGTCGCATCTCCCACCTGTATGTATAATGTATGTCATACGGTTAAGGCTAGGGTTAGACGGTGCGTAATGTCGTCTACTGTTGGAGCACCTTAAAACCTAAGTATGCGGCTAACTCATCTCGATAAAAATAACGAGCGCTTATCGTAAGCTGTAGGGACGGGTGTGGGGACACCCATAGGATCTCCAGGAGGAAATCGGGAACCTCCTTATTTTCTTTTCTGCATGGGAACGAAAATCCGATTATGTTTTTCCACTGGAAGGAACAAGGGAGAGGAGGAAAGAGGCATAGTTTTAAGCGACGTTGATGGGAAAAGAAGATGGCATGCGTATCGTATCAGTGACAAGCGGGATGTCACGGAATCGATAGAATCGACCCCTCCTACCCCCTTGTTTCCTACCCTCCACTCCACCCCTCAGCTGTAGTCATAGTCCCTCTCTCTTTCAACGCCCGCCACCCCACTCGCTCTCCCCCCCCCCCGCCCCACAACCGATACTACGACTACTACTATTGCCTCCACGCTCTCTGCTCCTCCGTCCCTTTCACCTCTCTCTCGAACCAGTGCAGTTCTGCTCCCTCCGTTTTTCCCCCCAGTCAAAACCCTCGGCAAACCCCCCTCCCCAACACCACGCGTCACTCTTTGCTCTCACATCTCCGCAAGGGTGAGCAGAAGTGGTGCACGAGCCGAGTCGATATGCACAAAGGGGTGAGCGGTGGGGGAAGTAGGGGTTGGAAGTTCATTGGGGGGGGGGGAAGTGGGGTGGAGGCGCGAGGATGAAAGGGAGAGGTATGAGAGTGGGAGGGGAGGGATTCGGTGTGGTAGGTTCGCATGTGGGGAAGGGTAAGATGTTTCCATTCCTCCCCATCACCCTGCTCCCCACTCCAACACCGACACACGCCCCCCCCCCCTCCCACTCCCGAACGTTGGAGAGTGGAGTGGGCGAGAAGGGGAGGGTGAGAGGGGGTGGGATGGACTAGTGAGGGGATGGGGTGGCGGAGAGGGGGCGCCGGGGTATGGGAAAGAACGTCGTAACGTTACAACAGAGTGGAGGGAAAACGATGAGTTCAGGGGAATCTGGTGGTAATCCAAATACCTTGAAAAGTTAGGGAAATGGATTAAAAATCTGTCTAAAATCTTCAACACGATGTTTGGGGAAACTACTAAACTAATAGAATGCATGGTCAGAGTGCTGGTGGAGCAGTAATCAGTGAAATTAGGCAACATATGCGAAATTCGGAAATTGGGAATTCTAGGGACATTAGCAAACAATGAAGCTGAATCGATGAATTACCTTCAGGCGTGACTTGGTGGAAGATGTTCGCGATATAAATAACAATTACTTAGTATATTCCACACTTCTTTGAACCAGCCGACAGCGGTTTCGACGTCTAAAGGGTCATTCTCAAGGTACACCTGTACGTGGACCAAACTTACTGGTGTACCTTGAGAATGACGCTTTAGCCGTCGAAATCGAGGTCGGCTGGTTCAATAAAAGTGTGGAATACCTATACTAAGTTATTGTTATTTTCATCGATCAATCTGAAATTACCCGAACGTGGAGGATAATTAATTATTTTTACAGATACCCGTAAAGACGTAATAGTATCCCATTAAATACACTGTTAGCCTTAATTTAAGTTTTTAAGTTTAGTTAAAAAACCCCCTTAAGTTAAAATTTTAAAACTTGTGAATTTGATACAAAATATCATGCATAGTTATTGTATGCTCCCCTCCACTAATCGTTTTTCAGTTAGGATCAATTTACCTAACACTTACCCTAGTGACCCTAGGAAGACATTTATTGTTTGTTAAAAAGGATAAAAAATAAGGTAATTTCAACTGCATTTTCAGCATTTCAGCATTGCTGATTAATAAAAAAACGTTTTTCCGAATTTGCCTTCATGGGAAACGGATATTTTAGCTTTCCTTCGTCTTAAAAATACCGTTTCAAACATTCGTTTTTTCCATGTCGCCCATCACTATCTAGTAGTAATGTACACCTATTGTTGCATCCGTGGTATAATTTATCCCCTTCCAAACGACCTCAATATGTAGTACAGGGTAATCAGAGGATCTAGTTGAAGCCTGCTGTTTTCCACACTCATAAACTAAAGATTTTTTGCGTGGTGCTTTCATGCTCAACCTCGCGTTCTGTGCACGTTCTCTATTTTCTCTTATTCTTATTAGTCTTACTCTTATTCTTAAATTGAGGTCCGCTCTCAAATTTAATACGATTCAATTAAATCCAAAATATTATTCCTAACGCATCTCTTCCATGTAGGAGCTTGCTACTCACTATACTCGTACGGATGAAGTTGTTTTTATTACGCGGTAAAACTTATAGTAGAGAGATGAATGATGGAATGTGATTTAAAATTCGTCTAAAAAACAGAGGAAAGTGTGAAAACACGTAAATAATATCTACTAAATATTTATGATGTTTAAATCGGTAAAATTCTCCCGATTCTAAAAAAAAACAATGGTTAGCATCCCAATGCCTCCTTTAGTGCATTATAACCACCTTGGCCGACTCCGAAAGTGAAAAAGCCGTCGCGAAGGTAATTTTAGCCTTGGGAATCGTGCACAAATTTTAATTATATTTTATTAAAACAAACGTCCTTTTTGTGTCGCATAAAAATTAATAATTTCCATGCACTCAGTAAGTACAATAAAGTCATATACTCTATAGTCCATTACTCGGTGGAAACGAGTCATCATAGTAAATCAGCAAGCACTTCGTTTTTCCACGATTTTATTCAAACATGATACTACCGGTTTCGACCTGTCATGTAATCAGCTGATTTAACTACGTAGGACATATTTACTGGTAGATATGCATGTATATATACCCTTGTCTTCACATAGTATATATACAGGTGATTTCGATGCTTGGAAATTTATAGCAAGTTCTGTAAGTTTGTCCCGAAAGATCTGTGCACAAAATTCTGGACCGAAAGATATTTTTGCACAACTCCACCACGTCAAACAGTTGTATCCGTTGACTGTTGTATCCAATTTGTGTAAAAAACATTTGCATAAAAAATTTGACCGCGGGACATCGGCTTCAATCACGCTTTGGCACGCGATCCAATGGCACGAGCCCGTGAGGACCTACGCCCTCCCCACTCCACTCTCTATCTCTCTCGGGTCGGACGTGTGTGGGGAGTCACCCGGATGGTGGTGTAGGTTTGTCGGGAGTCGGCGGAGGGAGGACGATGGTAGATTTTCGCGGCGTGCGGAGGTTTTTCTCGGTCGGTTAAGGGTTTTCCGAAGGGCGGTGAGAAGGGGTTTCGTTCGCCGCATGCCGTTGTAGCGGGAGGGGAAAGGGTACGATCTTTTTGGCGTCAGGGGGAGGGATGCAGGAGCGGAATGTTTGGCAGCGTGCGGACGGCCTAGTCTTTAATTTTTATCGAGGAGTTTTTTTTAAGGGGGAATATTTGACGAAACAGATGCTGGCACTTTTTTAAGCACGGTTCAACCGGGCGTATGACTCAAATCGCAATTAAAGATCGCGCCCACGGCAAGTGTGTTGAGTGGTCCTGGTCTGCGGTCCCGAGCGACGGAACAACTAGCGATTCTGTGGGATCCGAAATCCGCTAACACCTCTCAGGTGAGAGCGTTGATATTGACTTTTTCAATGAATTACCTGCCTCTCCAATATTATTAAAATACCAGGGGATTGGTACCGACCGTTGTGGAGTTGACTCATTTGCATCGATCTCTTCCTTAGTTTGCGTAGTAGTATTTTATGGCAAAAAATAGTTGTTTTAAGGTTCAAAGTATGGGGTGAGATTTTTTAATGATAGGCATACTCATGTTTATGTCAATGCTAAATTAATGTTAACTGCTTTAATGAATAAATGTTTATGATGCTTTAGGTTTCCCCATCATCATCATGGGTCAACAATCCTAGGATTGGTTTGACGCAGCCCTCCACTAGATTCTTCTATCGGCCAACTTCTCTTCATATCAACGTAGTTCCTCTCTTTCACGTCATTTATGACCTGTTCTATGGAGCTCATACGAGGCCTGCCTTTTCCATTCCTCCCGTTCACATTTCCTTCGACGATTGTCTTCATCAAACAATCGTGTCTTAAGATATGGCCGATTAGGTTGTCCCGTCTTCTTTTTATAGTTTTCAGCAGACTTCTCTTTTCTCCCACTCTTCTTAGGACTTCTTCATTTGTCACTCGGTCGATCCACTTTATCTTCATCATTCTTTTGTAGCGCCACATTTGGAATGTTTCCACCCTTTTCCGCTGTTTTCATTGTCCATGCCTCACTACCGTAAAGAAAAATGCTCCAAATATACATTCTGATGAATTGCTTCCTAACTTCTAAGCTTGTATTTCCAGCTGTAAGTGGATTCTTCTTTTGATAGAATGCCCTCTTCGCCTGGGCTATTTTACTGACTATTTCTTTCTTGCGTCGTCCATCCTTGGTTACTCGGCTTCCCAGGTAACAGAACTCTTTCGGCTCTTCCAGGTTTTGTTTTCCTAGTTTGACGTTGCTTTTGGCCTCTTCTCTCTTGCTGCACATCTTAGTCTTCTTCTTATTGATCTTTAGCTGATACCTGGCCATTGTCCTTTCCATGGTTGTTAGCATTTTATTCAGATCCTTCCTGTCTCTACTATAAGAGTTATGTCATCAGCGAATCGTAGCATGCTGACTGTTTCTCCGAGGATGTTCACTACAGAACACTTCTCCTTGATTTCATTGATGGCTCTCTCTCGATGTAAATGGTTTTTATACAAACTGTGGATAATTCATCGGTCATTGTATGTACGACACTCCTTTTCCTTTTAAAATTCCAAGCTTTAAATTCCAATTCACGTTGTTAAAGCCTTCTCTAAATCCACAAATGCAATGAAGATCGGTTTGTTCTTCTCCGTTCTCTTCTCTATTAGCAGCCTAAGGGCCAATATTTCTTGTATCCTTACTTGGGGTTACTTACCTGAAAACTATGCCATTTCTGGATCATCTCATCTGCGCTGTAGAGCTGATCATTTTAACGTAAGTGTACCAAATGTACTCAAGGAATAAGTTTCTAGTAGTTTTATCGGCATAATTGTGTTACATAATTCGTTTTTCGGCAATACTTTGCTTAAACTGTAATTAGAAACTTTTTATGATATACTTTTGTTGTTCTAATTGAAATTGCAGAGCATTTAAGGCAATTTAATCGTTCATGAAAATATTATTGCGGCGATAAAACTGATCTGTATCATTTGGAGCGATGGTTTTATTTGGGTTCCCTATGCCATATTTAAACGGTTTATTATGTTCTATTATGATAATTAGGTCTTATATCTGTTACTTGTCATTTTTTAACTGTTTGCATTATATCTTTTCCTTTTTAAGTTTTAACACAAATTCAGTTTTATATTAAATAGCGAAATAACTTCAAAAGGCAAAGACTTTTTTCAATTTCAATGCACAGCTAGGCTATTTTGCTACTGCTAGTATGGGAGATGACGTCACACTACGAAGAACCAATGGTTAGGCGTTAAGACCCAAGCATTTTCGATGCTAAAACAATGCATAGAAAAAGCTATTTATTAAATTTATTAGTTGGAATTATACCTTGGTATTTTGTACGTGGCATTTCGAAACCAAACAACACTCGATACAATAAATTTCAACAAAATACCTCACTTACGCAAATACTCTATTGTTGACGGCCTCCGTCGCCAATTCGCGGCATCTTCACAGGTTCTGTATTATTTAGTGGCCTACCTTACCCAGGGATAGACCAAATAACCCCTCGGAATGCCGTCGCTTTTTTCCACGACTACTTATTCGACGAGTAAACTCGCTTATCTCGCAGCGCTCGCAGCTAACCTCTATATCTAGAGGTCGACCCATCATCCGCAACCTGGTGGACGCACTCGGTGGTTTTTAGTTCAGCCGAGAGAGGTTTCCCAATAGGAACAATAATATAATTACATTAATAGTCCTATTTTCCAATTAAAGATAACATAGCTGGTATACAAGTCATCAATTAAAACAAGGATATACAACAATTATATGTCACACCAAAGGATCACATGCGTACAAAGTAAGATTACAGACATTTGATCGTCATGATAACAGTAAAATAAATAGTTTCTCATGAAGAAATTTTGACAGAGATTTTTAGGTAGTTTTTTCAACATAGGAAATGTTTTCCAAAGGTTTGAGTTATAGACAGAAAAGGATTTAAGTTAATGATTTGTCCGAGATATTTGGCGCATGAGCTATGAGGGTTCAATTACAGAGGGTCTAAAAATAGGGAATGGCATATTAGCAGGCTGGGTTTGTATTGCAAAAAAGGTTAAAGATAAAAGAGCCCGTTAAATATTTCTTCCTAGCAGAGGTCTTAAGCCATTAGTAATTCTTTAGTGTTTCAAGAATTGAAATAATTTATGGTTTATATGGACCTATTTAATTCACCAATTTTCAAGAATGATATCTACTGTATTCCTAATTTTCATTATAAATCAATGCCATTAAGGCCTCTTTACACGATACAATTGTTGGTACAATTTCTTGTATGAACTGAACGAAAATGTATGTCTGAATGGCATTAGAACAGGTTCTATTTTCCGTACAGTCATTCAGACATACACATTAGCGTTCACACAATTTACCGCTTTACACGGTACAATTTCCTCATACAAGCGTTTGTACCGGAAATTGTACAAAAATTGTATCGTGTAAAGCGGCCTTTATGTTACAAAGATGATGCTAAAGGTGATTTTATTACTAATTCATATGACATGGTAATATTCTCACTAACATTAGATTAATAATGTCATTAATACTACTTATAAAAGTTTTCAACTGTGTCCGGTTTTAATTGATAAATCTAACATATTCAGTGGTCTATTTACACCGGACATACTGCCACTTGAACTCTATTGTTCAATTGCTAGATACCAATTTATCACAGTGTGAATGACACTTGACGTTAGTTGATATGTTGAGTGGTCAGAACTGCGGTATTCTAGGTATGCATGTTCAAATTAAAATCAGATTCATACCCGATATTGCCGACTTACCAGTCCAGAATGTTACCAAGTGGATTACCAACGCCGTCTTCACATGATAAAAATGACTCAGAATTTGACGAAAAGAGCGTGATCCTTTGGTCTTAATTATTCCAGTGAGGAAGCCGCTGTTGCTGCTGGAGCAGGTTGTGGATTGGGAGTGAGAGGGTGGTTGCGATCGGTGGGTGGGGATGTTAGGGGATTGAAAGTGCTCCCGTCCCCGTGGAGGAGAATCAGGAGGCGAGGGGGAGGGGGTTGGGGCAAGAGGGTTGGTTGTGCGGCCCTGGCGGTCTTCGGCTCGAGGGTGTTTTCTGAGTATCGGTGGGGAATTCAGGGAGGGAGGGTTAACGTTGCCCCACGAAGGGGTCCTATGGAGAAGGGAGGGGGAGGCTGGCGTGGTTTCTTTTCGGGGGTGGGTGGAAGCGAATGGAGTGCTCTGGGGTGAGGTCGGGGAGGGTTGAATGGGGATTTCTTTCATCCTGTGGATGGGTCGTAGGAATGGGGAAGTGAAAAGTATTCGGGCGGGAGAGGTTGCGTTGCCGCAACAGCAGCTTAATCCGTACTCTACTTAGGGTCCATTTGTTTATTTTAGTTTCTTAACATGTTTTTGTTTCAGGAGTCACACACAGCAAAAGTGTGGAAATTTCTCTTTACTTCTACATCTACATAATACCCGGAAAGCCACCATAAAGGTGTGTGGCAGGGGGTGAATCCTCACCAAACATGCACTACATATCATGCATAAAATACGATTAATATTAATATATTATTCTAAACTTCATTATTTAAAAAATTAAAATGGCAAAGTAAGCATGCAAAAAACATGCTGTTAGTTGGGTTACCTTCAAGTCCTTATACAAACATGGTACTACCTATGCTATGGATTGATTCACTCGCATTGGACATATTTACCGCAATTCATATCCTAAATTGTACGGAGAAAAAAGGACATTTTGAATCTGTTAGTTCGGTAATCAATTTCTCTATTTTTGTAATCATGGTCCAGTCATCATAGTAGGTTGGGGTTCGGAAAATATTTTTAACGTCATCACGGAAAATATTATCTTTTTTATTATTTAAAAGATCAAGTCTAAATTTCAACCTGCGATCTGACAATGATTCCCATTTTAATTCATTTAATAGACTGGAAAGAGTCCCGTCAGATTGCGAGGCAAGACGCTTACGCTGTTGTTTAAGTTATGAGTTCTGTCTCGTTTTGGCTTGTTTTTGTTCGGGAAAAGATCACGAAAACAGAATTTAGTTGTTTTAGCACCCACTTTCGCACACGACGATGAAAGACCTTTGTCACTGTTTGCGAGATGATTTGACCTTTGTGATTTGACGTCTCAAGCATTTAGACAATGGGCCCTCTCTCCTCCCCCCTCCAAAAAAAAACGGGTCTTGAGTCGCGTAAATTTATGTCTAGCAAATGAACTGTAGGGTTCCCGTCGCAAATATGTCCAGTGCAAATAGACCGCTGATTGAGTGTGGCGCAGTCATTTTTTCGTCGCCTTCAACGTCATCCTTCACAATATTTCTTCCCCTCTTTAATTTGTTCTAGACTTCGTTTTTTCGGTGTTCCACCGGCCAATATCATATTGTAACATTTTGACGTTCTTCTTTTATGTTCAATCTAAGGCTTATCTCGTATTAACATCCGTCGGCGAGCATGTTCTCGTCCCATCTTTGATATTTGCGCTCCATATCTTTGATGTCTTGGTGGAACTTTTCACCCTGTTCTTCGCTAAATTTTCGGGGAAAAATTCCATATGGGAGTGAAGAAAATGTATTTCGACACTCATGGAGCAACCCAATGCTTGAAATCTGAATAGCATATTCATAAATATTCCTTTATGCTCAGGATCCTTGTAATTACCCAGAAATTTACTGACGGCATCTTTGGAGGCAACTCAAGCTTCTTTTTCCTTTGTTGTCATGCTAGTCTCAAATTCTTTATCCTTCATAAACTTGCGGATTTCTGGAACAACAAAGATTTCCTCTTTCAACTTGGCTTCGAATAAACCTGGAAATATTTTGCATAGGTATTTGAAACAATCGCCATCTTTTGGAAGAGCCTTGAAAAACTGCTTCATTACTCCTAATTTTATATGCAGATGGGTAACAATTCATTTTTTTGGATAAATTAATCTGTTCCAGTTATATTCTTGGTGCCTGGTTCAAGATTTTGTGTTTTCGGCTATTATTTTTTGACCCAATGTTGAGTCTTATCTAGACTGTCCCACTCATAAATGAAAGATGGGAACTTTGTATATCCGTTATATATTGTTGACCAAGAAGCATGAAGATAGCTATCAAATCGCCGCAAATGGGCCAACCGTAGTCAGTTTATTTTATTTTCTTGAGGACGAGAACCAGGTTTTCATAGCGTTCTTTTACATGCACCGAGTGTCCAACTGGTACAGATGCATCCTGGCTTCCGTGATGAAGGATAGCTTTAAGGCTCCTTTTCTATGAATCTATAACCAGCCTCCATTCATCTTTATCGTCGGTGATATTAAATGTTCTCATCAATCCGTGAGCATCAGAACAATAGACCAGGTTCTCCTCTTCCTCAAAGTACTTAACACATTCCTTTTCTCGATTTCTGTACCGATAAAACGAAGTTTCTTTGGCAAATAATTTTTTCTTTCAATTTGGAGTTCAAAAATTCGGCTGCCTCTTTCGAAATGCCTAAATGTCTAGTCAGATCATTAAGTTCAACCTGAGAGAAGGGCTGAGGTGAATCATCTCCAGAGGGCTTATATTCGGTAGCGGAGCCTTGAACTTCTGGATGTTTTGAGTCTGAAGACTGAAGAGATGACTGGCAATTCAGTTGGAGGCAAAGGCACTGGCACATCAGGTCCACGAGGAATGGGGCGTATGGCCGATTAAATGTTATCAGGATAAGAGATTAGCATTTGATTTTTGCGGTGCCCACGGACATGACAGGAACACAAGTAACAATCATCAGAGTGGTTTTTCGGCCCCCTCCATGTCATAGGAATTCCAAATCGTAAAGCAGTCTTCTTTCCTTTGAGCCATAAGCGTAGGTCATGGAGACACTGTACAAAAACTTTATGTGGAGCCCATGATTTGACCTGGTCGTTGAGTTTCATGCCTAAATACGCAAGATAAAGTGGTCATACATAGCCTGTAATGCTCCTCATGCGATTTTTAATAACACTATACACGCTGCACATGTAACAAAAGTCATCTGGAAAATTTTCACAACGCCGGTGCCGGGTTTTAAACCATCATTTATCAGAGGCTTGAAACATTTGCCCCTCTTTCCAAATACCAGTATGCCCTTAATGACAATTGTCAGTTGTCTCTTCAATCACCAACTGCAACAAAAACCAAGTGGGCCTTTATTTAATGAGGCTAATATGTACTTGCTCCGTCGGCTGGTTTATCCCTTTATTTCCTTCGCGACTAATATACCCTGACGGATGCGAACCAAACAACCTCCCTTGATGGCGAGAATGACTCGAGTTAGTCGGTCACTCCCATTAATGATTACCACCACCTACGGAACAAGTCAAACAGACCGCTTGGTTAATGCAAACACGCGAGACAAATACTCTAGTGTGAGAGTGAAAGGATGCATTAAAAAAAACCCCGACTCTTCCCTTCCTACGACACACACCTGCGTGAGTGGCTCCCGCATTACTTTTTAATTCACAGCGACGACGGGCGAGGAGAGCGAGTTCGTGGCAAGGGAGTAGGAGGTTGCTCAGGGCCGGCGAGCATCAGATGGGGGGAAAGAGGCGACGCCGTCGTATGGGACGGGCACGAGGACACACTAGGGGGGTTGGGGGGACGGCTTTTGGGGAGGAGGGGGTGTGAGAGGAGGGAATGGGGGAGGCGTGGGTGGGCAGAGTGGAAAGAGGGGCGCAGGACGTGTGGGGAGGGAAAATTCGAGAGATTTTGCTGATGGATGCGGTATGACTAAGGGGGAGTGGGGAGACAAGGGGTGAGCTTACGGGGGGTTTTCGGACTGAGAGACTAGCTCGCCAGGGGTGGGTACCGTGAAGGGGCCCTGAAACGAGATGCTTCTTTCGATATTCCTGCTGACTGCTCACTTTCCCCCATTACCACGATCTAATGCCCGGCTGCTATCATCCCTCCCCCCCCCCCTTTCGCCACTCGTCCCGCAACCCCTCCCTATTCGCACTCCGTAAAATCCTTAGGTACCTCTAGAACTCACCCCACATCCTCGCGAACCCCTTCTCATCCCTTGCAGTATGCACCGACGACGACCGAAAACTCCCTTATGAATATCTTTCTCTATCTGATCATCTATTGGGTCCCATGCCCACGCGGCACGTTCCTCGCCGGAGCCGTAAGGGATGGATAGCGGGATCCCCTTGAAGCGTTCTCTATTTCATTTAATTTTTTTTTACCGTCCCCGGGAGTTGATCTGTTCGTTCACCCTCTCCAGGCGTTCGTCGCCCGGGAAGTTCGGCGTTCATTCGTCCCTCGCTGTCGTTCTCCTTTTTTTTGCTGAAAGGTTTGATTTTATTTCCCCGCTCTCTCCCTTCCGCCCTCTCCGTTTCTCGCACGCTGTAGCAATCTGATTGGGACCGAATCAGGGTGTATGGGGGGGAATGGGACCAGGGTTTCCCGAGCTCAGACGGGGGTAGAGAGATCTCGACGTGAGTCGTCAGGAGTTTGTCATTTATTCCCTTGGGATCCATTTCTTTGGTGATTTGGTGAGCACCTGCTACAAGTGATAATGTCAAGTATATTATGAACCATTAGGAATCACTACACAAGTCCACCGTGGAAGCCAGCTCAGTAAATCGCCAGGGAGTGATCATGGCGCAGCCTAACTGATAAAAAGATTCGTAGGAACATTGCGCCCTGCGTATCAGTTTGGGCTTCTTCACTCGGAAGCATTCGGAGAAAAGAAGTTGAAGTCACTTGAATAAGAATAGGGCTCTTCTCAATTGCACATGACTACCTATTTACAGAAGAAAAGTCTCCTCCTAAATGTGACAGTGACGAGGAGCCTCAAAGTGTCCGACACATCAGCACGAGTGTTAGAGATTTCCGGCAGCGCGAGAAAAACTCCGTATTATGGGAGATATTAAACATATTTTAAATAATGACGTGGAAAAAATTAAGAAAATAATTGTTTTTAAAGGAAACTGACGTAACTGACCGCATATAGGATCCGTCACTGCTCGTTTAAGCGATCCGGGATGGAATCTATGAGAATACCAGTAGGATATTAGTTGTAGTGGTGCGAAAATACTCCGGATGTAAATGCACCCTTAGTATTTAATTAATACTCGTTCTACTACCAATTTCCAGATTTCGAATCGTCTGCAAAGGCCATTAAAAAAACCTCTGAGCTCGGTACCAAAAATCGAACTAAATTCAGCATGCTCTGACTCATATCATGTAGAAGGATCAAAGAATTGGATAAATGCGTCGTATATTTGATTTTCAATTCTGAAAATAGAAATAAATATAAGATAAAGTACTTGCCTGAAGATAACGCCTATGCGTTGAAACTAGTCGTATATAAATCATCAATCATCAAATCCTAGGATTGGGTTGACGCAGCTTTCTACTCGATTCTTCTATTGGCCAACCTTTTCATTGTGACGTAATTCTTCTCTTTAACATCCCGTATATAAATAAGTTTATTAAAATATGCATAGTTTGTTTCTTCATTTTATAAGTATGATACTTATTTTTAAAGTTTTTTCTTGTTTTTTTTATACTAAGTAGATTTTTTTTCTCGTTTTTATTCTTCATTAAAGATATGCTTTACCCGTGGATACATGAAAAACAAGATCGATGCTCAAATAAAGATAACAAAAGTGATCCATGGGTGTTTGGCCACTGCATTTGAAGCGATACAATTTAAGATAATTATGTTTTAAATGCAGCGGGAGGTGCATCGTTCATTCTGCCTGCGTGTTGCGTGCGACGGGCCGCTGACTAGTCTCTACGGGATTCGCACGCGTGGAGTTTTGCGGTGCGGTGAAAAACTCTTTTCGTGCACCTCTTATTGTTTTACCACGCGATTCGCGTGTCTTTTGTCCCATCTCCTTTCATACCGGGGGATACGCATGGAGGCGAGTCTGGAGTAGATCGATTAAAGGAGAAGCCTTTAATCGATAGCTTTCCTCGTTGCGTTGTTGCTCGCCAGGCTTTTTTCCCTCTCTTACAATTAACTCCCTCTTGAAGGAGGGTGGAATGGGGCGTCGAGTTTTTCTACATGGCGAGCTTGGACGCCCTCCTTTTGAATGCGGAGGATAGACCCATGGAGCAAATTTTCGCCATATTAGGAAATAAGTGGTATTGTGAATGAAGGACGCAGTTATAATTGACCTATATAAATTCCTAAAATACATTCACCTTCACCATATAATTGCACATATTAGGTTAAAACTAATTAATGAAACAAACGGAGATGAAATTAAGATGTTGGATTTTTTAGGAGTTAAGTATATGTGCATGAAATACTAATATAGATAATGAATGCTTGTAGTACATCTCAAATTTTTCGCATCTTGGATGAAAGGGAGAATTTTTAGCGTGCGTCCTACATGATATTCATCGAAATGTATCCAAGAGTAGGAAGTATAAGTAAACTTTTGTGCGCAGTGCATATTTGGTGACAACACACTGTCGAGGTGGCTTGCTGTTTAGTCAGTAGATATAGATATAGAAAGTGTCGTCGGAAAACTTGCTTTTGCGGAATTTTGGATAGGGTGCAATTCTGGTTAGCATCATCAATCCCAAAATTAAAATAAGGAGGTATAACAATCCTGAGATTGGTTAACTACAGCCATTAATATTTCCCAATCCATGCCAGCTCTTGCCAATATCCCTCTTGGTTTTTCCTAGGTATTTGTGCCTTTGTCTTCTTCGTAGAGGTCGATTTTTTCCTCCTACTATATTATTTTATCTATATAATATCCTAACAAATCACCTCGAAGTTGCATGGTAGGGGATAAATCATCACCACACATGGACTACCCATCATGAATATCCTAACAAATCACCTCCAAGTTGTATGATAGGGGATGAATCATCACCACACGGACTACCCATCATGCTTAAAGATAATTATTAGCAATATTTTAGTTTAATTATAACAGTTAAATAATTAAAAAGCAAAGTAAGTAGGTATAAACGTGTAATTATCGATGAAATTGTGTTTACATATTTCCATATATTCACAGCAATTTATATGCCTAATTCTACGAAGACAAAAATATATCTTAAATATGCAAGTAGGCAATAAATTTCCCGAATGCTTATGGTCCAGTCTACCATAGTATGCTTGAGTTAGCAAAATATTTTTAACGCCATCAGTAAAGACATTACCTTGGAATTTATCTAAGAGATTAAGTCTATGTTTTAACCTAATGTTTCCCATTTAAGCTCTTCTAATAGACTGGTTATACTTATGTGGTTATCATATCGTGCCTTTACAAATCTTACCAATCTACACTTCACACATTCCAGTAAAAAAGTTCATTTCTTGGCTTTCGATATATCAATTAAAATTTAGATTGTCAATTATGTTGCGTCTCTCAATGTACCGATCCATCGTGTTCTTCGTTCCCGTATACTGCTTCATAAAGTCCTTTCTTCAGCTCTTTTAAACAGATACTTGAGGGAGTAAACTTTTGTGGACTTTTACCCATTCCATCCGTTTGATCTTCAGCATCCTTTCCAGCACTAGGTTTCGGAGTCTTCCTGTCTTTTCTGGTCCGCTTTTCCATTAGACCACGCTTCCGATCCGTAGATTGTCACTCTCCACACGAAAATTCTTAAATATCGATTCCTAGTTCCATTGCATCTACATATATATTTATATTTTACCATGCAATCCGTCATAAGCACTTGTGGCAGGGTGGGAGTCTGACTTAAAATATTCAGATTGCCAAGAAAAAAGGACAACTCTTCTTACCCGGCTCGACCTCCAACATTATTTGGGAAAAATTAAAATATGTCACAGATGTGTAGGTAAGTTGTACATTGAGCCCTTTGAATTTTAAGGGAGTTTTAACTGTTGCAGTTTATAAAAAAACTATCCGTGTTTTAGCGTCGCTTTCGGTAAACTTTTTCCTATTATGTACCTACTACTCTTGCCTCTTTAACATCATGCTGACCTTTTGTTCCTGATACTCGTTGCAATCCACCTATGTCATTGTTAAAACAGGAGCCCATGTTTAAGGAGCACTGCTGGTGTAGTGGTATCATGCAAGATTCCCATTCTTGTGACCCGGGTTCGATTCCCGGGCAGTGCAATTTTTTTCCAGCAGTAGGTGTATGTGTTATCTTTCATCAAATGTCTAGCTTTTAATTTGATCCAATATTTCCCATTTGTTTTAATAATAGGTAATTTTTTATGCTTTTTTTATAGGTTCACAAATCCGTTGATACGTTTATCTGTTTTTTTAAGTAATATAGCTCGTTCTGAAGAAGGCCTTACAAAGTATCAGTAGCTTCGTTCCTCAGATACTCATTGCAATATTTTTCATCTTCAGTATTTCAATCCTAGGATTGGTTTACTGCAGCCCTCCATTCTGCCCTATTCAGTGTTAATTATCTCACGCCCTGGTATGTTTTCTCTTTCACATCCTACTTTATTTGCCCTATATCCTGGTCCCTTGGTCTTCCTCGCGGGACCTTCCCTTCAATTTCCCCGTGTATTTTATTTCTATCTAATTCGTTGTTCCTCAAGGTATGTCCAATCCATCTGGTTCTTTTTTGCCGTAGGGGTTTCCACATTGTCCTTTCTTTATCTGGTCATCTGTACACCACTTCCTTCCTCACTTCATCTGTCCATTTAATCTTCAGCATCATGTTTCGAAGGCTTCATTTCTTCGTTGGTCTATTTTCCCGATTTTCAATGTCTCTGATCCATAAAGTGCCACGCTCCATACCAATGTTTTGATGAAGTACTTCCTTGTTTGCAGCCGTAGGTTCTTTGAACATAGCAGTTGTCTCTTCTTCATAAACGCCTCCTTAGCTTGTGCTATTCTTCGCTTGATGTCCGTCGAGCTTCTTCCATCCCAAGTTATAGTGCTGCCGAGGTAGGTGAAGTTCTCCACTTGTTCCAATTTCACTCCTCGAATTGTTTTTGCCCTATAATTCTCTCTTCCGCACACTAGGATTTTAGTTTTCTTCTTGTTGATACTCATATTTTATTCTTGAAGTACTTGGTTCATTGTGGTCAGGGATGCTTGCAGGTCCTCTCGACTTTCTGCTACCACTGCGATGTCATCAGCAGACCTTAGCATGTTTATTTCTTCGCCATTCACCTTTATGCCCTTGTTACCAATTTCCTGTGTGTCTCTTATTGCTTCTTCCAGGTATATATTGAATATCGCTGGGGAGAGGTTGCATCCTTGTCTGACTCCTTTATTTATTTTGGCTTCTATCTTCCTTTCGTCTTTCATTCACATTGTGAGCATTTGTCTTTTATTCGAATATTTTTATTGCACAAAAATTATTTTTAAAACGCATCGTCTGGGATTATACAAAAATATTATTTTAGAATTGTTATGAATGAGATTACCGAGATTACTAGGCAAGTAAAAAATATTCTGCATCCTGCTTTTATTTAGATACTCTAGCTACAATTTAGTAACTCTTTTATTTAGGTTGAAGTTAATGACATGCGCCCTTAAAGAGTCCGTTCACTCTTTTCAAAACGAAGATTGTAAATCTTTACATGAATTTCAGCCATTGCCGGAATAAACATCATCTCTAGTTATCAACCCTAATATTTCTTTGGCTTAGCTCTAAATTTGATTTTTATATCTGCTAACCTCTTCATCATACTAATATATAAAAATGTAGTGGTGTCAGTCTGTCTGCCAGTTTAATGTTCGTTACGATTCCCCGCAAAAACTACTAAACCGATTGAGCTAAAATTTTGTAGGATTCTAGCGTATACACTAGAAGTTGCTATAAGCTATATAAAAAACGGCTCAGGGCCCGGGTTTGATTCCTGGCGCCAATCATCTATTTGCATTGGTTTAAATGGACTTTTTCAATTTATGGTAGCGCAAGAGTTTTTTCCTTCGCTCAGTAAAACAACTAAATATTCATCGTTTTCTTTCATTCTTTCTGTATTTAATGGAAAAATATTTAAACTTTCTTACTCTTTTAACCGATTTACTCTTTGTTCTCGATATTTCAGGGGAATGTGTACTTTACGTTGAAATTTACTGTTATTTTCGGTTCTTTTCCGAGCGTTGCTAAGGCCATTGCTATTGTCGTCTCCGAAATGAAAACATCGAGTTCGTCCTAGAGGGATGCCGTAAACGGCATTGAGCTTTTCATGAGGATAGAGGATGGTACTGAAGGCATTATAGGCTATTCGTGAAGCAATGTCAGCCATATTTTCCACACAAAGATGTGTGCTGATTGCTAGCGCTACTCACGTATTTTAAGGTCTGCATTTGGTCCAAATTAGGTTATTTAAATGAATTACTTCAGTTATGTTCAAATTATGAATGTTTTTTTATTTCTTTACGGGTTTGTGCATATGAACGATTTCAAAATCGTCGTCGATTGAAATAGCTTGAGATATGAGATAGCTTATCACAAACCAGGGAATAAAATTCAAATCCCAATGTAACATAATATCTCATAACGTATCCTTGGGATGTCCATTGCTGCCATTGCCATGATGCTAAAAAGTTCGTCCGAAATAGATGTCGTAAACTGCATTGATCTTTTCGTGAAGATATTGAAAGGTATTAAAAAAAGGTATCGCAGCTGATTCTTGAATCTGCATCGGCTATTCCATTCGGCAAAATCATACGGGCCAACTTTTTGTATTACTCCCAGATTAAGTAGGTAGGTGTTCATTCGGTAAATCTAAAAGTATTTAAATGAAAGTTTCTGTGAGGCTCAAAAAGTGAATACTTTATAGATTCATACCGTATTCCGAAACGGATCGCTTTCAAAATTTTTGTATTTTGAGACAAAATAACGTGATAAGAAACTTAAATAAAGTCTAATCAAAATGAGGAGTAGCAAGATGAAAAAAATCTAATATAGCGATACATAAAATGTGCCGTAAAAGTTGTGAACATAGATAACTGAACGACAAGTACCTGATTTCATCATCATCATCGGTGAACAATCCTAGAATTGGTTTGACGCAGCTCTCCACTCTATTCTTCTATCGGCCAACCTCTTCATATTAACATAATTCCTCTCTTTTACATCCTGCACAACCTGTTCCATATATATAACGTAACAGTCCTCCCTTTTCCATTCTTCTAAATCTGTACTAGGTTATAAGAAAAGAATTTAATCTAATTGGAATAAAAGGCATTGATACGTATCCGTAGGAAGTTCATTGACGCCACTGTCATGAATTTGGGGAATTGAGACAGACATAACACACATGAAAGGCCAGAGAAAAAAATATTTGCCAATGAGGTTGGTCCTACCATTCCCAACAACCCGAACCTCATTGCCAACAATAGACAGACATTCGTATTTCTTGGTTGAAACTTTCGCGGGTCATTATAGCTGCATATATTCGTTGTTAGGGTCTGGAGCATAACGGATAGAATAGTAAACATCCTCCGCAAGCATGAAATCAAAACTGTGCTCAAGCCACATTTGAAAATTAGAAACTGTCTGAGGAGTGTGAAGGACGCAACACCATTTCAAGTGGAAGGAGTGTATGAGATACCATGCCAAATTTGCGAGAAGAAATATATCGGCAAAACCGGACGCTCCGTTAAAACCCGCTTAGTAGAACACCAGCGAGCTATTCGACTGGGACAACCCTTAAAATCAGCAGTAGCTGAATATGCAGCCTCTGGACACGCGATTGACCTCAAACAAACAAAGATAATTGCAAAGGTGAAAAACTTCAAGTCCCGGCTGATCCGCGAAGCTTTGGAGATAAAATGCAAGTAAAATTACAGTAGGGACTGTGGCCTCCAAATCAGTCTCACGTGGGACCCTGCTTTGAACCTAAATAAAAATGCTATGACTACTCCCTCCACTCCTCCCCTTCCCATCCTTTTACCTCAATGAAACCACTATATAAACTCCAGCAACTCGACAGATACTTCATTTCCTTTGATAAAGTGACCAGCAACGGCAACGAAACGTTAAGTATCACACCTGGTAAAATACGCGGGGTACACTGGAACAACGAACGTATACAGACATTCGCATGTACTCCCCCTTCCAACCTCCTTTGTTTCTTCCATCCTGAAAGTTTCTAAATAATACACTTATTTTTGTAAAGGCCCAGGTATGAATCCAGGCAGTAATTATAGGTTTACATTGGTTTAAATTATATTAATGGTTCCAATACTGACTTGCAGCCATAGCATACACAGGTTTGGTTTCGCCCCTTCATGAAAGATACTTAAATTTCTTAATACAATTTGTATTTATTATATTTCTCCCTCCCGTTGATATTCAACGGGCACCTTCAGCTAGTGTTTACATAAATCTTCTTTTATGCATCCTTTACTCGTTCCATATCATTATTTATTTAGCAGGTTACCCTTTGTTTTTGTCAAGTATATTTTATTATAGTTTTGCCGGCCTTAGTGGCGACAGTGTAAAGTTCTCACCCGCTGTTCCTGGGATCGCGGGTTTGAGCCATGCCTGGGTCGGATTTTCGTTGCATTGGGCATTACTGTATTTTGTGTATTTCTTTGTTACTGGTTTTTAGTTCCCGACGCAGAGGCCACCTGTGCTTTTCCAGTTTCACGAAAAAAGAATAAAATAGATACATTCAAAGCGAAATATACGTTGAAATCGATTTTATAAAGAATGTGATGTAAATACACTACTTATGTCAGTCATTGATCCTAAAAGAGTTAAAAGCAGCTCTCCTCTCAACTCCTTTGGCACCAGACCTCTTATTGTTGATTCAACTCTTCTCTTTTGCATCCCTCACTACATCACTTCGTTCTCCACGTGTATCATATGAGGTGTCCCATTGGCATTCTTCCCTTTCTCTTTCCTGAACTCGAATGATTTGCTGAGACCATCGTGTCTTACTACGTGGTCGATCGGGTTCTTTTTTTTTAAGGTTTTCGCCCACTCTTCGTAAAACCCCATCGTTTGCCATTCGATCATTCGGTATATCTTTACCATGTTTTTTTTTTACAAAGCCTCATACGTCGCGGACTTTTGTCGCCATTTTGTCCTTTTGGTATCCTATTCGAACTCCTTGCGGGAGGAAGGTTCCGGTGTCTTGATGAACAAGCGTGATGCGGCGCGGAATTTGAGGAAAAGACCGCGCAAGAGTTAATATTTTAGGATGAGGCCGGTGGAATTTCGTCCGTGGAAGTCTCATTTAATTGAATAGTTTTGTTAATTAAAGTTCTCCGCAGGATAAAAAAAAATCTGGGAAGTCTTCTTCGTGGAGGCTGAAGGAAAAAAAATAGCCACCCTTCATTTCCAACCTTATTAAAGTTTAAATCTTTGTGAGCGGGGTCAAATATTTGAAATCCTCAATCGTTGACTCTTATTATGAGCTGTAGTTCGACGCAAAAGCGTCTTGGAATCTCCCGCTACCCATAATGAACAGCCTAACGGGAAGGAAGAACGTTTTCTTTGCTGTGATGAAGTTGGCCGCGATGGCGGGTTGCGAGGAGAACGAATCTCCCCTGTGGTGACTTTGCATCTGTGTTTTTTTATCTTCCAGTGAAGTCTTAACGAGAGTATTAAGAATGCCACAAATATTTCCTATTTATAGTTAAATAAACCGATGGTCAGTTTTCCCTTCATAATACCATCTAAAAAATATACTTATATCCTATATCATTAATGGGATGTATTTCACGAACTGACCTCTTAAAATTGCTCAAAATAAATCTAAAAATACAGCTTTTAAATCACTACAATGATCTTATTCTCGCAAGTGCATTGACCTGTGACAATGTGGCGTGAAAAAAAGTATGATGGTTTTATTTTATCATCAACAATATCCTAAATTTTCATCCTGCGATGCCTGATGTAATTTTTTGCGTTAGTTTTCTCTATCTAATTTTATTTCGCCTGAGTCGTCGGTTCACTGATTGCTTTGATGGCTGTTGCTTAGAATTCTCTCCGTCAATTCAGCTAGATTAATGCTTTAATTATTACTCTCGACGGTCATATCGCTTTGCCAAACGCGGCCTGTTCCGAGACTACATCGGGTCTAGCGTTATTTACTTCGAAGAGCTGCTTTGGATAACTGAACTTGGCAGAAATTAAATTCTGTAACACGGAGCGCGCCCAGCTTTCGCGAGCGTACTAAATTGCGTCCCGAATGCGCGGCTGGTCTTAAAAAATATCTCAATTATATGGCGGAGAGAATATGAACTTGGGTCTTTCATGGTATTGACCTTGACCTTTTGGCAATGACCTTGCCTTGGTCTCGGGAAAGAAAGCCAATGGAGAAACTGCGCCCGAGGATTTAATTCTCCGGAAGCGAAACTTCACGAACCAACATTAAGGCGATCTACAGGCTTTGGGAAAAAACCTTCGCTTCTTTTGCTTTTGCTGAAGGCGGTATCGTCTCATTCCTAGTCATCAAACGTCGGTAGAATAAGCTCTCGGGAAATGGAACACGGCTTTCCCTCTGAATCTGGAAATAATATCACATAAAAATAATTAATTGCACATCATGGCGGACGTTATCTTGTCGAAAATCCTTCATAAACTTCAAATGATAACTGGGGCTTAAAATGAATACCGTCCTTACGGTTGTAATCCACAGCAATACACGATCAGGGTTCTTAATATCGGCGGCACGAATCAAATGAGTTTCTCAAAACGCACCCATATTATTGGAGAGCAAATAATATTTACTATAATGCGGTGCACTAGCATTAACTAAGACTTGGGTTTCGGTGATCTCAAGTAACTGAGATATCTCTTTTTATCTCTCTCTCTCGTTTCCTATTTCCCTATTTATTCTATAACTACCCCTTCCTGTTATCGATACGTATCATATCTCTTCGCATGAATATATTTTCTGATAGCTCTCTCATTGCTCTGTGACCGAAACCACGACTCTTTTTAATAACATTAAACTCTGTGGGAAAGTGCAATCAACACTTGCTGTCTACGTACGTCTAGAATGCGTTTGGAAATGCTGGTTTTGTGTATATTCCGTTGACACTAGCCTACTCTCAACAAAAGGTGCCAACGGGCCTGCGGTCATCCGAAGGGCGGAGTACTGATCTCCAGTCCTGAGGTTTAACACTGAAAAACTTAAGCCACTGTTGGGATTGTAATTCGGACTCTCGGGAAGTTACCACACTAAAGTGGTCCTTTATAGGGGTTTCATGAGCTCCATCCTCACAACCAGACTAACGTTCGGATTGAGCACAGCAGCAATCCATCTCTTAAAAATACAGGTAATTCAATTATAACCACTAGAAAGGAAATATTTAGATAAATTATAATCGTTAAAATGTTATATTAGTCCAATATTTACCTTATTTAACTCTAAAATTCCTCTTAAATGCATTAAATGAGATAATGAACCTATTCACCTTCTTTGATTTCTTATTTGTAAATAATAACCATTATACAACAAATTTAAATATATTTCTACCCGTAGGTATAAATATTTTTACGCAACGATATATTGATTCACCAGTTAAAATATCCATATTAATTTTGTTAAACCCATATTTTGAAGACATTAGATACAATTAAAAGCTCCAAATAAAATCAAGACAACGATATGCATCTTCTTAAAAATTTATCATCTCGCATAATTCAGGACCCAGCTGTGAGGAAGCAAGAATAAGGAAAGGAGTGAGACAAGGCTGTGCACTGTCTCCCGTAATTGTGAACATCCACGGAGAAACAATCAGTATGCTAGGATTCGCTGATGACATAGCTCTCATAGCAGAGACAGAGAAAGAGGTGAATAGGATGCTAACAACAATGGAAAGGACAATGGCCAGTTATCATCTGAAGATCAATAAGAAGAAAATTAAGATATTGGTCTGCAGCAAGAGAGAGGAGGACAAAACCAACATTATACTAAGAAAACAGAAACTGGAAGAGGTGAAAGGTTCGGTTACTTGGGAAGCAGAGTAACCGACGATGGACGAAGCAAGAAAGAAATTGTGAGTAGAATAGCCCAGGCGAAGAGGGAATTCTATCCAAAGAAGAATCTACTTACACCTAGAAATACAAGCTTGGAAGTAAGGAAGCAATTTATCAAAACGTACCTATAGCTGGAGCATATTTCTTTACGGCAGTGAGGCATGGACGATGATAGCAGCGGAGAAGAAAAGGGTGGAAGCATTCGAAATATGGTGCTATCGAATAATGATGAAGATAAAATGGATCGACTGAGTGACAAATGAAGAAGTCCTAAGAAGAGTGGGAGAAAAGAGAAGTCTGCTGAAAACTATAAAAAGAAGACGAGACAATTTAATCGGCCATATCTTAAGACACGATGCCCTGATGAAGACAATCGTCGAAGGAAAAGTGAACGGGAAAAATGGAAGAGTTACAAAGAACAGGTCGTAAAGGACGTGAAAGAGAGGAACTACGTTGATATGAAGAGGTTGGCCGATAGAAGAATCGAGTGGAGGGCTTCGTCAAACCAATTCTAGGTTGGTTGACCCTTGATGATGACAACTCAGGAGATCACATCCGCATTACAAAGTATAGAATAGAACGCCGAGTAAAAATTAAACTTCTCCTTGAGTTAATGCATAAGATTGTTGTCTGCAGCATAAAAAATGTGAATCAAAACTTCTTGGAAGCAGAGCAATGAAATAAATATAGTTTTCATTGTTGAATTTTGTGCGAGGGAGTAGCCAAATAAATGTTTATAGTTAGATAAAAAATTATGGAAAAACAGAGGCAAGACACTTATACCTTAGTTTCCTTGAATTAGGATTATCGAAAACGTCTTTACATGAATTTTAGCTGTCTTATTCCGTAGCCAACCATGGCTACCTTGATGATGATCTGGTTCCTGAAAAGTCATTCACACATTGTGTTTAGCTGTAGTTACATTTCTGAAGAGATGCCTCATGTACTTGAATGGAAGATATCGGACTAATTGCTGATTGCTACATGAGCTACAGTATAGATCAATTTTTAAATGTAAAAATGTTGAAGTATACGAATTTGAAGGAGGTTGTCGATAGAAGAATCGAGTGGAGAGCTACGTGGCACCAATCTAAGAATTGTTGACTGATGAAAATGATGTGGTGGCTATAACATGGGTCCCATCCTGAGGGTTTTGGTTCGAATCCCGGCAGTAGCAGAGATATTTCATTGGTCTACGGGCTTGAGTGTTGTGTGGAGAGCACTTCGAGCGCACCACTCTGTCCGTCGGATGGGACGTTTAGCCACGGACACCTCGGCCCTTTCCATTGAAGCAGACTAATGCTGACACAGGGTTTCTCTCCACCCTCCCTCCGTTACCTGAAAAGGCCACCCTGGCGAAAATACAAACGGTAATAGAGAGTTTCTAAACATTCAGTTCCACGTTTCTCAACACTGCGTTTCACTGCATTACGCTCTACAAGGGCGTTTCAGAGTGCAATTGTGAACATGTTTGAGGGTTTAGCTACGCTCATTAAGGTGTTGATGAGTGCTCCGAGAGCGTTGAAGGCCGTATTGGCCGTGGTGGAGAGAGCTTTCTTTTACACTCCGAAACGCTCAAGGTACAGCGATGAAAGTGTTGTGGGTGTGTGTCTGAGCGCTTATGAACGCTTTCCTGTCCGATGGACGAGTGCTTATAAGCGCTTTAGATACATTCATATGAGCGTCCAAAGCCATGCGTCTACTTCCTCCCGCTCGCCTCACTCCCCTTGTTGATGGAAACGCCGAATTAAATGTAAGCGCACAGAAAATAAACAACTAAATAAATTCTGAATATCGAGAACCGATTAGCCTTGTATTACCATAAGCTCCATGACAGGACAAGATTCGTATCGATATGACCACGCAGTACTGAGAAAAAGTTGTTTCACAAAATGTACAAGAACAATTTTATTTACACTTTGATTATCTTAAAACTTTGTACATACCTTAACAACAAGTTCCTTTATGTTGTTTTAAAGTTTGGTTACAATCCAATAAATACTTTAAAAGTTATGAATTTTTAAAGTGAGCATTCCGTTTAAAACGGTGAAAAAACCGGCACTTTTTTTGTTTCACAGACAATAAAATTTTAACAAGTTAAAATAAAAATTTTCACTTTCCACAGTTAAACGCAGAATTAAATTTGCTAATTTTTGATGTAATTTGTTTTCATGTGGGACTACGGGTACAACTGTCATTGACTTGTAAACTCGAGTGTCATGACTTTTTTCCACGACAGTAGAATTTACGTAGCAGGGGCCGCCTTTAACCCTCATACGGATTCATGAATTTTGTTACGCAAACGGATTCCCGGCGCCGCTTGGTCACCATCATGGAAAAATTCGGTTTTTGTGATCAAAAAACGTCTATTACTTGTACGATGTATGCTTATTTAACATTTATTGAAATTAAAAGACATCTTAAGGAGGAATATAGGACAAAAACAAGAAAAGAACAAAGGTAAAATATTTACAAAGATACATACAAAAATATAGATAAAAGAAGCTATCAATATAATTCATAAAGTATGTACATAGCCGTCTTCACCGTTTAGCTGCAGGTCCGGCACCATTGTAGCCATGGGACCCGAGACCGGGGGGGTAGTACCAAAGACTGTCCCCTGATCCGAGTGCACAGGCTGAGGAAGTGGGTTTGGTGGAGGGGGAGGGAGGTGAAGGTGCTGCGGTCCATTAAGATTTAGGCACCTATCGCCTAAATCTGAAGGGAGCTTCCCCACATTTTCTTCAATCTGTGCACTAGAGTAGGTCCCGAGCCGCACGTGCCACTCTCGGTATTCCGGTAGAAGAAAAAAGAGACATTAAAATCTCAAAGCTAAACAGAATCAATAATACCAACACAGTCACCATTTATAAGGTGATACATACCTTTAGCGCTAATAAGGAACTGGCGCCCGAACGCCTTGTTCCCGCTGTCCCTTATTACTTCACAGCGCATTATTCGCGCCTCCTCGCCGTAGACCCCCTCTAGGAGTGACATCTGCCACTTCCGGGGGTCCTGCGTCTTTTTCATAACCCTATAGAGGCTCTCCCATATTAGGATGGAGACATCCTGTATTTGAATCTGGGGAGCAAATATATTCCAATGAGTGACAAAATAATAACGAGGACCTAAATGCAATCCTTTTAAAGGAGATATTCTAATCAGCTTACCTTCTTATCAGTCACGGTACAGGAGGCGGAGGACACGCCACTGGTGCTACTCCCTCCCTGGCCGAAACTGCCTTTGCCTGTGGACAGAATATAAACATGTTACGAGGCAAGACAAAAAGAGCTTTGGGACAGTGGTGTGTTTGCAAGAAATCTAACCCCTTAACAATACAGGGGAGACATGAGGTACTTCTGACATTTCAAATTAAAAGCCTCTGAATATGTTGACTCTCAAAATGTTCTTCTCTTGCCATTCTCTATGAAGAGCAACAGCTTCATGGAGAAGAATTCCTTATTATCATCGAGTCAACCTGCTACTTTGACCACTCATGCATCAACTTATTAGAAGTTGGTATGAAAGGAGTCATTTACAAAAATAATAATTCTGTCTCAAGTTGAAATTAAATACAGAGTTGAAATGAAAAACATAAAATGAATCAATAAACATTAAATTAAAAACATAATACATAGTGCCAAAATACTGGATCATATCTTTTGACGTTTTGGTATAGCTAAATTTTGGCTGCAGAGTTCATGCACAACAAGTTGAGCGACAGATTATAGCACATCCATGAATGCATTCGAAGCTAAAAGTTTAAATATCATTAACATGAAAAGTTATATCTTTCCTCACCAACATCATAATTCCACCACCTCTTCCATTATTCCTAGTTTTACAGAATTGATTATAACCATCAAAATTATACATAAACTTCCTGAGATGTAATACTTATCTCAGCCACAACCAAAATATAAACCTTTATTACCTGTAATAAACGTTTAAAAAGATAGTCTAAACTATCCCATTGCTTTCTCAATGATCTAACATTAGAGAAAATTATTGTGTCAGAAACTTTAGTTCTACCAGTTTCAACATCTTTTAGGTTTTCAAAAACATTAACAATAACTTTTTCATCCTTAATAATATTGTATACATCCATAGCTTAATCTCTTTCTTGCAAACTACATAGAATACAGTGATGTTACTGTTATTAAAGTCTATGTAATGCATTCTCATTAATAACTCTTATGGCAGTAGCATTATAGTCTTTTTTACAAATATATTTCCTTCTATAAACCAGACATATTTATAGGCACTGTGGACATGTATTTTTAGTTTTCCATGAAAGATCCCTGAAAAACCAGGTTAAGTGGTCATTGACAAATTTAGTACTATTCTTATGAACACCACTCAATTCACCAGATCTTAGTATCTTCTTTTTGCTGATCCATTCATTTTTGAGAGACATGGAATGGAATCGAACAATAACTTTCAGTTTTCTATCTTTTTTCTTTGGATTAATAACATAACAATCGTCAATATCTCTTACAGCCATATCCTTAATATTTAACTCTACTCCTAGGTGACCCACAACTTTCTTAATCTCAGCAATATCTTTGTCTAGAACATTCAATCCCACAATCTCTTTATTTTTCTCTAAGATTGAGCAAGTTCACATCGCTCAATATTTAGTGATGAGATCCCAAGTTGAACAAATTAGAGCGATCTGGTATGGACACTAAATTATGAAGCTTGAAATAAGCGACTGTGGGATGTGTGCTGAAGATGTATCAGAATCACTTTATGAAATTTACATGCTTTATAAAATTAATATGCTAGCACTCATGGAATCAAGACTGATAATTGTTTATGTACCTATTTAAATATAGGATAGCACTCTTAATTTTATCATTCTGACCATATCTCTCAGTCTTTGGCACAAAGACGAAATAAAATTTGGCACCTAAACCTAATTCTGACTTCTTTTCATGCAAACAACTATTTTATGCTTTTAACTTCATTACAGCGAAAGCATTACTGAATAGGTATTTTGATTCACTACTATTCTCGTAATCTAAAGATCATCACTCTTACTTACTCGATCTTTTTTCCTCTTCATCACAACACTCTGCTCATGACTGGATAACTCAGCAGCAGACGGTGGAGCCTCCACAGGCGATGGGACATTGGGCCATTTTAGCCTGTTTCCTTTACCCTTTGCCTCTCCGGGTTTTAGTACTTCTTCAGTTTCTAAACCAGACCAAATTAGTGTTATGTACCCATAATTAACATGAAAGAATCTCGTAAGAGCAGACAGAGACTTGAAATAAGAATAGGTTGAGATAAAAGAAAAACAAAGGCAAAGATATACTGCTTAACTGTGCAGTGGATACTGTAATGCATCATTAAAGTATGTGGGAAGTACTTCTTCAGTTTCTAAACGAGACCAAATTTGTGTTATGTACCCATAATTAACATGAAAGAATCTCGTAAGAGCAGACAGAGACTTGAAATAAGAATAGGTTGAGATAAAAGAAAAACAAAGGCAAGGATATACTGCTTAACTGTGCAATGGATACTGTAATGCATCATTAAAGTATGCACTCCGATAAATTTTGAAAGTAAGTGATCAGACTATGAATGATATGCTAACGATCAAATTAACGAATGGGTCACTATGGGTGGAAAATTGGGAAACCTCGACTGAAAATACCTAAGTAAAATTGCAAATTTTAAGATCATAACCTGAGATTTGTATGACTTACCTGCTAGTTTCCCTATTAGGGCATGCCATGTGGTTTCAACGCCATCCATTGTGTCTTGGCTGCTTAATGCTACGTACCATTCATGGGGATTAAAGTCTTCTAGGCTTGAGGGATTAAAAACTTTTCTTGCCTTTCTTTACGTGCTGAGTGAAAAGCTTGGTAACTGGCAAGTCTTCCTCGCCTTGATCATTGGCATATATCACATGGGCCCACCAAGTAGTCAAATCACTATTTACAGCTTCACTTCCAATAATATTTTCCATTTTATAATAAACAAAAAAATTTAGATTAAAGAATAAATAAATAACGTGTGACGGGTGACGGGCAACGTGTGCGACGCGCTTTTGTTTTCAGAAGTAACAATGAAATGATGCAACATGCAAACCAAAGCCATATAAGGCGCTTATGGGCGTTTCGTACAGTGTTTAAGCTACGCTCTCTTCGGTGCTGCAAGGCGCAAAAGGGTGCTCATAGAGCGTCCTGCAAAAGACGCTTATGGGCGTTTCGTACAGCGTTTTCACAACACTCTTTTGAGCGATAAGGGGTGTTTAAATGAGCGCATTGAGAAAAGGCGCTCTTTAAACGCTTAGCATACGGGGAAGTACATTTAAGAACGCTCAAAAACACTTATATACGGGATTAATCACCCAGTTACCGTTTGTATTTTCGCCAGGGCATACCAAATCCAATTACCAACCTATCCTAAATAATGCGTATTGCATATTTTAGTTACCAGCCTCCTCCCCCGAATAGCTGGCTTGAACCCGGAAATTCAGAAGTTCAAGGATATATATATTGAATTTCCCGTCCGTCGTTAATGAAAGAATATTAGAAGAGGAAGAAATGAACTCCAAGTCATTTAAAGAGCAGTTATTAAAAGTATACCGATGCCTTCATCAGAGAGGGAAAAAATGATGCTTCGCGGAGGAAAAGAAAGCCGCGGGGGCTCGCCCGAAAATGGAGCTTTCCGCACGGGTTGAAGGGTCACGGGGTTCGCTCGTTTTTTCCGGCGTCGTCTCTCCACGCGAATGACAAAGAGCGTTGGGCTCGCCCCGTCACCCCCGACCGCGAAACCCTGGGAGGCGAGGAGGGGCACACCTCACCGGGGACGGGATAAACAATGAACGAGGGGAGGGAGGCAAGGAGGGAAGGGAAGGGGATGGAAATTGGGGGGGGGGGGGGGAGATAGGGGAAGGGGGCGAAGTCCTATAATTAAAGTCGGCGCTTTCAGATGAGGAAGTGAAGCATTGGAGGAGGTGCCGTGAAAGGGGAGGAAACGAGTGGGTGTGTGTGCGCATTTGGTAGGAGGTGTGGGAGTTCCTGGAGATGTGTTGGGAGAAGGGGTTTGAGGTGAGAGTTGAAATAAGGCGTTCGATAAGTGGCCTCCGGTTCCCTCCGTCTTGCTCGGTTAAAAGGGGATTCCTTGAAAGGAGAATAGCACGGCGTGGGCGGGTGGAAGGGGATTGGAGGGGGGGAGGGGGCTAACGGGAGAGGAGGAAGGGGGTGTTTGGCCTTTGATTAAATTAGAATGAAATCTGCGAAATTAAGGTTCTCCTGTGAGGCGGGGGGGGAGGAGAGAATGAAGGCAATGCAAGAGACGTAAAGAATAGTAGGAAAGGTAGAAATCATTCTATGAACAGGGTAAGGGAGCAGAGAAATGCACATACCAATATAATAACTTGCCTATTTCCATTTAATACCGGTGGTCCTTGGACGTCTACATAGTACCCTGCAACCCACCGTAAATGTGTGTGGCGGGGGGTCAATCTTCCCCATACATCAGCATCTATTATGCTTATGGAGGATCCATCTACATAATACCATGCAGGCAACCATAAAGATGAGTGGCGGGGGGTGTATCTGCGCCAAACATGCTTTGCCTATCATGCTTAAAGAGCATCAGTAGCTACAGTTTAGTAGAACTATAGCAATTCAAAAATAATTGAAGAGCAGATAAAGCATGCATATACGTGCTGTTAGTTTATATATTATTAGTAGCTGGCATGTCATACATGATAGTCATAAGCATGGTGAGATTTGAAATATTAGGCACAGTTATTGTTATTCGAGGAGGCAACCGACAGAAAAGATCATTTGTGCCATTAAGAATAATTATATAATCAGTTATATGTAGGTTTGAAATGGGGAACGGAGGAAGATTGGAGAGGAACCCGGCGTCGGTATTTGCCTGCATTAACGAGAGGTGACTAAAGGTCTATTTAGCGTCCCATCCGACGGACGTCACTGCACTGCTCTTGAAATTCCATCCACTCCACACGCAAGTGGAGACCAGTATTCCACTAAAAATTTGCCTCTACTGGGATGCGAACCCAAGTTTTCGGAGTGGAAAGCCAACACTCTAGTCACCGTAACAATTAGATGCCAACTGTAGGTAAATATGAAAAATATAAGGGCAGGGTTAAGCGATGGATTTTGCCTTCAGTGGACTTATATCAGTGTTATTTTTTAAAATTATGATGTTGTTTTTTTATTTAATCTTCTATCGACTAGGATGGGTAGGGAGGGAATATGACCTAGTAACTTTTCTTCAAATTTATTAGTAATGTTCTTCTCCTATTCTCTTGATCATCTTTTCATTCCATTCCAAATGCTCATTCCCTCTTTCTCACTATCATAGCATACTTCCTTTCAGTTACGATCTTCAGAATCCCACTGCTCCTAGTTGCTTGTTGCATCTATCTAATTTCTAACAGCCACTTCCTTTTCCCTCTTTACTTTCATAAGTACTTCCCCATTCTCATTTCTGTCTTTCCATCGTCGTTTCACATAAGCCCTTGCATCAACAACATCCAATATTTGAGCTCTTGGTAGAATGTAACGTCGCATTCCACGTTTAGCACTTCCAATTTTCTTGACATACTATTTCTAGAATGCGGTATTAAGTATTCTGTTTCCTGGAGGATCTTATACTCCGATAACCCGTTACCTTTTTCAGAACTATGACAACCTATAGAGTTATAAAATTTCTGTATCTAAGAAGATGTTTTGTTGATTTTATTTGTTTCATTTGAGAATATAAAAAGGGTATTAGTATAGTTTTCATTTGCCTTCCATTTTTTCATCGCCGGTGTAAGATTGGTAAACCAGCTAATACGTAAATGCATGTTTATACATGAGCGTTAAAAATGCAAAGACCACTCGGTGGGAGTACTTACGCTACGAACTCTTGAAATGGTCCTATGAATGCTTTAACAAAATGTGGTCTCCTTCTAAGAATGTATTTTGAAATAGATACTTTGGTTCATGTTCCACATAAATTCTTCACCCTGAAACGTATTGGATTAATCAAGAATGTTATTGAGGAAAGTAGATGGAATGACTCCAATAGGAGGAAGAGAGGGGCCCAATAAAAAGGGACATGGGAAAGAAGAGATATTTTGATGTAATTGAGCTGGTCATTACTGAAGGGATACAGCTATTGTGTATTGCGATTGAAAAAAACAAAGATGAGATAATTATGGTTATGATCAGCAAGCACTATGACGCAGGTAAATTATATATTCATAAGAACCCTTGATTACGAGAAACAACTCAGTCATTCCGGGTATCGAGCCAATGGGAAGCCTGAAAATAAAAAGATGGTAGACGTGAAGGAATGCATTCACACACTAACTCGGCTTATTTTCGCCGACGTACCTTTTATAGATAGGTGTGGGCGGAGAGGACAGAACACACGTCTGCCAAGATCACTGCTAGTGCTCTCCGATTTTCATCTCGGATCGAATGGAATCCCGTGTTTCCCTGCATTCCAGAAACGGTCCATTGCGTCCTCAGTTTTTTCACCTTCCCCTTCCTCCTGTACCTCTATTTTCCATTCTGTTCGTCTGGAAGGAATTCCCCTGCCGTCGAATGCCGATTAGCGATTCAAACGATGAGATATAGGTACCGCAGATAGCAGTAAACGTATACTTTTTGCTGACGACGCAGTAAGGTAAAGGGAAATTTCAAATGATGAAGATTGGGAATAGCTTAGTAGGGATCTGGAAACAATTCAAGCTTCGAGATTTAGATAGCAATTAGAACGATGCATTAAAATATTTTGTAACAAAACATTTTGCAAGAAGAATAATTCACTAGAGCTATCGTATATCATCAGTAAAACCAAAATTGTTGTCGTTGTATTCGTAAAGTGACATTGGCTTCAGATTTACGTGGGGAAAACTCCCCCGGTAGATATCCAATCATATCAACAGAAAGCTGGGTTTATTGCAAGAACACTAGTGTATTGTCATGAGAAAGGAAAATATTGGTGTTACTTCTCTCTTTTCAGGCCTCACCATAAGTGTAGAGCTAGTGTGTGGGATCCATATGCATTAGGTTCGATCACAGAATCACACAGTGAGCAGAAAAGAGCAGCTTGGTTTGTTAAAACGTTCGAGTTAAAAAAATTACAGAATAAATAATCTACAGAATTTAAGGCGTGCAGGTGCTCTGAAGATATTACGAATGCATAAAAACACCAGCGTACTCAGGCAGGTTAGATCATGAGGATGAAATTAGAGAAATAGACAATAAGGTTCAAATATTCATTTTTTCTGCAGAAAACAAGTGACAGTAATATATTGCGACGAAGATACTATAATAGTATAGGTATTATAGATTTTCGGCTAGTATTTTTGCATGCGTACATTATATTATGTGGAAACTTACTTTTTGTTTTGCATGATTTATAAAAATATATGAATATGTGTTTACATACGACGTTTCACTTATTCTGAGGCCTGACAAACCTATTGTCGCAGGTTATAATACCACCTGGGATGGATATGACATGTTTACTTTAAGTTTAAGAAGGGGTGAGACGGTACAACAGAAGCAGTTGGGAAAGTAAAAATAGAATTCCTTTCCTAGTCCTGTTTGTGTTATGCTTATCCTAGTTATCTTTTGTAAGCCTGAGGTCTCGAAAAAGGTGGTCGGGTTGGTGTAGTGGCTGGCGTTCTTACCTTCGACCCCGAGGGCTCAAATTCGATTCCTGGCAGTGAAATCTGGATGGTGTTTGTAATTGGTATTCAAGCCTTAAGTGCTTAATGTGGAGCATTCGAGTGCATTACTCCGTCCGTCGGATGGGACGTAAACAGTGATTGGTACCTTTCATTAAGTGTAGGTGAATGCCGGCGCATGGTTTTTCTCCCTCCTTCCTCCTTACATTTTCGTTCCTGCCCTTGTACCTTTCCTCACGGTCTGAAGCTCTTTTAAGCGCGGGTACGTACAAACATAAAAACCCCAGATGGTGAAGGTCTCTGAAACCTTGTGGGGTTAAATATTTCTTTGGCCCGGGGGAAAAACTACTTGCCTCTCCCCCATCCTAACAATCTATTGAAATGAGGACAAAAATAGTTGCGATTAGCTTATTATGAGAGTGGAAGTCGTTAACTATGTAATTTTTAACAATTGATTACGATTTATGCTGACAGAGCGAATTGTTCAGTGGGAGTGGAAGTCACCAATGGTTATTTTGATATTTGAATTGCAAACTAAGGTAATACTTCAGTTCTATTCGATCCTGCCAATAAAGTATTTTCTGGATTGAAAGTAATGATTAGCGTGCGAAACCCTTTGGACCTAATTTTTGTTTTCTTTTATTGACGACATTTTCCTCGTCCAGCAGAACACTGTTCCATATTTATTTTTATTATGATTCTGAAAAAAAATTCGTACCTGTGATATAATGTTTTCATTTTCTTTCATTCCCGTTTCAAACACTGGTTCCAATTAGCGCCTCATTTATTTTCGTCTCGCTTAAATTATGCAATGCTACCGTGTATAATGACGTCATTTGCCATGACTATTTATTTTTCTCCTTACGTCACATATGCATTTCTTTTAATGGTGATGTCATGGCTCAAGTAGTGACCTGTATTGCATTGCGTATTCAGCACGAAAACATCACATAAAAATAAATTCTTGATTATGTTTTAAAATGAAATGTATTTCTCTTTTGAAGTCTTTAAAAGGAAGCTTCTTTATGCACAGGTTAAATGATACAATTTCAGGTGTTACTCTGTGGAAATGCATATTTCTACATGGGGTATTAATTCATTCTCGAAAACACTCATCAACTTTGGCGAACAAACAAAAATAAATTTTGGTGTTCTAGTTTTTTATCGAGTTATATTTTAAGTTTTTATTGAGGCTCTTGGAGGTATAGATCTCTAATTTTTAGAATGCTTTATGGCCGTATTTCTATGTATCAGGTGCACTGCGGTAAAAGAAGAGGAAATAATGAAACGTGTTTCTCGCGTTTATATCAAATGACTGTCGAGGTCATGCAAAAGCGACCAAAATTTGATGCGTAACCATGATGCCTTTTGAAGCTCACCTCTGCCCCAGTTAAAACGGTCTTGAATCCTCCTCAATGCTATCTAATTGGCACTCGCGGCACGACCGTATTCTATGCCTTAACCCGCAGATTAACGAAGTTGCACCGGCGGGCTCGTGTTAAATTAAAGGGGCCTGCATCGCCAGCCAGGTTGCAGCATCGCAAAGTAAAACTATACCATCGGCCCTCCATGCCTTGCTGCGCGCCGCCGCCCGCTACGGGAATCCCCGCATGACCCCGGCGTAGTGGCTTTTAATAGCCCCGGCAATAAGAGCCCACCCCGGAACGTATGGAGGTCAAACTGTGGTCAATAATGGGGCTGTAAAACAAAGCGACGGTTAGTTGGAACCGCAATAAACCCGCGCTCGCCCCCCTCCCATCATCTCTTGTCTTCCCCACTGTCTTTCTGTCTTTGACTATGCCCTGATCTCTCGGTCTTTTTTTTCTCTTTTAATTCTGCGTTAACCAGAACGTTCATTGTCGACCGCAGCGGTTGGGGTTGACGTGCGGGGAAAGCGTTCAGAGACGGGAAATCGAGTCCTCTTCCCTCCTCATGCGCGACGATGCCTCACAATGCAGTTGCCGCGTTGATGCTTCCTCTTTGGCCGTGTCCTGAGCAATCGTTCTTTACCATAGCGTTACGTCCTTCCGAATAGGGACGTCCGTCATCGTTCCCTCATGAGGGGGCCGAGCCGGCAGGGCAATGTGAAATCATAATGCCAGTAGTTTAATGGTAGCGTGTGGTATTCCAATTTTGAGGATCATCGGTTCGTCCCGTCAAGATACTTTTTTATGCTGCCAGAATATGGGACGAGATAACGAACTGGATCGTGGGTGCAGAGAAAATGGGAAAGATTTGTAAAGAGACGGTATGATAATGATACCTACTAGAATAACCAGTCTACTAGAACTTCTTGAATGGGGATCATAATAAGTCCGTAGGTTGAAATAGAGGCTTAATCTGCTTAGTAAATTCAAAATCGATATTTATACAGATGACGTTAAAAACATTTTCCGAATTCCGAATTGTTATGGTAGACAGGGGTTAACAGGTGATGTTCTTAACAGGTATGGTTGCGTAGGCAGCCGTCACCGATTCGAGCAGTACAGCCTAAAAGATACCGCTTAATCCAATTTTGAAAACACCAGCTCCCGATGGAGTGAAGAAGTGACTTTCTTCTCTTTATTTCTGCCACCAATTCCTTGAAAATAAAAAATATAACACCAGCTACCTGTATCTGGTCAGTAGGTGCTCCGACTGCATCCCTCGATAGATAGATAGAAAGATAAGCGTCTTTATTGGGGCGAGATTGAGACTAAAAAGTCCCCTCTTCCATCTAACCCTATCCATCTAAACCCTATCTTCCATCTAACCCCTATCCATCTAAACCCTATCTTCCATCTAACACCCTCCAGGGTGTGCGGAAGATGGTACTCTGCACCAGACATGGTGATAATATTGACGTCTAAACAATAATATTGCAGGTGACTATGTTATGGGGACTGCACATGAAAAATAACTTGCTATCACAAAGTAGCATATTTACATGCAGATAATGCACGAAAATTCAAAACATAAATTGAACAAACGTAACCTTTTATTCCCGTTACGTGATAAGCATGGAGGTAGACGTGCAAACAATTCTTCATGCATGAAGAGTTTCATGTAGACATTACGGAGACCCTAAAATCTACATTACCAATTCTAATTAACTCCAAGTTAGCCTCCATAATTTCCGCTATTTCATCTGGCTACGGGCGGTAAGATGGACAGATTTAAATCTCACTGACCCACTATTTATTTGTTTCTCTAATTTTAACCCAATTTTCTGACCGTACAACGTTCCTGCAATTTCTGGCGAAGGTTTTCTAGGCGTTCCGATGATTATAAAAATCTTTCGGGAGTCGTCCGCGTTGTCATTCTGATAAAATGGTGACGTTTCACCCACTCTACTGCGGGAGTTCTCAGGCCAGGCTGAAGTGAAAAATTCTTCGAAGTTGACGCTTATCTATACTCGTCTTCTGGGTAGAGTGGGTGAAACGTCGCTATTTTATCAGAATGACAACGCGGAAGACCCCCGAAAGCTTTTTTACAATCAAGTATACTGCAGTTGCAATGTATCTCTAATGCCTTAAAAAATATAACTCTTCTTCCATATCTTAGTAGAATAATCCGTAGGTAAACTTGGCCTAAGACTGCATAACTTAAGGAGGTTGATCCGAAAAGTGAAAGGCATGTCATTTTTTTTATATTTTCAGCACTTACCTATAGAGCTAATGTTCCTCTATCTAATAAAGTAAAGATAATTGCACCAACCTGTACTCCTTTTTCCACAAATTGCATTTGAAATTACATACGATTAAAGGCGAGAATGGCCATCACATGGGAATATAACATTTAAAAATACCATAGTGTCATGTCATTTTTGCAAAAAACTGATATTTTATGCGTAATTTGACAAGAAATAAAATGACACGAAAAAAAAGGCATCCACCCACCGTATTTTTCGCTAAATCCACCAATTTCTGCGCTTATTTCTTTAAAGTAAATGCTGAATTGACTCCATCGTCGAGCTGATTAAAATTATCATAAAAAATAAATCCTTCGACTTTACAGCGTATTTCTTGTGATACTTATGACTTTCAATAGCTTAGGTAATTTTCTTTTTGAAGTAAGGATCACTTAACAGGCATATACTCGTACTTAAATTAATAAGATTCCTCAGACAACTTGACTCAAGCAGTCGCGAGCCAACCTCCTTAATTCTAAGCGTAACGCGAAGGCAAACGCTGCACTCTTGCCCAAGGCGGAATTTGAGCTCTCAACCTTCGGATTACCAGGTGACCTGGGTATACCGTGGCGGGCTCCTCGCTTCGCTTTGGTTTTCCACGAATTTCACTCGGGATTCTCGTCTCCGGGAAGGAGTGATGTCTTCCCAAACACCTTCTCCCGTCTCTGTGAGGGGAAGGGAGGTGACTGCGTCCGTTGTCAGCGGGCCTTATCGTCGCTCGGGGGGGAGGATTGCTCTAGGAGTCCGGCTTGAAGTTGGGGAAGAGAGAGAGGTAGGGGGTCGGACGGAACGAGGATTTGAGCAGATGGATTTGGGAATTGGCGACGGAGGAAGGGGACGAGCTCAGCTTCTGAGCTTCTGGAGAGGGAGAAAATCGAATCTTGGTTGCATTAAAGTAACGACTGCTACGACGCAACACGGGTTTCCGGCCCGAGGGGGTGAAATGGCCCAGGGGCATTAGCGAGGGTGAAGCTTGAAGTGTGGGCTTTGAATGACACTGCCTGGCACTAGCCCCTGCGGCACGCCCCGGGCGTACGCTGGTATCGTCACCTTCGATCGAGTCTCGCTAGTTTTTTTCACGGAAATTTATCAACTCCAGCGCGAAGATATTTCAACTGGCAGAGCATAAATCTTTCGTCTCTGTTTTTCCCTCAGTTGATAGTGACATGTCGCTGATTCACGGGACGAAGAGATAATTTTATTTTAAAGGGACTTCGAGTAAACCTAGGAAAGCTTTCCTCGCGCTTCGTGCAAGACAGTAATATGCTGTTTCGGAAGTAACCTTGGAGTTAATACTAGTTAATGTAGATGTTTCTTAGCGTGACACAAATTATCCCTAAAATTTCAAAACCATTAAAGTTTTATAATTTCCGAAAGACCACGAATTAGTGATCCGCAACCAACACTTGTCGTACAATTGTAACGATGAACACCTTGCAGTCTATTTCTATGCTATATTATTCTATGCTATTATGATACTGTTTCGCCGAATCTCAAAATATGCAAGTAACTAAGTAAATATATTGAATATACTTAAGGAAGGAAGGAAAGTAATGGGAGTAAGTAAAAAGTAACCTTCTAGAAAATAGTTATTTATTGAAATATATCGGAACCCATTTATCAGTAAACATTAAAAAATAAGAGTTTGTGAGTGTGTAAAGTGTTGGCATATCTTGGGTATGGAGCCCGAATAATTAACCTTTAACCACTGGAGATTATGGCTTAGCGACCTGTAACGACGAAGGCAAAATCTACGGGAAGCAGTGTTTCCTATTAGTTATAAGCGTAGATGGTGCTTTTCATCTTCACGGTAAAAATAGGGAAAAAATTATTCGGCTGTAGTTTGTTTGCACTTTGTTGGTTACTAATAAAACTTGTAAGATGTTCGCGGGAGAGTCACCTGCGGAAGCTGACTATCTAGATAAATATGTTTTTTCACAGTTTTGAACTTTAGCACAAAGATATCATATTTATCGTATTGCTAATAAGGAGACGATTAAAGTGTTTTTGATTGGCATTGTGTGATAAACCTGCAGATTACTTGTGAAAAGAAAAAAAATCCCTGAAAACGATTTGGCAACTAAGAAGAATAAGTTGTTGCATTCAACCATAGGAGTAAATAGATGAGGCAAACCTAAATCGGTCTAGATGAAATCGGTCTAGACGAAATCGGTCTCGAAATTGGTCTCGAAATCGAATACGAAATCGGTATGATAACCTTATTAGCGTAACCAGTCTATTAAATGAATTAAATTGGGAATCATTGTCAGATCGCAGGTTGAAATTTATACTTAATCTCTTAAATAAATTCCAAGGCCATATTTTCAGTGATGATGTTAAAAATATTTTGCGGACCCCAACTTACTATGGTAGACTGGACCATAATCACAAAATTAGAGAAATAGATTGTCGAACTGACAGATTAAAAATGTCCTTTTTTCCTCGTACTATTAGGGATATGAATAACGGTAAATGTATCCAGTACGAGTGTAGCAATGGATAACATTGGTAGCTGCATGTTTGTATAAGGACTTCAAGGTAACCCAACTAACAGCATGTTTTTGCATGTAAGCTTAGCTATTTTAATTTTTAATTACAAATTTTATGCATGATATGTAGTGCATGTTTGGTGAGAGTTCACCCCCTGCCACACACCTATATGGTGGCTTGCAGGGTATTATGTAGATGTAGATGTATTGGCTTTAACCTCTCCTATTTTTCGCCACATTTCGTATGTACCTACTTAGATATAGAACGATAAGTCCTTAGTAATTGTACGCCTACGTATTTTAAGGATCCAACGCTTAAGATTTTTGTTTCGAAGGCTTCCGCTGTTGTCGGGTATGTCTCGAGGGTTTTCGGGTTCCTCCCGCGTTGATTCATCCTGCTGGACGACAGTTTCGCCGGCATTACAGTCGAAATCTTCAGGTCCGAAGTGATTAAAGCAGGAAAATTGCCCGTTTTATATAAGGCTCAATTTTATTCCGGTGCGCTCTGATTGGCTGTTAGGTCCGCTGCCCTCTGCTTGGTGTTAGGATTGAAAAATACGCTTCCAGAGAGTTGGTAGCCGTCTTCCCTGTTGAAGTTTTTTGGGTGCTTGCTCCTGCTTTAATCACTTCGGACCTGAAGATGCCGACTGGGATGCCGGCGAAACTGTTGCCCAGTAGGATGAATCAACGCGGGAGGAACCCGAAAACCCTCGAGACATTGCTAAAGACTTTTATTTGGATGGTAATATGCGGTCACTCCAGTATATTAATCTTTTTTTTTCTGTCTTACCATGGATACAGATAGAAAAATATGCCTCAACCGGAATCCGAACCCAGTGCCTCTGAATGGGATGCCAGCACACCTTTGCCCACCTGTCCCTTTTTAGGTAAGTTTGTGTGTTTCTTTGCAACAGGATATTTATTCTTCGATCTCGGAAACGATTAGTGCTCATGTGATGCTGTTAAAAGTATCGTGCATCTAGCAGTCTTAAATTCCCGGGAAAAATGTTCTAATTTTTGTAAAGCCTCGGGTTGTAATACTGAGTAAAATTGGGCTAATGGACTAATTGGGCTGAGTAAAATTGGGCTAACTACTAATGTTAAATTAGTTTAAAGTATAATGTGCAATTTTTGAGTATGCAAAGCCTTCGTCTTGTACTCAGTGGAATAACTAAATATTTACCCTCTCTTTTGCATTTTCATCAACTGAAGGATAAAACGCCATTAATGTAGACGATTAGCATTTTCTGACGGTATCTCACAGATAATTGTAATTTACGTAGAAATACACGTATCGGCTTTTGGGGCACTTTCTCGAAAGTTTCTAAGGCCAATTCTATTAATGCCATCGAAGTAATCGATGAATCTTTAAGTTTTAAAGAATCCAATGACTAAAGTCATTGGAAACCTTCAGCCATAAATTTCCAAAAGAGGGATGTTAATCAGATGCTAACGCTTTGTATGCACTCTGGCAGGAATTTGATTAGTCCCCGGCAGATTTTTTGGATTGATTCTATTACATTAGTTACCTATATATTCTCGATGAGCCTAATCCTATTTTCAATGACGCAGTTAGCTTTTAGAGGTAGTGGTGGCCTATTGGTAGAGTCCAGTGGCTATAAACACGATTTTCCCGAGTTCATATCCCGGGCAGAAGTCTTTCTGGATATCCCCACCTAAAATCCTCGCGGTGAGATATTCTGATTGCTAGAACTTTGTGAGAAATCACAGGTGGCCCAGGGAAAGGAACTGGCCCCCGTAACGTAACCTAAAGTGTGAATTTTACTCGCCAATGGTTTGGTGCGGGGTGAGATCTACCCTCACACATCAAACCAACTTTCGGGTGGAACACTGAGTGAGTGAATTAGCTTCTAGCGAGGGAAATCAATAATAATACTTTTTGACATTTGTGGCCGTAGAACATTAGGTGCTCATATTTTTATTTTCTGGAAAGCGGTCGACATTTTCGGACTGTGAACCATTTCTCTCGGAGGCATTTTCCCGTCAATTTTCCCGACCTCTCTTTCTCTATGTATGTATTCCTCTTCCTTCCTTATTTCCCTCTCTTCGAAATCCTCCTGTCAGCTCGCGGGCACATCAATTACTTTTCTCACCCTAGCAATCTCCAAGATGCACTGGGTTGGAGGGCGTGTCTCTCTCTCCTTTTCAATACCCCATTCACCCGACATCAATCCCGTCGTCCCCTCTTGTCCCCCTTCCCTCTCCCTCTTCCCTTGGCAACGCGTGAATGACACCGTTGGCCGACATTTCGGGGACCGTGCCGATTCCGATTCGCGTGTTTATTTACCCTTGCCTTGATTTCCAACCACTGAACTTCAAGAGAGAAGGAGAGTGAGAAAGGGACCGTGAACATTGAGTTTCGACCCTTCATTTAGCGTTCATCTGTCGCGGTCGGCGTGTTAAGGGCCCGCCACTCACCCTCCTTTTGTCCCATGGGGTCCCCCCCATCTACTCGTCTTCCCCTAACGGCCTTTTTGACCCTCACGCGTTTTTTTTCGTCTGCGCCTTCGAGCTGAGCACCTCCTACATTTACAGTTCCCAGTGAATTTAGACTCTGTCAATGACGACTCAATACTTTACCACTCGTACAAGGGAAAACGATGCATTTCATCTACTTCCACACGAGATCCTGCAAGCCACCGCGAGGGTGTGTGGCAGGGGGTGAAGATCACCAAGCATGCACTTTAAACATGCAAACAGGAAACTATAGGTCTCATGCAACTAGATTGTTAGTATCTATAGTATTTAATCATATCTATAGTATTTAATTTATAGTATCTATAGTATTTAATTTATAGTATCTACTTCCACACGAGATCCTGCAAGCCACCGCGAGGGTGTGTGGCAGGGGGTGAAGATCACCAAGCATGCACTTTAAACATGCAAGCAAGAAACTATAGGTCTCATGCAACTAGATTGTTAGTATCTATAGTATTTAAGGGATTAATACATGCATAATGCACTACAGACTACTCTAAAATATTTCCCCTACCTATCCCTTTGCTGCCTATTCTGTTCTCTTATAATACGGGGAAAAATGCCACTTTGAATCTATCAGTACGACAACATATCTCTCTAATCTTATCTGGTCGAATCTAGCATAATACGCTGGTGTTTTTAATATGTGCCTAATATCTTCAGTAAAGCTATCCGATTGAAATTTCTCTAATTGATTAATTCTGTGCTTTAACCTACGATCTGATAATGATTCCCACTCTAATTCTTGTATTAATTCTGAAACACTACTCAAACTGTCGCAACACCTTTTAACGAAGCTAGCGGCTCTACGATGTACACTGTCTAAACAAACTTTTCATTTAAACTCCTCGGAATTCCTTTGATTTCATCAATAAATTCTAAAGTTCCGATCTCAAGCCAAGTTTACGGATTATTAATAAGATGTCTTGTTTTTAAAAGCTTGTTATCATTTTTAATAGGATTGGGTTTGTGTAGTGAATAGAGTACAGGTTTTGTAATGAAGGACCAGGATTGAGTTCTGGGAGTGGCAGATTTGTCATTGGAATATCGGTTCATAATGTAAATGCCGTGTGGAAAGCATTCAGTTTGATACCCTGTCCTTCGGATGGTTTCCGTGCACCCCTTGACGTCATTTGTTCAATACAAGCTAAAACCTGGTTTTCTCTTAACCCGCCCCCTAAATTACTACCATTTCCCAAACACACCCATTTCCTCTATGGCTCTATTGGTATTAGCTATTGGCCGGCTGTCCTTATCAGAAGAAGAATATTTTTAATGTTCCGTCAAGCGGATAAGAAAGATTATTGCGTGGAAATGTCCGTCGGGTCTCTGCAATGCAGAAATATGAACAGCTTTCATCCTACTGCGTCAACATCCTTTAATGCTCCACCTATGTGATGTACAAAAATTACTGTCGGTGCAGAGTATCATGGATTCAGAACAATAGGTAATGCTGTATTTTTGCCAAAAATTATCGGGTGGATAACAAAAAAAGCACTCACTCTCTGCTCATTATGTGTGCAGAAGGGTGATATGGACTGTGATTTAGATTGAGCTGGAAAACCAAAACCACACTTAAATAATGATGCACATATTTTGTGTTCAACGGAATTTAAAATTGAGTGTGACATAAACTCCCCTTCAATCCTTTGCTGCTAAAGAAGTCAATTTTTATTCAATGAGTCGCAAATTCCCTGTGTTGTTGGTGGAATTCAAACACTACCATTGGTGTCTTATTAAATTTAGTTGAATAAAAATTCAACTTTGAGCTTAACCATGTCAATTACTCGTGTGAAAGCACGTGGAAATTTTACGTGGATGACTCATTATTTTCGCTTTACCACTCCAGACTTTTGCATTGCATCATCAGAGCTTTGTTTTTTTATTTCTATTAATACCGTTAGTTTATTCTCTACCCTCTGTTCTCTTATTTTACATCCAATCCTCACGTATCTGTTCCGGTAGGGAATACCTTCAAGTGCTGCACTTGCACTTGAAGCCGTGCCGATAGCCTCGTAACTGATGGCACAAATGACTAGGGATATTTAGGTTCAAATCTCGGTTAAGTCAAATGAATCCGCTCTCGGGAAACACGTCCGCTTCCCTCAGAGTGCGCGAGCCCTTTCCTTCTCCACACCTTCCAGTATCCTCCGGCTACTCTTCATGACTTTTCCATTCTTTCCCTCTCCAACGTGATGCAACCACCACACCACTCCTGTCCCGTACAATCCCACCGCTCTCCACAAATATATACGCCTTCCATCTCCTCCTCCTACGTTTCACCACCTCCACCAGCAAGAACCCCCATCCCACTCCTCCATTCACCCTTTTTCGTCAGCCCGCACATTATTAATGCATGGAATCACGGGAATGGAAGCGGTTTGAAGGGTGGGATGGGTTGATGGCAGGGGGTGCAGGAGGGGATGGGTAGCTGGCGTTGCGGCGGCTTCGTGTGTTTGGGGTGGGTACAAGGGGGGAAGGAGTGCTCGCTTGGCTTCGGGAGGCAAAATAAAGGGGGGGTTTCTGGGTAGCGAGAGTTTGGGGGGTGAGGGAAAAAAAGGGTTTTTCTCTCTCTCTCTCCCTCGCACGATAGAGGGGGTTGGAGTGGATGTGTTGAAATGGGACGGGTGCGAGGGTAGGGGGCTAAGGGGGTAGATTCCCTTTTGGGGGGATGAGGGAGAGGATATCCAACGAGTTAATTGCAATGCGCTGATGGGTTGGGAAGGGGTGGTTTTGGGCGGGGATGAAATGGTGTGGGGGGTGTGGGCCACAATAGGAATGGGGTGGTGGCGGGGAGAGGGGTGCTGGGGGGGGGGGGAGAATAAGAAGGTGATGTCGTTTAAAAGGTTGTAAGGGGAAGGACGGCTGCGGGACGGGGTATGTATATATATTTTCTGCCTCGGGAGGAGGAGACCAGGGGGGGTGTTCTCGTGGAGGGTGAGAAAATGGTCTGGATTGAGTGGTGAAGTGAGGACAGAGGGGGAAGCGGAGCGAATGACTGCTTAAAGCCCTTGGATCCCTCGCTTGGTTGAATCCCGATTCCGACTCTTCCACACCTCTCTCTCTCTTCCTCCTTATCTTTTTTCTCTCGCCCCTGTTTCCCGTCTCCACCTCTTCCTTACCCGTGTCCTACTCCTCGTCTTCTTCTTTCTTTCTCCCTTTTCTGAGTTTGTGGGGAGGTGGGGTGCTGTAGAGGCCTCCTTGAAACCTCACTCCACCCCCTCAACGCCCACTTTCACTGGGGTCTAGTGTGCCTTTTCCTCGCCTTCCGCGCTCATTTCCATTCAGAATTTTCCATTTGTTTTCATTCAGGCCCCTTTTCATTCCTCGACGTCCGTCGCACCCTCCCACTTTCGCTTCCTCCTCCTGATCCTTCCTTCCTCATCCTGACCTCCCACATCTCCACTCTCTCAAGTTGACCTCCGAAACCCTCCCTTTACCCATCCCCGCACTTGTACCCTAGTGCTCGCCTGCTCATCATTCTTTAACTCACGGACGCCCTCCTTTGAGAAAGTCTCCCTAGCTCCTTATCTTTAGACGCCTCTTTTCAGGTAAGAACATCCGTACGTAGTTGTACATTTCATTCCATTCTCATGCTCTCGTGATTTTCAGGAAAAAAAATCTCGGAATGCAGCTATAGTTCCAGTTGCTCAGTTGGTAACTCCTTAACAGTTGCATGGGCAAGCAAGATGCCATGCTGTGCTACGGTGAATCTGTCTCGGCATTTAATCTTGTCTGCCATGTAGATGTATTTGCACGCTTTTATGCAAATGATTTTTCGAATGATAAGATGACAGCAAACATGTCAATTTGAAGGTTTGTGTTTCCGAGAAAAAAGTAAGTGTTGGGTTCTAGTCGCTCAGTTGGAAAATCTAACAGTTGCATAGGCCAACAAGATGCCATGCTGAGCAACAGTGAATCTGTCTTGACGTTGTATCTTTTCAGTCATGTAGATGTAGTTGCACGCCTTTATGTAAGTGATATTTCGAATGATGAGATGATAGCAAACATGTCAATTTGAAGGCATGTGTTTCCGAGAAAAAATGTAACCTAAGTAGACATGTCACGAAAAGTATAAAAAAATGGGATTGGGTTTTTAAGGTTGTTAGAGCACTGTATACCCATTCCGAGGGCCCGAGTTCGAATCAAAGAAATGGCACGGATTTGTCTTTAGTATAGAGGCTTCTAGATGAGTGTTTATCGGAGAGCACTTCGAGTTCAGTTGATCTTTTCGAGTCTCTAGCTCAGAGCAGATAAATACCAACGCCAGGTTCCTCTCAATCCTTCCTCTGTTCTCTGAAATTCCTAATTCTGTCCAATTACCCTTGTATTCTAAATAGTGCAAATGGCCATAGCTCTTGATTGACCCTCCCTCTCTAATAATGCTACCCTCGGAAAAAAATGGACCGAAGAATAAGGAGAAATTGAAAATTACATCTTCGCGGGTTTGAGTGGGTATTGCTTATTCGGTCCTAAAGGGTTTCGTTGGGACCTCTGAGATCTCTGAATGCCGTGAAATGTATAATAATATGAGAGAATTCTCCTTAAAATTTTATTGATTTGTATTTGTGTGAAATTAGGAATTGAAGATAAAAGGTACCCCATTGACATATATATACATTACTTGTATTATTTATGGTGATATATATATTCTTTTTGATTTGCTTGAGCTCAAGTCAAATTTTGCAATCAGATTCGAGATCCAAAGTGCTTGATAGATTTACTGAGGTGAAGGAGTTGGCTTTCAGAAAGGTTCTTGCTTAATCTAGCTAGAGATCAAGGCTTTTCGTCATTGTAGTATTTGTGCCTTGTACCTTAGCAACGTAACCACGTGCAAGAGGACTTTGCGAAATATTTTATTCGACCGAGATAGTGGCAGGTCTCACTTCTAGCTGATGAAAACGTGCATTCTGAAAGCAGAGTGGATTTCCTTTGAGAAACCTCGGTGGTCAACCGTATCTCATAGCCTAGCGTTCAAAGAGATCACAAAGCATCGTCCGAGAGGCGTCCAATCGGAACTTTCAGGGACCACTGACGCAAGAACTTTGAATTTACGGCCATGGGCGACACTCACTAACTTTTCCCTTTCTGTACAGCGGGTCTTGCTGTAGTCGTTAGTGCTTGAGTTATAAATGCTTAATGAATGTATTTTTATTCTGAATTTAAGTCAGTGCTGAACGAGACGAAGAAATGCGGCTGAAAGTATGTAGAACCTAGCTGCCAGTTAAAAAATATTTATGCTAAATAGTATTGCAAGGAATTGAATAAAATATAAATTTATATAGTGTTGTGAGTCTTTAATAATAATTCTGAATAGTTGACTTCAATGATCGCATATCAATCAAAGGCATTTGTTTATGTGTTGCGAATTTTTAAGGTTATGCTTACAATTATTTAAGTTTTCACGCAAAGAGAATGTAATGTTCGTTTCTGGCTTTATGTTTAAGTTCAAGTACACTAATATTCATTTCTTATACCATCTCTTTCACTATTTTTCAGAGTTGATACTTTTTATGTTAATATTTGGCTAGTGTAGGTAGCAACGTTAGTATTGAAAAAACAACTTACATTTGAATTGAATCACTCATAAACTTGGATTTGTGTTCTGTTTATTCATAAGATTCCAATTATGCATCGTGATGATCATTATCAATGCGTTGAATACTTGACTTATTGGAGTTCAAAAACATATGAGTGTTTGATAGTTATATATATGATGTGTTTTGATGATGAGTAAAGCAACCTTACATTTTTAAGTAGTTCATTGGATAATGTATTCTGATTTTGGGAATTATGCTATGTAGAATACGAAAAATGTCGTTCTCTTTCTTCGGAAATGTACATGCTATCCCTCGATTTCATACTTGTTTTACTTGAAATAACAATAATTTTATGTACAAAGTGTATCAAACTGATTGCTTAAAATATCATACCTTACACAAGTATCGACTCCATAGTTTTACGAAAGATAGCTTCCAGTAACATCGCATGGAAGACTCTTGCGCAGATCATTGTAAGTTTCGATCATATATTAGTTGGATGATGACCTTGCAAACTCCTATATGCAACGGTAGACTGGAACACAAACATAAAATTAGGAAAATTCATTGCCGGACCGACAGATTTAAGATTTATCTATTGCCTTGTACTATTAGGGATTTAAATAGCCGGGATTGCTTTCAATAGTATATTTTTACGAGCTTGGGGGTTGCAAGCGGGCAGTGGGGGTGAAGGCCGGTCAAATACGACCAACGCGATCGGTCGCGAAACTTCCAGAAGCCAGAGCCGGGCGGTATAAACGAACGGCACCCGCGAGACCGGGGGCAGAGTTCGAGTAAAACCCGAGGCGAGGGAGTGTGAGGAGGCGGCCAGCCGAGGAACGAAGTGGAAGGGGGGTGGGGGGCGTGGAAGGAGGTGGAGAGCATAGTTGGGAAAGTTACCGAGAAAAATTAGCTGATTAAATTTAAAGTTAACCGAACTGTAAAAGGTAACTAGTTTCAGTTTAAAGTTACTTTTCTAGAAAAAGTAACTGATTAAATATAAAGTTAAAAAAGGTAACTTTTACGTGAAAAGTTAATTTTTCAGTTACTTTGGCATATTGGATGCTGTGGTAAAAGAGGCTTTGATTGTTTTTTGTTTTGACAAAACAAAGCAAACACTGATAACTGTCATTGTGGTTTCTTCCATCCATATCCATTTGTTTAAATGTATTGGAAGTGCGGATTTTCGTTGTAATTCCATTTAGTGTCCAGAGTGTTTGTTGTTGGTCAGGTTTCCTAGTGTCTGCTGAAACGATTCGGCTATTTTTCTGAGGTGGGGCTCCGATTCCGGGTTTATAAGTTGTCGTGAATGTAAGACTTTCCGATGAACCATGGTGCGTCAGTAATTTGCGGCAAATGATTGTTCTGGGAGGTAGAAAATGCTTTAAAGTCAGTTTTTCATATCGATCCCCACATTGCGATGCGAAGTATCCCTTCACAATTGTAAAACTGCAGTGGAAACAGCTTATTTATATAGATTTACAGTAGATGCTGAGGCTGTGCCTGCGCACCTTTTCTCGCGATTCACTGGGGGCTGATGTAGGTACTGTCGCCGGGTAAGGCATACGTACCTAGACAATTGTAACTGATACGTTAATTTGAATGAACCCTTCCCCCTCGTTATCCCTCATAAGCTTTTAGGCGACCCTTTTTTCTCGGCTTCAGCTATGTAGTATTGACGAGATGATGTCACCGAGTAAGGTATACGAGCCTTCCAGGACTTCGCGTGGTTTTGTGTTTTCTCGTTGGGGGTGCGTTCCTAAACTTTGGCGGTCACTCCCCTCAGCCCCGCTTTTGTTTGGATATATTCATGTGGGCCTATTCATTGCATTCTTGCAGAACTACCCTTCCATTCTTAGATACCGTTTTATTTTCCCATTTGTCTGTTGGGAAACCTCAGCGACCAAATTCGGAAAGGTCGACATTCGCCAAAAATTAACGAAAAAATTAACTGAAGTTAGCTTTGTATCAATTAATGCATAAATTTAACGATTAAAGGTTAGAAGTTAACTCTGCTAAAAAGTAACGATTAAATTAAAAATAGTTAACCACATTTTTAATGGTTAATTTTAATCCTTCATTTTTTTAATGGCTAATCTTAACTATGCATGGGAGGTAGTCGTAACAATATACACAAGTTTATCAATGGGTGGTCTAGATAGTTGCCGGTATAAAGACTTTTAGCTAATTTAACCAACAGCTCGTTTAGTATGCTTGTTCTGCTCTTTAATTTTTCTTTAAATTGATAAAGTTTCACTAAAATGTATCTGCTGATGCTCTTTAAGCATGATAGGTTGTACAGGTATGGTGAGGATTTACACGCTGTTGCACACCTTTATGGTAGCTTGCGGGTAATCATGCAGAAGTGGATGATTTTGTACTCTTATCGTTTGGCCTCTTGATAGTTATCACCAGCACATATTCTTCTATTGAGGAAGAAATATCTCACTTCAGGTCAAGCCGTCGTCTCCTTTCTTTCTCTGTCTTCACAGTCTCTCGTGCCACTCACCTCTCAACCAAGTGCCAGATGTCTTCCCCTACCTTTTTCCCTCCCCACCCCACCTCCTACTCCTTCTCCTCCCACGCAGTCCTTCCCCCACCCACGCGTAAGCGGAGATAGGGTCGCCATTTTATGCAAACCCTTCACCCTCTCCCTCCCTCCCCGACAGGCTTCCGCCCCTCGTCGTCGTAACTCTCCTCCTTCCTTCCCGTCGTCCTCGATAGGGTTGAATTCCACCAAAAGGTGGAATTGGTTTTGCACTTTTCGTGTCCCAAACCCTTCCTCGGGTAGGTATGATTTCTCCCATATCCTCTCTGTGAACCGCTCTACAATGTTTCTGCAGTTGGTTTTTTTTTGTAAAGGGTTAAACTGTTATACCTAATTATCACATTTTCCTCATGCTGACCGGGTAATTATATGGAGAAAATTAGATTAATGCATTGTCGAGCATAACCGCTTGAATATTATTTTTATTTCGCGCAACATGCATGGCAAACGGAATCGTTATGATACAGTTACCTATATTTCTCCCTGTTCTCCATTCGGCAATGATCTTTCGATTATTGCCGAATGATGATGATTAATTAGCTCTCCTTCGCCATACGGTCGCCATTAAGAATCGCTGGAGTGAGAGTTTCAAAAGGTTACCTTGCACAACTACCTATATAATCTATCGCATTGTGCAACATATCGCAAATGAGGTACGTACGCAATGAAAGACATTTTAACGCCGCTATGAACCGTAACTAAGGTTGTTGAAAATTATGGCCAGGAGAAAAATTTTCTCCTGAACTGGGATTCGAACCTTGGACCTTTTATGGGTCAGGCCAATAAACCTATGAGAGGTATTTTCTTCCACAAATCATCCTTCGATCAAGAATCTTGCGTAGGATAGTGTTCTGCGAATTGATCTAGGAAGCAAATAGTTCATGGTTTACTTCCCGGTTCAGGGGAATATTTTTCATCTGGTTTTTATCATTAGCAGTTATCAACCTTGTATTATTATAACTCAGTTCTTCACTCCATTACCCTATCTGCTAGAGTCTTTGTAAGCCAGCAGCGGTAGCCAGCTGTGGAGCGTGACAGATTTGTTGGTTCGGATTCCATCTCCTGCATGGATGTTATGTTTAAGATTAGTTTATGCGAGGTATATACGAGTGTAAGATTAGTACATACGATTTTGTACAACATTGGAGTATTTAAAAGCCGAATTCTTCTACAACTATTCAAATAGCATAATTATTCACCCTTATACTATTTACTACTTCCTCAATTCATCACATATAAGGACAATTAATAGTTTCGGAAGCGATTTTAAAGAGTTAATTAATCTTTGAAAGAAAATTTAGTTACTGTGGCAGTTAAAGTACTAAGTCACTCTTTTTCTTGATGAAATCTCATACGAGGCCATTATGTGCTACTCTTTCCTCATTTCTATAACACTCTCCGTAATATTTCAGTCTCTCAACAGTTATACAGTTATAACTCAACAGTCCACAATCTCTCAAACCACAATAGTGGCATTGCAGTAGTTAAATCGATTTAGCATTGTGGTCAGTGACTTCTTTTAAGCCAAATTCTGTCCAACGAATACAATCCTAAATGGACCGTAGTGAGTGGTAGCAGTAGTAGATTAGGTGCCCCCAACGGCTAAGACTATATCGTAAAGGGTAACCTAGCGCTTCAATTAAAAGACATGCGCAACATCCCTTCTGTGGGTGGGAATGGAACCCGCGATCTTTGGTTTGCCAGGGCGGCACCTTAAAACCCTGACTACCAAACCCGGAACCGTAGTGAGATCTAATTCCTATTAATACTCCTAAAATGTTGAATTTAGCATCAGAAAGTCTGAGTAGCGTGATAAATTGCTCATTGGGCTGGCAATCGTCGGGTCCGTGGTTCGATTCCCGCTCAAAGATATTTTTTCCTCTGTCAATTTTTTATACACACCTCTCATAGCGGATATGGAAATATCTCGCATTGAGGAGCAATTTCAGATCGTTCCCGGATGATGCCGGAGGGGTTCATTAATGTTTTTCTCAATCCTCCGTTACACGGCGTACATGGCGCGATTAATTCTACGGGGCGCCCTCCGCCGCCCCGAGAGCATGATGCACCACGCTCGTCCTCTCCAGCCCCCGGAGACCCTCACCCCCATCGCCTCGTCCCCAGGGGGGAGGCCTCCCTTTCCCCCGTTCATCGATCCGCCATGGCTTAAGCTCCCAGTCCATTAGGTAGTCGACTCAAATCACTTCAAGGCCTCTCTCTCACCCCTCGACCCCACGTTTAAGCGATCGCCACAATTAATGGCTCGCAACAGCTCCCGCGTCATTATCCGGCATTACTTGGACATTAAAACCTTGATAAGTAAACATTTCTTCTCTCCCCCGCGGGATTAGCTCTCGTCTTTGGACCATCCGTCTTCTCCCATCCCATCTAACTCACTCCCACTCCCTTCCTGCTGCTCCTCATGTCATGATCGTCGCCTCTAAATCTTAATCGTCTCTCCAGGCGGTAGTTATTCTGCGACCGACAACTAAGGTGATTTCCGCGATTTGGGAAAGGTTGGAAATTGAATAGGGATAGAGGTTTTTTTTAAGGAGCGAAGGAACAGTGGAGTGAAACCAGTAGTTGGCGCATTTAACCTGCTCTTAACGGAAGGTTCCAAGGCGTCAACGATTTAACGATGCATCTCACGGACGGAGTACTGAATTTGAAGTTGGCTCCACTTAGCACACAAGTGGGAACTGGTATGCCAATGGAAGATCTCTGCTACTTCCAGACTTCAAACCAGAGACCTGTGGGTGTGAGGCCAGTACTACAGCCATCACACTGAGCCTATCCGTCGCCTTTCTTCCCGCGCGAGCATCCGTAAAGGTGTCTCTCCTATAAAAATTTATTCTCATTTCTCAATGGGCTCGTTTGCTTTTAAATTCCTCCTTCAAAAACATTTTACTCGAGGGTTGTCAATGTGCAGTTTGTTGCGTAGAGCGATATGTAGCGAAAGTTACATCATCCATGCAATTCCTTGCAAAAGTAAAGAATTGCTTGAGAAACACTACGAATGCATGAATGACTAGACGAAAAAAAACCTGTTCTAATTGCAAGCATTTATCCATATAATCTCCACCATTTGGCGCTGTTTAATGTTGTGCAACTAATTGCTTTGTATAAAATGAGATTTACGTGTATTCTTACTCTAGTATCCATATTTAGTTTTTGTGTATAGAGGACTTTGTATTGATGATGTGAAAAACACGTTGTTTTTTTCATTTTTTCTTGGAAATATTCTGCTGTGGCTTTCAGCTTAGATTCCCCATCCAGGAAATATGATTATTCCACTCAGACTGCCGCGCCACCATCGTGTGTATCTTTGAGGCGTTCGATTGATTCCTCGTTTTCTACATTAAGCCTCATATCATGTTATCGCTCTTATTATCAATATCGCTAGCTTTTCTAGAAGAGATCTGTTCGCTACAATGGTGCTAACTACTTACTATAGCGTCTGAGATTAGTAATGACACCAGATCTTGTTTGAACGAAAGTGATAACGATTTTTATCTCCCTATCGTAATAAAAATGACATGAATGCGAGTGCGCTCGTTTTGGAGACATGTTATTGAGCTCTATGTGCGCAACGTCCTAATTAAACAACTTGAGTTGCGATGTAACGAGTCTGGTTAATATTTTCAGTTATTTTAAGAGCAGTTTGAAGTAGGATAATTGATATATTTTGAATTCAGATTAAGAAAACAAAACCTTTGGTAAAGTGAGTTAATTTTAGATGCATGATAGTATAAAATAAACCCAAAGATTTTCTTATAACGAAAAATATGTAACCTAGACACTGCAAAACGGGCCAGCATAAAATTCAATCTACGTGTCTATGTAATGTGGAGGAAATTTAATTGGTGGAAATTGCAAGAAGTAAAATTTCATCCGGAAATGAAATCGAACCGTAGACATTTCAGTTGTACTTATCCGCCAGTCATTCATGTCGAATACGAATACATTTGTTTTTTCACACCTTTACCTTATGGTCATTCTAAAGAGTAGTAAAGCTGGTTAGGGTATACTAGTCTACCTCGAGCTTAGTTCAGGGGCTTTTGAAATTCACAAATTGACACTAAGATATAAATACCTTTCCTTATCTATGAAATTTGGAACTATGGAATTCTGACGGCAAAAAAATCGTAGATTGGGGGTGAAAGAGCTCGGAGGGAATTTTAGCTGAATTTTGATTACTAAACCCTCCAATTTGTGCTCTGCCCAATAGCCTAGGATATAACTCCAAAAAGTAATTCCAATTTTAAATCCAAGTGCCCCACAAAGAGTTCCTTCCGTAGGCTATGGGAGTATTTTGGGGAGGAAGAAATGTTGCTTTTGAATGAGCTTTAATGACATCATCAGAAGAAACCTGAAATGACGTAGGGAAAAACTATACTTGGAAGTTTTCAATTCAAAATATGGTATTTTTGCTGGTGCTGGTGTTCGAATGCGGGTTAAACCATTTTCAGACTTTCTGACTCAAAATTCCTGCACACAGGTTTTCAGATCGTAGAATATTCGCTGTGTTTTGTGTCTATTAGGTAGTCAAGTGGCAGGTCCATTCATGATAGCTGGAAAATCGGGTAGGGTTAGGAATATTCCCGGGAAAGGAGGAAGGGTGGAGAGAAACCGGCGTGATTACATTAGCCTGCTGTTAACGTAAGATGCTAAGTGGTTCAAGGTTAAACTTCCCATCCAACGCGACCGAGTACTGAACTTAAATTTACAGTTTTCCATACGGCTGTCAAGTAGAGATCGAGATTCCGCAAAAAAATCTCCGTCTGTACCGGAATTCGAACCTAGGTCTTCGGGTAGGTAGGCCTGAACTTTAGCCGACACGCTAACCCGAGCCCCTAAAATATCGTCGCAAATGACAAGTACATTTTAAAGCGTGGATTCGGGAAGGTAAAGGGTTTTGACCGCACATCTACGCATCCGCCGAATCCTTCCCTCCTGAGAAGGTGCCGAGACACACACAAACACACCCACTCACACAACCTCCCCTGGTTTCGTCACGGAGGTGACGAAGCACACCCCCGTCACTCACCCCATCTTCCTCCCACCCCCGCTCACTCGATCTTTCTCCTCGCCCTCTCATTGTCAATCAATGCGACGTAGTGAAGACTTGGAGGGGTGGTCTCGGCTGCGGCGGACGGGGGCTTCTCGTGGGGGTGAGACTCTAGGAGAGTGGATTGGGTGTGGATGAGCGTGAAACGGCGGAGGGGGGTTGGGAGGGGGGGGGGGAATGGAGGCGGGGAGGGTGGGATCAGTTTTCCCCCTGGGGAGGGAGCGGAGCGAATGGGGGGTGGATTGGTGGTGAGGGGACGGTTGGGGGAGGGAGAGGGGAGAGCAGACAGGCAGATAAACGACCTTAAAGGGCTGGCAATGAGACAGGGTAGGGGGTTGGTCCCTTCCCACCTCCTCTCCCCCATTTCACCCCCACACACCCTCCCTGTCATCATCCCTCTCTCTCTTCATCCCACCCCTTCCCTGAGTCTCCCTTTTCACGAGCCTTGCCTCTCTCCTCTCCTCATTATCATAACGGAATAATAAAGCGGCATGTGGAGTCTCGCTGGATGCGTTCGCGTCTCGTCCCAAAGTGCCAATCGCCGGAGAAGCCTCGCACCGTATTTCATCTTTTTGATCTCTATTTTTTTCCACCGGATTCGTCCATGTTCGGGGTGAGATTAAAGGTATGCGTGGCCTTCCAAGCGGCGCGCGGAAACCTCGATTCTGCTGGTGGATTGTCTGGGAGAGAGCATTAAGGTATACTTGATGGCGGTGACTAACAAGTGGAATCGTCCAGATTTTGCGTATTCACACGTCATCATCTATAAACCTGCTATTGATTACAACCTCTTGAGATTGGATATTTAAACGACCAGACACCTACACGAGAAAGGCCACTCAGTACTTAATCATTTTGCGTCTTTTATATGGTTTCTGCTTAAGTGTTATGACAAATAGCAACGTCCAATCCAAATTATGGACCAAAACATACTCGAGCCTACAGTTTTTTTTTCCAATTTCACTTTTACGTTGATGTAATACCTAAACTATGAAAAATTGCAGGCGTTTATATTCCTGCGAAGACACTTTAATTTTTGAGGAATGTATAATTATAAATTAATGTTTTATATTTTTGATATTTATTAATTATTATATTGAATCACTTTTATAATTGCTTTGTTTTTATTAATCACCAATGCAGATAATTCTGCCGTTTAAAAATAAGACAAAATTAATGAAATTTGGATGCTGAACTAAAGTTTACTAATATCCCTGAAAGATGTTCTGAGTTGAAGTTTACTGATTGCAGAATTCAACGTCCAGTTAGATACACACATGCGATCTTCCTCCACTACTAAAAGAAGGAGAATCGAATCTATGCATCTTCATTTAAACTTTCTTCATGAGTGCAACATGAGCCATTCGTGATTGGGTGAGAGCTTGGGTATGGAGTCGGATGTGGAGTAACCAGTCAGTGCATGGCGAAGAAAACTTGAAAGAACGACTGTAAGGGGGCACAGCAATGATGTTAGCGTAGTATGAATGGCTGTGATGTGATAAGAAGCTTAGTCTTACTCGCTAGAAACTTAGTGCTCCCCTAACCCCTCTCCCTCTTCTACCGTAGTAACGTTAGTCCTGCAGAGGACTGATTGGGGGCTTAGCAGTCACTTCCAATGGGGAACAAATTTCAACGGCCTGACGCTATTCCTGTTTTATTTCCAGCGAATAGTTTTAGAATGTTCATGAAGTTTACGATGTTATCTGTGGCCTCATCCCTTGTTTCTTGCCTCGGATAAAATTTTGACTGTATCAGCATAGAATTATATTTAATCTAGTTTAAAATAAGGTTGCAAAATTGTGTAGTTTAAAGAAAGTTTTTTTTATCTACGAGCCGTATTACAAATATTGAGGCATTCAGGGAAAAGTTTTGCGATTGCGTTTAAGCATTATTTTAGTTTTTATTATTAGATATGATCTTTGATGAAATGCTGGGGGAATTCAAAACTATGATTTGGAGACATCAACGGGGGTCTTCAAACACTTTATGAGGAGAAAGAATAGTATTGTTTTTTTACTTTCTTTTGTTCAGCAATGAGTTCATCTTTTATTTTAATAGATTAAAATAATGTATACCATAGCCATAAAAATATAGCATGCTTCTACATTTTGCAAAAGTAAAGTTTAGAATCAGGCTGTATGTCGTTGGCCATAATTCTATTTGTGAGTATGCATACATCGTTTTTAAATAAATAATTTGGCTCAATGATAAATGAAAGTACGAAATAAAGAGGTACATCTTAAGAACAGTCACCTTCATGACGCTTTTAAATATTTTCTGTAAGGTTTGGTGTTGAAATTTTGTGTTTAGTATAGTATCTTATGATTACTTACTCTCCGAGGCTGAGAGGCTCCGCATACACGGGTGTTTCTAAAAATCATCCAAGCGTCACGAAGACAGCAACTGACGGAACCTCATCTTCTTGGATCGGTGGCATCGCACTATATGTACGTTGAGGGAGGCTTTTACTCGCTGGAAATTTGAACACGCACGCCAGGTTTTCTCGCTGCGGAGACGTCTTGCTCCAGACATACTCCGACGGCTTCTTACGACGAACTGAACTGTAAACGTCTTCGGTCGGATCCCAGATACTTGGTGTGTACTAAACGTGTTGCTCGACTGAGAGAAAATGACATCTTACCTCGAGACTTGTGCTGCCGTGTCAACTGCAACAACTTTAGCAACTTTATCCCGCGGCTCGAGAGGGTAATACGAGTCAATAAGCGAGGTTTATAATGTGCGCGAGAGGGGAAACGAGCTAACTCTGGTGGAAGTGTAACAACTGTGAGGACGGAAGGGAGTATGAGGGCGAGGGAGACTGCTTAGTGGAAAGGGGTGCTGGATGAAGGGTTTTAGACGGAAATCCTTTAAGCCTTAAAGTTTAAGAGCTTAAGCTTATGACGTGGTAGGAATGATGCCTTACCCACGGGAACGTCACTAAAAACAGTTTCTCGTCGGTTCATCTCAGAAGAAAACAACGGCTGAGGACTGGCTTGTGAGAACGAGAAATGCGAGCATGCTGTGCTACTTTGGAGCGAAGAACCGAAAGCGTCAAGATATGTCCTTCAAAGTTTGAATTGCGTAAGATTTTCCTGTGAGGAAAGCCGTCTTCAATAAAAATCCATTCCGTAAGTTTGAAAGTTTTGTGGATTTTCTTGCGAAAAAGAAAAATGAAAACACCAGCTAACATCACCATCGTGGTTCGGCGATACCTCTGGCAAAATATCACTCAGAATTACACGGAGAGTTCTAGTCTCAGTAACTACTAGCTAGCATACCGTTGTGCGTAAGATGCTGTGATTAAATTATCTCCCTGCTTTTTTTCTGATTCAGAAACGCCTCTCAATTCATTCAATATTGTTACGAGTACCATAAGACATGGGGACCATTCAATGGATATTGCAAAAAACGTGAAATGACTCTATTGTGATTAAATTATCTCCCTGCTTTTTTTCCGATTCAGAAACGCCTCTCAATCCATTCAATATTGTTACGAGTACCATAATACAATGCAACCATTCAATGGATATTGCAAAAAACTTGAAATGACTCTACGGTCTCCATGGACAGTTCTATTTCTTACTTTTTCGTTCGGGGCACAAACGTTTTATAAACGTTATACGTCATTTTGACGTTGAAAAGTCTTTGATTTGGCTCGCAAACAATGGAATATTTCTTTGTATGGACGTGGCACTCTTGAGAGTGCAACATAGTAGTAGTACTTATGGATTTTTAGGTACTCCAATGGCTGAAGTTGTATCGTATCATCTAGCCTAAGATATAAATCCTATAAGGAACACAAAATCCGTTTCGGGTGGAATTCGAATCCATAATTAAGTTTACAGGCCGGTACCTATTGATCTGGTTACTAAGACCGAATTCAAGTGCTCTTTTTCAGGTCTTTTCATTCAGAATTTTCGCTTGAACTTCATTTGACTCATTCATGCTTAAGTTTCAACACACTTTTATTCTGAATTGTATTTATAATGCTATAATTTCATGCTTTTCTTCCACTCCCACGTTTATTATCTTTGTAATATGAAATCTCTGATGTATTTTCTGCAAGTTTGATATGCAATACTGACGAAGAAATTGAAAAAGTCAGTATTTCATCCCGATCTCACTCAAAACTAAGCAGTCTATTAATACTGCCTTTAAACTCAGTGCATTTTGTACTTTCCCTCATGCTGCACCAAGTCCTTATTACGTATCTACTACTAACCTCTTAACCCAACATTCTCCCTTCTATCGCGGCCAGTATTTCTTTTCAGAATGTCTTCAATCCACTTTTCCGAGCTCCTTATTCTCCCCAAGTATGTCTTCCTCTCCAATCATCCTCCCTATCCGTCCTCCTAATCCATATCTTCAAAGCCCCCTGGGATACGCTTATCCTCCGCTGTCAAAGACTAATTGCTACCCTCCATATTAATGTCTCAAATAATATTTTCTTCCCTCAAACTCAAAGTCATGAGTACCTGCCTTCATTTTGCTTCGTTTTGACATATTTTGATAATGTGATCCCTTCTATTGTTATGGCCTTAAACCCATTTGGAAATTTCTTGAAGGTCAATGAAAATAAATCAATGACAAGCACAATAGGAACCAGTGGCAAAGACGTAAGGCGCAGAGGAAAATGTAAATCTTGGAAAACATAATATTGGAAAATTGGAAGATCACTGCTACCTAAAAAGTGAAGTGACGATAGCAGTACGCATGGATGATAATAGCAGCAGAACAATCAATGATGGGGGCATTCAAAGTAAGGTGCTACAGAAGAATGATGAAAATTAAGTAGACATCTCACCACAAATACCCTCAGCATTTATTGTTCTACTGCTTTTATTGTTCATGCCTACCGCCATCGTATCTCGGTTTATTCGGTGGTGCTTCATAAAATAGAGCAAACATGGAATCTTAAGAAGTGTGGGAGAAAATGTCTGTAAAAAAACATTATATGGAAAGCGAGATCACCTAATAATTGGTATCGTGCAACATGATGGTCGGATGAAGGCATATATGTCTCTCGTATAAGATATAAGGAGAAAGTGATGAGGAGTGTCAAAGAGAAGAACTGTAAAAATATAAAGATGGACAACATAATCAGTCATATCTTGAGATATGATGTCCTAATGAAGACATAAATAGAAGATAAAATGGATTGGAAGAATAGGAAAGGAGGGCCTCGTATGAGAAACTTGGAGCAAGTGGTGAGAAACGTAGAAGAAAAGAAGTATGTAAACATGAAGAGGTCAGCCGATACATGCATCTAGTGGAGAGCTGCGTAAAAGCCAATCTTAGGATTATAAAAAAGGAAAAACTTAGTTCTTTTCCACAAATATATTTAAAACAAATCAACCGGTTTCGGCCTTCTCAGGCCATTCTCAAGATTACACTGTAATGTTGAAAAGAACTAAGTTTTTTCTTTTTTATAATGAATAACTTCCACAATGTAAACTCGCCAACCATTTCTTCTATCTTAGGATCTTTGATTTATGATGATGATGGTAATGAAACGTGGTTCCATTTCAAGGGCCATTTCAAGCGCGTCTTGATACTCCTGAAATATAGTTAAGGCACAACATAAGGATAAATATTTTTATAAAATAGAGCGCATCATTAATGTGGAATTTTTCATCGTTACTGACAGATACAGTGGCGAGCCAATCTTTCTAGCGCTGACCATTTGAGAAATGTGTAAAGGGGAGAAGGAAGCAGCCTCCCGAGTACTGTCGCTCGTGTGTGTCTTTTATCGATCTTCGTTCGTGACTCAGTGTCCTCCTCCACTTCTATCGCCTCCTCTCCTCGAAACCGTCGCCAATCCCTTCCTCTCCTGCGACTTCGCGCCGAAATGGCGCGTGTCTCCGAAAGGGAGGCAAAGAGAGGAAGAGAAAGGGAGAGAGGGGAAGTTGCGGGATCGACGTCATGCTTTCTACGCGCCCGTCCCCTCTCTCCCTGCCGCAAGGGAACTCTGGAGCTGTCGTCCGAAAACCTCCGGCTTCCCGGTCTCTGCCGCCGCTTACCCCCCGTCATCATCTCTCTACACTCTTCCTTCGTGTAAACGTCTTGCGCTTGATTCCCTCTCGCCCGGTCTGCCTTTCCTGACCGCATCACGCCCTCCCTATTCCTCGAAAAAGCTAGAAATAGGTGTCGAGGTGCACCAACTGCGAACGCTATACCTCACTGTCTAGACTAAATGATACGCTACCTGTTTAATCACGCTTGAAGTGAAAAAATGGCGGCGTTTACTCGGAACCGAAATCGCAATTTTGTACACGAAACGAAAAAAGAATTTTATTAAAAAAAATTATCTTCTAATCACAACCATTCACTCATAAATCAAAAGTTAAAATAAGCAAAAGGTGGCGGCCACCGAAAAAGCCGCTTTGATATCATTGACGTCATTTTCCTCCCGTCCTTCTTTGCTTTTAGGGGAAGGGAAGGGAGTGGAGGGAATCTCGGAAGGTCTGCTCGCACAGAAACTGTCACAACTGCTCCTATTGGCAGGGTCAGCTGTGTCCCCCCCATTGCGATAAAGCAAAGTAGCTTCGTGGGCTCAGTTGTGATTGGACGAAGTCGATATACGTCAGAGGTTGCACCACGCCCACTTTTCCGGAGGTGATCGGGTTGGTGTGGTGGCTAGAGTACTGGCCTCCCATCCCGAGGGCCCGGGTTCGATTCCCGGCAGTGGCGGATTTTTCAGTGGAAAACCGGTCCCCACTTGAGTGCCTAGTGGAGGGCATTTTAAGCACAGTACTCCGTCCGTCGGATGGGACGTTAAGCCGTGGTCCCCTTGGCGCCTTTCGTTAAGAGTAGGCTAATGCCGACGCCGGGTTGCTCTCCACCCTTCCTCCGTTCCCCAAAAACTCCTACCATTACCCAATTATCCACCTATCCTATATGGCGCAAATGACCTCAGCTGTCGGTCGCCTCCCCTAAATAACCAACTTTTCCGGAAGGGTTAAAAACATCAGTTTTTCGCCGCTTATAACTCGAGAAATAATTGACGGATCAAAAAACGGAAATATACGGGTCTTTTTATTTTACAAACTCTATCAGATTCGGAAATAAAAAAATATGGTAAACGACCACATTGTATAATCAACGGTGCAAGACGTCACTTTGTGAACATGACTTACATTCATGGTGAGGAATAAGCAAAGAACGGGTACCTACTCTTTCACACTGTATTAAACACCGACCATGGTTTCGAAAACTAAGTGTCATGATGAAGGTCTTGGTAATGACATTTATCGAAACAATGATCGATGTTTATTACAGTGCACAAACAGTACTGGCTCTTTGTTTATTTCACATCATGAATTAAGAAATTGTACTTTAAATAAATATTAGGTCTCAATTTTCTACAACTGCTGAGGTTATATTACGGCCTAACCTTACTTAATATTAATCTTATTTATAATACTAAAACAACATACATCTCCGTGGCAGGGCTCGAAAACGCGATCCTTGGGGTATCAGGTGGGCACATTGCCGGCCTAGCACCACGGGCCAGCTTTAATAAGTAGCATTTGGCAATATATACCCTCATTCCTCCCAGTAGATAAATATGTTGCAGTTTTTCCTGAAAATATGAGACTTTATTTGTTGGGAAATATTTACCCAGAACCACCAACGTTTTTAAGTTTTATATCACCCTGGAGCATATAAAGGACCTAGTTCGCGGAATGGGTTGCGTTGCATCATACGCGTGAAGCAAATAATATTTTCTTTTTTTAGTAATTTCTTTGAATAGGTTTAATATTCAGGTGGGAGAAAATAAGTAGTAATGGGCCAAATGTATTGAGGAATTATTCTGTAGCCTAGATGAAGAATTGTCTCTTTCAGGAGAAACGAATTCAGATGGAATTACGCAGGTACTGAACGAATCATAGCTATGAAATCCTATGAGGAATGAAAGGGGGTGAAAATATGGGTAAATATGAACCTAATCTAGTGATGTTGGCATTATGGTCCAGTAATAATCAATGGAGCAGCCTCAATTTTCACGCTCTCCTCCATATAGAGTAGTAGAATTGGACTTTAAGGTTAACCTAATGTTAAGGTTACACCCTTATAACTTAATTCCAAGCCTAATGGTAAGGCGAAGATATGACGCATGCTAGTCGGGTTTGAATTCGCTGTGTTTGGATTGTAAGGGTGGCGCTATATCGACGTCATCGCTGGTCTTCAAACTAGTATAGATAAATTAAGGTGAGATTCTAATTTGGTTTAAGTGAATATAGTAGTTTTTTTTTAAGTCTAGTTTTTAGGGAATTAGAGAAGGCAACAGAAAACTTGCCAATTTGGCCATTCATGCTGTTGAGAAGAAAATGATGTTTTGATATCTATTCACACCCAAGCTGCATGATTTTTTGGGTATCACATATTCTGAGGAAACCATTGGTAGCACAGGGAAAGTTGCCATTGAGACCAAACTTTGGGTTGAACAGTTTGGAGTTAGCCAAACCAATTTTTATACTATTCAATGAAAGGTGAACTCGCTTTGTTCCACGTACATTTTAAACTCATTCAGAAAGTACGAGATAAATAGCAAATAATTAATATGAAACTGCATCCTCATACCATTGTTTCGCATGTTGGGATGATTTCCACACGATTTAGGAATTAGGAACTGATCTAAGATCATTTATCCATATTCATCTAAAATGTATTTTCCATTGTATACCTATTATCGTGCTAATACGTCATTGAATGACATTATAATATTTTATTTTGATAATAATAATATATGATTATTGTGTTTAATTTATTTAACATTTTTAACATATTTAATATTACACATCAAATATCACAATGTGTTTATAGACAATGATTGAGTCACATTGATGAAATAATCATGACCCTCAAGAGCTTAATGCAAATTATTCGTCAGAGCTACGAATAAGAATTAGATCAGAGGTTTCCCATAGAGTGGATTCCATTAAAAGATTTTAGTTCAAATATTGTACATCATGAAGGTTACTGCATTAAAGCGGTCGGGTGCTTTTGAGAGACACGCACCTGTCACTTCACTTGAAAAATGCCTGACTGCCTCACCAGCTCACTTCATTCAAAGATCCACTTTTTTACAGAGTTCAAAGCGGAGTGATAGATACCCCGCAATTCCATTTTTAGTTCCATCGCTGTGATCTGATGCATATGCGACTCCGATTTTCTCACCGCTGCATTACGATTGCATTATATTGCATTCTTATTTTTCGAATTTTAATGCATATTTTCGTTTAGAAGCGACAGCCGTTGTTGGGTACCTGCCTCCAGACGCAAAACTGGCATCCACGTCTATCCACAAAGCAAGAGCTGGTAGATTTGAACGAATTTCCAGTCAAAAGAAGGTGTAGGTGTGAAGAGTTTAGGACGGATAGGTTACGTTGTAGGTCAGGTTTCTTCGAGGTCGTAATATTCATGTTGAAGAGGACTGCATAGCTGTGTGAAGCAATTGGAAGAATTCCTTGGCATCTGCCATCCGGTTAAAGAGGTTGAATATGTTATTTTCTGCACCAATGCGTATTCTTTTCATACACATGCAGAATATGATGGCTAAGGTAAAGAATTTTCTTCGTTAAGGAAGACAGAGTAATATTTTTCATGCTCCCCTATATTCTTACACAGCGTATGTGTCTCCGAATTAACATGATTTAAAGTTTAAACGAGTATAATATGACATTATTTTATATAATTTCGTCTGATATTACAACCTGAAAAAGTTGTTTTTTTCCTGCGTTGCATTTAATATTTGCCAGAAAGCTAGTTGACGGGAATTCCTCAGACGATCAAATGGCAAGTTCATAATTGTGTCGTGACAGATGCTCCAAGAGTATGTTTAATCTTGCACTCATTTGTGTAATTAATTAATCAATGAGGTTAATGCTATAGTTTTTCCCTCCAAAATGTTATTAGCACGCATTTGTTATTTAATACGGATTGCAGAAATACAAGCTGCCAACTATGAGTATGAAAATTCAAAATTCGAGAAGATAGATCGGGATTTAAAATTATAAAACAGTATGGTGAGATTCTTTAGTCTGCATAGCTTATATATTGATAGTTCCTAATAGCAAATTTTCCACAGAGAAAAAATCATTTGCCTTGACCGGGACTCGAACCCGGACCCCCTGATTCCGGCCAGGTGCTCTACCAGTTGAGCTACCAAGGCCTTGGTAGCTCAACTCGGCAGTTCTCTGTGGAAAATTTGCTATTGTGCAATATCAGCGGGTAACGCCGTTAAAGTTTTCACGGCTAGTTCGTGGACCTTGAATTTTGATAGTTCCTGTTGAAATTACTGATAATGGATTTAGAATATTAAATGATGGAGTATTAGATTGTGTGATATATTGTAAGCAGTGTAAAAGTGTAAGAAACGTACTGGGGGAGATTAATCAAATGATGGTATTGGGTAAACCACTTTTTACGTACACGTAAGCATGATACATACATTAAGGTATTCGCCTTGTCTGGTTAACAGGGAGCTTATTTATTCGTACGTATTAGTGTCTAAATCTGATTAAAGAGCTAGGTATTGCTATCAACACCAACCTCCTAAAACGTAGATACGAAGTAACAAAATAATGAAAAGAATGATATAGGAGATAATACTGGGTAAGCGTGGAATAGAAAGGATAAGTATGAAGATTTTTAGTGTATATTGATAGGCAAAATATTCGAAGAACTAGGAAAGACGCAAGGAAATGTTAACAAGAGAGTGAGTCCTGCCCGAACCAAAATCAAAGACTAATCACTTTTGATATAATACTATGGTGATGATGATGAGGGTGCCTACGTTAAAGAGCCATTTTATGGAATTATTTGTATGCTTAATTTATTTCTTCAAATCATCGACCTAATTTTTCGAAAGGCAGATTCGAAATCAATCCAATCAGTAAAAATGACAATGTGGTTTTCGCTAATATACTAAAGCGTACCACATTGAAATGGTGGATAATCATTAATTCTTGGGATTTTTACGCCAATATTTTTATTTATTATCCCCAAAAGCAAGATTTATTTACGATAAGATACGACTAAGTGATGTTATTTAACCAATATTGATCCTCTATGAGAGAGTGCGAGACAGTTTGGGTAATGCGGTTTCTTTACCCTTGTAAGATGCAATGAATAGCATTGGTAGCTTCATGTTGGTATGAGTACTTAAAGCTAACCCTACTAACAGAATGTTTTTGCATGTTTGCTTAGCAAATTGTATCTTTTTTTAAATAGTGTTGTTCTGACTACTATATTAATACTATTCCTTTTTAATGCATGATATGTAGTGCATGTTTGGTGAGAAATCACCCCATGCTACACACCCTCGTGGTGGCTTGCAGGGTATTATGTAGATGTAGATGTAAGATCATTTATAATTGCCAAGTCAATTGAATAATCAGCGCGTCACGGGATAATCGATGATAACCGTTGCGTTCCGAATGTGCCAACCTTCGGGTCAAGCGGTGAGGGAGGGGTGGCAGAGAGAGAGAGAGGAGGAGGAGGAGGGGAGAGAGGAAGTAGATGACTTTCATGAATTCCTTTTCACCCGAGCGGCTGAGGTTTGGTCCGTCCCATCCCATCCAACTCAGCCAACCGCCCGCCCCTTACATATCTCTCCCTTCCCCTCCCCCCCTACCAGCCCTACTCCCACTCCTTTTCTCCTCTCCTCTCGACCTCCTTTTTCTTTACATATCTCCTCACCGCTCCCAACGTCTCTCTCTTCCTCCCTCATCGTCCGCCGCAGTAGTGGCCTCCCTCCCCCGCCCTCTTTGTCGCCTCCATCTCCGCCCCCCTCCTCATTCCTCTCACGTAGTCCAACTTTCTCCCCACCCTTCTCCTTCCTTTCCTTCTCCTCTCATAACTACCCCTCCTGTCCCGCTTCTCTCTCCCCTCATCAACCCCCCACCCCCTATTACTCACCCCCCTCTCCATTCCATCCCGTCCTCTTCTTACCCTCTTGGAGTAAGCAATGGAAACTCTAGATTGAGCTCCGAGGCTTTGTGTATAGAAATCTGGATTTTTTTCCCTCCGGCCAAGGGTATGGTGTGTCTGTGTGTGTAAGTACGAGAGGGAGATAGGAGATGGGGATGGTGGTGGTGGGGAGGGGGGTGAAGTGTGCGGGGAGAAAAGAGAGGGATAGAGAGAGAGAGAGAAAGAGAAAAGGTACCGCTCTCCAGAGAAAGGGATGCTTTCCTTGCGGGGAAGGGCTATGAGAGGGCGGGGGGAGGTAGTTTTGAAGTGAGTGGGGTGGCATAGGAGGGATGGAGTAATTCGGGGGTGAGAGAGAGGGAGAGGTTGTCTTTGGAGGACCAGCGGATGAATAGGAAGTCAAAGCTGGAGAGTGTTTTGGGGAGGGAGTGAGGGGAAGGGGAAAATGATGGCGGTGAAGGCTGAAGGAAGGAAGGTGGGAGGCGAAATTGGGAGGCGGAGGGCAGAGCTTGAAGAGAGAGTGAGGAAAACTGCTTATTATTTGTGTTTCCACGGAGCGAATCAAACTTCAAACATTTAATAATTTCGGGGCCCCGGCAAAATGTTTGTCTTGATCGAATAAACGCTTCCGACGGCGGCTGAGATATGGAGAAGGCTGACGGTACACTGGGGGATGTCTTAGGCTTTTGAGAGAGCTGGGAAGGCACAATTCACTAAATGTTGCAGTCAGTGGCGTAGCCAGGATGTTCTCCAGGGGGGGGGGCAAAAATAACTTAACGTTATTCCATAACTCAAGTTTGTTTTTGCCCCTTCATGAAAAATAATGTTAAGATTTCTTAATACAATTTGTATTTATTCTATTTCTCCCTTTCGATGTATTTCAATGGGCACCTTCAGCTAGTTGACCTTTAATTTTTCATTTGACTAATGAGACAGGGGGGGGGGGGGGCAAGCTCCCCACCCTGCCCCACCGTGGCTGCGCCCATGGCTGCAGTGATTCTGTAATAATTTATTTTCAGGTGCATGCTGACAAGAGGGAATTTGGCGATTTATGTATGAAATTTGTCACTGTGCTTGTAATTTGGTTCATCTCCATTACTGGTTCTACTAAATGTGCTAGTTTCTTCGACAGCATAGTTATTTACCGGAGGCCACTGACAGTTAGGGTCATTTAGGGCCATTTGGGATATATAAAAGAGAGAATGAGTGCTTATGGAGTTTGATTGCTCTGCGATTGTCACTGGCGTAGAATAATATTCCCGTAAACAATCGCAGAAAGTGTGAAAGTTTCCCATACTTGGGTTGAGTGTATCGGTTCTGTGGTTGGTCAATGGTGAGGAATTTACCTTCCTGTAAACCACCGCATGTAGGTCATCCGGGTTTAATTTCATATTTCTCATTTTTTTCTTGTATTTTTTCCGTCGTGTGGTGCAAAAACTTTTACGGCTATTGGAGTATTCATTGTCACTTACTTTTCTGTACATATTAGAGGCCGTAGAGCTCAGCTATCCCCATTTTCCATTTAGGATACATAAGTAATTGAATTTAATTGCATTTTTGGATTTAGAGATGGCTTTTGACAATGTGGATTGGAATTCAATACTTGGAATTTTGAAAGGAATTGGAGTGTCCTACAATGACCGAAGAATTATCCACAGTTTGTATAAAAACCAAGTAGCGGTGATAAAATCTGGACCCAGCTCTGAAGAAGCAAGGATAAGGAAAGGAGTAAGACAAGGCTGTGCACTGTCTCCCGTAATTTTTAATGCTTACATTGATAGAGCCATCAATGAATTCAAGGAGAAGTGTTCTGGAGTGAACATCCACAGAGAAACAATCAGCATGCTACGATTTGCTGATGACATAGCACTCATAGCAGAGGCAGAGAGGGGTCTGAACAAGATTCTAGTAACCATGGAAAGGACAATTGCCATACATCAGCTGAAGATCAATTAGAAGAAAACTAAGATATTGGTGTGCAGCAAAAGAGAAGAGGCCAAAACCAACGTTAAACTAGGAAAACAGAAACTGGAAGAGGTGAAAGAGTTCTATTACCTGGGAAGCAGAGTAATCAACGATGGACGAAGCAAGAAAGAAATAGTGAATGGAATAGCCCAGACAAAGAAGGCATTCTATCAAAAGAAGAATCTACTAACAGCTGGAAATACAAGCTTGGAAGTAAGAAAGCAATTCATCAAAACGTATATCTGGAGCATGTTCCTTTACGGCATTGAGTCATGGACAATGACAGCAGCGGAGAAGAAAAGGGTGGAAGCATTCGAAATATGGTGCTATCGAAGAATGCTGAAGATAAAATGGATCGACCGAGTGACAAATGAAGAAGTCCTAAGAAGAGTGGGAGAAAAGAGAAGTCTGGTGAAAACTATACAAAGAAGACGGGGCAACCTAATCGGCCATATCTTAAGACACCATGTCCTGATGAAGAAAATCGTCGAAGGAAAAGTGAACGGGAAGAATGGGAAAGGCAGGCGTCGTATGAGTTATATAGAACAGGTTCGTAAAGGACGTGAAAGAGAGGAACTACGTTGGTACGTTGAAGAGGTTGGCCGATAGAAGAATCGAGTGGAGGGCTGCGTCAAACCAATCCTAGGATAGTTAACCCTTGATGATGATGAAGTAATTGAGTGTAGGTAGGAATTTTAAGAATTATGGAAGGGTGGAGAGAAACCAGACGTCGGAATTAGTCTGCTCTAGACACAATACGACAAGGAAACCACGGTTTAGCGTCTCATCCGTTACGTAACATAACGTCTCCACACTGCACTCAATTAGGGGCAGGTGTACCGACGAAAAAGCATCAGCCACTTCCGGAATTAGAACCTCGGCCCTCGGGTAGGAGGCCAGCATTAAATCTACTACATCCAACCCTAATTCTTCCGCAGCTAATTTTATTCATCTTAGATTTCGATAGTTCTCGCTGGCACATATATTTGAATCTGTGACTCGTGCCGGTTTTATGTTTAAATTCACCTTGCCGCATGAACATTGTGTTTGTATTAGAATTATCTCTCATATTTAGATAATGAGTTAAAACCTTAGGTATTAGGGCACCTAAAAATATTAACCATTACAATAGCACCTTTATGAAAAACACATTTTTTTAACCAAAATTCCGTGGGCCACAATTGCGGGTCTAAAATTACAATTTTCCTTTCATAGAGCCTTGTGGAAAGGAATTTTCAAATGGTGGTATGTTCTCCTTGCCGCGTTGACCCCTGTTTTGACCATTCCACTTCTACTGTTTTATATTTTTCTTCATCCTCATTTCATCTGTCCACTTGATCTCCGTAATCTGCCTCCAGTTCTGGGATTTTTTTATATTGAATACCTTCAATAATAGAAGCCTTTAACCCACCAGAGTATCAGTCTTTGTATGAATTTTCCTAGGCACTGCTTTATTTTCTTTAGTATCACCGTTATGAGCCTTAATTTTTCGCTATCACTAACTCCTTACCTAGATTAGAGTGTACTTGATGTTCTAAGAGACATTTTCACCACTTACTTATCTGTAGAGAAAATTGCTGGCTAAGTCAGAGCTAATGGCATTGACAATTATTAATTGGGAACCTGAAATAAACGATAAACTTAACCGGGAATGAATTGATTAAAAGGAAGAACCCATAATTTTTTTCATATATGAGGTTAAAACTAATGAATTACTAGAGGAGTGTTTAAAAAGTAAACATACACTGTTTAAAAAGTAATGAATTACTTTTTAAACAGTGTATGTTCTGTGTATAAACTCTTCTATCAAAAAATTATCTATTCTGATAAACATGGTGGTTTGAATTCTTTGCATGGTATCACGCGTTTCCCTGAATTCTTTGTATGGTATCACGCGTTTCCCTAAGTTCAAAGAGCGTGGAATAGTGATTATAGGTAAAGTAATGCGGCTCTTTTCTTTGTGGTCTGAAAAGTTTATGAATGTAAAAAAATACCTAAATTTACCAAATCAAAATTATGAAGAAAATAGTAGCAATTTGCTTGTTATTATTGGAGGTAGCTGATGTCTTAGCTGCATTGTCTATTGTATTTATAATGATACTAAACTTTTAATGCCTAAAATGCTGGCTCATCATGCCTCACATAGGAATTTCATGATAATGTAAGGACGATCGAATAACGTGATGCTATGATATAATAAAAAATTTTGATCCCGATTTAGGTCCCTTAGCAGGACAGTGATTCTTATAACAATAGTCGAGAAGGCCCACAGCAGTTTGACGTCGAGCTGCGGGCGTTCGCAGCTTGCCTGTCGTAGGAGTTTACTGTTTGCCACGATATGGATGGTATCAAATGGAGACCTGTTGACAGTAGATGAAGTGGAAGCAGGAGTATTGAAATCTAACAATGGTGAGTTGCATGCAGTTCCTAATTTTCGTCATCTTGAGAGGTGTGCCTAACATTGACTCGTAAATGTTAACAAAATCGCTTATCGGTGTAAATCCGAAGAGAATTGTGACGGTGATGCTGATTTCTGAGTTTTTCGTATTTCTACCGCGTACCTAGGCGTTTCTGAAAAAAGTTTTGTTCCCTTTATGGCGAGCGCCTTCAGAGGCGGACGGACAGAAGATGGAAATCAAGAAATTTCTTTCTCTAAGATTCCATTTTGGTGTTTTCTTTTCGCTTAGTTACGACCTGAGAGGCCTTTTTTCTCAATTTGGGCTTCTTATTGTCCCTGTTGCCATAATTCGTCTTGGTTCTTGGATTAAAGAGGGAAAATCGTTGCAACTGGGTGCGCCAATACAAGTAAATCAAATTGCATCAATATAATCGTAAGCTCCCCAGAGCTTCAATTCAATTTCTATTCTAAAGATTTTGGAACTGTGAGATGAGGTCATAAAATCGCGGCGTGAATTGAATAAGCAACCCAAAATTTTACATCATTTCTTAAGGAAACAGATATTCTCTGCCCTAAATCTTTCTTCGGTTCTTTTTAAAAGGGAAAATTTTACTATCAATGCATCATAATGCTTTCTTAAACTACAAAAAAGCCGGTGGCCTGAACTTATTCGCAATTACATGCGCAATGGCTAGGGAAGATAAAACATCTTAGCTGGAAGTTCAACAAAAATATTCGCTAAACAAATCTTATTAGATGATTTTAAGTTATCGAATATTTGCTATTTTCAACTGGACCAGGTGTTGCAGATAGTTCACTCTGACTATCGCTATATTTGATTGCGCGCTTCGTAGCCGTTACTGGCCGTCGCCCGTTTTAGACCGACTTTCATCGCCCGCTACTAGCGATTTTTCACAGCCAACTCTTTTCATATGCCAAAAGAGGAAAAATTTAATAATCAAACGTCCCCATAAATTACTGGAGAATATTACTGATTATTTGTTGTAATTCGCGGAGATGATCTAGGGTCCAAACATTTTATCCTTTTGAAGACAAAAGTTGCTAGGAATACAACGCTCCGAGAGATACACATGTTATATGATCTAGTATTTTCCCGGCGAATACTATGAATGGATGTTTCTCGGGATTTCCAACGGTTAATAGGCTCCATTTCCGCCAAAGTTTCAAAAAGCTACTCGCTTTTTGAAACATTGGCGTATTGGCGCATTGGATTTTTGAAACATTGGAGACACGTATGATAATTTACGAAGCGTAGTTCTTTTGCCATATTTTTGAAGATAAAAGATTTTTTTAAATCTGTAGTTGAATAACTTAGAAGAAGCTGGATTTGGTTTTTCAACCACATAGGGTTTAAAGCAAAGGCACAAATATTCTCAAGTTATACGCATAAAATGCATCTTGTACTCCTTTATAAATGCTTAAAAGGTAGTTATTTTGTTACTGGCGATGAAGCCAATCAGAGTTTATAGCAATGCTTTTCATTTCACTTTCGTATACGTCACTTATTGTACGTGTAAATGGAGGGCAAGGTACTCCCTGTACAATCCACGCCGCTTATGCTAAGTAGCATATTACTTGCGGTGTTTGTAGCAAGCTTTCATCATAAAAAATGCAAGCTTAATTTACATCATATTTTTGTAATATAATCATATGTATAATAAGGGCATGTCATGTCTCATTAAGTAGGGGTTATTTGTTGCTTAATGATCAATTCTTCAAGGTTTACTCTTCCCAACAACTCTATCAGTTACACACGCATATAGTGTGCTCACCGCTTTCACGTCAACCAGTTAATTATACGGCTTTATCTGAAACTACGTGGCTAGTGATGTATACTATCCTCTTGAGAGGGAATTCGAGTCCCACCAGCCCCGTCAAGATTAAATTTCTAATAATCAAGTAGGTGTGATCAGTATCCTTAAAGCCGCAGCCGCGAGTTTCTTTTCTGCTGACTTGGAATCACTTAATGGTTTAATGGATGCTCCCTCAGCACTTGGGGGTCCGAAAAAATGTAATAATCGATACCGAGAGCTAATTTTAAGCATCACCTTGGCCGCGTTGTAAAACGTCATTAAACCCTCAGCGAGCGTCATTGGGAAGGGCATATGATGTATGCAACACGGCATACACATATGTCGCGCGGGTTGCTTATATACACGGGACTAACTCCAGTGAAATCTGAGAACATTTCTCACCCTTAAAGAGTTCTCGTGTGGTATTGAAACTTAACTATAGGTATGAAAAGATCAATATAAAACGTTTATTAAAGAATTTACCGATACTTAAGGATGAACTGATCTCCCGTCGATCATAGTTATGGTTTCGATCGATATTTTACTCTCCAAATTCCCTCGAAACGCTCTTTTCCTCGAGCACTGGATATTTTGTGAAGGGATGACATTCATCATCTGTTTAATCGTCCACATGCACATCTAGTTCACACGAGTTTCTACTTATACCGTCATTGTCATCAGTTCCCTTCAAAAATGAGTTATTAAAAGAATTCCCAAGCTCCCAATCGTGCTTTGCGAATCGTTGATTCAAATTGCTGCTTAGTTATGAAATATCTCGGACCATCTTAACTTTGAAGGCTTGTAAAGGAACTCAGTTTACAATTCATTTTGCGGGTTTAACTTGATGCTATACGTGAAGTTGTTGCGCTTGTTACGAAGCATTTTCTATTTCTCTGAGAGTCCATTAAATGCGTTCAACACCACTATTTTCTTTATACTTTGGAGTTATAAACGGGATATTATTCCTGTATTTCGGATAAATCATGGAAATTGCAAATTCGAAGGCTCTCGCTAGACTTGAGATCAAAATACTAAGTAGGTTGGTTTTTATGATTATTTACATAGCCAATTTAACAGTTATTCTGTTAACTAAGAAGTTTTTGATGTGTTCATTTTTAAGTTCGTCTTAAATTATTAAGGGAAAACGCCAGCGCATTTTCTATGAGTCTAAGAAATAAAAATTAGATGGAAAACGTCAATTCTTAGCTATATCGTATTGAAGTGTTTATCGTGTAGTTGTTTGAAGTGTGAGAATCATGGTTTCTCTTTCTGGACTCAGCTGATAAGACGTGGAATAGTTTCTTAGATTTCTTTACTGCTTATTCTTGCGTTTGTAAAAGACGAATTTCATTTAATTCATCATTCAATTGTTTGATTGAAAGGTTCTTGGGAAGAAGTCTGTGGATTCCGCGTCTACGTATTTCCGGTCACGTAGATGCAGTCGCGGAACCGATCAGCGTTCTGGTTGGCTGGGTTTTCTTGTCAAAATTCAGACAATGGTTAAACTAACTCAAATTTCGACATTATTAATTTTTTTATGATCTCTTAGTTTGCTTTTGATTGTGCAAAGTCTATGTCCGTCATATTTTTATCGCAATTTAACAATTTACCAGCTATAGTTCATGAAATTAACAATTCATTTCAGGCGCATTGAATTTAGTGCATTAAACCGTGAGATTAAAAAGTGAGATTAAAATTAAAAAGTGCAGATTTTAGTGCCTAATCGTAGATATATACTCATATCCAGGATTATTTGTTCACGTTATTGAGTGTATTCAATGCTCGATATTCAGTCTTAATTTCAGTTGTCCTTGATAGAGATTTTTCTTCTCCCGTTGAACTCTCCCTCCATCCATGGTAGTGGAGAAAAGTACTAACACGAAACTATGCGTGGATAAGCATAAAAAAATCATACGATAAGAATTAGTAACATTAATTTCCTCGGAAGAACTATTTATTTTACTAAATTTCTTCGTGACTGGTGCATGGAGTGAGGGAAAATACAATGTAACTTTATGCATGCGTTCCGATACCAGGATGCTGATGGGTATGAGTTTAAAATTTCACTACCTGAAAAAGTTTTCCCTTCTTCTCTTCTTTCGATAAGAACAGACTAATTCCTATGCCATGTTTTTCTTCAACCATTCTCCTTTCCATGAAATTCACCTACCTCTATCCAATTACATACCTTTCCCCATTGGCACTAATGATATAAGCTGCCGGTCGCTTCCCCCGAATAATTAAGTAGCTAACTCGAACTTAGAGCATAAATTATCTGTGTCTTAAGAATGGGTGGCTCGTGATGAATAGGTAGGACACTGAACAAACGGAAGAAAGTTGGAGGGTAACCCTACGTTGACATCAGTCTGCTCTTTAAGAAAACTTTACGCAGATCCGCTTCTTCAGCATCTCTTCCGATGGACGGTGACGGTGTATGTACATTGAAGTACACTTCTTACTATACTTTTGTATGGACCGGTATTTTTCTGGAAACATTTTCTGTTGTCGTCATAATAGTATAGACCTGGAATTTCACGCGTTCATCCGTAACGTTGAATTAGATTGGTAGGACATATTATGCATCGGATATTAGCCACGTCATGTGACTAATATCCGATGTATAATATAATTTAAAATCCGACGTTTCATGGCCCCTTCTGGTCCCTTTTTCAAGGGAGCCGAGTGCCCACTACCAACATTGCTTCGCAGCAAGCATTCAACATCGACTTCAGACATTCATTTTCCTTGGAAGGTAACAGCAAGGGTCACGAAACGTTGGGCTGATACTGAACGAGACGCGGAAAATACCGGAAAGTTCTTTTATTTCACCATGAGTCGCGGAAGCTAAAACGAAGCTAATTAGGCATCGTTGAAAAGTGAATTTATTTTTCTCCAACAAGGTATACACTTTGAGTTGATATAATCCTCCTGATTGAAATGGTCGTCATAAATACAGTACTGCCGAGATCCGAGCCCGAACCCTCAGGGTAGGAAGACATTTTTCAGCCACCACTCCAAACATATTATTCTCTTTTTAATACCGTAGAATAATAGGTATCAACATGGGCCAACAATCCTAGGATTTAAGAAGTCGTTTCAGGCGTAAGTTTGTAGAAGTTAATAATATGCATAATGAACCTCAATGGTAATACTCCACACTAATTTAATGATGATCGACCCGGGTTTCGGCAACTCAGTGCCATTTTCAAGGTCACCTTCAATCAATCCACCACCAATCAATCACCTAATTTTCAAGGTGACCTTGGCACTGAGTTGCCGAAAGCCGGGTCGATCATCATTAAATTAGTGTGGAGTATTACAATTGAGTTTCATTATGCAAATCCTAGAATTGGTTTGACACAGCCCTCCACTCGATTCTTCTATTGGCCAACCTCTTCATATTGACATAGCTCCTCTCTTTCAAGTCCTTTACGACTATATAACTCATACGAGGCCTGCCTTTCCCATTCTTCCCGTTCTCTTTCCCTTCGACGATTGTCTTCATCAGGACATCGTGTCTTAAGATATGGCCGATTAGGTTGTCCCGTCTTCTTTTTATAGTTTTCAGTAGACTTCTCTTTTCTCCCACTCTTCTTAGGACTTTTGTCACTCGGTCGATCCATTTTATCTTCATCATTCTTCGTTAGAACCATATTTTGAATGCTTCCAACCTTTTCTTCTCCGCTACTCTCATCGTCCATGTCTCACTGCAGTAATGAAACATGCTCCAGATATACGTTCTGATGAAATGCTTTCTTACTTATAAGCCTTTATTTCCAGCTGTAAGTAGATTCTTCTTTTGTTAGTATGCCCTTTTTTCCTGGGCTATTCTACTGACTATTTCTTTCTTGCTTCGTCCATCGTTGGCCATAATAGTTACGAATGAATTTTAATTTGAATTAGAAGACTAATTCCATTAGTCTTAGATGGATTCCAGTTATTAATTATTTATTGGCATGTGATATATCGCTTTGCTGTTGCATTTACTCTACGCATTCGCAAGGTGTCTTGCAAGATGCTTGTATATTTTCACTGATGTGAAAAATCGTCCAAAAACCGTTACCCATAGAATATTTTCCCAACTGATCCGATACCTTTCCTTCTGTGCTGAAAGATATCTCGACCTTTCCTTCACAACTCCTCTACCTCGGGAAAAAATTCTGTTTGCTCCGAGGTGCCAATTACCCCGTTGGCTGCTGGGACGGGGCGTGTCGGAGCAGCGAGCGGTAGTTCCGGACGACGAATAAAGTTCCTCTTTGGCGTTTATGTGTGTGCGTTACTCGTCCCCCTCCACGTATGTCGGTCGTTAACACCTCCATGACTCGAGGGGCAGGCGCGTAATAACCATATATATATATACATGTATATATATATGGGTGTGTGTATATATGTATATAGACATTTATTCATTTGTTACACACATATATACATATACATACAAACGAGTACACATACTGACGCTTCCTCTCCTTATCCTCAGTCCACTCTCCTCCCATCCTACGCAGAGAGAGGGGTTTATGGCCCTTGAAAACGACCATCTCTTGCTCTTCTCAATGGCCCTGTTTTCCTTATCCCTCTCATTCCCTTATACGTGTGCCGGCAATGTGCACACAAGGGTACATGTGGGTAGAGGTTGGGAGGGAGAGAGAGAGAGTGGTCCATTTGATAGTGCCCATTAGCTCCAGGGACCTCATTCCCCTCTTCCCTTGTATCTTCTCTTCTTGGAAAAAAGCACACGCACACACACACGTCCACGAACTTTCCGTTTCTCTGAGCTCTTCATTCCTGTTCTACGTCTGGCAACACTTTATGAACAAGTCTTCCCTCACCCCCGCTGCATTGGCGTGGGTTTTTCACCTTGAATACTACGACGAGATTCTTTTTTTACCAATAGGTATTCATTTTTCCGGTTAGAAAATGTCTAGCACCTCAGCACATGAAATTTATTTGAAACCGCAACTTATTCAGGTGAAATTTCCTTCTTCAAAGACGAAAGATCTAATGAAGCCCCGCCAGCTCGGTAGCTATACCGGTAAAGCGCCGGTTTGGAATGCAAAGGTCTCCGGTTTGAGTACTGCCTTTGGCATGGTCGTTGGGTTTGTCTCAGGATTGAGCACATAGGATGAATTTAGGTTCAACGTGAAAATATTATCTGGGCAGTTGGAGCACTTAAAATTAACTCAACTACTGTGTTAAAATGCCATAATTGGCTCAAAATATGCCCTTTGGAGCGTATGTTGGAACGCAAAAATGTGAATTTTGGGACACAAAATTGGAATTTCGGGATTGGATCCGGAGTAAGGCCATTTTGGGAAGTAGAATTCAAGTTGCACGTGTGAAAGCCAAAACTTTCTCACAAATTATAGGAAACGTCGGAAAGATACTGGCTCGCTTGTCTTGGTCAGTGGTGAATTTCACCCACCTCGGGGTAGATAACTATGGATAACTCTGTACTTATCGTCCAGTAGCAACTTCTGGTGGTGATGAATTTGAAATACACGGTTATTTATTCTAATCCTCATTTATGCTACCGAATGTAAAAATTAAAATAGCTGTAGTAAACGATGTGTACGACTTAGTTGACTGCGCAGGTGCTTCTAAGTTGTTTCATTGATGGTATCAAAGCTATCGGCCCTGAATTCGTAATAACTGAAATCCAAAATTTCCTAGACTTTCATTGTAGTATTTTGAATTCAGTCCCACAACTGTTTCGTTGACAGTTCTGTTTTTTTAAAGACATAATGCTGTCTTTGCATCCTAATTAGATAAATTTTATGTCCTGATAATATGCCTGAATGGACTTCCGTTTATTAATAATTCTGCTCCTATTTTCCTGCATTTAGATATATCTATAGATGCATCATGTATAGATACATCTATAATATCTATAGTATCACATAGAGATAGACATATGATGTATATATTTAATCGTGATAGCTAACGATATTTCCGGCAATCCCTCTCCTGGCTTCATACTTAAAATACGGTCAGGGTTTTCTTATCTATTGTCGAGGTTCCTACGGATTTCACTTTGTGGTAGCTCATGGATTTTCCTTGTGTACCCAATTCTTTTAAAGCCACGGCTTTACCTGATCAGAAGTCTCAGGTAAAAATACTTTTATATTAAATTTACTGGAATAGTAAACCACTGTTTTTGTCCCAACCACTGTTTTTGTGGCTGGTGAGGGTTATGCAGAGAAGGTTATTCCACTTCTGCGTGGAAACTTCTCTATGCAAATCTAATTTAAGCCCCGCATCAGAGGAATGGGGGGGGGGGGGGCCCACTTCCGAGTCGAGTGTCCTCGTCTATTTTCCCCGACGGCCCGAAACCCTTTGCGCCCAAAAGCCTTCTTCTTCCCATTTCCACTCCGTATCGCCGCAGATGGCTACGGCTCCATTTCCCTCTTGGCCCTTACTCCTTTCCGCCCTATCTCCACAGCGGATCGCCGCTCTTCCTCTCCGAATGCAGCTCGCCTCCTCTGCATGGCGTACTCCCCCAAAGAGCACTCCCATTCCTTTAAGCCTTGCGGAGCCCCATTCTCCCCATATATTTTCTTAAAGTAGCCATTCTTCTGATTGGTTTCGTGTGGCTCTGCATTCTTTCACCTGACGCCGTTTTGTCCTTACCGACTGAAGCTTTCGTCCCCCATCTCTCCAATTTCCTTGTCTTTCTTCCTGCTGCGCAAAAGAATTTTCGCTTTCAGATAAACTATCTATCCAATAACCAGTCTACTTTCTCTTATCCTCTAAAAACCCTTCAAGCTTAGTAGTACAAGAGATATGTTTTAATGTCTCGACACTTTGCCACTCTTTTTCCGTCCGTTTTCAAATATCCGTGATTGTTTAATCTCCTATTTTTAGTTATAAGAAACCCAGTTCCTGCAAAGAATAGTTTTAGAGGGCATCTAAATGACATGACCAATACAATACTTTGTGAAAACCTCAACGAAGGCATCATTTTTGAAGGTTAGCAATTAGTTTTCCGGGATTCTCTAAAATCACAAGTACACACTCCCTCTTTAACATATGCCTTTGCGTATATGTTCAACATAGACGTATATCTATAGTCTTAAAGTAGGTAAATTTATCGGATGCATTTTATTTATTTTAAGAATGCACGTAATTTCATCCTGATATGTGATCGGTGTTCAAGTTATTCCTACCAGGGGATCATTATTCTAAATTCAAAAAGCTGACATGAATGGATGCGTTTGCCGAATAATATTGGGACCGTGGTGAATGTTGGTCATTGAGAATCATATAACTGAGGTTCATTGGTGTCGACTAAAGTAGGTACAAGGCTAACCATATTCATCAGAGCACATAGGGGTATAGTCTCGTAATCATCATCATCAGTATTTCAATCCTAGGATTAGTTTACTGCAGCCCTCCATTCTTCCCTATTCAGTGTTAATTCCCTCACGCCCTGGTATGTTTTCTCTTTATTCGTAATATGAAAGTCAATTAGTCAAGGCATCAGCCTATTATTGCACTATTATTTTCAGCTGTTAACGTTTATAGGCATTTGAATAGTTACTGTCTACCATTCCATGGCGGGGATCGGGTTGGTGTGGTAGCTAGAGTACTGGCCTCCCATCTCGAGGATCCGGGTTCCCGGCAGCGGCGGATTTTTCAGTGAAAAACCGGTCCCCATTTGTCCCTAGTGGAGGGCATTCCGAGTTCAGTACTCCGTCTGTCGAATGGGACGTTATTCCGTGGTCCCCTTGGCGCCTTTTGTAAAGAGTAGGCTAATGCCGACGCCGGGTTTCTCTCCACCCATCCTCCGTTCCCTAAACAAAAAACTCTACCATTGCCCAACTATCTACCTATCCGTGCAATTGGCGCAAATGACCTCAGCTGTCGATCATCAACAACTCAACGGTCGGCCTCCCCTGAATAACCAACCAACCTATTCCATAGCGCTATTCCATCGAAACCAAGATAAAATTAAATACCTCCAATTCTCCATGTTTCCCCCCTGCTTTCATGCAGTGTAGCATTTCCTTTGCTCACCTTTATCTTCTTTCATGATTAGCTAACATTCTCTCCTCAGTTTCTTCTTCAAATAACGTACCTCCTTGACAAGCACGAGTCAGACATGCAGTCAAAGATTATTATAATTTTCATGCAACAAAAATACTTCAGGGTTACCACTCTGTCAAAACGCTGTTCCCAAGTGAACCCTAGTGAAAAGTACTAATTATATTTTCGAGCTTTAGGCATGCTACAGCATATTTTTATCATATAATTGAAAGCATTAGCAAAAAATGACCATTCATAATGAAGAGAACTTCTTGTAAATTTTTATTAAGCCAACCCCTTTTTTTCAAAATCGTACATTCGTTAAATTACTTAGATCTTGACTTCTTGACCTTTCTCTCTGCTATGGAACACCTTTTTCATTCCCATTTACTTGGCTTTTCTTTTTCTTAATTTATGCGCTTCACAAAAGTTTCATAACGTAAACAAGATTCAATGGTCGATACACTTTCATGGTACTGAGAAATAAATTGGATGACGAGGAAAAGTAGATGATATTTAATCTTTGAACGATGAATGGCAATAAATCATAAATCTGGGTTTAACATGCAACGCAAGAGTGAATTAGCGTATTGTATTAGACATTTTCTTGCAACCTAGACTTATAACAAGAACATTTTGCGTAAGATTTGACCTGTATTTATCGATAATGATGATAGTTTGACGTCGGAAGCTGTAGTAATTGAAGCAAGTGTAGTTTCTTTGAGTATTTAGTTGACTTAACGGAAACAATGGTTATGTATTTGGCTTGGTCACTCGACGACAATGTTCCTGGTGTTGGGTCACCACACTCTGTAGAACACCTTAGCGATACACTATTGGTACCATTTAAATGTTGATTTTGTTTTTGAGGGAATATTACTCAATGAAGTAAGGGTTCACGGGATTTCCAGTTTTATTTCATAGTACCCACACTCTTGTGGACAACTTACTGTGGGTTGAACGTTCGATTATGGATGGCAGTGTCTCGTATTCAAAATCTGGTGAAACCTATGTAGTAAATGGGTTCTAATGGGGGAAAATCCCTTCTAAAATCCTTTCTCCTTGAAATCTTTATGGGGATATTGCAGATGAACCAGGGAAAATAAGTTATCTTTCACCCTTGATTTTAAATACCTTGAGACGTGGTTCGAATATTTAGTGGGGCTATCCTGCATTCCCTCGCCTACCCAGCCTATGCTTCTTTACTAAGAACCAAGACGTCTATGTATTTTAATGTGTTTCAAGTGATATTTCGTCCAGATTCAGTTGAAAAAAACGTCTCTTTACCCTTTCTGCGCAATATAACCCTCCCCCTTCTTCCCAAGTGCCCCCTCCCCCTTAGATCCGAGCGTGTAAGTCTCCGCCGCCGATAACCTTTTCGTCAGCAGCGCCGAGATAACAAGCGGAGGAAGACGGAGGCAAACTCTCTCTCTCTCTATCTACTTTCCCTCCCTCACTCCACCTCTCAACCTCTTTCGCTCCACCCCTTTGCTACCGTTTCCACCCTCCTCCTCCACCCTGCCCCTCCGACGCCTCCCGCCCCGCCCCCTTCCCTCCCCGACCCCCCCGCCCCCGTTTGCTTCTCTCACTTTTGCGCCGAGATCCACTGCTGGCCCGAGTCGCGGCAGTCGCCCATAATCGATACTGCAAGAGGGAAGCATTGACTCATTCCACCCCTCCGGCCCTCACCCTTCCCTTCCCCCCTCCAAAACTCTCTCCCTCCCTTTCCTCCTCTCCTCCTCATCGTCCTCTTTGACCTCTCCCTTTCGGATAAATTCCTCCCTATTTCTTTCTCGCCTTCTCTCGCTCTCCCAAGTATTTTTCCGTGATTCTGTCATTCGTCTGCTACTCGTTAGAAGGTGGGTTCTTGGTGTGGTTACGCCACCACTCTGGTGTACGATGAAGTGCGGGAAATGCAACGGTGAATTCGAATTCTGAATATCTGAGGAACGTTATGGATGCATTTTACCTAATAGTTTGATTAGTTATTCTCTCCATTTGGTTCAGAGCTCCAAAACTAGCGATATGTTTTCGTTTTCAGATGCTTCGACTGCCAAGGTTATATTGAGACGCATAACGTACGCCAGAATGACGACATCAATAACCTATAGGGAATTCTAAGCCGCAACTCAGAAGTTGCCAGGCTGCCGTGCTAGCGACCTGGCTGCCGCGGCCGGTCCCTGACTGATACAGGAACCAAGTCACATGGCGCATGGAACGGAACGTAAAGGAACAAGTTAATGACTTGAATACTGACTTCATGAGCAGATACCTTGGGACTTAAGTCCGTGAGTGACAGACATTTCTCTGCAACATCGCTTTCCCCTCCTGGATGGAGAATCCTATAAGTGCAGTACTCAGTACTTGGGTTGGTATGTTAAACCGTGGACTCTTTGGTGCCGTCATGTGTTGGCCAATGTCGCCGCCAGGTTTCTTTCCACCTTTCCTCTTTTCATGATGGGAATTACGCAAAGGAACAGTTACCATTTTCATACTGTAACACAGACCATTATTTTGACTGCTAAGTGTCCTTTTCAAGGTTACGACTAATGAAAATGACACACAGTTGTCGAAGTCATGTTAGGCTTTTAATATAGTGCATGTTCTTTGTTTATTCCCCATTATTAATATAACAGATTTTTGCAATGTTACGCCTTATTCCATTTATTACTTTCCTCTTTTACCTGCAAAAACTCTTTACTTTCTCAATCATCTACCCCTTTTTAATGGAGTAAATGACAGCTTTCGGTCGCCTTTGTCTGATCCTTTTTGGGCGTGTACATATGATCGAGTTGTTCATGCGGCATTCCTAAACCCGAGAGTTTGAATCCTGGCCGTAGCCGATATGTATCGGTTTACTCCTGGCCCTTCTTTGTTGCGGCTACTTCAAGGTCACCAAGCCGTCCATCTAATAGGTACGGTTTATAAATGGTGAATCTTTGGATCTGCTCTTAAAAGCCCAAACGACTAATTCTGTCGGTTGCCTTCCTCTAATCAATAATGCTGCATCAACTGCTGCATCTCATTATGTGTGTCGAGATTGCTGGAAAACCTAAGAACACGCAGAAAGAGTTATTGATCCTTTAACATATGAGCAGGAGCCAGCCACTCTTTGCCGACATTGAGCCGGCCTGGTAATCCAAACGATGCGGGTTCGCTGCCCACCTCGGGCATGGATATGGTGCTTATTTTAACAGTAAACTTAGATTAGATGGTACAGTATGACCTCGGTAGTTTGAGAGCCTAAAGAAATTCATTCTTCTTTCAACGAAATTCAGTATCGCAGAAGGTTTGCAACCATGTTGTTGATTGAGAGACATTTCTGTTCTTATAAAGTCTTTTTATTCCTCTGATGCAATGAAATAGAATTATTGTTTCAAATGCGTTTTTCGCATGTCTGTGTTTATTTGTTGTTTTAGGTATTTTTTTTACAACAGCTAGTATATCACCGTATGGAAAGCTTCAGTAATTACTTGTGCGTTGGATTGTGATTCCAAAATGAGACCTTTGGAATAAGCTCCGAATACGTAAGCTGTAGTTATCAAAAGGGCATCTTATATTTGCGCTCAGTGGCATTCATTCGAACGAAACAGGGATGTGGGAAGTCATTGAAATACGCGGGGAAAATGGCTCTGGGATGGAGAGTTGAAACCTTGGCTGGTTCGCCTCGCATTCACCCGGATTCACTTCCCACCCATGCGCACTTCGACCTCCCATTTTCATTTCACTCATCCCAACGTTTCGCCAGAGTAGACATCGGTCGGTTCCTCTCCCTCTCACTCCGGTCAACCATCCCACACCCCTCCTTCGGGAGCGGAGCGCAAACTGTGTCGGGGTCCGTATCCCCAGTTTCCATTTTAACCTCGCGGACCGTGCGCCAACCCTGGGAGATACGGGAAGGGTCGAGAGAAGAGTAGGGTTCCGGGGAGCTTGGTCGAAAGAACACCCAAGGATCCATTGACCTTCTTCATTGCTGTACGCCGTAAGGCAATAACCCGGTCGCACGCGACATCCAGATCTATGATAGAGCATAAGGAGTGAGTTTATTGTGGATATTTAAAACAGCAAAAAGTGAGCACTCATAATAACTGGTAATGGTTCACTCTCTGCCACATTCCCCTGAGGTAACTCCCTAAAAAAAGGTCCTTATGCTCTATCACAGATATGGATGTCGCGTGCGACCGCGTTATTGCTATTTCTCAATGACGCTTACAAAAACAAAAATACCGAATCTTCAAATATTGCCCGACGCTCTAAATATCACCGGTGGCAGCCAGTAGTTCTAGTCAGTAAGATGGTTACTGCGAGCAGTACGCTTTTAAATGAGCTCGTTTTTTGATAACGATAGCGAAAGAAAGACTCCTTATCACGCCCCTTTTTGCAAGTGCGTCACCCATGGCGTACGGCAACGAAGAAGGTCAATGGATCTGTAGGTGTAGGAAATAACACTGAATGATAAAAATACTGGGAAGTTAATGTGCAAGGCTGTTGGATTTTTTTCTGGCACACTTAGCATCACTAATGCAGTTATCACGGGTTTTTCATTTGAATCTATTACCTTCAAAGATTTTTAACATCGCGTAATCAACTCTAATAGGTGTGTATTTATCATGTATATCAATATTTAGTTTCGAATTTAAGAAAAAATGCAATTTCCCATTGTATAGTTTTCGAATGTTTATTGAATTTGTGAACTGTTTCTATCAAGTAGGAGACGAAGAAAATAATGAATTTTATTTATAAATGTCATTTATAACAAGGAAATATTTTTTTATTAAAAATATTTCTTTGGAAGAATATAATGTAATATCAAAATAAGACATGCCATTAAATACTTCAAAATGTTCGATAGGACAAACAAGTCATAATTAAATGCCCAGATACTTTTGACCAAGTGCAATTTTTTCACCTATTCCTTTTCTTATTTTACAATTTCACTTTAAAATTGTAATATTTTAACTGTAGTTCTCTGTTGCTTACATTGCTTGCATCTTAGTATTGATCAGTACGTGAGATATGGCATATGGCATGAGACCGTCTTGTTGCCATGAGTGGGAGTGAATTAAAAGTGAGCTGCCTTGTTAAGTATGTTAAAAAAATCACTCTTTCACTTAGCTTTGTAATGAAATGACATTAAAAATTTGCCACGAATTCCATTGCTTTAGTTTTCCGGATTGCAAATATTATTTTCAGTGTGTCTAAATTGTGTTAAGCATGGGGGAAAAAAGGGGAAATAATTTTCTAATGTGTAGTATATCTTTCTCTTAAGAGCGTCATGGAAACAACTAACGATTGAAAATTAAAGTATGAAAAGAGTTGGCTTTTATTCGAAAATCTATCATGTCAAGTTTTTACACCCACTAAAATATTGTGAGCCAATTTACACTTAGGTTTGAGAATGACTGCCTCGTTAACGATAAAGTAATGCGTTAAGGAAATTAGTAATACCTTGGCACCTGTGTTCAGTACTTGAAACGCGTGAAAAGTCACAAAATTTCACAATCAACTTCGGTAATACAAATTAGGTTGGTTTCCTTGGTACTCGGAAAATTTCCATAAGCTACCTATGTAAAAATTCAGCGCCTTTTCATGCGCCATATTTACTGTTCACTGCCTTTATGATATAATTTGCGCCTTAACTATTATTATGGTATAGGCTGCACGTGTTCTGCACAGAAATGCATTTTTTTATTGCGAAAATCATGTTAAAATTAAAATTTTACAAGTCAACGCCAAATTTTGTTTGAAACAGTTGTCCGTATTTAACGATGTCGTCGTTCCCAAAAAGTCTTTTGATTGTTTTTTCAAATAATTGAAGGCTTTCTTCCTTTTTTTTGGTTCCACATCTTTTGAATACCCAGTAAAGGCGAAGGAATAGTGTTGGGGGGAAAAGCCGGGAGAATGCGTGGCGCTCGACTTCCGGGTTTGCCTTCCGCTCATAAACACGAGGATGGAATGGAAATAACGCGTACAGAAGGGGAGGAGGAATTCGGTCGAAATGAGCTCTCATCGCCCCCCCCCCTCCCCCATTCCACTTCCCTCGACCCCACCCCCTCACCCTCACATTCCGTCTCCAACTCGCACCATGAATTTTAACTGGGACAAGGAAATGCAGGTAGTCGGAGACGGTAATTGCGACATCGCTCTCCCAGGGCGTGTGGAAGGGTTGGGAACAGTTTCCTCTCCTAAGAAGGAGGATCTCCGTTAGCCAAGAGCTCGGGTGATGCTTCGCTCTCGCAAGACGGTTGAACTTCCACACAAACGTGTATCTCTTCCCGGATCAACTGGTTTTTGGTATCGTTCATGAAGTTGGGGACTTATAGGGAGGTGAGCGGAAGTCATTCTCGCTCGAAAATGCATTCAATATCGCTCGAGACGAATTAAGCAAGTGCACTTCTGGTTCAATGAGACGTTCACCCTGTATACGTGACACATCCTCATTGCCACGTTTCACACCGCATTGTTGCATTCATGAATGGCATTGTTACGTGTTGTAATAACATAAAATACCAAATTTCCGTTTTACATCTCTAAATTGAGTGGTGGACTTGAATTTTAGATGCCCAAACTGCATAGGTTATAGAAATTAGGTTATCGCATCGCGTAGCCAAAGCTTTGTTTTCTGAGTCAAACATATCACTGATGTCCAAGCTGGGTTTCGAACCAAAGAACATTAAGCTGCCACGCCTTCGCGGCACCGTCCTGGATATCACGGTAGGGTATTTCGTCTCCTATGTAGTCACGCAAAATGATGCCGCTCTAACTATAAATTACGCGTAGAAAATCATCTGCCATATTCTATCTAACTTTGTGATTTTTCAACTCATCGCTTTCAACCAGCCATTCTATGATTTGTTTACTAAAATCTCCACTCGATCCACCTATCGGCTCACCTCTTCATATTCACGCCAGAATATTCTTCTGTTTCCCATCCTTAACAACTTCCTCCATTTATCTCATAGCAGACTTTCCCTTTCCATTCTTCTCATATACTTTTCCCTTGACAAATCTCTTCATCAGACCATTATACTTCAAGGTATGACTGATTAAGTTATCCCGTCTTCTTCTCAAATTGTTCAGCTGACTTCACTTTCCTTCCACTCTTCTTAAGATTTTATGTTTGTCACACGGTCGATCCATTTTATCTCCATCGTTCTTGTGTGACACTCAGACTTGAACTGTCTATGATAACTCGTAGTTTCCAAAATATCGCTCAGACAAGACGTGCCCTTGTGTGGTTAGTATACTCAAAACATTTACTTGGCAAAAAAAATTGGAATACGTCGGGCGAAACTATGATTTCCATCATTAATGGAACACTTTCAATCTCACTAAAAACATCATCATCTTCATCATAGATGGATTGCATTGAAGCTATGCGCAGTTTAGGTACATTGTTGTCTGAAAAGCACCTCGAGGGTGTGTGGCAGGGGTGACTCGATACGACATGATTGGTTGCGGTGAATCTTCGTCCCATCGTGTCATTTCCGCTCGGCCCTAAATTTCGCTTATTGCTCATTTTTAGCTTTCACTCGTTCGTTGAAAATACCTCTAGACCCGCTTTGGGCCCTGCATTTCCAGATTATTTTGGCCGTCACCGAGAGAATCGCTGAGTGAAAGGTTACTCCTTCCGTTCCAAATTCTTAATATCGATATTTTTTGAAGCGAACGACTTTGATAAGCGTGATTCCTCACCTGAAAAAAAACAGCAATTGAATCACTGCAGATTTATGGAATGCTTTTTCCCGTGTGGTTGTGGCGAGCGTTTTAGTTTTTTTTTCTTTTTAAAAATGCATGTAAGGTCAAGTTCAAGGGCTAAGTGTACCAACGTGGACTGGATAACCCCATAAAATTAGAATGATTAACTCCGTTGGGACAGATATTTATCGGTCTGTTTTCAAAAATTCATCCGGTTGACGGGGGAGGAAATCGGTGTGGAGATGGTGAAAAGAAATGAACTCGCCAAGGGGAGAAGGAAGGCGACCATTTGGTGAGGAAGGAAGCTATGGGGCCGTAAAGGAAATTAACGCGTTTGCGGTTGCGAGAGGAGCTCTATCCCTATTCCCCCCCACCCCTCTCCCCCTACGTCCCCTCACCCCACCCATGCTATCAACTGAGTCGTGAGGGGATAAGGGGGGAGTGAGGGGGTGGGAGAGAGAGAGAGGCTGGGCCATGAATCAGTGCGACCTTGGGAGGATGCGCGGTTTATCGGGGATTCGAACGGTTGGGTTGCGGGTGGGGAGATGGCAGGGGATGCCATATCCTTCCGCGAGAGGCAGACGTGTAAATTACTGCTGCCGAGTGGGGTCCCTCTGGAGACTAGAATGGTTAAAGGTCACCATGTTCGAATTCTGTATATCGGGTGGACCATCGATGCGCCATGATCGCAGTGCTAATCAGGCTTTCGCATCAATTTTTTTTATGGGCAATTGATTTCTTAATTTAGACGAAAGGATGGACCGAGGAGATGAAATTGGTTTCAAGAGGGATAGGAGGAAGGATAAACCTGATGAGAAACGTGAAGCGAATACGGGAAGTGGAAATTCGAACTTGGGATTGAGGAAAGACGTAATTTCAGCGTACATCTAGCATACGCGTAGCATATTTATTAATGACGGTGAGGCTTGGATGATGATTCCAACAGAAAAGTTAATACTTAAAGCATTACAACTGAGGTATCATGGAAAAAATGAAGATAAAATGCATACGCTGAGTTAAAGACTGAGAAATTTCAAGAATAAAAATATATAACTGACGAAAACTCAAAAACAAAGGCGGAACATTAATATCTTGAGACAGGAATAGGACAGGAAGACAGTATGATGAAGACAGTCGTCGAGGCGAAAGTGAAAATGAGAGATTGCATAGGAAGACCTGAATTAGGATACATGGTGCAAGTAGTGAAGTATTTAGAAGTAAAGGTTTATGTTTACGAGAAGAGGCCGATTGGGGAATGATGTGGAGACATGCTTCAAACCAATCATTGGATTAATGATCGTTGATATACATAAAATTCAAAACGGATGGCACCTTAAAATTTAAATCCTGTGTATAAACCATAGTCTGATCTCCAAAATTCTGTAAAATTTCAACAGCTGTACCTGTAACTGTACTGTCAATTACGAGTCAAAATGAATGAGAAATTTCACAATTTTACTTAAGCTTTACGAAAAGTGTTTCTAATCCCCCCGAGAATAACACTAAGGTGCTAAATATTCATATAATTTAAAAAGATAATCATAGCAATTACTTTTTCACCACTCGGGGAGGAGAATACACCGACATATCATTTGAACTAACACTATTGAAAGACAATAATTGCAGTTTCCAGTTAATAACTGAAAAACATTTGATGGAGTGGAGTATTACGTTTATAGCCATAAAGTTTCATGGAATAGTGCGCATCAACTCTCGTCTTTTTTCAAAACAGAATTTTGTTCTGTTGACAATAAAACTTGTTACACATACCCATCATTAAAACTACGTAATGTCATGTGAATTTTTACAGAAGGTAGTATGGAATGGTGTAACTGCGCAGTAATAATGATTCTTATTTTTATCTCGTTCTACCGGTTTTAATGGACACAAAATAGGTCCCATGCAGCCTGCCTCTCGCATTATATACTTGGGCAGTTCCGCACATTTCCTATCTCTTATCATTTTATTCAAACTTGCCGTTTAAACCGCTGAACTAACATATCTCCATCATGCCCGATAAAAACCGTCACACCTAATTACCGTCCGATCTCATTCCATCTCCTAACTTCTTCGATCAATTTCCTCATCTCCTGCATTTCCTCGTTTGTCTCCCTTTCCACCCACCTGATCTTCTCCACCCGTCTTCATATTTACCTTTTAAATGCCGGCAGTCTAATTCCATCCTCTTTTCTAAAAGTCCACGTTTCGGAACCATGCAATTCCACGCTGCTAATCAGGCTTTTAACCAGTAGTTATTTACATCCCAACGGTGTAATCAATGGTTTATAAATTTCAAATGCTCGTTATTCTCCATAGCCTCCACGAAAGTGAGTGAAATGAAATTATTTTCATTTTACGGTGTTAATATTGAGGCTGAGCGCGAGAGAGCCAGGGGAGGTTTGTTTGAAACCGTCGAGATTATCTCGAATAGATTATCAATGAATCCCAAGGTACAGACACGAACGGTTTGATAATTTGTTGTCTTAGAATCGATCGTTTCCAACTCATTGTTTTCACTTGAGTTTTTTTCATCAATCTCAGGCATAGGATCTCCGGATGAGAATAACTCAAGCGGAAATGATGGGTGAGATGTAACGAGCAAATCAAAGATGACAAATTAGCTAACCATTCGTGTTTGTACCAAGCGACACCCTGGTTACCTATTCGAGATAATCCCTGTGGTTTTAAACATCTTCTCCCCCTAGAGATCGATTTTAAGTTTCCGGCCTCACAACAAAAAGTTCGCGGTTTCGAATCTCACCTGGGGCATGGATGTTTTGTAAATTTCCGCTTTGGGCTTTCGCAGCGCTGTTGTGCTGGTATTTCCTTTTTTTCGGGTAATGCTGCTTCGGTGTAACTTGACGATTACTCCAAAAACATGGAGATACCAGCATGAATGTTGTGTTTTGTCTTCAGGATTAAATTTTGGTTGGATGTCGCCGTGCAACGAAAACAGTTGTAGCACCTAAAAAAACTTAATTTGTACTAATAGTCACATAAATGAATTTACGTTTCAATGCTGTTGTGTTGGATATCGCCGTGTAACCAAAGCAGTTGTAGAACCTAAAAAAACTTAGTTTGTACTAATAGCCACAGAAATGGTTTACGTGCGTAGAAAAGGATATCAGTCGTAAATCGTCGAACCGCAGGCATTGTGGAATCATTCTTCGAACTCGGCTCCTCTGTCTCGCGTGCCCTGAGCCATCTCGCCATCCCAGAATGCCGTACTTCCCTCACCCACGCACGCGCTGAGCTCTGCAGCGTGCAAGCTCCCTCCCTCCCTCCCCCATTCCCGTTCCATTTGCTCTCTCTCTCTCAAATAATCCCCCCCCCATCGCTCGGTCCCACGCCGCCGCGCGCGCGGTTGTACTCCCCCGTTTCGGCCTTGTCCTCGTTTGCGCTCCCGGTCATATTGACCGCGCGAAAGAAGTCGACTGGCTCGCTTGCGGTGTGGTGCGCATTCCGTGAATATTTTCTGGCTGCTTTGTGGCCGCGGCAGTTTGTTTTGCGTTCGACGGAGGAGAGAGATAGAGGACGGCTGCCATTTTGCACGGAAGGGATTTTTGGGGGGACGATCCGTTAGGGGTTTGATCACGGTGTTCACCAACGTTAGGGCATATTTTTTAGGTGTTTGCTCATAAGTTATGAATATCAGGGAGCACTTTTGGTTTGGGAGGGTTATTGAATAATCGGAGATTTTAAAAATTTGAAACGCCTATTAATGGGGCAATATTACCTTTTGTGAAATAGTTTGGAAACACCTGGGATATTTTTGGTTTGGTACTATATTCTTCATAAGAATGGGATCAGGATAATATTATGGTTTACCATGCTTGAGTACTTCTCGTTTGGAAGGGTTTTGTGATTATTGGAGTTTTTAAAATATGAAATCGCAATTCCGTAGAAAAGGAAATATTATAGTGTTAATTAATATGAAAAAATCAGAAAAATGTTGCATGTAGTCCTCTCTCGCATTAAATGGAATTACCATGAGCTTCAGCTGAGGGCTACGAGGGCTGTCCAATCTTTGTCATTGATGCGTACTAGCAGCACAAAATCTCACGTAAGGGAAACGTCGGTTGTATTAAATTTATGGATTGACAGGCAGATGATACATCCTAATATACTCACCTCATGAATTGCACGTAAAACAATTCTTGAGTCTTGGTTCTTGATATTGACATAATTTCTACATGAAATCGCCTTTGTCTCTCAATGAATGCTTTCCAGACATTTATTTTTACTTTTAGATCTCTAGGCTGGGTATTAAACAAAACTCGTGAGTTTTTAATATCTCTCTCGAAACCAATGTTAAGCCTGCTGATCTGTAACTTTCAGTCCCCCGATGATAACGAACAAAATGTTGCTGCATAGGTGGAAATCGATCATTCTCATGCCGAATAGAAATGAAACGGTGATATTTGGAAATAACCCTTTTTACACCAAAATGCGGAATCATTATCTTGGGTTTGAAACCTCTAATAATAACGCTGATGAATTTGAATAGGTCGGGGGAAATATATGTTTTGAAAAATCACATAAATATTTATTTATTTCATGAAAATTCTCACTAAATACAAACAAAAGCAGTTGACTTTCCTCGTTGTCGTTTTTGCTTAAGCTGACCTACAATTAAGCTTATTTGAGCTATTAGGCATAGGTCGATTGGGATAAGATATATCTTAATATAATTTGAATAAATGAAATAAATATTTATTTATTTCATGAAAATTCTCACTAAATACAAACAAAAGCAGTTGACTTTCCTCGTCATTTTTGCTTTAGGTGAACTACAAATAAGCTTATTTGAGCTATTAGGAATAGGTGGAATGGGATAAGATATATCTTATCCCAATCCACCTATGCCTAATTGTAGTACACCTAATATACGATTCCACCTATACTATGGGTGGAATTGTATTGTAGTGGGGAGACACCCAGCTTCGAAATTATGCCGCTCCCAACGGAAGGTGCCAAGAGTTTCAACGTTTGACGTTTATCGGACGAACTGAGTAGTACTGCAGTCGAAGATTTTGTTTCACTTCTGCCAGAACACAAGTAGGAACAGAGATCTTTCAGAAATATCTCCACCTTTGGTGGAGTCCAAGCCCAGCTCCTAGGAGGGGAGGAAAGTACTTATTCAGTCATACCCTGCAACCTCTTTTAACTTTTTAGAATAGCGAGTTATATGTATCTTTTAAAATTTTTGTTCCGAATTGCCTCTTCAGCTAATCATGTAGTATTGATCGTAGTTGATTGATTTCATGCAGTAGTGATCAAGGTGACTTGTGTGTGTGTGTGTATGTGTGTGCGAAGTCGTCGGTGACCTGATCTGACTGAATGCCGTCCTGCCCTACCTTATATTCGCCTTCCCATCCGTCCCCTCCCTCTCCGGCTCCTCCCCCCGAGCCACTCCCCCCCACCCCCTCCCGCGGCCTTGATTGATTGGCTCGCTGCACCTCATCTCCGAATCCATTCTCGCGGTGGGGGAAGAGGAGAGTTCGAGACGGCGGCAGGGAAGCCTTTCCCCGCATTGCGCATGCGCCAAGATCGCCCCTTCTCCCACCCCCCTCGCGAGCTCTTTCTCTCGCCTCGCACCCCCACGATCGTGAGGTGCCTGCGACTTTAAAACCACTCCCAGCGAGTAATACTACGTTCTAAAGCGTAACTGCACGATCAGACGGAGACTAACCAGGTAGGCGTATTGATTTCCCGAAGGTGATGACTATCTGCGTTTTTTTTTCAATTTTTTTAAATTTCAAAAACTCACATATGAGAACTTCAGGCTGGAAAGGTTCAAGGATGGGAACGGTAGGGTGAGGAGGAAGGAACGAGAGAAACCCAGCGTTGGGATTAGCCCGCTCTTAAACAAAGGCACCTAAGGGGACCATGACCTAACTTCCCATCCGGCGGACGGTCTACTGAACCACAAAACACTAAAAACACTGGTTGATCAAAGAAAAATGTCTATCAATGCCCGGATTCGAACCCAGGACACAGTAGACTATTGGGTGCATGCAGGTGTTTTTGCAGGAGGTGCGGCGGAAGGGTGATGAGAAACCCGGCGTCAGCATTAGCCTACTATTAAAGAAAGATCTCAAAGGAACTACCGTGGAACATTCCATCCGATGGATGGAGTAAGCTACTCGAAGTGCTCTGTACTCTAGTGGGGACCGGTACACCAATGTAAAATCTCTGTCTCTAGTGGAGTTTGAACCTGGAACCTCGGGATGGGAGGCTAATAATATAGCTATCGCACCGACTCGATCTGAGGACATGTGAAAAAAACTCAATCTGGTGGGCCAGAGACCAAATTAGGACAGATGGTGATACTTTATAAAAATTCAATTTCTCGGGGATATTTTACTCGTTAAATGTTGATAAAAACCAACGTTTCTCCATCCATAGCCTCTTATTTAGTGGTCTTCCATGTATTACTTTACGCTGATCTTCTACTTTTTTTGTCCTCCCCCTTTCCCCTTCAGCACTTCGGCAAATTCTCTGAGACCACCGTAAATTACGTGGCGCTGCCAATAACACCCTTTTTTGTAAATAATAACATCGGCATGTTTTAATGGTACATTTTTCATTTATAAATGTTATTATTTCTTCAATTATTATTATGTGTTATAATTTGGATAAAAAATGAATTTTATGTTGTAGCGATTTGGGTTTAAGTGCAATAATTGCGGGAAAATGTCTACTCTGAGTCTCATACATACGTGGAAAATAAGCCTATGAAATACACTATCTTCCCTTGATAATTTCGAATCAGTAGTGTCCTCTCCTTTGTCACTCACTACCATAGTCGGGATTAACGATTAAAATTAATCGTTAAAAATTTAGTTACCTATTTAGGTAACTATTTAATTTAATCATTGCTTCTTAGAAGAGTTAACTTTTAACTTTAATCGTTAAAATTATACATTAACTGATACAAAAATAACTTCAGTTAATTTTTTTCGTTAATTTTTGGCGAATGCCGAGCTTTTTGAATTTGGGCGCAATGCTTGCCCAACAGACAAGGGGGAAAATATAACGGTATAGTATAAGAATGCAATATAGCTGGGTAGTTGTGCAAGAATGAATGAATAAGCCAAGACGAATACATCCTAACAAAAGCGGGGTTGAGGGGAGTACCCGCCAAAGTTTAGGAACGCCCCCTCAGACAAGAAAATACGAAACCACGCGAAGACAATGTCCTGGAGGGCTCGTATGAATTACTCGGCGACATCATGTCGTCAATATTACATAGTGGAGGCCGAGAAAGAATGGTCGCCGAAAAACCTATGCCACCAGAGTACCTATGACGGATAACGAGGGGAGGGACATTCAAACTAACTTATCTGTTACAATGCGCCAGTCTACGTACGCCTTACTCGGCAGCATTTCGTCGTCAATACATCAGCCCCCAGTGAATCGCGAGAAAAGGTGCGCAGGCAAGCCTCAGAATCTACTGTAACTCTATATAAATAAGCCGTTTCCACTGCAGTTTTATAATTGTGAAGGGATACTTCAGTTCGCAATGTGGGGATTGATATGAAAAACTAACTTTAAAGCACCTTCTGCTGCTCGGAACAATCTTTTGCGGCAGATTGCAGATGGTTCGTCAGAAAGTCTAACATTCACGATAACTTAAAAATCCCAGGATTGGAGCCCCACCCAAGAAAAATCACCAAATGCTTTAAGCAGGCACTAGGAAAACTGACCAACAACACTGGATACTAAATGGAATTACAACGAAAATCCCCAATTCAAATATTTTCAAACAAATGGATACGGATGGAAGAAACAGCAATGACAATTTTCAGTGTTCGCGTGGTTTGTCAAAACAAAAAACCATCAAGACCTCTATTATCACAGCATCCAATTTGCCAAAGTTACATTGTAAAGTAACTTTTAGCGTAAAATTTACTTTTTTAACTTTAACTTTAATCAATTACTTTTTCAGAAAAGCCACTTTTAATTTTAGCTAGTTACTTTTTACAGAGATTATCTCTAACTTTAATCAGTTAATTTTTTTTGATAACTTTCCCAACTATGCTCACGAAGGCCGATATCCATGCAGGAAGTGCTTTCATCCTGCCAATATACTTCTTTAAATGGTACACTGCATGGATGACACCTTCGTTCTCTTCTCCCTTCGAGGAAGAAAAACTAAGGTTTCATCGACAACTTCTCAGCAGCAAATCGGCTTTCCCTGTCATGGAAAAATTTAAAATTAATGAGTTTTCCTAACACTAGATGTGTTCTAGGAGATAAGGCAAAGCGGCAGAATCAGCGATTCATTGTTTCGAAAAATGGTCCTTCGCTGGCCGCAGCCGTCCATAATTCTCAGTATAGGGCGGAAAAATTAAGACTCTAATGGAAGTAATATTTAGGTCGGATATGTGTCGGTCGGTCAAGTCATGGGTCGTGGGTTCTGTTCGGCATCGAGCATGAATCATTATCACCTGTCCTTTAATCTTAAGATTAGTTTGAAACAACTCTCCACTCAATTCTTAAGTCTGTAAACAACTTCATATTTGTACAATTGTTCTCCTTCGTATTGCACGCTACTTACTCCCTATAGCTTATGCGAGATGCATATACTTGCATATGAGCAATGACCTTCCATCCCGATGACCCGGGTTATAATTCCTCTAATCGCATATTTTTTACTGGTGTGCCGGTCCCTGTTTGAGTGCTTTATGGAGATCAATTTGAGTCCAATACTCGGTTCGTCGAATGGGACGTTCAAGCGTGGACCCCCTGGAGCCTTTTGTTAACAGCAGGCTAATTCGACGCAGGGTGTCCCTCCACTCTTACGTCGTTTCCTGAAAAATATTTTCTCTAACCAATTACCCAGCTATCCTAAATGGCAAAAATTACCCAAGCTGTCGGTCACCTACCCCAAACAACTTTGAGAGGTACTGGTTTATGTCTTCATCCGGCCATCATGTCACGAGACATGGCCGAGTGGATTGTCCCGTCCTCCCTTTAAAGTTCTTATCCGACGTGCAGTTTTTATCTACCGCCCTTCTTAGAACTTCCTCGTTCGCCACATCAATTTTATCTCATTCTTCATCTACAACCAACATTTCGAATGCTTTCAACCTTGGCTATTCAGGTGTTGGTATCACTCATGGGCCACGGCCTTCGTATCTCTCTAATTACTCAGCTTTCTTGATAGCAATGCTATTTCACCCCTTCAAATTTTTGTTTCCCTTGATCAACATTAGTCTTGAAATCTGCTACTCTACTGCCATAACTGACAGTTAATACCATTGATTTCTTTTGTAGATCATCAGGTGATGCCTCGTCAATGTGTTTTCTTTGCAAACTTCATTACTTCTTAAAATCTGTCTTCTTCCATCTGCTTATGCCATTACAGCGTGTTTGTTTTTAGGGTTAAGTTTTTTAGACGGTGCAATTCACCTGAGCAGAGTGTGCACCATATAACGTCTATATACATCACTATGTATGTGCTTCAGTTTTCAATACACAGTGAGTAAAATTTTTGTGCCTTGACAGTGAAGAAATGATGACATTACAGCCTCAATAAGTATCGATTTATGCATGCAAACACCTACTTCTTCGAGAACTTGACGTCGCAAATTTAACAGTGCTGAGGCTCGAGAATTTCAATTTCCCATGGCTCATGAGACATGAGGTGGATAATTATTAAAACCTTGAGCTGTTATATAAGTTGTTGCCATACAGCGTGCGATATGAAGCAAAATTCGAACACAATAGGTATATTAGATTCGCCACGTGAAATTTATAAGCCTTTCCTTGTTGTTAGTATTATTGATTTTCAGAGGAGATGATAAACATATGCTATAGTTAGCACAATATTATTTAATTGGACTATAAGTGGGTAGATTTAGAACTTCTTGACTGAACAGAAGCACGCTGGAGTCAAACCAGGCGTCAGATTTCACCTACTCTTAAAGAAAAGTGCCAAGGTTTCTACAGTTTAGCGTTCCATCCGTATAGTACTCCACTCGGAGTGCTTTCCACACAGCTCTCAAGTAAGGACCGATTTCTGCTCATTCTAGGGTTTGAAATCGGACCCTTTCTCTAGGAAACCATTATTTTAGCCACTCCAGCCTGATACTGTATAGTCTGTATCTTTTGTCTAATTGTTCTTTATTAGACCTTCTTTTCGCTATTGGGGTGTGCGGCAGCGATTGGTGACTCTATACCAGCAGCATATACTAATTAGCTCTTGTTATAATTAGGTAAGGCTGTCGAGACCTTAGATCATTAGTGATAGGCGGGTATTTGAAAAGATTTTAAGGGAGTGTGGGAAGCACGGAGAAAAATCCGGCGTCGGTATTAGCGCACTCTTAGACGAAAGGTGCACAGGGGTTCATGGTTTAATGTCCTATCCTATGGACAGAATATTGCATTTGATATCCGCTGCACATACTTTCAAGTAGGGACTGGTTTATACTAATGAAAAATATCTTATATATCCGTAATTTGAACCCTATAGTTCTCGGATTGGGAAGCCAATACTCTAGCCAACCCATCAATCCGGTACTCTTCGTGCAGTATTGATACTCCAAGTAGTGGTTAAGTTAGCTCGTCAATGGTAAAACGTATTCGGGGATGCTGACCGATAACTGAGGTCATTTTGGTCATGAAGGATTGGTGGGTAAAAGGATAGGGGAGGGGTAATTTCACAGGAAGCGGATGAAGGGTAGAGAGATACTCGGCATCGGCATTAGCCTACTCTTTACGAAAGGTTCCTTGGAGTCCACGGTTTTACGTCCTATCCGATGGCGGGAATATTGAGTTTGAAGTGTCCTCTGCACAACACTCAAGTAGGGAATGTTATAACAATAAAAGGATATCTGCCACTACGAGGGTTCAAATTTGGGTCATCGCAATGCGTGTGAGTATCCAAGCCACCACACCAATTCGATGCCCTCATGTCTACCCTTTTTGTGGCTTAAATCGATGTGAAAATACCAAAACTAATGGCTTTAAAGTTACGTTTACTCTGATCAGTCAATTGCTATGACAGCCGCAAGACGCGCGAAGCATCGCAACCGCTACTGCTACGTTAAGTATGAGTAAATTCTATGGCGCTTAAGACTCTTTTCCATTCTGACAAGTTCCGGGCACATGATGCAAAACGTAGCCCGGCACATGTTTCCGTCATTGTTCTTACTTTTTCCAATTCCCTGCGACATCTGCAACATTTGTATAGTCACAAATGCCTGGAGTGCAAGTCTACGGTTCAGTCTGTGCAGTGAATCAGATACAGTGTTTTCCAGTGTTTCTTGAATTTGGCGACACTCGTGCCGCAACATGTTGCAAACTGTTTCCATTTCAACGAATTTCGGGTACGTGTGCCGGCGGGACAAATTTGTAGCAATGGAAATGGAGCTTCGAAGCCATTAGATCGGCATTGCAGTGACAAAAAAAAAGAGTTTCACTTAACTAAAGGTTGTTATTTAAATTTTCATGCAATTTTTCAAACGACATACCATTGACGGTTATTTTTTAACGGTTTTGTTCTGCAATGTGTAGAATCTTCTCTCCGGAGCAGAATATTTTTGTGATTGTATCCAAATTTCCGGTATCGGACATCGCGTAATGCTGACTTTCTGCGATATTGCGATTTTGTTGTAAATATCCCCGCTGGAAAGTAGACGAGCTTCTGCTGCAGTAATAGCTCGTATGTGTATTGATGGTGTTCGACACATGTCCAGTATCGATCTGAAATCACATCACACTTGCGAATCGGGCATAGCAGTTCACTGCTACGTGCGAACGCTCCTTAAGTCGCAGAGACATCCACTTATTATCATTCTACCGCGGCCGTCGATCGAAAGACTAGGCATAGCAGAAGCGCATGCGCATGCTATCTTAGCGTCGCGGACAGCGTTTGGGTCGGCGTAGGACCGCAGCGCGCTACACCGCCCACAAGGAGATGCGATACTACGAGGATTTTGTCTTTTCGCGATAAAACAAAAAGGACCGAAGCGGGGGAACGGTTCTGAAATTTAATCGCAGGGGTCGGCGCCGGAAAGGTCAAGAGTGACTGGCAGAGTGCGTGGGTGGGAACGGTGAGGTGGGAAGCGTGGGAGTGTGGGCGGAAGGAGCGGACTCCCGTTCGCCACCCGCGCTCGTCGAAAGTGCCACTCCGTTCCTTCCTCGACACCTGGGATTGCGGCGTGGGTGTGGAGTCGTACGATCTTCGGATTTTAATGTCACTTACGGCGTGGGTTGATTCGAAAACGAAATGATGGGTAGCCCAGTGGGTAAATGTTAGAATCTTGACCTGAGTTTTCAGGTTAGGAGATATGCCACTACGGCTTTTTCATACTACTTACCCTCGAGATGGCTCGTTAGTTGAGGGAGGCGTCCGAATGCTCTAAAGTCATTTGCACTATTTTCAATGTGAGTATTGGATATGGTTAGGGATATTTAAAGTAGTGGAGTGAAAACCGGCGTCTGAATTAGCCTCCTCTTAACGAAATGCACCAAGGGGTCCACGGTCTTACGTCCCATCCAACGGACGGAGTACTGAATTCAGAACGAACTCCACATCCAGTACCCAAGTGGGGACCGGTATACTAATGAAAACTCTTTGCCTAAGCCGTGATTGGAACCCAGGTTCGCGGGATAGTAAGCCAGGAGGATAGCCACCTCACCAGCCCGATCCCTCAGGGTAGCTTGCAGGGTTATCAATAGATGTAGATGTGAATGATATGGCTTCCCAATTCGTAAAGCGTTTGTGTACTGACCGGAGGTCCCGGATCAATAGATTTGAAGAGTAGATATCCAATATTTTGTTCCATGAGCTTCTTCTTTATCCATGTGGCGTGACGCATTCCCATGTCCCTACTGCATTCCATCTGATCCAAACCTACGCATCAGTTTTCCCCAGCCTTCTATTGATGACTCGAAAAATTACTTTTCCCAAGTGAGAAGTAAATCTTTTGGATTGACATACCTCACATGATTTTGCTTTTTGTTTTTGCCTGATGAGAATAATAATCAAAGCATCTCTCTCCTATTTATATCTATAACGAATAATTCCCTAAAATACTTTCCATTTTCCCACTAAATCCTTCCATTAAGCCTGCCGGTATACTGTGTACTCTGGCAGTCTTATTCATCTTCCTTACCAACTTTACAGTTTTTCTTCTTACTAGTAAGTCCTCATTTTTTTAATGGCCTCTTTTGACAAGTATTCAACTTGTGTTGAATTTTTGAAGTGGAAGACTGTCCACTTTTTCCTCTATTTTATCTCTTTTTGGTTTTCATCCGATTTTTTTAGTTCAATTCTCCATACTTAGGTTTATATCTCTCCGTATTGAAGTCCTTTATTTCCTTCTCTCATACATATTTTCAGTTATATCTTCTCTGGTTTTATAATTTTCATCTTGCCCGAGAACCCTATTTTTTATATTCTTTCCTTCTATCCAGAAATTTTAAGCTGGTCACAAACCAACCCATACCATATTCTCTTGTGGAGAGTAGCTGAGAAATGTGTGTACAATGATAGCATTCATATCGTACTTTAAGCAGAACTTTATGGCAAACAAAACGTACTCCACTCATCGCTGTATACCACTTTTCATGTGAGAATTGAAGAATGACATGAAATGTCATCTTACCTATTTGTTTATGTAACTGCACTTTTGGTGCAACTGTGAGTTAAGGCACAGAATGGCGAGTGAGTCATTTAATAGTGAGTTAAGGCAAAGGACGAAGCCCCCTGCATACAATATATGGTGCACAAAATAGGACATACAGTATGCGAATTTTTGTATATTTTAGTCTTTCATTATCGACTTCTTTTATGTTTAGTAATTCTTCCATTATACTAATGCGCTAAACAATACCAATTTCCATGCTTTCATTTATATAAAGATTTTAGGCGACTTTCGTTGCTGGAGAGTCTAGTTTATAGGAATAAAATCGTAATACACTTATTACTGCACCTATTGATTTCGTGTTGATAATGACGCAGGGGATCCAGGTGGCTAGAGTACTGGCCTCTTATCACAGGTTCGAACTCGGATTTTCATTTTCTACCTGAGAGTCTTGTGGAGGGCATTTCGAGTTCAGTACTCCGTTCGTCGGATGAGACGCTATGCCGTGGTCACCTAGGCTACTTTTCTTAATAGCAGTCGAGTGCCGACGCCGGTTTTCTCTCCACCCTTCCTTCGCTTCTATGAAAATTCCTACCTTCCCTCAGTCAACCACCGTTTCTGGAGAGTGAGTTTAGCGAAATTGGCCGCAGTTGTTGGTCTCCTCCCCAAAATGACTGCAACTACCTACTAATTGAATATAACACATATGTAGCGCAAAAATTAAAATTCAGTTAACTCCCGATTTACCGTGCTAATGACTGGTAAAGGGTGCACGAATAATCGGGGAAACACGGGTAATCCGCTGTTTGGTTCTTTCCATATTCATTTCTCTGCGACGCCAAAATAAAGGGACTCCCTAAGAAAATAACACAATCTACATCTACATCTATCTGCATCTACATCTATCTACATCTACATAATACCCTGAAAGCCACCATAAAGGTGTGTGGTAGGGGATGAACTATCACCAAACATACACTACATATCATGCATAAAAAAGGAATAGTATTTATATATTAGTCAGAACTTCACTATTTAAAAAAGAAAGGAATTGCAACGCAAACATGCAAAAACATTCTGTTAGCAGGGTTAGCTTTAAGTACTCATACCAACATGCAGCTACCAATGCTATCCATTGCTACTCTCCGATTGGACATATTTACCGTTATTCGTATCTCTAATTGTACGAGGGAAAAAGGACATTCTGAATCCATCAGTTCGGCAATCAATTTATCTAATTTTGTGATTATGGTTCAGTCTACCGTAGTAAGTTAGGGTCCGCAAAATATTTTTAACATCATCACTGAAAATATGGTCTTAGAATTTGTTTAAGAGATTAATTCTTAATTTCAACCTGCGATCTGACAATGATTCCCAATTTAATTCATTTAATAGACTGGTTACGCTAATAAGGTTTTCATACCGGCCCTTTACAAATCTTGCCGATCTTCGCTGCACACATTCAAGCTAGTTATTTAGACCGATTTCGTAGGGATCCCATACACTGGGAGAATATTCCACATTAGGTCTTACGAGGGAAAAGTAGCTGATTTCTCGTATATGATCGTCACATTTACCCAGTACTCTTTTGACGAATCCCAGTTTACGATTCGCTTGACCCATTATTTCACGTATGTGTTTACCCCAGGAAAGATCATGTGTCAGTCTTATTCCAAGATATTTAATGGATTCCACGTTTGTTAATTCATTATTACTTATTTTGTAAGTGCTGGGAGGAGAGCTATTCTTTCTCCAAAAATTCATTACAAGACATTTTTTAAAGTTTAATTCTAACTGCCATGTATGACACCAAGTTTCAATTGCTTGTAGGTCAATATTTAAATATTCTTTATCGTTTGGGCATAGAATTTCCCTGTACACTACTGCGTCATCGGCAAATAGACGAAGCTTACTTTTTACCACCTTATGGATATCATTTATGAACAAAAGGAATAGGAGTGGACCTATCACACTACCTTGTGGGACACCCGAAGTGACTTTAATTGCCGGTGAGGAAATACCGTCTAAAACAACCCTTTGAACCCGATCATGCAGAAAGTCATTAATCCATGATATAATGTTACTGTCTAACCCATAAGATTTTAATTTTAAAATTAGTTTGCTATGAGAAACCTTGTCAAATGCTTTCTTGAAGTCTAGAAATATAGCATCCACTGGAGTATTATTTTCGCCAGAAACTAAAATATCGTGGGAAAAGAGAGCAAGTTCAGTTTCGCATGATCTGCTCTTTCGGAAGCCATGCTGAACATTGGACAATAAATTCTGGCTATCTAGGTGTCCCATGATTTAACTGACAATTATATGTCTAGAACCTTGCATGAAATGGATGTGAGGGATATAGGTCTGTAGTTAGATGGCTGCTCCCTATCACCACTTTTAAAAATGGGTGTTACATCGGCTGCTTTCCAGTCCATCGGTACGACTTTTTCGGCCAGGGATTTATTAAATACTATTTCAAGGTAGGGGGAAATTTTGGAGGCTAACTCTTTATATACGCGGGAGAATGAAAATCTTGATCTTACAAATCGAACGAAAATACAATCTTCGAATGAAACGATTTTCGTTGCACATTATAGCATTTTGTGATAAAAAATAATCCAATAGAGCTGCCCCGGCCGCAAATAAATGTTCGCAAGCCTCGAGTGGCAGCACGAAGCTGGTGTAAGGCATCGGATCGGTCGGTAAGGACGTATTTAAAGTCACAATCTGAGGAAAATAACAAAAATTTACTTAAACCCTTGAGACCACATCCGGTACACTAAATAGATTGGCGATGGACGGATAAACCGCAGCCCGGTTAACGCGCGCACGAATAATCGGGAGTTAACCGTATGTTTAGCACTTGTGCATCAGGATGACATCGATATTTATCTCAAAACGAGCCTTTGAGGTTCCCAAGCGTTTCCTCATGCTTCTCTATCGAATAGCGAATCGATATCAATGCTATGAAATATCGCTGTGCGTTACCCTGAAGAGAACATCAACGAGGATTGTGGATGGGTTTCCGCGAGAAAAGCTTCATTAATGGAGATGACGACTCTTAGCTAATTTATTGACGCTTTACCTTTTCATCGGGTCTTCCCCTTCCTCTCTGGCCTCTCATTATCTCCATCTCCGTCCACTCAAACACTTGAAGTCGACTCCCACGCTTCTCAACTCCGCCCGCACTTGCGTCTCCTCTCATCAAGTTCAGAGCATTTTGGAAATTAGGAATTCCGTCGGATCGACTCTCAGAGAGTGGGCCGTAATATCAAAGAGCCGAATCCCTGATGATCATGAAATTTTGTGAAATAAATCATGTCCTCATAATATTAATTCATTGAAAAATGAGTTCCCCCATTTATTAGCCATTTATTTGTCCGGAAAATTTTGTGGGTGTGGAAGTGACGTGGTAGTTAGCATAAGGAGTAGCTAACCTTGGTGGGGAATGCCTGCTTAAGTTATTTGTGTCAGAGTTGAGTATGGAAGGGATTTGCGGCTACATGTATGGTTTATAGTGATTGGAGGAAGCGTAGAGAGAAATCCTCGTCGGGGTTATCTAGTCTTAACATAAGGAACGAAGGGGTTTAATCTTATTTACGGACGGGTAATTTAAATTTTTTCTTCTGTCTTAGGCATTAAGCTAAAGCACGATGAAATTTAACGCGAAGGCTGGTGATCGTAATTAGTACTCATTGTGCACATGGGTACTGTTTCAAAAATATCAAAATGTAATGAATGTCTTGACTTTTGAAGAAAGCTCTTTCACAAATGCTTGAAATTAAAAATAAAATCGGGTCTGATCCGCCATCATTTTTTTATCCAACATATTGATAAATAATCTCTTTGAAGGCATCTCAACTAAAATACAATTAAAATATCTTTTTGTCTCGTAAATCACAATAAAGAGAGTGATTTTCACGGCTCTGCAGTCAGCTCGCTCAGTATCTCAGGTAAAAGCAAGATTGTTTCCTCACTCTGAAATGCCCTCCCCTAGCTTTAAAGTACTTCTGAAAAAGCGTAAAATTATGTCATAATAATATTTGTTAGCGTATAACCATTACTTGTACCATCGAAGTTGTACGCCCAATAGGTAAATGTAGGTAGGTAGGTGGGAATAGAGAGACTAATGTTTGGTTCGTGAAAGAATACGAAAACACCGTTCTTTTTCTCGTTAATTGTCGATCATACTTAACAAATGAAAGAAAATTTATCAAAAACTTTAGTTGTTAAAGGCGTTTTCTAAGCGTGTCCACCAATTTGGAAAGTATTCCAAACTTTTGATTGTGTCTGACAGAGTGGTCAATCACACACACTTATAGACGTTACAATGTGAATTTCATACCAATCACCAAGGGTAAGGTAGAGACAATATTGCTTCACTTGATGCGAAATTCATAAAATTTATTTCAAAGAAATAAATTCGGATAGTTTCTTGCGGTGGGCATTACTTAGCTTATTATAGTTATATTCCTATAAGGTAGAGAGCATTGACATTTTGGCAATTTAATACGATGATTTTTATTGCTCATTTGGGAATAATAATGACTCCTTTATGTGATTTCCATTCTCAAATTACTTCAACCTCGCTCGTTACAAATACCAGCGAGTATATGCGATAAATTTCTTCATTTTATCGTTTCCAGCGAAATGTGAATGAACTCGAAGCGTTGCATAATACGTTTTACAATTTCAAATCACTCCGCGTTCCAAAGGAAGCCTGAATCTGTCGATTCCCATCACTCATAATGCTTCTCTTACTTTTCCCCCCCTCCCTTCGCTTTTGATCACTTTCAAGCCGCAACCAGCCGTGAGAGTTCTGAAAATTGTGAGGAGTATTCTCCGAGGACGTTAAATTTGGCGCAGAATGCGCTAAAACGAATCCACTCCGCTCCTATCGCGGCCGTCGACTTTTTTTCCCAGAAACTGCATCTTTCCCTCATTCTTCTCTTCTTGAGGAGGCATTGCCATGCTAGCCTATGGGTGACAATGGGTGGAGGTCTTCAGAAGGATTACGACTCACCTACTACGTACAAAAGAGCATTGCTTTACGCCCTCTTATGGAGACTTCATGTGTATTAAATCATGAAATGGGTACCTGGGATTCCTCTTCCGATAAATTCTAACCACTCTCATTGTACTCCTCTACTGTTTTACTCTCCTCCTACACCTGCTCTTGTTTTTCCACTCTAATCTCCACCCCACACTCTTAGCTGTTGCGCAGTATCTCTTCTTCACCTCGTCAATTATTTCTTTGCTAATTATTTTATGCGTGGGGACTTGATAAATTGATCCATGGTGTGAAAGCTATGCATGTAGTTGATACTGTTATGTTGTTATTCTATTTTGGTACTTGTACGAGTCCTTTTCCCAATTGATTACGTCTATTGAAAAGCGAATATGACCAATGGGGTCGTTTACCATATTTTTTATTGCCAAATATAATAGAGTTTGTAAAATAAAAAGACCCATATTTTTCCGTTTTTTGATCCGTCAATTATTTCTCGAGTTATAAGCGGCGAAAAGCTGATGTTTTTAACCCTATCGGAAAAGTGGGTGTTGTGCAACCTCTGACGTATATCGATTTCGTCCAATCGCAACTGAGCACGCGAAGCTACTTCACCTTATCGCAAAGGGAGGGGGGGCACAGCTGCCTCTCCCAATGGGAGCGATTGCGACAGGATCTGTGCGAGCAGACCTTCCGAGAATCCCCCTTCACTCCCTTCCGTTCCCATAAGAGCAGTCAAGGACGGGAGGAAAATGACGTCAATGTTATCACAGCAGCTTTTACAGTGGGCGTCACCTTTTGATTATTTCAATTTTTGATTTATGAGTGAATGGTTGTGGTTAGAAGATAAATTTTTCACTAAAATTCTTTTTTCGTTTCCACGTTCGTTTCCATCTAACAATATCGTGCACAAAATTGCGATTTCGGTTCCGAGTAAACGCCCCCATTAATCTGATGGGAAGGGAAAACTTGATATATAATTATTTTATAACCAAACTTTGATCGATTGTTCGATTTCCCAGAACTTCGTGGGAAATGAATTATTAATGATATAAAAATGTTGTAGTATGAATAACCCTTTATCGCTCTTTTTCCTTTCGGCGACGATTACCTGACTAAATACGGAGATCAGTTCATGCCCTGTGTTTATGACATTATAACATTTCATGGCTCACTACAATTGCGCATCGTGCCCAACTTTAAACGCTTTTTTCCGTTGAAATTTATTTTAATTCAGACATTATTTGATCTCAATTTCATTGGCTTAATTCCCTTCTTGGAAATTAAACCATGTAAAACACTTTAGTTGTTGATCTAGAAATAAGGTGGTAAAAATATTTGAATAATTTATACTTGCATCAAGTTTGAAATGCAAAATCAGTTGAGCATAAATATCATAGGTGTATTGGGGGCAATTTATACAAGTTGATTTATACTGAAATCTGATAAGATACCTTTGTGACCCGCCCGACAAAAAATCGCATCCTCCGGTAAATAAACGTAAAACATTGCTGAGTGTACTTGTCTCTTACTTGACTATAATTACCGATGACATGGATGAATCAATGAACGGAATGTACTTGCTGGAGACGGTCATCGTGGGATGACCACATGAATCATGCAAATTTCGATGAAGAATTGGGGTGTTCGAGGGACGGTGACGAGATGAAATTTAGCACGTGAGTTTACGACCGACCGCCAGACACGAGCGTCCGTTATTTGATCACTCCAGAGGTATGGGGTTAATTACGAAAAAAGGAATGTTAATGATTAGGTGACGGTGTGGCACCCACTCTTCGTGGAATATTCCACCCTCAACCCTCGAGCTACCCTCAGACAATCCACCCACTCGAAGCCAACCCGGGGACGGCTGAGTAAATAAAACGACCAACTCCCCCGCGTATTCAATTTCCATTTTCCCCGAAATCTCCACGCATTCCGGGCGCTGTCGCTCCTCTCCTCTCTCTCTATCTCTCTCTCCTCCCCCTTATTCCTCCCTCCGGCTCACCGCGATCGCAAACCTCCCCCTCCTCCTGCTCCCTATCACGCCCACTACCATCGGCATTTCCCGCCTAATATAGCCGAGCGTGGGACGTAATTGTTTCACGTCTTTCCTCTCCCCCCCTTCTCCCTTGACAATCAGGGACCCAGGGTCTGTATTTATGACTGCTAATAGCGCTCAAAAAAGAAGTAAAATGCGACCCGTGAGTGGCAGAAACCTATCTGACGCTCGCCCCATTGATGAAGGAAGCGCGCTCTCTCGCTCGCTCTGATAAACCTAATTTGCACGGGGAGGATCGTCTGACAAAAAGAGTTCTTTGATCGAGGGAAAATAATTTTCGGACAAAGGTCTCGTTTCCGCTATGAGCGTATTGTAATTTACGCATTATCGTGTAAAATTAATTAAATAGCATTTTGGTTTCATTAGAATTATATTTAATCTATTGCAATAAAAGTAAGACATTATGCATGCCTTCCTAATACACTATGTAACTAAGCTAAAATGAAAAGCGGTAGTAGAGGTTTAAATTTTGATACTCGATTTTCATAAAATTTACCTGATAGATGTGGGCGATTGTAAAAATTTTCTGTTTATTTTGCATCCGCAACAATGAGAGAGAATTAAAAATCTTTTAAATCAGCCCACAGAGTAATTACCCATTTAACTAGACATTACTGTTCCAATTGATAGTACCCCGACTAAACGGAGAAGAATATGAGCGCTTTTTGTGCATAAATTACTGCACATATGGAATACTCATGAAGAAAAGTTTTTACTGGGATAATTGATGAGTGCATTAAAATTTAAAGCAAGTGTTCATCCCATAAAATTCTTGTTCATAGAGATTTCATCTTTCAGATTAATAATTATTTATCTGAATAAGCTGGCATCGTATTTGTTGGCTGATTTTTTTCCAACAGATTTTATTTCCAATGGAAGTCTTTTCGGGATGATAAGACCTTAGAAAGATCGAGAGATAGGATTATAAATATCGGGATTTGAAATTAGAGGTTTTCATCTTTGTATTCAATTACTATCATGTACCTTGCAAATACATTACTTTGAAATGCACTTAATTTTTCTCGGTATTTTCAGTCATGGAAGGCAGTGACTGAATACTCGATAGTATTATTGTTTACCAGTGCCCATTAATTTTTAGTTTACGAGTAACGAGAAAATATTGTCATGGTGGTTTCATATTCCATTCAGTTTGATGCCGTAATTGCCTTGAAATTTACGGTGTTATAAATCTGATGGCAAAATCATATTGTTATATCCGGTTATAAATATGGAAATATCATCATTGAAGGCCTGATTTATCACGTCTCCCTCGTATCTTCTCCTTCTCAGAGAGTAAAGCTTGGTTCACTCGGTGAATTTTTCCGGAATGGATATCTCGCGTGGAGTCCTAATGGGTGCCAAGCCTACTGGAAATTCCAACTGATACCAGCTGATACCGACGGATAGCTTGCTTGATTTCGAGGTTAGGTACGCGTTGTTTTTCTTGCTTGTTTTGCTGATGACTGTCGGTACAAGCCAATCATCGTTCAATTTCACACCTGGGGATCAAAGATAAGGTTTTGCCAGAGGAGCGCATCTGCCACGGTTCTGTTCCCTGGGTGAGGTTTGGTATAAATTTCACAGCACTTTTAAAAAAACGAGTGAATACTATATGATTTGTATCAATAGAAGGTGCTCATCAAGATATAAAGAAAAAGCTGATATGCAATGGGAAAAATAATGCACTGAGCAATACGCCGGGAAAGCACAAGAACTTGCAGAAAAGAACTTAATGCACTTCGTACTTATTACACAAAATTTATGACCAACCCAACCGGTTTCGACGTTAGCACGTCAATTTTAAAGGGTACAATCTCCAAAGTTTTTGGGAGTGCAAGTGACATATATGCCAAAATCCTGCGGGGTGGGGGTGAGTTAAAAAGTGGTTGAGAGAGGAAACCTCCCAGAAACTTCGGCGATTATACCGTTGAAAATGACGTGCTAACGTCAAAACCGGTTGGATTTAAAATAAATGTGGTGGAATTAGTACTAAGTCCACTATTTCTGCCATTATGCCTTCATTCCACAGAGTAGAGCCCGCAACCGTTGAAGTTTTAGCTGATGTGCAGTTCGCCGATTGCTGTATCATGAAAAATTCATTCGTATATCAATCAATGCTGCTGCGCGTCTTCTTCGATTGACTCCGTGCACAATTCATATGTAGACAGATTGAAAATAACGAGGTAGGTTAATAGGGGGATCGGGTTGGTGTGGTGGCTAGAGTACTGGCCTCCCATCTCGAGGGCCCGGGTTCGATTCCCGGCAGTGGCGGATTTTTCGGTGGAAAACTGGTCCCCACTTGAGTGCCTAGTGGAGGGCATTTCAAGTCCAGTACTCCGTCCGTCGGATGGGACGTTAAGCCGTGGTCCCCTTAGCGCCTGTCGTTAAGAGTAGGCTAATGCCGACGCCGGGTTTCTGTCCACCCTTCCTCCATTACCTGAAAACTCCTACCATTACCCAATTACCTACCTATCCTAAATAGCGCAAATGACCTCAGTTGTCGGTCGCCTCCCCTGAATAACCAACCAAACAACGAGGTAAATATAAAAAATATATGTTTAAACCTCGGCCGCAAGAAAAACATCGAAAAATACCTTTCCTAGCGCTCACCTTACGACTTCCGTTTTCACCCAAATGGTGAACGACCTTACGAATTCCGTTTTCACCCAAATGGTGAACAACACCGTGTCAAAAAACTGAACTATTTCGGAGTGGGGGCTGAAAGCAAGCATGACAGCGCGATAAAACTCGATAACATAACGATGGCTGCGTGGGAAACGATACCCATTAACGAAGCCACTAGTGCGTCCTGTTTCGTCGCTCGTTGGGTACCACGCACGAAATTCAAATAGCTCTCGGAAAAACGAACGATGTGAACTTGGCTTAACATGGTGCTGTGGGCGTATTACCTTCGGAAACTATTCAAGGGATATTTTTCATCAGTAATACCGTATAAGGAATACGGTATTTGCCACGTAAGCAAATGTGTCATGCCCTAATATAAACGTTAATTAACAACTCGCTCTATCCCCTGTCATATTATGAGTATGACACGAAAAAATACAAATAGTACCTATGATATGGGGTATTGAAGGTTTTTTCTTTTACCCTGCCTTTAATAATCGTGAAATATTTTAGCTTTCATGCTTGACATTTAAAATGTACAATTTTTTCATTAATCGCCAGAGTAACATGTGATGGAGCACCAGCGTATTGAACTATAGGTACCTTTTATAAAGAAGGGATTTATCACCTAATACTCTTCTAATTCGTGGTGATATTCGCGGAGACGGTTGTTCCAACAGAGTCCCCAAGATGGATTGAATTGAGCTTGAGCATTGAAACGTTGATATTGCTCAGTTATCAACGTTGTGTCCTATTTTTGCACAAGTTTAAATAGTGGTGATAATAAAAATATCCCTTGCTGTGGTAAGTGATCTATTGTAGCCTATATCAATGAAAAATATCCTCGTTATGACGATCCCTTACGAACAATTATGCACCACTAACCGCTAGGGAATCACAACTGAACGTGTATTGACATAGTAGTTACTTACCAAAATGCAAAATTCGACTTTTTGAGCGTCGACTTCATCAATTGTAGGTTTTTAATCCACCTCAATGAAAACCCAGTGAAGAACCTAGGCCTACATACCGAAAACTCCAGGGTTGATTATGGGAGAGGACTTACGAGCAGTAGTAATAGTAGTTGTTTTGTAAGGATACGTCGACAATGGAGTCATTCGTACCGCAAAAGGTCTCTCATCTTATCCAAGATATTTTTTAATCACATAAGATGTATTAGGCCAGTGTCTTTAAGAAAGATTATGATACGATAGAGTCTTTCTATGCTGTCACCTAGGATAGTCCATGCCACCGTCGATGTTGAGTCTCCGGCGAACTTCGCGATATTATTATTAGATTGGACTAGGAAGTCTCTGCGCTGATGTGAGTGTCACGCCGTTGGGTTTAGGGTCGCATTGATGATATCTACTCTCATCATTCATCACTGTCTTCTATTTTAACGCTGCGGTTTATGAATATTTTGGAATGGGCTTGCTTCTCCATGGCAGTCAGGAGTGGACGAAAAGTTAAGGCTGGAATAATTCGAATTATAGAGAAGAATGACGAAGATGAAAATGACTGACTGCGTGACAAACGAATTCGTAATATGAGTGCAAAAAAGAAGCCTTTTAAGAACTTTAAATGGAAGATGGAACAACTTAATTAGCAAAATGTTGAAACATAATGGTCTAATAAAGGCAATTGTCGATGGACAAGAGAATGGGAAGAATTACAAAGGAGGGCCTTGTATAGATAGATGTTTAGAGCAAGTTATCAAGAATGTAAAGTAGAAGAGTTTTGTGGTATAAAGGAGAATGGAGCTTAAAAATCAATCTTAGGATTGTTGACTTATGATAATGATGGACTAAAATAATTTCTCCTGTTGCTCCAATGTTGCTGTGTAGAAAGGCTATTTTCCTAGACTCCCGCCGAGTCGTTCCCATGAACGTTCTTGCCCACGAGCTTCTGGTCGATACATCTCCATGACTGCTTTGAAGTGGTGTTTTTCAACAGTATACTTCGGTGGACGCCAAAACAACGTTCGTTTTAGTCCCTCTCGTTTGCCCTTCCCGCGGAATTTCTCGAAGACGGGAGGGCAATCACTCACGGAAGACTGGCGTCGTCGGCGCTCTCTCGTACTCCCACGTGTCCTTCCAACCGCCCCCGCGTCGAACATTCCATCTCAAATGGTCCTGAACGCCTCCTCGACGCCCAAGATGAACCGTTCACCTTTAACCTTCTCCTCGCTTGCTTCCGCTTCACGCCCCTGCCCTTAATCTTCCTCTGTCTGCCTCTCCTTCCGCCGTTCTCCAGGTAACTGTCCATCACCCCCGCAGGAACGATCGTCTGGGAATCCCTGGCTACGATCCTGAGTGTGGGACGGACAAGTACACCGTTTGGGGGTGGGGGGAAGGTAAAGGGAAATGACGATATGAGCATTGAATCCCATTCGTTGAAGATCAAGCTGAAGCAAACCGGAGACATAATGGATTTTTCAGTAGCACAATTGTGGTAAAAATAGATGGAAAGATCTTGTGAGAAAGGCCAAGGGATAAGAATATAAGTGCGTCGGCAAAATAAAGATTTTTGATAGAAATTCTAACAAAGTTTGATTGAATGAACGGGAAAGAATGGAGTGTGTGATGTAGGTACCAATATCTTGGTTGTGAAAAAATAATGCATACAAAATAACCGCCTCCGCTACCATTCTGAAGATTTGAAAAGTCCTGGTATGTTCCCGGTTTAAGATCTGGTGCCAATGGGAGAGCACGGTAGCGCCAATAGTGTATTTTACTCGCTAGGAATTTTACTTGCTTTGCTCTCAAGTGGAATGAGACTGTACTACTTGATCCTATATCCGAAAATTCACTATAAAAAGTGGATAAATGATTGAAGGGTGGCTAATAGTTTTTTTAGAAAGAGACCATAGTCGTCGAAGCACACTTTTCTGTTCTGGCATGACTTATTTCGAGTTATATTTCAAAAGTTCAAATGTGTATTCATCATCATCACCATTGGTCAGCAATCGTAGGTTTGACGCAGCTTTCCACTCGATTCTTCTATCGGCCAACCTTTTCATTGTGACGTAATTCTTCTCTTTTACATCCTTCACAACCTGTCCCATGTATCTCATGCGAGGCCTGCCTTTTCCAATCTTCCCGTTCACTTTTCCCTCGACGATAGTCTTCATCAGGCCATCGTGTCTCTAGATATGGCCGATTAAGTTGTCCCTTCTTCTTTTTAGAGTTGTCAGCAGACTTCTCTTTTCCAAATGTATATTATATTGCTAAAACGTAATCACACTGGCCGCGGAAGCCGTTCGATACCCTGGTATTCTAAAATTTGAGGATTCGAATCCTACCGCGGCTGCGATAGTCATCGCAGTAAATCACCATCGACGCACAATTTTCTGCTCGTAGTATGAGTTTATTTGAGTTGAATTTCAGCTGTGCGAAGGTATTTTATGTTATCAAAGTGAACTAAAACTGGCCGCGAAAGCCATTTTCCATGAGCCTGCCTAAAGGTCGGGGATTTGAATCCTGCCGCCGCGCCGTCCGCAATAGCTAGATCGTTAAAGACGGGAAACCTAATGTCGCGAATTTGATGTCCTCCATGGGATTGTAGGTCGTACTTTCCTAAGGATTAAGCTTGGTATTACATTAGGTAAAACGTACTATATGCAAGTGTAACCCAAGCCTTAGCAGTTAGAACACCTTAAAACCGAATTTTGGATCTGGGTACTCTCAAATCCCGTCTCGGGCATGGATCACAATATTTTTGTCGTTACTAAGGTAGGTGACCAATAGCTGAAGTCAGCTACATCATCATGCACCTTGGTGGATATTTTGCTACAAGTAAGCTTTTTGGAGCATAGCAGAGTGGAGAGGAACTCTTATTTCGGAGTAGCAGTAATTTCGAAGGTGACCAACGGCTTAGGTTATTTTCATCAGTGAATAGGGTGATAGGAAGAAAGTGGTGCGTCTTATAGGAAATTGGTGATGCTTCGGTCTTTGGCTTTTGAAGGAGATTCTAGAGATAATGGTACTGACTTTCTGTTCGGAGCTGCCAAGTTTAAATTTCTGTAACAGAATAGATTTTCAGTGCAACATGTATGAAATTGTTACGAAAGCTTCCGCAATGCGTAGATATTATTGGCTGCATCTTTCGGGTTCCACTGCATTGTTGTCGCATCAGGGATCAAGCACCGTAACCTAAAGACGCCTGCTATAATGTGGGCGAAGCTGCTGTTCCTGAAGAACAACGACGCGGTGGAACCTGAAAGATGGAGCCATCACGATATACATATGAATCTATTCCTGAGAACTGCAAACCCACGTGGAATAGTGATTGAAAGTTATTATCAATTGTATTTTATTTACTTTATTTATTTAGTTTTCCTTTTTATTCTATTCAATTTACTATTCCCCACGTTTATTTTTATCTTGCTTCTATGAGGGGTCACTGGCGTTGGAGAAATCCTCGTAAAACCTGCTTGTGTGTGATTGAACTCACGAAGGTGACTGTATTTAGTATACAAACCTGAGTGAGTCACCGTTCGTTTTTATTTTTACCTTGATTCCCTTAATTTTGAGTGTGACGATTGTTTGTTACAATATAAGTGAGTGTGCGAGTGTGTGTCATTTACTTACATTTAAATTTCTTTGTATGCTTGATTTGGTGCGAGTGATGGAGAGCTCCCTTACTTTGCATATACTCCTTACTTCCCCCTTTCCCCCTTTGTATTCCTCTGCCCCTTAAGATTACGGCTTCGGGGATATTTTATTTTTCATTTTTTATTGCATGCAGCCATAGATACGTTCTCTTCGTTGTTCTTGGTCCTTTAATTTATTAAAAAAAGTCGTAAGATGAAGCTTACGTCATGTTTTTCATCCGTCAATGAAACTTGTAGTGTGATGTTGTGGGTTTCACACTTTGCGTACAGCCTTGCTTTATAAATTTTCATTCTTAGAAAAATGACAAAACGTAATATTTATGTTTGATTGTTTTTTTAAGGAATAAGAACTATTTATTTCATTTTGATATAGCAAAATATATTTTATGTATTTCATCCACGAACATTGGAATGATCAGCAAAATAATTACTGTAAAAACTTTCCAGTTTACACACATTTCGCACACCCTTCAATAATTCTAACAATTTCATTGTTAGAATTGTTAGAAATTGGTAGAATTGGATAACCATGAAAATTTTCTTATTCATAATGTAGTTATTTAATCAAAATAGGATAAATAATTTTTCTACTCATACCATTAATATAATGTTATCCAATGCAAAACTTCTTGAAACAAAATTTTTTTAAGTTTCAATAAGTGCTGGCATTCTTAGGGAGTCATCCAACTACATGGCCAGCAGTGAAAGTGTTAAAACATTGACGGCGGCGATGACGATGATAATCTACATACATATTTTCGTTGCACTCGTTTCGGCACACTTTCATGCGTAGGGAGGTTCAGGCGGCCTCTGCTGACACAGCACATACGAGTCAACATCGACGAACAAATGGCGAACGGCAAGCGCAGCATTTTACACGCTGCTACAACTGTGGCTACACGCGGTTTACGTAGAGATTCGAGAGCTGGACAAACGAACCCAGCTTTCGCGACTGGTGATTGGCTCCGCAGTCCGCGGACACCCGAAATGGGATTCTTGGATACCTCCCTATCTGGAGGAGGAACCGCCTCCACCCCTACACCTGTTGCCACTCCCTTTCATGATGTGCCGGCGGGGGTAGTGCCCAATATCCCGCCCACGATCGAGTGTTTGTGCCCCCTTTGGTCAAATCTCATCCTTTGAGGCCCGAAACACTTCCTCCCGGCCGTTTCCTCTCCTCGCCCTCCTCTGTTTTGCCCCCGTCCCTTTCCCATTACGCCTCCTCACTTCTCACTGAGGCCGTCTCACTCCATCTTCCCTCCTGCCGGCTTTCCCATGCTCCATTCGACCACCCTATTCGACCAACCCATTATGACGTGACCCAGGCTACCCAGGACGGCTAGCCGCATGGTGGACTCAAAACCGCGCTCTCCCGCCGAAGCTTTTCAGATTCCCGGCTCCTCCCCTCCATGGCTTCGAAAGTGGAGGTGGAACCGCAATCAGTTTTTTTGTAATTATTCCAGAGATGAGAGTAATAGTTCTCTCCCCTCTCAGATCTTATTTTGTACGGTCCGGGAGGTTTACCACTACGCTTACCAAGTTTTTTTTCGATCGATAAAGTGGTAATGGACTCTAGTGTTCATGATTGGTATGTGTGCCAAGATTTGGGCTCCGATATCACGGACTTTTCGTCTCCCTAGTTTCGAGTGAATGGGAATGTTTGGCTGATTTATGTGGTAATAAAGTACCCCAGTGCAGTAGGACTTTATAAATGAGTGTCGCACAGTTGTGTAAGCAGTTGACCCCACTAAACTTATTTGTTTGAAAAAAATGTGAATTTTATTCGCTGGCCCATTAGGGATATAGATGACTTCGGATCAATTGCCCTCCTCTCTAAGATATATCTTCGGAAAAAGAGGCAAGGAGAATATGAAATTGGTACGAATCTTCAAGATATTTCTATGGAATGAATGCTTTGAAAATTTAAAAATAAATAAAGAAACCTTAATATATTTACGCAGACTCAACTATCGTGATTTCATACTTTTTATTATATTCATGTTTGTCAATTTCTATTTCAATAGCTTCTCAATAATTTCTTAATAATTTTATACGCCATATCCGTGTACCTACTACATCCTTGGTAACGGTATTCTGGGTGTATTGGAATGAGTAGAGGTAAAATATAATCTCAAAATACGATACAATAATACTGAAACACAACATTCAGTTTTTGTTAAAATTATAGTTAATATCTATGTAATATTGTTGGAGTGGTCTAATTGTGCAAATTGTGAGCAATGCTGTTAGTTTTGAATTTATTTTTCGCTGAGTTTTTAACTTAAATGCAATATTTACGTCTTAATAATGATTGGCATTATATTTTACGGTACACCACTCATAGAAGCTCCACATCATCTGACGTAAATTAAATTTTAAGGTAACACATAATCAAGCCAGAGGTGAGATTCGAACGTACGACCTTTGGCTTACTCGACCCGGAAAGTTTTCATTCTGTCGCCTAGAAAAATCCATTGAGTAAAGCTATCACCGAATCACCAAATGGCATTTGTTTACTTTTTGCGTTTGTTGATCCTATGCTGAATTGTATTGCTCCTTATAATTTTCCTTTCGTAATGACTTAAATACAGCAAGCATCTAAGATGTTTTCACATTTTACTTCCATGTTTTCATGACATCAAGCGATTGACGAATAAGGTAGTAGGTACCTATTAACTTTATCTGATCGTTATAGATGAGAGGTGGACTCGACCAGTGTCAAATCTTACCCATAACGCTGGATATGTCAGAAACATTGACTGGTTCTGGAGACACTGCTTTGGCCGAAAGTTTTTCGGGATTCAGTGTATAGTTTTACTCTTTATTACTCGCAAATCATTTGTATTTTGGTATGGTACCGAACCAAATTTGATGTACAATCAGTCGTAGGAATATTTTTGGTTTGATTGGGAGGGAAATCACTTAAATCTGGCTCCTGATACTTTGGTGTTATATCAAATGTCCTGCATGCAAAGCCTAGAATGAATGCAGAGACAAGGTGTCTTTCTTGTTGGACGAAAAGACATAAAAATCGTAATCTTCGATTTCCCTGGAATATAAATACGTTTGTTTCAGCTGTTCCTAGTGACTTTGTTTTCATCATCATCATCGGTCAAGAATCCTAGGATTGGTTTCACGCAGCTTTCCACTCGATTCTTCTATCGGCCAACCTCTTCATATTGACGTAGCTCCTCTCTTTTACATCCTTCATTACTTGCTTCATATATCTCATACGAGGCCTGTCTTTTCCATTCTTCCCGTTCACTTTTCCCTCAACGATTGTCTTCATCAGGTCATCGTGTCTTCGTATTAAGTTGTCCCGTCTTCTCTTTAAGGTTTTCAGTGGACACCTCTTTTCTTACACTCTTCTTAAGACTTCTTCGTTTGTCACTCGATCTATCTTCATAATTCTTCGGTAGCACAATATTTCAAATGCATCCAGCCTGGACTTCTCTGCTGTTGTCATTGTCCACGCTTCGCTGCCATATAGTAGAATGCTCCAGATGTTTAACTTTGTTAGGCCCAAAAAATTTAGACTCATTAAGGCCTCAGCGCTACCGATGCGTCGTAGCTTCAGTGAGAAAAATGTGGATAACGACTGAGTGAAGAGGAGCGTTAAGCCGAATGGGACAATGATAATCTGCGACGGAGGTAATTGAGGGTAGAAATGTAATTACTAGCAATGAGAAATCTTCCTTCGGCGGAAATGGACTGCAGAACGAGTGGATTAGGAAGTAATTCGGTCTTGTGCTGAAACGATGCGATAGATATTTAACTTGAGAAATCGTCCCATATGAATAAAAGTTCTCCATTCTGATTTTTTTGGTAAATGGATCGAGAGGTGAATGATCTTTCTCTTTGATTTAAAATTTAAGAGGTTTAATTTTTCTAGGACCGAGGGCGAGCTCAAATTGATTTATAGGACTTATTAATCGGGAAATAAATGTCATGGCATGGCAGAATTAAAGAAAGGGACGAGGGAGTTTTCTTCGTTAGAATATGAATCGTGGAATTAGGTTTTCATGTTGCACCACCTGATTGGATTATAACTTACCGTCTTCTCTAACTTAATCCTTGGATTAATCATATGACAAACATCCTGCCGTTGGAGGAATGCAAACCTGCGACTTTATGGTTGGCTACCCAACTCGGATGGGATGTAATACCAGCAGTAACAGGAAATGCTAAAAGAATGCCTTACGGATAAAAGAAGAATGTGATCACGGAAAGATAAATTGCACGACGATGAAATTCGTCCGTCCGTCCAGTTCAGTACCCCGTCCGTCTGATGGGACGTTAAACCGTTGAACCCTTGGCACCTTTCACTAAGAGCTGGCCAATGCCGACGTGGGTTTTTTCGCACCCATCCTTTGTTCCCTGTATACATGGCGCTAATGGCCTCAGCTCTCGGTTCTCTCCCAGGAATAATGACACTACAGAATGGGTAAAATGAATGACAACGGTCACTAAATGATGGGATAAATTAGTATTACTTAAGCCACAGAGGAATGAAAATCAGTAGGAATGTATCGCTTACGATATGTATAGTAATTCCTCCGGTACGATTTATACTCACTCATTAATTCACTTATAACATATACTTGTATATAGAATTAAATGGAAAAGAAACTCTTGAAAATGTTTTTATTTCACTATCGTGGAAGTAGGGAAACAATTCCTCTGAACATACGTCTGGAGCCCGTTTCTTTACGGCAGAGAGGGATAAAAGCTGCAGAGAAGCTGAGGATTGAAGCATTCTAAAGTGGTCTCACTTAAGATTGACGAAGATAAAATGGATCGGCTGAGTGACTAACGAAGAATTCTTGAAGAAGAGAGAAAAGAGAAGTCTTCTGAAATTCTAAAAAAAGAAGACGGGAGAACTTATGTATTGAGACATGAACCCTGATAAAGACAATTGTCGACAAGGGACAAGTGAATGGGAAGTATGGAAAGGAAGGCCTCGCATGAGATATATGAAGCAAGTAATGAAGGATATGGAAGAGAAGAATTGAATAATTATAAAGAGGTAAACTGATAGGATAACCGAGTGGAGAAGTGCGACAAACAAATATTAGGATTCTTGACCCTTGATGATGATGATGTTTACCGGACCTGTAGGCATAAAGAGCCATGCGTACATATGACTGCAACGGTGGGGAATCACTCAGAAAATGCGCGTTAATAGAATTTCAGGTTGGAGGTTTGAAATCATCCGGGTTAACGGAAGTCGGTCGGCGAAGGATTTCCCATTTTTCCGGCCAAAGTCCCTCCTTTGCAATCCCTTCTCTACGCGAGCCTTTCCAACATACGCAATAATCCCTCTTAATCCTCTGCCAATTCTACGATCCTTCTGTATTACACCCCCAACTTCCAGCTAGCTTCCATCCTTAGCTTCCCTTCATCTCCACTGATTCTGACGTATAATAATACAGCTTTGAATGAGTATTCGTGCATGATATGACTTCCTAATCTTTCTGATGATTGGCGTATTACTGTGCTAGCCTTTATATGGTAATTAAACGGAAGAAGTTTGAATAACATTCATTAAACTACGTACATACATATATGCGGAAGAAATTGTGAAGCATAAGGAATGTGGCTTCGTTATATTCACCTCGTTGTACTCTTCAGCCATAGTACATTCTACATTGTATCTCGTAGCTAACACAATTAAATATGCCTAGTTGTTTGAAGATTTGAGAGATAGAAATGGGCTTTTAGATACTCTATCTGATCATGATTTTTCAGGTAGTATAACTTACCCCTCAACATTGACTCAAAGTCGACATAGGATTAGGAAATATTTCAAATCGTAACCTTCGAGTTGCCAGACTTGATCGATACGGATTTGACTCGGGGCCGGATGCGCATTTAAAGAGATGGTTTATTCTGGCTTCGTTGCCAGAAGGAAGGGATGAAATGGAATTGGCAGTGAAGTTCATTTATGTGAGAATTTCAATTAACAATCGTAGGACAAGTCTAAATAAATCTTCAAGGGAATCATAAGGAATGTAAATACATGGAAAATTGCGATGAAGTTGGCCGTAAGTGGTTCTAGTTAAAAGAAAACATTTTTGAGACCTGCTAAGCATTGCTTGTGTTTCCTAATAAACCAACTGAGAGAAAATTGACGCACTAGGTACTTCGGTAGATATCTCGACTATGGAACTGCTGTTGGTTGAACATTTTCTCTTGCGCTAATGAACGTTACTGACGTGAGTGTTCAGCAAAGATACGCCAAGTTTCTCTGTTACTTTATTGTGATCGGTCGTGAACCTTTTGAAAGTTTTCCGTATTTTGCTTTTAGTTAATCTCCCTCGAACATGCCCCTGAGATCTCAATTAGCCGTTATTGGCTTAATTTGATTGGACTTACTTGGCCACAGTGACTCTTGCAATGGCCGAGAAACTAGAGCGCATAAAATACCCTTCTACGACGTGGGAGTCGACCACGCGACCTGTTGGTTTGTGGCTATGGTTGTTACCCTCCTAATGACCCGCTGACCGTATTGATTCAATCATAAATCATATATTCCCAATGCAAATTTTGTATTTTATACCGTCCAGATCGTACCTTTTGAAATCAATTGTTATTTTTTTCGTTTTCTACCTTTGGTATGTAAAGATATAACAGAAAGAATTTTATTTTACCTTTTCTTAAAAGGAGAACCAAGTGGGAATGGTGGAAAGAGTACTTGATTCTCCCCTCGAGGGACTAGGTTTGTATCCTATCTGTGGAGGCATTGAATCTGCAGTAATATATAACAAATTGCTAGGTTTGACTTCGTGGAACCACATATTGATAACGTAAATAAATTCACTTTGTAATTCGACAGATTTATTAAAACCGACCTAGGTTTCGACTTACACGGTCTTCATCAAGGTGAAAATGGTATATCACGAACCCTTTATGTACAGAATTGAGCGAGGGGAGGCGGAAGGGGGCAGGGAGGGAGTCAACGTGCGGGGAGTGCATGCTTGGTCTAAGGTGGGAGTGGGGAAGCGGGGGTATTTGAGCGAGCATTGTTAGGAATTGGATTACGGGAGGGGGAGGCGGCGGAAAGGTAAGGTTAGGAGAGGAGATTGGGGAGGGAGTATATCATTCAGCACAAATACATTAGATTTTTTGGAATACAAAAACATTTCAAGGTTTTCCATATAGTCCAGCTTGTGGCCCTTACACTGCGAATGAGCCCTCCATATCTCCTGCTCCCTTCCGCCCCCCCTCACTCAATTCTGCATATAAAGGGTTCGTGATGTACCATTGTCACCTTGATATTGACTGTGTAAGTCGAACCCTAGGTCGGTTTTAATAAATCTGTGGAATTTAACAAAGTGAATTCATTCAGGTTATCTGCAGTATTATTGTTCCTCCGTGAGCGCTTTGAGCGCGAGTGGAGAACATTTCAAATTCATTTCCAGGTTCTTCGCTCGGGATGATAAGACTTGGACAACTTGCTGTCCGTGTTTGATGAGAATAGACTAATGCCTTGACGCTAGGTTCCAGTGCACCCTTTTTTCACTCCCTTAATTCTAAATTTCTATATCCAAAGATCTACAAATCCTAGGTGGCACAAATGACTTCTCAGCTTCAGTTTTCGGCCGCCTGGGATTGGATCAGTTTGATTGGTTGGTTGGTTATTCAGGGAAGGCGACCGACAGCTGAGGTCGTTTGCGCCATTCAGGATAGGGTGGGTAATTCGGATGGGTAATTGGGAAATGGTAGGAGTTTTCAGGGAACGGAGGAATGGTGGAGAAAAACCCGGCGTCGGCATTAGCCTACTCTTAACGATCCAAGCTCCAAGGGGACCACGGCTTAACGTCCCATCCGACGGACGGGGTACTGAACTTGAGATGCCCTTCAATAGACACTCAAGTGGAGAATGGCTTTCCATTGAAAAATCCACCACTGCCGGGAATCAAACCCAGGTCCTCGGGATGGGAGGCCAGTACTCTAGCCACCACACCAACCCGATTCCCTTGGATCAGTTTGATCAGAACTGGCTTGCATCCTAAGGTATGGCGTTAATCCCGGCAGTAAACAACCCTTATTATTATTATTGTTATACGGGACGGAACTTTGAAAGCAGTCCTCTGACCGTCCAATGCGGCATTTGATCGGAGCCACATGGCATCTTTAGAACAGACATATGCAGAAGTCGGGTGTACGTAGATCCACCCTTCCCTATAAAGCATGATCCAAAATTCTCACATTAACACGTTTACCCTCGTATTATAAACGGTCAAAATAAACTTAGGCGGCGGTCACTTTACCCGATCGATTAATACTTGTCTCTTCCCTCCCGCAAGAACAACAAAAACATTTTAAAGGGATTTGTAGCGGCCATCGATCCTGTGGAATGTTTGACCAGATTTCTGGGAGCGCGCGACGCAAAACCATCGAGCGAAGAGATGAAGGTGGGGACACTTGTTTGCCACGGTCAGGGGGATGGCGTTTGCGAGCCAATTTCGGCGCGGGGGTGGAGGAGAGGGTGAGAAGGGGGAGGGCCGGCTGCTAGGGGCTCCACGCAATGGACACTGGAGGGGGGTGACAGAGGGGGGGAGTTATTAGGGCCGACGGCGTGTAATTATGGCGTCCCGGGAGAATCAAGTGTTTTTCGTGCGGTAATCGCGCTTCTCTTTTTTTCGCCTGCAATCTCTCTCTTCTCTCTGTCTGCGCGGAGGGCAAATTATTCGAGGGACTCCCTCCCTCCAAAACCGCTCTCCTTCGTTCGGTCGCCCCCCGCCAGGCGGCGGGTGTGTGATCGCACGTTTGTTGTGTGCGGGGGTTATCGTCGTTTTTAATGACCGCGCCCCGTCCCGTTTTAATTAAAACGGTGGGTCCGCATTTATTGTCGTTATTTTTTTTGTTGGAATGGCGGACGCTCAGATTACTCCACCAATCGACCAGGTGAATTTTCTCCGGCCTTCCGCAAAAGCCTCGCCGCCCACTGGACTGGTTGGGACGGGCAGCAACTCTTTTTTATACAATTTCTTTCTTTATTTTTTTACATGGGAACGATGAAATACGTGAATTTTTCGTCATCTGAGCTGATATTTCACTCACGTTTTGATGCCAGCAGTTTTTGCTAAGTAACTCTAGTTTAGTATATATCTTAGGGTATTTTCTTATCCTTGATTTGAATGTTAGGTGCTTTTATGGTTAATGCAATGTTGAACCATCTTACGCAAGCTTTTAAACCTGGGACAAGCAACAGAATTTTTACCCATGGAGAGATCCTTACCCATGACTCTTAAAGAAATTCTAATGTATTTGGTGAAATTTTTGGAACAGCATTCTTGGGTATAATAATCACGGATTTTTTGTACTGTCCACTGGCATAAAAAATTAGGTCCAACGCGTGTTTAAGAACATAGGATCTATCGTCAGACCAAATTGTTTGACCATATGATCACAATTTGGCCTGACAATGGCGTCTAGATATTTAAACCCGTTTTGTGATTTTTTGTGAAACCAGTATATATTACGAAGGAAATTCACAACTGAAAGTGGGCCATTCCACGTCAATTCGACCAGAAAATAGGCAAAAATGACCCTTAGGGTCACCGATTTTGACCAAATTGGGCATAACGGCTCCATTTGATAAGAAAATGAAAACCCCAAAGCTGTTTTGCAAAACAGCAACCGTTTCCGAAATATTGCTACGGTGAAAAATTCGAATTTTGCAAACTTTACTACACATTTTACGATATATCTCCAAGACTATTCAAGCTACATATGTGTCTAAGGGCTTATGTTAAAGGCCTTTAATTGGAAAAATATAATAATGGATTATATTGTGAAATAAAAACAAGTTTATAAAGTTAATAACAATATTAAAGTTTAAAATCGATTTTTGAAGATGTACCTATGCCTTCGATTTTACTCATTTTTTATATGTTATAAACACATCCATCTTCTACAAATTAAAAAAGTGTGCCAGAGATAATATTTCATTTAAGAAAGAAAAATATTTTTGAGTGAAGGCGTGACGCCCGCCGGTCACCCGCCTACCGGCCGACCGTATGGTACTCTGGTGTATTCAGAGCTCTATAACTTTCTCATTCATCTTCTTCTCACCAAATGTTAACCGTAAACCAACTCTTTGCCCATGCATATCGCTAGATGCTTCGCCCAGGTGTGACCACAGCCTTAGAATCTATGAAGAGAGGCACCATCTTCAAAGATCGATTTGAAACTTTAAAATTGTTATAAATGTTAAAAAATTGTTTATATTTCACAATATAATCCATTATTATATTTTTTCAATTCAAGGGCTTTAAAATAAGACCTTAAACACGTCTGGAACTTGAATAGTCTTGGAGATATATCGTAAAATGTGTAGTAACGTTTGCAAAATTCGAATTTTTCTCCTTTGCAATATTTCGGAAACGGTTGCGTGTTTTGCAAAACGGCTTTGGGGTTTTCATTTTCTTATCAAATGAAGCCGTTACCGGTGACCGTGCCGGTGTATATTAATCCGTGCCGGTGACTCTAAGGGCAATCACCTGGTCGATTTGACATGGAATGACCCAGGTATATTTTTTTACTCTTTGTGTCAAGAATGAATATTTTATCCAGTAACATATATTTGTCACAAAAATAATAATTTAACATCAAAATTTACATATAATGATGCTAACCAACATCATTTTTGAAGCATTTATTCCATCAAATAACTTTTTTAAATGCTTAAAAATCATGAGACTGGCAATTCTATCTTCTTTTTTAGGTCTTAAAATTTTAACGGAAATAAAAGGGAACAGATTATTGGAATGAATTATTATAAACTAACCATGAGAAGTGCTGACATGAGGTTTTAAGTACGGCTGTGGTGATTTAGTGATAGGGTTGCTGACAAGAATTCTAGTCCACTTTAGTAGCTTTGTTCGCCCCATTCCAGTAAATACGATGTAAGCATTTTTTGGGCTTCCTATACCCTGGTACAGGTGTACTGTTTGGTAACGGTCAGCGATGATAGTTTCGTATGAAAGTGAGTTAATTCAGCACCAGTTACAGCCGTAGGAGTACTCTCATATTGCGATTTCTGTAGATTGCTACCGTCTTCACGTCAGACTGATGGAGCAGCTCTTTTCGAAATAAATTAATGATATTCAAGTATGGAAAACCAACGTTAAAACATCCTTAGGTGTATAATAGGTACGTTTAAAACTGAGGCTTCAATTAGGTTAAGCAGTTCATCTTCAGTGGTTTCATGCGCTTCCCGCACTTATAGTTGCTTTAGACGGCGAGGAAAGGTTCAAGGTTGGGAATGGCAGAATGAGGTGGAAGTATGGAGAAAAAAAACTGTGTCGGATTAACCTCTCGTATTGTCAGGTGCGGTCATTTTTCTCTGCGTTATTACATTTTAATAAAAATAAGTTACTCTACTAATAAAAAAGCTTGTAATATTTAAATGCTCAACCTTCAAAATAGGTAAGTAATAGGAGCCGTTTGATTAGCATATAAGGACTAACATTGATGTTGGTGCTCCGAATGCCATGATAAAAAATGTTTGCTCCAACAGGTTAAAAACTGAAATGGCACATTCATTTAAACAATACAAAACATTTACGCGAGATTCTCTCAAACTGTGGATGAGTGGTATATACTGGCACATTGAACCATACAATTACTCGAGGTGTTTCATGGCATGTTTTTTATTCTAGGTACGTTCCATTGGACTCGTGTGTGAGGTATATTTCAGCCAATATCCATTTCACAAAGGTTGGAACGTAAAAATGGATAATGGTGCCAAATCAAGTTTAGTGCCCAGGCCATCAGTTCCGGAGGTATTGTATTATTTTTTTCACTCTTTGCGGTGCGATAAATTTTAAGTCGAGACGTTGAGTGATTGAGATTTTTCTATCCTCGCAAGAACTTGAGCCAGCGGCATTTTTCGCCGTGTCAAAACATGCCCTTACTATTTAAAACATACTGCAAGTTGTGGTGGCCTTTCGCCGACGGGCTATCCAAACAATGGCGTAAGCGTCGGGGACACGAAGTGGACGTCGTCCATTCTGGGGGTAAAAAATGATTCTCGGTTCAACGCTAGCGGGAGAAAGCTTATCTCTACCTTTTTATATTTCGATAGTTTGTGCTTCGAGTCCGGGAATGATATCCGAAATCATCCGCTCCGACTTTTCCTCCATTTTTCCCGTCGGAAAAAAATATTTCATCCGGCCTGCTCGTGACCCTCGGATGAATGGTTTTGCAAACATAAGGTTCAAAAAAATAAATTGGCTCGCATGAGAGCGAGGAGAGTAACGATTTTCTCTCTCTCTTCTCTTTTCGTATATATTTCAACGCGAACGTGGAATGAAAAGTGAGTGCTTCCTTCATGATGATAATCGGAAATTGAATTTTGAGTCTTCATGAGGATCCAATGATTCAAAATTGAATTTTCACTGGTACAAAATTTGTGAAATTAAAATATATTTCTGATTTATACATTTATGGGGTATTTTGAAAACTTACTACGACATCGTGCATTTATTCACGCCTTTATATTAATATACCTTATTACGCCAACCGTGCTAGAGTTGCTAGGTTGGCTGAGACTAGATTGGATTTTCATTTAAAATTTTCTATATAAGTTTAGATACAGATTTGAGTTCCATTTGAAAAGGATATAGGTATACTTGCCCATGTCAAGGTCGATATTTACGTAATTTTGATATTTTCAGAGATTATTTTTATTATATTCGTTCCATCACTTATGGCTTTTAATGCTTTAATATCAGGAGGCTTGTTAATGGTGAAACAATGGACTTATTGGTTTGTTATTTCGCGGTGGCAAAATTAATATACCTCGTCTCCTCGCTCCACGAGAGAGGCACTCTTGAAGCAACGTCCTACCCGTAGATTAAGACTCCGCCATTGTCACACAAGAGCTCACTCCCGAGTTTCCTTCGTCGGAACACAATCGGAGATAATTAGATTAGCTCGGATGGATTGGCGAGGATATTGCAAGGGATTTTGCAGTTGTGCGCGCGGGAAGAATATTGGGAAGGCAGGCGGTTTGGACGCGTAGGAAGGAGGAGAGGGGCGTGGGTTGTGGGAGTGGAGGGGAAATGGAGGAGGGAATAGATAAAGGGAGGCGAGGAGAATCTATTGAGGTGAGCTGGGACCGTCGAGGGAAACGGAGCAAGTTAGAGAGGGTAGAGGGAAGCGGTTAGCGCATAGAAAGGGTGGATTATTAGCCACAGAGAGTGAGCGTGGCCGAAATCTTAGTAAAGACGAATAAGTCACACCGTAATTAGCTGGAATAGGGTGGCGAAAGTAATACTTTCCCTCGTAACCGCAGATTTAAAGTAAAAAAATAATTAATGGGCGACTTCGTAAAGTATAATTGCCTCATGCCAATGTTTTCCTTCGCTCTAAGGCGTTCTATCTTCGCGTCAGGCAAGGTGTAAATGGTAATTAGACATTTGAATGTTGGACTGTTTTTTTGCGATTTGTTCTTCGAAACCGATTTACAGGCTTATGTGTTTATTTAGCATATAGACATCGTGACAGTGATGTCGTGTATTGACATGGAGATTACTAATGGACCAAACATCCACTGAGTCCAAAGTCAGACAAATATACAGTTTTTTTTAAATACCTTATCATTTAAATGCCATGTGTTAAGCATAATATAAGTCCACGTCATACGCAGTTAATTCCACCCGAAAACTTGGTCGAGCGTCTTAAGCCGTGTCAGCTAAAGCAGCTCCACCTACATATTTTAAAATGATTTCTAACGGGAGGTAATCGCCCTTAGCTACTAAACGCCATATTTTTAGTGGATTGTCATTTTACCCAATATCTTCATCATTTCTGCAAATTTTAAGTATTATATCATTGGCAAAAGTCATTAAACATTATAGGCTATTTAAAAGCTTTGAATAATGATTGGTTACCTTGGGACATATACAAACTGAGAAGGAAATTAGAATAATTATACCTACTATAATGTTAATTCAGGGACTAGTATGCCGTTAAAAATAGTTAAAAATACATTGATCGTCCAGTGGTAGTAAATCATATTATAAAGTGGACAATGGCATGCCAACGTATGCTTGCTTATAATTTTAACGTTACTACGGATACTGTTTCCTTATCGTAAGTAGTTTTACGTGTCGAATTTGGATCCATTGTAATGAACACTTTAGGACTATTCCACTCTTCTAAATAACTAACTCAGATTTCACAAAACACTTGTCTTTCTTAAGCCTTGAACTGCCTTGGACACATAAGTCGAACGCGGTATTCCGGTGTTCGATAAACCGCCGCCGGCTAGGTAACCAAAATGTTACAGGTTTGCATCCCGCTCAGGTTAAGGATGTTGTATTGACCTAATGATTTAGCTTGGCAATAATACAGATATAGTGATACAACCTAAGAAGTTGTATCTCCTTAAAACTTCATTCTTTGAATACTGTGAGAAAACATTTCGTTGGCACGCGGCAATTCGGGATTCGTGTACTGCGATCCATTTAAATCTGAATTCATGCTCTTAGTATCAGGACAATTGGAAAAAAAGTCTAGTTAAACATCTTATTTTTCTATTGATTAAATTATTTCGTATGAAATATTTCTGATGCGCTTCTTTGCCTGAAGCTGTTTATTCATTTTAATTTTTTGCCGTATTGACCTTGGACCACTACAATGTAATTAGAACGTTAATTGTGTTCTTAAATGGACTTGACATCACTCCAGGACTGTGTGACAGTCTATTGGAAGTTTAATATGTACTCCATTTCTCTCTCATGAATGAAAACAGCACGATCTTAGATCGTGGACTAAAGTATTGCCATTGTCCACTTTATAATATGATTTACTACCATTGGACGATCAATGTATTTTTAACTATTTTTAACAGGGCTTGGAGATAGCATTCTAATCATTCTACATGCACCCTATCGTTGTTTTAATATTCTTACTGTAGTTTAGATACACTTATCAGAATCAGTCGTATCTTTTTCCGATAGTTGTAAGTACGGAGTTTATTGGTAGTTCTGCTCTTAGATAGGTCGGTAAGTATTTTCGTTTTCCGTCATTTTTTTACTTATTCTACATTATTGGTTGATGACGCATAAAAAATATACCCAATAATGAATTCACAATATACTCTTACCGATTTTTTCTCAGTATTTGGATATTTTGTGCAGTAGGTACAATAATTAAAACAAACCGCTGAAGGAGAAAAGAAGCTTCTAAATAAAATTGGTGCTCATCCATTTCATTCACGAACGTGTCGCGCACGATTGTGTTAAATGCCGAGGCGTGGGGAGTCCCAAGGGGGTTGGAAACCTGGACATTGTTGCGAGGGCGACAGGAGGTCGGCAAACACTGTTTTAGTGGAACTGGGTGCCGTGAAAATGGTGTCCCACGGCGTAATACCCCCGGCAAACGTTGTGGGAGAGGGGGGCGAGGGGTTGGAACTTGGGTGAGCCGAGACGTGGGTCATGCGTGGTTGAACAAGATGGATGGAGACCGCCGTGGGTGCGAAGGGGAAGGGGAAGAGAGAGGCTTTGAAGAAGGAGGAGGGTGTGGGAAGACCCCCGGAGGGGACTCGCGGCTGCAAATAAACAAAAGTGGGCCCCGCGCGTTGGTTGACAAAGAGCAATGGATCCCCCATCCTTTCGTGTGGCCGGTCCCATTCCGTCGCGAGCAAAGCACGAGAGCGACGTGGAAAAAATAGGGCCCCGTCTGCCGTCGCAAGGAGTTAAAACCTTCCCTTAACAATGGGCAGGGCATATTTCCCTCTTGCCCTAATTCCCTTAAACTAATTTGCTCCATTACGCTAGTTCAGGGTGGCAGAGGCTACAGTGATTGTGTCTTTGTCTCCTGCTAACTTCATCGTAGAATTTCGACTTCTAATTTACTTCTCATGTGCCCTTTGCACGCCGAAATGTATTTGAAGCGATGAATATTCTTTCTAAAGAGTCCCAAGACCGAGGTTCTTTCATTCACATTTACACCCAGATTAATGTAAATTGGAAGGAATGTCGCTAGAATTAGTTAACTAAGTATACATTCCAGAACATGAACTGTACTAGAAAAGAGTTTAAAAAATATATTAGAGTAAAAAATGGATCTTTATGATCTATGACGCAATATGCTTAAAATATTAGTTAAAAGCTTGAAATACAGTAATGAAACACTATAAACACAGATAATCAAAATAAAATGTGAAATCTTTTAGATTTTTTCCGTATGGCATTGCTCGTATAAGAACGGGGATGTACGAACAAGACCATTCATTCATTCATCAACAATAACATTCCTAACGATCAAATAAAGAATATACGATAAATTTATTTTCAATGAGCTCTTTCTGGGGTATTAGATACGGACATAATGCGAGTTCCTCAGTATATATTAAAATCTTGCCACATTAATTTTTGGCAGCCGCTTGTGACATTATCGCAGCTTGATGGATCTTGTCAACTAAGCTTTAAGAAGTCACTCATCATGAGGATCAGAGGAATGGCTAAAATTGGAAAGGATAGTATTGAAGAAATTTACTCCTGCCTGGACACTAAAGGGGAAATCTCTTTCCTGAATGGTTGGCGTTCTTCTTATCCAAATTATTCTAAAAAATAATGCCATATAATTACTAAATATTGAGTATGTAAAAAGGTATAATAAAGTTCCTAATGACCATTATATTTAGTTAAAAATCGTTTATTGGTATCAGGTATGACTTATGACGTTAATTTATCAAAAATATTAGCGGAAGCACTCAGACCCAATAAAATTTTAACCATTGATTGAGGTATTCCATAGGATCAAACATATTCTACAAATATTTATTTTTGGTAATGCTCTAAATTTCAAAAGCATAAATAGATCTCACCTTATTTTGCCTTTTAAGGTTTTTTTGAAACAGTGACAGGGGCAAATACTTATGGATAAAGAATAGAATGCGGCATGGAAAGCATATGGTATTGTTTCTTCCTCCTTTCGAAAACGTCATGACCAAAGGCGAGATTAAGATAGAACGAAGAGACAGTAGAGGATAAGGGTTTAGAGGGAAGAAAATAAAGATGAGGACGGAAGAATGAGGAAAACGCAAGGAAAGATTTTAAAGGAAAGGTTTTCAACTTAAATAACTTAAAAACAAGTAGCTGATTGCTGTATCAAATCGTGGGCTATATGGGTAGGCGTACAAGAAAATGCTTCATATTAATATGATACATAGATAAGTACTCGGAAGATGCATGGAAAGTGAAAAGCGAATTTCCCCAAAAAAAAAGACAAAAATCAATCGAAGAATGAGGGAAAAGCCTGCAGTTTCTGAATATGGCGACACTAATCAAATTCGCTCTGAGAAACGGGGATAGGGACCTATCCTGAGAATGTGACACTTACTCTCTAATCTTGGGGGAAAATTTTAATTGCCTCTGGATGATATATTAATTAAAGCATATTGCATTTGTGAAACTGGACAGTATACTTCCAGATGTACCCCAAATTACATTAGTTTAAGAAATAAAGTTATTTCGTCATTTCTCCTTATTTAACGAACCCCGGTCTAAAATTCACGAAGTCAACTTGAAAAAAAACCGAATGAAGTGAATAACACTGTTGGAGAAATAGAATTACCCGAAGACCGAACCTAATTTCATTTCTGAAAGAAAATGGCTCGGGACAGCGTGAACCCTAGATAGTTCAAATGGATGGGAAAGCAGAGTGTCACAGAAACGAGGAAAGGACAAAGAGACAAAAAGGAGTGGATAGAGAAATAGGAGGAGTAAGGGGTGAGAGGAATAAGACCGGAGGAAAGTAGGGCGAGAAAGAAACCCGCGAGAGCGCTACTGACAAATAAAGGAAGGGCAAATAAAGAGGGAGTGATCGTGTTTGTGTGAGCGGTCGCGGGAGAGAATGGGGAGAGAAGGTCGGGAGGGGAAAAAAAGGGAGAAAAAAATCAAAGCGAAGGAGGGATGAGTGAAAGAGAAAGAGGGAGAGGGAGAGAGAAAGGAGAGAAAAGAAAATAGAGCAGGAGAAAGAGACGTGAAAGGGAGGAAGAAGGGCTTTGAGGGAAATGGGGGTGAGGTTTGTCTGCGGGTAGTGTGTTTGCGTGTGTGCGACTGCGACCGTGTGCGTGCGTCTCCACTCTTGTGTGTGCGTGTGCATGGGATTTGTGTAGGACCTCAATCTCTTCCCGTTTTCTCACCCCCTCCCCGTCCATCCCCCCCCCCCCTCCTTCTCCTCGCGGAGCGTAAACCCCCTTCGCGCAGTCGCGTTCCTCTCTGCGCGGCGGCGCGCGGAGAGGCGCCCCCCCCCCCTTCCCCTGTGGGAGGGAGAGTACTAGTGGCGCCGGGAAGGGGGCTTGTCCACGCCCCGTGGTCCCTTTAGCCCCGCCCCTCTCCCTGCCCCCTCTCCTCCCCTCCACCCCCTGCCGGCGACCTCTCCCCTGCTTTTCTCCTCAACCCCCCACCCCCTCCACACGAACGCACGCTTTTTCCCCAACCCCTCCCCCCACCAAATTTCACTCCTTCCCACTCCCCTCGCGAAAATCCCAATCTTTTTTTATTTTCTTCCTCCTTTTATTTCTGCATTTCTGCCCCGTTCTCCTCGCGCCCATTGTCTCCTCACCTCCTCCTCCTCCTTTTCTTCCTCTCGTGACGTCACGGTCCTCCCACCGTCGTCGGAGGATGAAGATGTGTGTATGCGTGCGTGCGTGTGTTCGAGGGGGGTGAGTAGGGATGGAATTGTAACGGAGGGTCGTGCATCGGAGTCTGTGTGTGTGTGCACCCTCATAGTCGGTTCCCGCGGTAGGGGAGGTATTAGGCAGGAGAGGGAGTTGAAACGGAGTACGACTATGGGGAAGAGCGGAGGAAAAATAATAGTTTCGTTTTTTTTCTCTCTCGATTTTCTTTCACTCCGCTCAACTCCCCCAGAAATCCCCCCCCCCCCACCATTTTCTTCCCCTCCATCCCTCTCTCCCTCACTTCCTCCTCCTCCACCTTCTACTGTCGTTTCTGCCGGTTTTCGGCTCGGAGGAGGAGAAGGAGGTGGAGGAAGATTCGTTGGAAGCGGTCGGAGGGGCTTGTGAGGGATGGATACTAACGGTTGCGTGAGTGTGCGGGAAAGGCGTAAGCAGTAGGGGAAGATGATGAGGTTTCCTCCTCTGGGCTGCGAAGAGGGAGAGGAGAAGTAAGGAGGAGGGGGTGGGAGGAGGACGGAGTGGTTTCGGAGGTGGGGGAGGGGAGGGTTGCCACCAGCGACCCAGGCGATGCGACTCGGTGGCCGGAGTTGGAAGCGACTCGGGCGGGAAGGTGTTGCTGCGGCCGGCGGCGGCGGGGGAGGGAGAAGTGCCGGGGTGTGGTGGGGGGGAGGGGATTCAGGGGAAGTTCTCCCTCTCCCTGCGAAGCTAGGCTTCACCCGGGCTCCTCTCGGCCGGGCAGTAGAACCGCGGCCTGCAGCGGGCAAGGACGGCGGGAACTCGTCGAACCGTCCGGCATAGGCAATAACACCCGCCGCAAAAACCTCTCCGGGAAAAAAAGAGCTCTCTTTCTCTCTCTCTTTTCATCAACCACGATCGCCAGCATAATCAAATACATATATACATACACACATCCTCATCTCCATTCAGTAGGAAAGTATGTCAACGACGGCTGCGCACCGTATTCGAAAAAAAATATATATTCACTAGGACACGCACGTTAGTGAAAGGGGAAGGAAGGAAAATAAACCCCATTCGATCCGAATGCGACCCCACGTTGTTGTTGGGAGAAACAAGTGTGCTAAGGATCTCAAGAATTGTGTTCTCGGCGTTGAAACGGAGGACGCGTGTTGAAGACGACGAAGAAGACTTCGACAATAATCGACAATAATTATTGCAATTGCGCAGTATACATTTGTACATATTGTTTTATATTTCTCGAAACGTTTGAACGAGGAGCGAGGAAGAGCGGTTGTGTACTCGTTCGATTGTGGTGACCACGACAATAATATTTGTAACTCCCCGAAACAAGAAGGAATTCCCAAGAGTGCTGCCATCATTCCCGGAGAGCGGGGTTCGACGAGGGACCGTCCGGGGCCATGGATAGAACCCTCTTGATCCTTCTTGTGGGCCTTTTGGCCCTCCTGCCTTACGGTAAGTCGCTGGGAAAAAGGCCCCTTTCAACCGCAGTGCATTTAATCCTTGCACCTCCCCTCAGCCACCCTCACCCCTCTGCCATGTTATTAGCCTCGTCTCATTCCGCATCTAGAATACGGCTGTTTTTCATCGCGTGACATTGACTTTTTTCTTGCATGTCTAGTCGTATGCGAATCGACCGGGCGCATTTTAGCAATCCATCGTTGATTTTCCGATGGGCGTAATGCCCCATCCTCCCTTCAGTCATTTTTGGTGTCCGGTACGTTCTTTTCTCGGCAGTTCAGATCGCGAGAGAAATTCGTATGCCGCGTTTGCCGCGGCGTCCTTGTTTCCCGCCTCGACCTCAATTTTTCCCGCCAAAATACACTCATCCCAGGAAACCATCATGTTTTTAGTGAATAAGATTGTTTCTCTTTTCATTTCCTAACTTTCGCTCATATTATCCCGCCCATTACTCCTTTATCCCATCATAAGTAGAAGTGCACCCTTTCCTACCTCTTCTGGTTCCACGTACAAATTCGAAAGCGACTCGTTTTATAAACTTAGGGCGATTCCGTGGATTGCCTCGGATGGGAACACACAAACTATCATGTGAAGGTCATCTCGTTTTTTTTATACACATATCTGTTTGCCAACCTTGACTTGCATGCCCGAGACCCTTCCAAATGACCACTCGCACGCAGTACCGTTTCTCAATTCTCCCAACCGCTTCCACTCCTGCCCTGAATTCCCTCCGAGCCCTTCCTTATCAGAATAATTATTACCTGCCCATCCCTTTCCAGCCTTGACATTATCTCCTTTTTTAGTTTTTTCTCAACGACTCCTTGCGGCTTCAAACCGACCCTTACACTTGTTCAACTCTCGGAACAAAATAAATGAGGTAGGTAAAAGTAAAAGGGACGCATTCGATTTTGGTGGATGGTCGACCTCGATTCCATTTCAGCCAAGTGGTGAGTCCCCACTGTATCACCTCACTCTCTCCCCTCCTCCCCTCCGCCAGGCTACTACAGTACAACCTGACGGCCTCGTACTGCGTCGCATCGAAGCCTTGCCAGTTCAAGGTTCACCAGGGGAGGAGGGATAATTGAAACGATGGGTTATTTTGCGTAGCGATTTAGGAATCCAGGAACTCCCATGCATATCCTTTTCATTAATTTCATCATTTTCATTTTCATAACAGGGTCATTTTGTGGTGGAAGTTGTTTTTCAAGGGTTGAAAATTTGGTGTCACAGGAGTCTGATATAGTAACACCATACACCCCACTAGAAAGGTTATTTCAATGTTCGTGTTTTTTTTTCGACAGTGTGCATTAAAATCCTACTATTTAATGTGGGTTTCACGTAACATTTTGCGTAACTATCATGAGAAAATCGCTCTCAATTCTATCAGTTCTCGTCACTCGTCTTCAGTATCGCTTTAGCGTTTAAGCTTCTTAATTGCACTCTTTGTCGTCAAAAAAGAGACGCGTCGACGTCTGCCACTGTGGATGTGAGTCTAATCCGAAGGGAGTGTCGAATGCCGTTTCGAGAAATTGCGGGAACGTTGTCGGGGTTCTGATCCGCCATCTTTGTTTTTCGATTTCGCAGCTTCTCCGCGCTTCACACTGCGTTGCTCCTAATTGCTCTGACTGTGGATTCCCGAGGTCATTTCTCCGAAATTAATTCTCGACAATTGTGAGCTTTGGGATGCGGGTAAATGCTTCTCTATTGTGGTGGGTTTAATCGCTTTCTCGGCCGCACTAACTTTCCCCCTCAAATTTCACGGTCGCAGTCGATGCATTTCTGATAACGAAATGGTTTCCAAAAGCGTCGCTGATCCACATTCGTGATACGGGGGCTCGGAGAGGGAAAAATAGAAATTTAAAATTTCTTTCTCCGAAGTGAGACCATTGCATGTTAAGGTGAAGAAATGCATTCTACGAGCTCATGGCCGTAAAAATAAGAAAAATGGCCTGGCCAACCTCGGCAGTCAAATCGGTTATGTGCCGGAATCGTAGCGTAAATGTCGTAGGCCGACTTCCTCTAAGTGCATTGATATTGCATTAGTACCAGATTAAGTTTTAGTTCACGCAGTGCCCTGAAACCTAGGCATTTGGATCAAGTGAAAGGAGAATTCTATTGCTCTCGTAGTCTTAGAATTAGGTTTTAAGGTGCTCAAATGCTTTTGCTTGTTTGCACCATTTAACTTATGAGCAAGCTCCATTCTTAGACTGACGCAACATCCGTGCCCTTAGGGGGATTCAAACCCGCGACACTTGAGATGCGAGCCCGTCACTGACTGCCGCGGTGGGCTCGAAATTTCTCTGTGTGTGTCTCAGGTACCACTATGCACCGTGAATTCGGATAAATGGTTATAATATTTCAGTTAAAACGAAACTTACAATTCAATGCCTATGCAATTCAATCAGGTACAAAAGAAGGCTTATAAGTCTTTCTTCTCTCTATCATATCCTTATCCTCAAAACGGAAGTTTTAGGGATGTGATGATTTCCTTTCCGTTGAAAAATATATATCAGTATTGCGATTGGCTACCCCACATTAGTTGAATTTCCATTCCGTTTTCAGCGCAGTTGTTTTATTGCTCGAATACGAATGCTGTTAAAATTATATTTACAACAGTAGCAGTGATAAGTATGCCATGATGGTTATGTAGTTAACGAGTTTTCCGTGCCTGTCATGAAGTATATAAATAAGCATATCAATCCAATTGTTTTGACTATATGAATGAATCGTTGAAATGGCTACAAAATATAGGTATTTCTTTTAGTATGGAAACTCTCAAATATCATTTTATGAAAATGGATTTATGAACGAATCAATAATATTATGCTGCATTCAATTTGGCCATTGACAGAGTATTCCCAATCTTAATGATAAGTCTATGCAAAAGGAATAAATTTAACCCTATATATTGAAACAAGTGTATGATTTCTTGCGCATCAAGGAAAAATTGAATGAAGGACTTGGAGTAGTGCAGCAAATCTGTTCAATGCCCAAAAAATTGATTGATGAGGTATTTGTAGATTAATTAATTGTTTTTGTTTCCGAGAATGTTAAGTACTAATATTTTTAGAAGGCACGTTCGTTCAGTTAAACACTTTGCAAAAGACTGGTGATTTTTTACCCAGAACTTAGAAATAATTTAGTTTATCTATGGAAGCAAAATTCGTGAATGACGAAATTGCAGTTTCAACGTCAGTAATATCCTAGCAGTTACATTTAGCCAATTTTCTTCCTACTGAAGGTAGCTATTTCTGCATCATTTAAAGGTAGAAGATGCTATAGCAATAATTGCTACCACAAGTCTCTAAAGCTACTCTTATTGCGACCAAATCGTGATGTTTCTGTTGTAATTGTGTCCTAGTACTCTCATCCCTTCTATTGCCGGCAATTCGCTTTCACTCTTCAAACTCTTACTTAACGCGAACTTTGTGATGGATTTGAATCGGCCGACGCGAATGAAAAAACAGGCATTCCCTCGGATGAAAAATGAATCATGTTTGCCGTCGGTGAAATCGAGTCGAATGCCGTAAAAGGTTTCGTGGCGTGGGAGGATTCCTTAATTCACTCGTAATGGAGAGGGAATACCGGCTAATTAATGCCTTCTGACGAGAGGGAGCAAAAAAATATTCGCGTTGAATGTTTTTTTTTTCGTTGGGGGAGTGGGGAATATTCGATATGCGGCTCGTGCTCCGCAAACATTTTCGCTGTCTCATTTGTGGGTCGGAGGGGACACAGGCAACGACAAAGTTTCTCTCCCCGCTCCACTCCCCTGCTTACCTCTTCCCACTCTCCCACTCTCCCCTTTCCTCCGGGCCAGAATTCCTTTCGCATACCTCTCGTGTCTTCCGAAATCTCCCTCTCTTTTTTTTCCGCGTCCAGCTTCTCTTCCCAACAAATGCGGGAAGGGCGAGCGAAACTACCGCGATCGTGAATATTTTTGTTCTTTCGCCGTGTCTCACTCCAGGCGTCCGCAACCTCACAGGGGCGCCACTCAATTATCGCCTCGGCCGACCCGCAGCAAAGGAACCAACCTCACTCCCGAATCTCATCTCCCTCGACGAGAGGTGTTGCCGAAGGTCAAGCGGTCAAAAGGAATGGGTGACCGGGAGGAGCCGTTCGATCGGTCCATTACAAAACTCTTTCGGTCCGATGGAATTTCTACTCTCTTCCCGCTTTTGGGAACGAGTCTTCTTCTAACTTTTGTGACTTATTTAGTCGAGTAGGTCGACCGCAAAGCCTTTTTTCTTTTAAATTGAATGCAACATCTAATGTCCATCAAAATTGTATCCTTTGAGCTACCACGAGGGTGTGTGGCAGGGGTGATTCAATCCAAGAAATGAATTAATCACAAGTAAGCAGTATTGCGACTACACCACCCATTGTAATGTTGCTCACTAATTAAGTAGAAAGTGCGGCAACTTTGCATGCAAGATTTTGATTGTTTGTTAAGAAAGTCCGTGAAATGAAGTGTTAGGATTCCATCCAATTCATATGGGTGGCCAATCAGGTGAAATATTTTGGGCGTTTTGAAACAGAACTCCACTAGGCAAAACTTTAATTGTTTTGTGGATTTTGAATGCTTTTGGATTCTTATCTGCATACTTGATTGAGAGAGATGATTGTAGTCTAACAATAAGGTAGTTATCTGCATCAGTTTAAAACTCTGAAGAATTCTTATTTTCCCGCAGATGAATTCAGATTGTTACTGATGGACTTTCGAAGTAAATTGTTTCTTTCCGAGCTTTTCAGAAGTTTGATCCGTGCTGGGCTCGGCGAGAAATTGGGAATTGGTTAATTTTGTTTGTTATTAGAGTCCTGGCCTCCCTTTCCTAGGGCATAGGCTCGAGTCTCAGAATCGGTAGAGAGTTTTCAGTGGAACCCCCTTTTACTTCTTATCTCTTTCCCTTTCTTTAAGAAATCCCTTCTTTTACTTCCCTCACTTTATCAGATGAAACAATATTTCACCTGATTGGCCATGCATATGAACTGGATGGAATCCTAACACTTCATTTCACGGGCTTTCTTAACAAACAATCCAAATCTTGCATGTAAAGTTGCCACACTTCCTACTTAATTAGTGTACAACATTACAATGGGCGGTGTAGTCGCAATACTGCTTACTTGTGATTAATTCATTCATTGGATGGAATCACCCCTGCCACACACCCTCGTGGTAGCTCAAAGGATACTACGTGCTGTGTGGAGAGCTATACAAGAGTGGTGCCCAGTCCTTTGTATGGGACATTAACTCTGGATCCGTGGGCGACTTTCTGTGAAAGTGATCTGATGCCGACGACGTCGGGTGTCGTTCCTCCATTACAATGCTCCCTTAAAAACCCCACCCCCTTCCATTTACACACCTATTCTTATCGGTGAAAATAGCTTAAGATTTTGGTCGCCTCCCCCCCAGCAACGACGAAAGAAATCAGGTGGTCCCCCGTGACAGCTAAGTAGGGAACGGGCTGGATTGACAAACCAAAGGTCACGGGTTCGAATCCCGATTCGGGATTGGTGTTTGTCTTATGTGTTTATTATCAAATTAGACTACGCGATATGATTCAATTAGTTGGGACACCTAAAAACCGAATTCTACCACCACTTAATCAATGGGGAGTTGCCAGTAATCTGGCGTATATGGGTAATGACATTTAGTATACCTACTAGGGAATAGTTATCAGGTTCTCCAGGATGTGACGTCATTGTGAATAGGTGCAAAAATGTCGAGTAAACATATTTTATTCCGGAGTGGCAGTAGTAACTAATGTTGGGTAGTTCATTTACTTTCGCTAATAACCTCGAGTGTGGGGATAAAGCAATGCGAAAATTAGACCTGTACTCGTTTCTGCGTCATTGAATTAAATTTTTCTTTTTCCACGCCCCTCCCGATGCGACGGGCCTCAGTATGATGCAGTGTCCTGCGGTGTCTGTTCATGCCGTTACGTTCAGACGTTCACTAAAGTCAATCGCAGTGTCCTCCTACAGTCATATGGATGGCGAGTACTAGAAAAGAAAGAAGGTGAACGGAATGGTGCAACAATTGTAATTTCCCTCCCCTCCCTGGGCTGTCTCAAGAAGGTTAGGATATACTGGGGGCATGGGTGAAAATGAGACTGGAATGGGATTACTTGGGAACGATTTTGCCTCGTCTTCTCCGTACAAAAACATTGCGTTTCATACGACCTATTGCGGAGATCACAAGTTTAATAAAACATGAATACATTGAAATTATACCCAAATTTCATCGAATCAGCATCAGGCTATTTAAGGGACGCATCATATATTTTATTTCCCTTGGGGTTAATTTTGTTACTAAATCTGGTTCGAATTTAACCAATTCAAACTAAATATTTGGAAAATATTTGCATGCTTCTGCACCTTCCTCCGTTTCATTGATGAATTTTATACAAAGTAATCGATCATTCAAAGTTTTACCGAGGTGCGATTATTGCTAGTTGAAAAATTATACTACTCTTTTAAGTTTTTCCGTGCGCAAGAACAACTTAATCCGAAAGAGCATCGTTAGTAGAAAGCCAGTATGCCTGTGCCTACTAAGATGGCCGCTGGCTTCTCGAATCAGCTGCCATGCCTCCTCCAGTACATTCTAACCTCCTTGGATACACTCATTACAATTGTCCGCGCTGCGAAGGAGGTGCGTAGGGACGTTCGATGTGATGCTGTGTCCGCAGGGGACGACGGACCGGGACTCGGGTCGGCCGGCGACTGTGGGACACTCGCCTGCGCTCAGGGCCGACGTCGCGTTGCCCGGAGTTCCGCCGGAAGGAGGATATACACACATTCAATCGATCCGAATGTTTTATTTGACTCCCGTTCGGTTTCGCTTTTCTTTATTTTACAGAGTGCTTGTTTAATAATATCTTCGGTAGCTGACAGTCAAACGGGAACGGTAATAAATAATATACCTACATATCTACGTAGTCGGACAAAATGCAGTCATCATTTGGTTCCGATCCCAATACGTTTTGCGCCGAGTTCTAGCAAAACGGTCTCTATGTTTATCGATTGTATTATTAAATAATAAGGCCTTATTAAACACTGTCAAAAGCATTTGACTGTAAGATTGCTTCCCTGCTGATACAGATTCAACCATAAATGTGCCTAAAATGTTAACAAGTTTCGATACACGGGATTTACAATGTTTCAGTGTAAGTGTGATGAATCTCGTATTTGTTTTGAAATTATTAAATAATTACCATTCGTATTTCCGTCAATATATTTCATTTGGTTGAGTTCGGTAGATTTGTATGCTCACTGTCGCTACTATAGTATTTGAAAAATTGGTCAGGATGTTGGCTTGATGCATTTTCAGGAGAGGCCCGGGGTTGAAAGTACTACTCATTGTGGTAACAGTGAAACAATACTATTTTTAGCAGCTGATTATTCATGCATTTATTAGATAATACGAGAAAAATATATGTGCAATATTTTCTTTTTGACATGAATGTAACATACCCAGGAGAAGTATCTGGTACTCACGAAACATTCTGAATAGAGGCAGAAATGTAGGTCGTTTCTTTCCTGAGTATTTCCTCTTTGAAGGGCACCAGCAGGTGAGCACGTGTGAGACGTTACAGATGGGTTGGACTTCTTTTGGGTTGGTAAGAATGTAGTGAGCATGTGAAAGGTGATGGAAATTCCGTTGCTGGAATTTAACTACACCGATACCTGCTGACTCCGAATGAACAGGCTCTAGAAACCAGTGGTTAAATATTGCCGGAGACTACCAATTGGAATTACCAAATGTTTTGAGTTTTGTTTGAGGAGGAATTCTTCCCCCGAAACAGAATCGAAACCCGTGTCTTTGGGAAGGTATTAGGCATTTTATAGCCACTTCTCCGATCTCAAATTCAAGTTCATTTTTATGAACAGGGTCATAAGTAGCAAAAAAAAGGTAAAGGAGTGTTAGAATTAGGGTTTTAGGTGTACCAAATGCTAAGGTTATATCTATATCTGTATTACTATCTATTATTACTGTACTCTTCTTGAATACATGTATTCGTAAGTTTTAGTAAGTGAATACCTCCTTTTTTGTTACTTCCGTTCCTCAATTATCTCTGTTAACTACCATTGCAACCTCTCAATATTTAGTTCTATTTTCATTTCTTTGTGGTTGTTGTATTCTATTGTTTCATTTCTCAGTGTTCAACACAAAATACTGTCAAACCCTCATACTCATGAAATTGTTCATAAATATATGATAGGTATTATTTTTATTCTTGGTTAAAATTATTGTTATGTTAGATGTTGCACATGTTAAACCTAGAATTTCTGCGAAATTATTCTTATTATATCATTTGGAATAACGTATCTAGCATATTATTGTTTTATATTTATTAAATTGTTTATTTTTTCTATTCTTTCTTCATTGTATTCAGTTCGGTAAAGTGTGTTCTCCATTGTAAACCTGCAGAGTCTACAGATTGTATGTATGTAATACATGTTCCATAGGACGAATGTCTTAGAACAATAAGTTTATAGAATTATTATTATCTGCTGACTACCCTGCAAACCACTTCGAGGGTGTGTCAGGGGGGTGAGATGCCACCAAACATGCACTAAAGTTTACTTATACTACCTATCTAAAGAGAGATTTCCATGTTTAATATTATGCAGGACGCACACACCAAATTCTACCTTTCATCCAAATCGCAAAGAAAAATTGGAGAGGCATTGCAAACATGCATTACGCACATTAGTATTTCATGCAGTCATGCTTAAATTCTAAAAAAATCCACCATCAGAATTTCATCTCCGTTTGGTTCATTTATTCATTTATGTGCAACTAATGTGTGAAATTCATTTTCATGCTAGCATAAATTAATTTAGTGAAGGCATCACGGTGTGAAATGTCTTGATATTGTTATGGTCACGAATTGTTTGGGGAAAGAACGAATATTTGAACCTATCCATGGTGCAGTGTATTTCTCTTATCATTGTAGTCCATGTGTCAATGTAGTGTGGGCCGTCATGATTAACTCGGTGTCGGATGTGTACTCTTCTGCTCTGCACTTATCTAAAAATATTATTCTGGCTTGCTCTTTTCATGCTTCAAGCGTTACCATCCCATTGTCTCTTGCAACGAAGTCACGCTTATCCCCTTATCATAAATTTTTTTTATAAATGTAGCTGATATTCTCTGAATTTTATCTAATTATTCTATTTATTGCTTTTTCCATGGGTCCCAAATAATAGAGCAGTATATAGCCACCGTCTAACGTATCTCAATCCTGATTCTAATCCAAGAAAAGCGCAGCTAAGATGACGTGAGTGGGAATCCGCGACCTTAGGGATTTCAGGCTGTTGCGTTACTGACCTGGCTTCCACGGTCGGCCCTTATGGTCGTAGTTGGTCTCACACAAAAGGACACAAACGCATCGGTAATTCCACTCAACGCCTTTTTCCCACCCACATCGCGGGAAGAGTGCGTAGGCTTTCTATCTGTGATCTGATCAGAGAAGCCTGCAATTCTTGCTTAAAAGAGGAAGAGGTCAAGGGGATGACACGAAAGAGAGAATAGTAAAGAGAGGAAGTGAGATCAGTTGGTTGCTGAGTGGGATGATCAAAGGACGTGACGTAAGAAAGTTATTATGATTGATATTTTTAAAAAATATCTAAAAAAATGATTGATATTTTTGCTGAGTTACCTTCCCCTATTTCTTGTCGGATCTACCATCGGACCGCTGTCCATAAAAATTACACTTTTTTCAGAAATTTAGATTTCCCATGATTGCTTCGCGAGTGAAGTGACAAACAATTAGGTACATCCTAATTTTTGTATCTGTGTAATGAACCATCAAGATGTCCGAATAACGGTATACAAAGCCTTTTTTCTGCGAAATATTCCCCGTTTTCCGCATTCAATACTCATACAGGAAATTAATAAAACCTCGTCTACGGTATGGGTGTTTTCTAATATTTATATATTTACGAAGTAAATTAAAGGTAGACAGGTACAAGAAATTTGTAAACGTAAAACTCTGTGTTAAGTGGACAAGTCAAAAGCAAAGATATAAGCTTAAAATATTTCATGTTTCTGTGTATTGTTATGCATAGTATAGGATAGGTGACAAAATACTAATGTTACTCATTAAAAAAAATTAGAAATTCATTTTTTTACTCCGAACATTGTTAATAAGTAGTTAATTGTACTTATCTGAGATCAAGGAATGACTTAATTTTGACATTGTTGGGCCCAATTATCCAAAATAAATCAGCAAACATAATTGCATATGCCATGAATCACAAATTATTTTTCAGGTTTGAATATATTGATGTTCAGTACTGTTTAAACGTACAAAATTTCAAAACATGATGATACTCAGACTAACGGTGCAATTTTATTGCGCATTTAAAATTGTTTTTTTGTTATGTCAGTGAGCAGTGAGTTATAAACCTACTTGAGGTGCAAATTCAGGTTTATCGGATGCGTCTACGCGTTTCTCCATTATGTTAGACTAACAAAATGTACAAACACGGAGAAGCATCCGGAAGATCTGGATGTTCAAGTTCATCATATCAAGGAAGCCTTCACTAGAACAAAAAGTAATTTGAGAAAAAGAAACTTTTTTTTGTACGATAGTATGATATGTGGATATATATTTTATTAATAATAGAAAAGGAGCTAAGGTCATTGCCAAGGTGTCAAAACACATTCACATTATCTTGTTCTCGGATAATGTGAATGTGAATAATTCTTGCCAATTATTACTCATACTACGATTATATTTGCTTAGTTTTTCTTAATTAGATAATGTTCATTCACGTGAATCTCACACTAGTTGGATGCTCACCATCGATTCAGTGCTATGCATATGTGATGGATAACGTTTATTTTGGACTTCTAATAGTCTGTGTCGGCAGTGATTTGAATATAAGTAATAAAACAGTTTTGAAAATGAAGTTTAGATTGAATTGAAACTATTTGTAGAGAATTGTGGGTCTAGTGACTCCTTTCATTGCAAATACGCATGGTTTATGGAACATTTTGCGTGAGAGTTCCAAGAATTTTCAGTGGCATTAAAACTTCTTCTCTTCTACTTTTAGTAATGAAAATATTTTGGAGTGACCTTTTAGTTATTTTGAACGATAATATTTTATATTCGAGGCGTTAATTTCTTACTTTAAAACGGCAATCATAGTGTATTCAACTACATCTGAACCAAGCTATTACTTGAAGTTTTTGGTAAATTTAATCATTTTTCATTGTATGGAGCCTGGTAAGCAGGGCAGGTAGGTAGGTAGTTTTAAAATTGTGGGGTGCGTCGACGGCTAGGTCATTTTGCACCACAACACTGTCTGTGGTAAGCAGGGAAAAAAGTCGTGAATAAGACGTATATCCTTTTTCCTTCGTATTCAGTTTAAGAAATCACCTCTTCAAAGGCTGCTCTATAAAAGAAAACAGCTCTCAACAAGAGAAGCAGGCACCCTCTTGTCTCGTAAATCTTTCACTCCAATTATTCTTGACTGCTTCCTTCTCTGACATCGAAGCTGTCGATATTTCCCATCACCCGGCCTTTCTACGGCAGTTGATGTCGCTTTCATATCAGTCTTATATATTTACATCGTCTCGCGGGGTATATTGATGTTGCGCGTCGAAAATATTTCTGCTGTATTCATAAGTGTTGAGAGACCTAAATTTATATTTGAAACGTAACTATCGTACTAGAAGGATGCTAGTGCGGTTTTATTTCCGTAATTAAATATTTTCCATTATTAAAATGGCACTGAAAATTCTTGTACACTACGTTTCGGTCACCTATCACTTATGTTTTTACTAAAAGTTATAATGAAAAAAATATTGAACTATACCTAGTTTAATAGCATTTGAATTTTCCTTAACATCCGCCGTGTAACATCTTCTGAGGGAAATGGTTATTAACCACAGGAAGACAAAAAAAGGGCATATACAAAATATGTACTTTTATACAGGTTAATGAAAGTCTCCGTCGTATTGGATTCCAAGAATGCTGTAAATAATTATTGTTATAATGTTTCATGCTGCCTTTTGTATCATAGGAACGAATGAAATAAAAGTAAATTAATGCCAGGGTTTAGTCTTTTGGTCTGTGATTTAAGATATCTAACTCTGTGGCAGTCTTTTATTCGAGATATCCTCTATATTGTTAGAAATTTGACAAAATTCGAAGATCGTTGAAATAAATTATGCCAAAAGTCTAATGTACGCTAATCCTTAATTAATTGTATATTTATTCTCAAACCGAGGTCAAACATTACTGTTTTATCAAGGTTTGTAAATGCATCGAGCGTTGTTACGTACTACTTCTTAAAACGGAGTTAAACCAGCTGACGGATCTCGCTAAGCATGATAGACTGACCGAAACATGGTTACATAAAATTTATGTGGTTGTAATGAAAAAAACTTTTGAAGGGGGAAAATGCTCCGACCAAATGCATAGTAGTTTTTCTCTGGGATGCTAGCGAAATATCCTGCTTAGGTAATTTTAAATTGCTGAATTTGGCAGTGCTTGGATGCGCATTGAAAATTGAATGTGTAACTAGAAAGAAGGACGAGGGACTAATAGCAGTTCTCATTTTGGCGTAATTTTGTTTGTAATCTTCAATTGAGTTCATGCAGAAAATTCATTTTTTTTCACGAAACAGTGATATTATGGTAGTCTGTGCTTGTGTAATTGTTAATAGTTAAAGTGCCCGATGTAAAGACTATCTGTGTGGTTTTCGGGTTAATAAAAAAATAAATAAATTATAGAATTCTAGATGTGTATTGCAATCGGCGGATATGCGCTTGGTCGCCTGCCATGGATAAGGAGAGTATGAGGAAGAAATACGTTAAAGGTTAATGTGCTTTGCTACATTAGTGTTTCATTCTTCTCGAGATATGACCTTGAATTGTGTTAGGGTAAAAATAATAATAATAATTTTATTTCTTCCGTACATATTTTTATACAGTTATTATTGCCGTTCAGGGAAGTGAGTTAGCTTATAAGGCAATAAGCCTGTGACTAGGCTGACTTCAGAATAAGTAACCGGAAATGAACAACATAGAACCAATTGACTCAGTACATAATGAAAACGAAAAAAGGATTGATGTTTTTAAAAAGATAAGAAAAAAAATTGATACCATAGGAGCCAGAAATTCAGACCAAAATACAACATAGGATTACAAAAAATATGACTTACTGCATAAATCACACACCCTTTACACAAAACTTATACCCTTACAATAACATTTCAATGTTATCAATAGTTAATATCCAGTTATGAATCAATTTTCGATATTTATTGAAAAATATAAATGAAGCATTACGGTTTCTGCTCTTTCAGTTCGTTACTTTGTCGCCAGTCTTATGCATCGATATCCCATCAGCAAGTTTTCCCTTTGTGTCCTCGTATCCAAAATCCTCCATTTCAGATTTTGTACGAAAATAAAAGAACATAGTGCCATTAAGGGTCTTATTAAATCTTGAGAAAGATTTTGATCATACCGATTAGATTAATATTTCACGTGCCGTATAGCATTCTGGGGCGACTACTAGTGCAGAATGAAGTTTCGCGAGAAGAAAAAATACCTGCCGCATCAACAAATTGTGGGAATGATAATTTGAAATACAATTATAGGGAAGGTCCTTCATTTTTAAGTTTATTTCTAGGAAAACACGGATGGCATTGTAAGGTTGGAGGCGATATAAGGTCACATCGAGAAATAGTGAGCGTACTGTGTTCGTAGGCCATTAAAATTTTTGCCCGGCTATTATCGCTTGACAATAATAACCATCAAAAACAGGTTTGACTCTTAAAATCCCTTCTCAAACCTTACTAAACGTCTCAAAAACTAAACTTAAAACCTGATGGAAACTAAAATAATAAAAAAAAATCATTTGCATGAATATAAATTTTATCATCACTGGGCAAGAGACCGGTTTCGATCGTAATGTCATAAATCTTTTTCAGTTTGGCCTCTTAAGAAAATTTGGTTTCCAGCTAGATATGGATTCTCACAGTGGGATTGTGTAGCTTTCAGAAGATTTTTCTAGCTGACCTTTTTCCTTGCCTTTCTTAGTCCTTAAAAGGCACACATAAAGGAGCACAAAAGCTACAACCCTGAGAACATTATTCTTGTGTTTTGGCATTATTTGGCGGTTGAATCGGATTGGCTACCATTGGATTTTGAATGTAAATTTATTCAAAAATACTCAGATGGCAGTTAGATGTACGATCTTGTATTCCAAGGTCGTGGATAGCACTAACTAGTTCCAAGACCTGTAACCTGAGTATGTCAGTTAGTTATTCTCTGTAAATTCTTGTATTTCTGCATATTATGATATTTGATTTAAGATGATTTGTATACGCAGTTTAAAATTCAATAATTTGCTTGTGAGGGATACGGTATTTTGGTCTCGTACATTTCCTTCTCGCCGCTAAATGCTTACATTTCCTGAGAATATAATGATGCTATACTAAGTGGGCGTGTATCGAAATTTATTTGTGCATATTCATTCACTGGTGGCTCATTATCGGTTGTTGTCCTTCTGGGTGACTGTAAATATATATGCCACCAGAATTTATCGTCAGTTAGGACCCCGGGCTCATGCCAAGATCTTGTGGATCCAGGCCCAGGTAATTTGCGTTATTGTCAAGTAAGTTCCTCCTTTTTAAACGCATTCATGTCTGGACGAGAGGAGTAATTATTCCTTTGACAGAGAAACGAGGGAAAGTGGAGGGAAACAGGAGTGTCGGCGTCAGCGTTTTTACAATAAAATACACCAAAAAAATTACGTCTCTATGTCCAGTGCGCAGTACTGAGCTTGAAATGCGATTTTTAAATATCTTTGCCTAATCCGGGATTCAAACACTTACCCTGGTGAGCTTGATGGTTTCAGGCTGAACTTTGTGAAATTTCATTTCCACGATAAAAAGTACACCTGCGTAACAATATCACAGAAATTTTAACGGCCACGACGAAGAGTCAACATCATCAAACCTGATGATGTCGACTCTTCGACGAAACCGGTCGTGACCACTTAAATTTCTAAGAAAATGTTACTAAGTTGAACTTTTCATTGTGCACTTGCCATGTTGTTGTGATTCGAGTTATCTAGCCAACACTACCCTAACGGGAGTACTTCTGTCAGGTAACAGGGAATCCTGCTCTACCCCTCACTGAATACTCATAATGCCCCGTTTTGATATGCTCTTATCGAAACATAATCATGTACTTAAAAAATATATTCTGTTTGATCTCGCAAGATATGGTAGGGGTAAATTTATCTACAGCACTGTTTTAAGTTTAAAAATAAAGGGTTAGAACCAATGAATGTCATTGATGGGATACGCACGAATTTATTTGATGGATGTTTTTGAAAAATCACTGCAGGAATGCAAGTTGGAATGCTTTTTATTGGGGTGTTGCTTATTACGTATGCTACTTATGGTTCAGAATCATTGACCTGCATGGAAAAACTAGTATTTTAAACTTGTCTGTTCTACGGTTCTCTCACTTGATCTTATAATAAAAAACTCCGCTGTGTGTCAGGGTTAGCAAGGAAATCTTTGAAACATCGAAATCTATCTTCATTTCTGGTGATATTTTTTGCTTCAATTATAGCGTATTACCTGAAATTCATTTCATTTCAAGCTCTTTCATGAACATAAATCATTTCCAGCCTTAGGCTCTTATTAAGTCACTGTAACTTTCTTTTTTATGCTGTGTTAGCGACCTTCAGGATCATTGCGGTATTCTCCCAATGGAACGTGACCCAAAATATTCTTATTGCAAAAAAGGGAAAGATTTAGTTCTACTGTCCATTGTTCTCATAAAGTCCGTTAATTGTTTAGGAACGATCTTTCTAAATATGTCGTGATTTTTCCCATATCAGTAGACAAATGGACAGTTCTCGAAGATGATATGGGACAGAAATCCATTATTTTCCTGTCCATTACTTTAGACTGACTGAAACCGTGTCACTTAGGTGTTACGTTGAATAGTTTTAAATACCACCCAATAATACATGAAATTAGGGTTCGAAACACCTGAGCTTATTGTCTTTCCATATTTATTTTTATCGTTGGTGGCCTCCCTCATGTGGGGAACAATTCCTAAATGGATTCCAGTGGTTTACAAGCACATTCACGTTAATGTATACAAGAAACAGTTTTGACCATCCACCCTCAAGAGTAGAGTTTTTATATTTGGATTTCTTATTTGGATTTCCAGCTTCCAATATGTAGTTCTCTTCATTTACTGTTATATACGTACAAGTGAGAAATTTTGGGCGTAATTGGTGGCGTTATACCTTCTTGTTGAATTATCGTTGTAGAATATTGGCTCCCTCTTTCTGAATTATGTATTACTCACGTCAACAGTTGTCACTACTCGGCACTATTAAAGGAATATGAAATTTTATTGTACTTTTAATACTAAAATGGTCCCGATTTATAAATTTTTGAGGGATAAAATATGGCAATTGACAGGTGACCAGAGAATGCATCATTTAAAACCCAAATGGATATTAATATCCTCATCATCGTCATCAGTATTTCAATCCTAGGATTGGTTTACTGCAGCCGTCCATTCTGCCGTACTCACTGTTAATTCCCTCACGCCCTAGTATGTTTTCTATTAGCATCGTTTGCGCAGGAAATTCCCGTACTATCGATTTTTATAAATTTTTTGCTAATTGTAAAGTAGATTGGCATCAGTGTAGAAAAAATATGAAAATTTTTATGCTATAATATTCCATTTTGCAATATTAATGGACTGAGTTGATGCACGTTGGATCTCACCATACCCCCAGCAACGTACTTGTAAATTAAAGCCTCTGTTCAAAGAAAATTGCCTCACTCTCTGATCTCATTTTATTTTTGTGTGAAAAGTGAGTGGCACTGCCATCGCCAAGGCAATGTGGGCTCTGTTTGGAAACATTAGTTTGGAAATACTCCTCTTTGATGCACGGCTAAGGAATGAGAGACGAGATTCTTCGGGGTTGATCACGTCCTCAGAAAGCCTTCGTGAAAATGGTAACATCCGCTACGAGAGTTAAGTCTCGCACAACCTTTGGAAGTTGAAAATTCGTAATAGGAGTACGCTCTACTCTATTCATTTATAGGTTTCGGAATACCCGAATCAATGCGTGGTTACTTGTCGATAACATAATTGAGTACCTCGATGTGTTCATAAGTAATTACCTCCTACCGTGCTATGATGTATACTCGTAAATAGCTGAGTATCTGGATTAACACCGCTGTTTCCATTCGACAGGTAGCCTACGCACAACCATCTCATGATTATCGCTATCCGAGTACTCGGAATACTAAACGAACCAGTTGATTTCCAAGGTTTTATGGCAATACTCGCCTGAGTATTCATCCTGGTTCTTGTATTTAGACGTATTCAACCAGTTGGCAGAATATTCGCCGAGACGATCAAGTAGTTGCCCTTGTAATTCATTATTCGGTCGAGATGTGCTCATCAGGGTACTCTAATCTTTGTCGGGTACCTATGTATTTATTCAGGTTCTCAAATACCTGTGAATGAATACTTGTAGCACACTCTTAAATCGAGAGTTCAGAATGCCCGCACTGTAACAACACCCTGGAAACCCTAGCGTTTGCGCTCGCAAGCCTCGCAGTTCATTCCTCTCTCTCGCCAAATCCGACACTTCCCCTCCCCGAGTCGGAAAATCGACTCGGTCTTCGGAAACAAAATGGCGGCCGGGGTTTCAGGGCTTGCGTTTCTCGGTGTGTGTCCGTGTGCAAGCGAGAGGGGGGGTGAGGGAAGGGTTTCGTGGGGGAGGGGATGAAGGGGAGAGGGTGGCGGGGGAGGGAGGTAGAGAGATGTGGTGAGGAGGGGAGTGGGGGACAGAGAGAGAGAGAGAGGGAGGAGAGACAGTAGCAGATCATTACTACGTTGCGCCTTGCGGCTTAAAGTATTGTACGTGGTTTTCCCAGCTCCGCCTTTTTCGTTGGAAGGCCTTAGCGGATGGTTAATGCTGCTGCTCCGAGATTTTTACTCCCTCCCCCAAACCTCCCTTCCCCACGCTTCTAATAATCCTTTTTTTACGCCCTCGCGTTTTTTGTTATTCGAGGAAGTTCCTTTTTTTGTTTCACAAAGGACGACTTCATGGTCGGAATCCTCCTTTCCCGTTGCGTGTCTTGTGTTAACGGCGCGTTTACGCTTAATACGCGTTTGCGTGTGTAATTTTTTTGCTCGTTTCTGCTTTCCCGGCTTTGACACTCTAATACGCAAAACGTCTCTTTCGCTCCCTCCATTATTTTTGTGTGACTTCAATGTCTGAGTAATCTTCCATCTCCTCTTTGGTTTCATTTCTTCCTTGCCAAGATTCCGGACCATTGTTACGTATTGTAACCAAACTTTCGGTCATCGATTTAAATGAATCGATCGAAACACTCAAGAATTGGCATTGATACTACCTGCGCAAACGATTTTGGAGGATATATAATATAGATTTTGCTGGCTTAAGCGAGAAAAATTAAAGCCAAAATAATAGTTATCGAAGTGGGTTTTATTCAGTAGTGATATACACTCATTTCCTTGTGTATGGAGACCTTTTTCACCCCAATAGTTACGTAATATCGCACTTGCTATTAGGTATATGCTTAGAGCGATATCATTTGAGTGGATAGCGTCCGTTATGTATGATTTTAGTTATCTTCACGTAGAAGTGGGAGAGTCTATCATTCGCTCCATATTTTTATTCGGTGTACGTACTTTAAGCCCCATAATGGTGCAGTAAATCTCGGGGTGTATCGGCGAAGATGGCCAAAAGAGTGGTTCACGCTGAGTTAATATTCGGATGCAAGTGACTGTAGCTCTTCAGCTACACTTTGTAGAAATGGAATGACATTCTTGAGACCATTTCGGTCATTCTTCTGAGATATACTTACGTCAGGATAGACGCAAATGAAAAAAGACGTACACATCTATGCATCAACTTGGTAATGAAATAGCAATTAAATATATTCATAGTAAATGAGGGATTTTAGGCTTCATGTTTTAGATTGCTTTGCCATACTTCTCTCGTCTTAATTTTCTCGAAAATAGAATCAGCGTGTAATTATAACACTGGCACATTTCATGGAAGATATTAGGCTTCTAAGAAATATTTTTCATTATGCAGCTCACATGGATCTTCTTTGAAGGTTAAATAATACCACAATCACACGAGGGCAGCCTTGGTCACACTGATCCATTTAACACTGATAATGAGGGATAGGCAATTCTACGAAATGACTTTGCGGGTTAGAATACTGTGGAAACATATCATGCGTCTCATATTTAAATTAATAGTTACAAAGTTTTACTTGTGGAGTCTTGATGAAATTGGCTTTGAAAGCTTTCTTAGGAAACGTATGACCCAAATGTAAACATGAATACTGATGTCAGATATGTGTAAGTGATTAAAATTCGGAAATTCTTGGAGACAGCCTGTTAGGAAATTCCAAGATCTCGAGCGGAAAGGTACTCAACGTTGTTCAGGATCTATACTATTCTGTACTAGGTGGCTATATCCTTTGCCTGCTATGTGTGTTAGTTGATGGAGTAATTTGAGGACAATTTTTACGGTTTATAAAAGCCTTTACTTTTGCCCCTCTCATTTGTATCATCTTGTATCAGATACTTCAACCATATGTCATATTATTTGTACTGCTGTTTATTTAACGTTTATTTGAATGAATAGCAATTAAATATATTCGCGGAAAAACTAAGGGCACAAAATTACGGGATATAGAGCATGAGACAATGGTAATAATAGTTCTTATGAAATAGAGAAACTTCGTATGTCATGTTATGCTTCGGGAACTACGCTCAGTGCCTCTGAATCAGGGGCGTCGGAACTATTTTCGCTGGGAGGGGCCAACCTTGAAAAGGGCCCGGTTCTCAACCAAAGGGCCCGGCTCCTATGAAAAGGGCCCGCATTTTTTGCGGATAGGAGGGGGAAGAGACTAGAATTCCGCTAAAAGTGCATATGAAGGTGGTAGAATATGCGTCAGAAGGGAAAAGACAAGCTGGAAACAGGTGAAATTTAATTTTTATTAATTAAGACTCATTTCTCAAGGGCCCGGGGAAAATTCTTGGGGGGGGGGGGGGGGGGGAGGGAAATGCCCCTTGCACCCCACTCCCGACGCCGCTACTCTGAATTCATCTTTCTGATTGAATAGACCGGAAATCAATATGCATTGCGGCACACTACGCGTCGAGCTTAAGACCCAGTGTACATATATCGGCTTCATAGTGTCAGCTGTTAAATTGGACATGGTATCTGGCTGATGAAGACGACATCACTGCTATCATTGCAATTCGTAATCCGATTCTATAGACGTTAGTAGATAAATTGGAATATATTTGCCATTGGAAAACTGCTGGAAATTTCCTCAGCGAAATTTATTGGAACGACTAAAATTAGCGTGGCATTTTAATTTATCTTTAGAAGTAATACTGTCCGTATAAAATAGCACCAGGACGTAGGGAAATGTTTCTCAGAAGATTTATAATATTTTTTCAAAAAGATAATATCTGGAACGAGTTATCCGTGGGGGAAATTGAATATTTCGTAGGATTCCGAAGATATAATTCCTAGCAAATATACCATAAACAGAAATGGAACTTAGTTTGATAAGGAATATAGTAGCTTGGAGGACGTTATCTGGTGGAAATAGGTGTTAAACTTTCTAGAAAGTACTATTTTTGGGGGAATTTAATGTGGACATTTCCAGCAGGAAATGCTTTTCTTTGATTTATTATAATATTCTATGTGTTAAGCCAGAGATGTGGTTTCCTCTTCGAACGGACTTCGATAAGAATTCATATGTATGCAGTTTGACTCCATAATTCTAACAATCCACTTAAAGAATTATTTCAGAAGAACGAACTCAACGGACTTCATCTCCGCTCTATTCTCACCAGTAACTATCGAATGTGGTCAAAGCAACAATCTATCGAATAACATTTAGAAGCCGAACACTGACGTGGGATCGAGATTTTGGATATTTAATTTAATGTCAGGAGATTGATTATGTTGTGCACAGAATGGTTTGTTGTTTTAAGTCTACAAGATAAGGGTGCGAAATATTATCAGAGGAGTCTGAGTGAATTAAATCTAAGGATTCCGCGGCGAATACCATTGGTAATGGATTTCGGGCACTCCTCCACTTTAGGGTGTCTTAGGGTGACAACAGCTTTTTTAGCCATTCTGCTGGCGTCTTCAGACCTGAAGACGCCAGTTGAATGGCTATAGAAACTGATGTCGCCAAAATAAACTCTAACACGGAGGCACACCCATTACCAATATTATCAGAGGAATTAACAAATATATCATTTCAGGATCAATGTTGTTGGGACTTAAGGATCACGAAAGAAAAAGAATCCTTTGCTGTTTTCCTGTTTTTTTACTTAATCAGTTCTTACTTCACCATCAATGAGTGTTAGTAAAGTGAAAAGTGGAAAACTGGAAAGGGTTCTTTTCCTTTCGTGATTAACAGAAGAATTTAAAAGAGTCGAATCATAGAGAGAAAGAACAACAAAAAAGACGAGGGTGGAGGTTGATGGCATGCAGTTGATAAGCGTTTTGTTCGTCGACATCTATGGAATTTCTTCTTCTTCCCTTCTTAGGAGAAAACTTCATATTTTCCTTGATGCATTACTCTTTTGTATCAATGTATAAAGAAGCCAGGCAATCAACCTTGTGGACGGATAAAAATTTAGTTATTTGGGAATTTTTATCAACCAGTAGGACACATATTGCGATCTTTTTTACTTAAATAGATCGGAGAAGTTGGCTCTAATTATTGGTCACTTTCAGTTACCCGCATGGGGATGGAATGGTATTTTTATCGCGCTAGTACTTCTTCATATTAGAATTTTAAAGGTGAAAATATGAGTCTGTGTTCAATGATTTCTCATGATAGAAGTTAAGAAGAGTTTAATATGCTCCGTAATGCGATAAATGTGTCCCCGAGTTATGCAAAAAAAATTGCTAAATTCATGATCTGAAATGTTTATGAAGTATATTTTATGATGTATATTTGGCATGCTTTTGCTGATTTTATGGGAAGTATTTTTAAGATTTAAACGAGCGCTAAAAATGTGCCAGGTTGTACCAATGATATAAAATGGAAATGAATTAGCATTTTTAATTTATGTGGTAGCATACAATCAAAGCGCGTCTTTATATATAACATCTGTTCAGAGGGCCTATTGTTGCAAATATATTAGATGGCGTAGCTAATAACGATTTGGATATTCAGGGGAGGCGACCGATAGCAGAAGCCATTCGCGACATTCTGAATAGGTGGGTAATTGGTTAATGGTAGGAACATTCCAGGTAGTGGAGGAAGGGTAGAGAGAAACCCGGCGTCGGCATTAGCTTACTATTAACGAAAGGCGCCAAGGAGACCACGGCTTATCGTCCCATCCGACGGACGAAGTACTGAACTTGAAATGCCCTTCACAGACTTAAGTGAGGACCGGCTTTCCACTGAAAAATCCACCACTGCCGGGAATCGAAGCCGCACCCGGGTTCTCGCGTAGTTAATAAGATAACTTGAGCTTTGCAACACTACCCTTTTAAGTGGGTCAGAAATAGAATTCTCTAAAATCGGATTTGGAGTATATTTGACGACGGAATTTACTTCCTATTTTAAATGAAAAATCATAGTTTTTTCTGGTGTGCATTATTGAGTCAAACAAGTACGAAAGTCATCGGACCTCTGTTGTTGATGGCAAGGCTAAATTTAGTTAAATTTAGATCACTTGAGAGATGAGGAAAACATCCCTAATGAAAATTCATCCTATTTAGGGCTGATATAACTTTGAAACTTACTCCACTTAAAGCTCTTAACCTATTGCGTGGGACTTAGCTTATTCTTAAAAGAATAACTAGGCTTCTCGGTAGAATTTTATCGCGATCGTAGAGCCATGAAAACACTCCTCAATGTGGGAAAAAATTTATTTCACCTCTGGCGTTGCTCTGCAATGACACCACAGTCACGATCAATCAAAAATCTCCACAAGAACGTAAAGTTTTAATGTAGTGTTTTTTCCCGATTCCACTCGATGTTTTCGGCAGGAAAAAAGAAGCGAATAAAACATAATCTACAGCCGACACATGGGAACATTCCTGGCCGGCAGATTTAGAAATGTGACGGATTTCGGGAGTAAACGGATTTTTGGTGGCTTCCCGACTGTATTTAAACGCTAAAGAGGTCGGGAGGGTGGGAGAGGGGGTTGATGTTGTGATGGAAGGGGGTGGGATGCGAAGGAGAGGGAGGGAAGGAGATGAAAGGGAGGTCCGCGTGCAAAGGGAAATGCGGGAGTGGGGGGAGTTGCGGGGACGGGCGGTTTGTCGGGAGGGGGGGAGGGGTGTTTTTGGGCAGGGGGGTGAGGGAGGGATAGGGAGACGCGGTCTGGGGGTTGGGGCGGCGCCGCTTTGTACGAATGCACCGTCCACATCCACCGAGCACCGCCTGCCGACGTCCCCCCAACCCCTAAACCCCCCTCCCACAGACCCCGAGCCCGGCTTTAATAAGCTGCTCTCCCTGTCTCGTTGGGAGTTCTTCCTTTTTTAAATCTCCGCATCATCTCTCTCCATTTCTCCCCGCCTCTCCTCTCCCTCCCCAAATTTTTTTTCCTCCCCTCTTCCGAGGCAAGGGGTCGAGTCCAGGCTTCATCTCCAAAAGGGGAGGAAGTAGAGGAAAAAATTATTTGACACGTATTGAGGGGTCGGTCGAGGATAAAAACTATAGGTAGGATTTTATTCCCATCACGGCGGCCTTGACTCATGTCACAGTATAAAATAAAAATTACGCTACGGGTCCCTTTGGATACAAAAACTTTTTGAAACCAAAGAAAATGGAACGTACGCGTGAAATAAGAGAGTTACAAGCGTGACAGCGTGTGCAGAGCGTTGATAGGTCCCAGGTTTGAATCCCAGGAGTGGAATTTCATTACGTCCATCCAACTCAAGCTGGGTAGTATTCTGGTTGCTAGGCATTTGAGGGAAATAGTATGCGGGAAAGGAACTTGATGGGTGAATTTTTTCTCGCCGTTGGGCCTAGTATTCCGTGAGCTCTGCCCTCATCACCCAGGGGTTGTTAACAAATAATTACATCATAATAATAGGGACCAGCTTCTTAGTTGTTACATTTTGTAATTGAGAAATCACTCATTATATACGTATTATTAGCTACGAGCATGACAAATCTTTTAACTGCACTAGATATCATTCTTACGGAAGTAAAACGAGAAAAGATATGGCTAAAAATGACCCATTAAAATAATTTTAGGGTCTCATCGATCTTTTACTGGTCGATTAGCGTTCTCCGATAGACAACGCGTTGATTTGGAAATAATCTCCTCATAATATCGACATAAGGATACAAACCACAAAAATATCTCTGCCGCTGTCAGATTTCAAAGCCAAAAATTTGAGACGAGAGGCCAGTGCTCTAACCACCAAATAATTTGATCTCCTTTATTTCGTTAATATCGATTTATCCTCTGGATAAACCCTTTTAACATTTCAGAAATAATGCAGGATATTATCGCCCCTCGCTTATGTCCATGCACCTGAATCCATCCTTATTCTGATCATCCACTCTCCCGTTGTGGGAAAAAATGAGCGGATTCCCCTCCTTTCCTCCCTCTATTTCTCTCCACTCCGTTTCATTTCTGCTTCATTCCGCCCTCTTCATAATCATCGCTCCCAGAAACGTCACTCCTCTTCCTACACACTCGCTCTCTCGCCTGCTCTTGTCTCGCCGTCCATTCCCCTCGCTTTGCTCCCTCACGAGAGTTCATCGTCCACGCCGGTGGTTTCGGATGCGTCGGGGCGGGACAGGGGAGGAGGGCTGTCGGCTGATAATTCGGTAGTCGCAGAAGGGGAGGGTAAAAGGGGCGAGAGGGGAAGAATTTTTCGGTTAAGCAGCTTTCCGACGGTGTCCTCTCCGGACTAATATCAACTCTCAAAGCGACCGTCCAAGTATCTGGGGTCGTCCAAATGAGGATCCTTATCGTCGTAGGTTTTTTTTGTTCTTATTTTTTTTTGGATCGAGACGATTTAATTTGTGAGGAAGAGCGCGGGATTGTCATCATGGGTTTCAGTGTGTCCCATGTAGCTGTCTCTCGGAGGCTTAACAAATGGTGCGTAATGGCAGAGAAGGATTCTCCAAACAAATCGTCCTCGTGGCCGCCCGTGATTGAATGCGTCCCACAGGGGCTTTTATTGGGTCCGCTAACATTTTCCAGTCGTGTTTGACGACTTGAACAAAAAAAATATCAAGAGTCGAAAAACTAATTGGCTTCCAGTACAAGCTATATCATGGCCGTCAGTTTGCAAGTGTCGTTGGTAGGGTTACCAACTGTAGAAGGGTTGATTCTGGAAGCTTTCCGTTTCATGAGTAAGATATTCCGAGAGGTCTTTAAAGCTGGACTACAACCGTCCGGGCGGTTGCAGTTTAGCTTTAGTGCGCCGTGGGAAGTGCATTATCGATCGATATGCATCATAAGTGCGTGATTTGAACACATTGGATCCAGATTAACCCAAAAAGCCAATTTCGAATGATTTACCACGATTATTAAACAAGTCAAAATTGTTCAATCGCATGAATTAGTCGGGTGGGAAGAATTAAATGAGTGTCGAGAGGGTGGTTCAAAAATATCAAAGTATCGCCCCGATGTAATGTGCTTTCTTTTAAAGCGCAGCCCCTTTGAAATTAAAAATCTAATATGTAAACCGATGCATTATTATTTTTTTTGAGTGAAGGCTATGGAAAATTCCTCAGTCCAGGAGGCGGGAGGAAAAAAAAATATTGCTCGATTCCCAGAGATTTCCGGCGAAATCGGGTGAGTTGGTAACCTTTGATGAGTTGGTAACCATGCGAGTAAGGTCTGATCAGAGGGTGCTTCTCCGAATCACATCTTGACAGGCTTCAGTCAGTCATTGATTAGGGATTTCCAGGAAAGTTTTTTGAGCGTGAGACGAGGTTTCTCGGAAATTTAGAGGCAATTCATCGTTTAAAGTCGTCGTAGTCTAGTCAGTGAGACCAGTTGAATGGACTTGGTAGAATTTTACGGTTGCGTTAAACGAAAAGGAATCTCTTAAAGAGTTTCAGTGCAAAAATTGATTTCATGTCGTCAATTTTAATGGCAATCGATAGCGACTTGGCTTAGTGTTTTAATTACCCTTAACGACAGATGCGAATCAAAACGCCGATTGGAAGATTAAAAAAATGGGGAGCGATTTAACTCTTTTTCGGGGTCCAGCAGATTTTATTTCGTAAATTGAAGTTATGATAATTCTTGTTTTTACGAGAACCGGACCCGAATTTGGCATAATTTTTGTTCTGCCATCTCACGCTTTAAAACCTAACGTTGAAACAACCTTTAATTCTTCATCGATGCGAAATTCAGAAAAAAATTTATAAGCTTCGTTTACTTAGATACCCTACCTTGAAATTGGTCAAACTTTTATGCTGCGATGAAGATTCTCGTGTACATTAAATTTCATATTTATGAATTCATAAGGTATGTTATTTCATTGTATTTAAAGTGTGTATGGGCTCATTGCATTCATAAAATGTAAGTTTTTGTGCCCATAAAGTGAATACGTTTTATTTCGTGGTGTTGAGATAAACTATGATTAAGTTTAAAGCATATTTTTTAATTCGAGTATTTTTTCGCCCTTTTTACACAATATTTTAGACATGAAAGGATGTGTAGTCCATAGATGGAATATTTATGGTATCATTTCAATTAATGTTTAATTTTTGTCCATGGTATTATCAGCATTAGGTAATTGTGCTGTAATTGGTACAAATTTTGCCGGCGAACTAAGATGGTACTAGTAATCAATGTAGTTCTATTGCAATAAGATGTCTTTACATATTTCTGAGCTTTCACAAGTTAATACCCATCCTATTATGCTGTTTAACTGTTGTAACATACATGAGAATACATTTTATGGAAGCTTTACGCTAAAATAACAATATTTCTGGCTTCACTCTTTTGCATCTGTAACATACCTAGATTGAACACCTTCAGGTCTTGAAATGAAATATAATAAAACTTTGAGAATAAATTGTCGTTCTTACAAACATTTTTGTACTTTGAAGGACATTATTTTCTTTTCGCATTGTCAAAATCATAAAATCTCGTTTTTCTTCTCAGCGTTAGATTAAAATTTTAATGGGAAGCATGATCGTTGTTTTAAGCATGGAAAAAATTTGACAAAGATTGACACTGCCGTGATACACGTCCGATGTATTTTAGTAAATCAACTCTCCATTCTTGAACTACAGTCATTATAATGTGCATCGCCGGCCTCGGCCAAATAATTTGGTATGCCATTAAAAATAATTCTTATTTGGTATAAAAACATCCAGTGTCTCACAGAGGCGTAAAGGAAATCGATAGCTCCATCGAACCTGGTGTTTGACATGGGATTCAAAAGTTGGCCCTTTATTCATTAACTTAGGTGCTCAATTGCTAAAAGACTGGCCACCCCTGCCCTAGGATACAAGGCCAAAGTGCTGTTCCTGAGGGAATCAATAAATATATAGACGAATTTCCACGAGACATCCAGCTTGACCGTGACTCGAACCTTAAACCCCTGGATTTCCTTCAGCCAGTTTAAGCTGCTACCAAGGCCTCCTCCTTCTCTGTAGATTCGGCTATCGTCAATTTTAGCGGGTGACTCCGCTTAAGTGTTCGCGGAATGTTAACAATTCTTGAATTTGTGTAAATAAATATAAGTGACGACCACTTATTCATTTGAGACCCTGTGACCTTCGCCATGTTGGTTCAACTTTTCGTTTACACATAATGAGGCGGAATGATGAAAGCGTGAGCACTGTCACGCCGACCGTCCGGAAACTGCATTTCAAACACGCCCGGGAACGCCTGTGATTGGTCCTCTCCTCATGCCCTTAATCCCGAATCACTCCTGTTAGAAACTTCTCTCTTTCCCATCATTATATCATCGCAACTCTGAGCGTTTGGTTCCCAACCATTTTTGAACGCGTTCTTTTTCCCATCATCCTCTCGCTCGCCCTTTTCCACCCCTTTCATCAGCATCCTTTCTCGCAACCCCGACCCCACCCCCTTCTCATTCTCTTCTGCTTTTATCGCAGGGGTGTCAGACTCAATGATGCCTCGTGAGCCGGCAGAAATATGGAGCTTGGGCCCAGGCCGCATAGACGGACTCAAGGGGCGCTTCGAGGAATTGGCGTTTAAAAAAAGTATGTGAATCATGTGTAAGCATCCCTCTTCCTTGTGGATAACGTGTGGATAGATAGACGGAATGATTGCATCCTTTCAGTTTTGCCAGGAGAGTCTGGTCCATTAGTCGGAGATGCTAGATTATTTTGTATGATCCCCTTGCACGATGCTATCCTTAATCGCAAGTTGTTGGCTCCATGACTGATTATCCTAAATACTCTCGGAAAAATTCATGACACGAGATTTTCGCTTGAACACTCATCGCGCAGGTAGAGATTAACATAAAGAATTACCTAGTTCCCTTTAGACCAATATAGCATATATTTTTTTTCATATACCTACAAATATATTCCTTCCCTCAATTTTAGTAAAAGACCTTCAAAAACTGTGCTTTAGCAAAGTAGATTGAACTAGTTATAAAAAAAACCTTTGCTAGATTCTGGAAAAATATTAGAAATAGAAGCAGTGTAGTACTTTTTTCCAGTACCCTCGGCTTGACTTCACTGATAGACTATCTTTAGTAAAGAAGTAACAACTTATAGTTTTATAGAGAAGTTAAATAGGTGGCTATTTTCATTGTATTTGAATGATTTACAAATATATCAAGAATAAAAATACTATCAAGATTCAGTGCTGACGTAATTATCTTCACACTTATTCCTTTTTTGTTGTGCGAACAGTTTAGGCCGTAGAGTGTTGTTATAAATCTAGAAATCTCTATAGAACTCTCCGATTTTTCTGGGCATCTCCTTGTTCACTCCAACCATTTGGTGGAGGATGTTCGTTCAGTAAGTGCAAGAATCAGTCGCCCAAGAATCAGCCAGGCGCTGATGATAATTTTTCAAACGGGATTTATCGGAGAATTTTATTTGATATAAATGATTTGCTTTTGATTTAAATATCGTTTTCGCCAAATCACCTGTCGTTTTGGTCGCCTCTATTAAAACATGCGAAACCGGCTCAGGATCACTCTAATTTCCCGTAAACTTGGCAGTTTTTCATCGAATTTCCAGAGTGAGTAATACGTACACATTATATGGGCGTTGAGCCGACTGTTCTGTTGCTTTCAATTTATTTGTTGGACAGCTTTCAGACTGATGAATGAAGCTATGTAGTGATCATATCTTACTGCATGTGCACGAATGCCCGTACATAGTATCGACTTTTAACTCTTCTGTTTACTGTACTACTTTCAATGAGAGTCCTTCTATCTGTTCGTAAATTGTGTTCCATATTTCTTCAATGAAATATATTATCTCATTTTTCCCAACTATGATGTTTTACTTCTACCCCCATTTTTATCTGTATCCCTGCTCTAAGGTCAGCTCATTCTTATTAACTAACGAAGAGCTGCACAACTTAGTGTTTATGTGCACATACATTTTCCTGTTTGAATACAAGCTGGCTCTTGGCTGGCTAGCAGAAGTTAATGCCCTTTAAAGGGGAATAGATATTTTATCTGCTATCGTAGTATCATTTTTCTACTTCTGGACTGAAAGAAATGTTCCTTAATTAAAAAGTCAGCTTTGACTTGCTCAGCGTTTAATTACCTTGAACATATTTAAATTTTTTCTTCGGAACGGCTTTGCCTTGGTTAATGCTTAAGACGTATTGAACCAAAATGTTAGAAAGAGCATCTATATGATGAAAATATTTTAATATTTACCTTATTGATTCTGAAAATAGATGTGTAAAAGAACTCGAAATTATTTACATCATACCAGGCTTACAGGCTTAACCCTTTAACTGCGCAATTAATCTGAAATTTGGCTCTCCACAGGCGCAAAAAAAAAATATTTTTCTTTTTTCTTATTTTTGCGTATTTTCATTAATTATCATTTTATATTCAAGGGAAAAATTGTTAAAAAATTTTATGTTCGTAATTTTCTAATTATTTTACTCTGAATGTCGTATTGCAGGAAGTGGTTTTTTACTGAAAGCCGAAATATTTTTTTTTCAAAATTTATTTTAGAACATCAAATCATTTGTTAGTACGGTTAGCATAATGAAAATTCAATTATTTACTATCATAGTTGTTAGTTAAAAATTTTTCTTGCTGTGAAAATCACGAAAACACTGACCAATACATAATCCCACTCCACACTCCTTACACCAAGTGTTGACTAGTTTTCTGCGCCTCTCCGCACGCTGCGTATTCATGCAGACGTGGCACTGTCTCTGCGGTTTGGCCCTCTTCTCTGTGGGTGGGACGAACTCCAGGTAGTGTCGTAAAATAACGTCCTTTCCCAAGAGTCGGTCTGGTGCAAGGTTAGTGGGTGTCGAACGGCCAGGGTGGGGCTGGGACAGGGTACCGTATTTTGTGAATATCTGTCGCACTATTGTACGACTGAATTCCTTCAGTGACATGCTGCTTCCAGTTTTGACGGAATGAAAGTGGTATGCATTGAGTAGGGTAACATCTATCAGATGGAAAAACATTTTCTTATACCATTTTACAGATTTCCTCATGCATTCCACTGAACTGATTTGCATGTCTGACTTATCTACCAATCTCATGTTCTTAGTATAATCTAGAACAGCGTCAGGTTTTTTTATAAATATATTACTTCTCCAATCTCGCTTATTACTCGCCACTAATTTCCCTTTATGAACAGTTGTAGGCATGGTTACATCACGCTTATCATGCCATTTGAGAGCTAATATTTTATTCGATTTTTTCACATGATAGTCTCCTGGATTACACTTAGGTGGGAACGATGGCATACCTTTTCTATTCATCCTCACTGTCCCACATGACCCCGTCCCATTGTCAAGTAAATATTTACATTGGACTAGTGTACCAATTGTCCGTGTACAAAATATGTCCTTTCTGTAAATATTTCTCCATCATTTTCATGACAACAGCACCAGATACGCCTAAGTCACTTTTGGGAATATTTGTTGTCTTCCCCGTATATGGAATCATGTCTAATATGATCCCTGTCTCACAATCGCACAAAACAAAGAACTTGATTCCAAATCTGTGCCGCTTTGATGGAATATACTGCTTGAATGACAGCCTACCTTTGAATAGCATAAGCGATTCGTCTATCACGAGCTTTTGAAACGGATTGAAGAAACCACTAAATTTTTCCTTTAGCATACAAAAAATTGTATCAATTTTGTGCAAGGGATCTTCTGGGTTTGCAACATCATTATCGCTGAAATGTAAAAATCGTAAAATCCCCAAAAATCTGTCTCTTGACATGTATTTCCCGTAAACTGCCGTTTCTATAAGGGGATCCTTTGACCAGTATTATCAATAGAATGCTTCTTCGAATGCAGTATCAGCATCGTCAAGCCTAAAAACACATACAAATCATTTTCAGTGCAATCATTCCAACGGCGCATTCTGGAAAATTGCGGCAATGGCTGCGACTCAATACAATTATTGGCGTAGCGATTAGTTTCGTTCACTATGTGTTCCACAATGGCACTGTCAAAGAAAGCCTCAAAATATTCCAACACATTGTTTTCATCACAAATTACAAAATCACTACTAATTCCTGCACTTGTAGAGTCAAAATTCCAAAGCGGTGGCACAAAATTTCGTCCGCTCTCCCACTCAAAAACTGGATCGGGGCTCTCTCCTCTTGTCTCATCTTCACTGGATGACTCAACAGGATCTTCTATGTTTTCATCACTGTCTTCCAAATCTGAAGAAAATACTTCTTCTTCATCGCTGAGTTCATCAAGAACAGACACAATATCCCGTGAGGAAAATGGTCTCTTCCCGGGGCGGATGCCGTGTGACGAACAAGCGCGACTTTCTCTCGACATTTTTCAAGGGTGACTGAGGATTCCTGGCAGCTGGAGAAGGGCAATAAATGGGAAAAGAGGGCAAAAAGATGTTTGCATGACATCTATCCGTCAAAGGAAGAAATTTGAGGCACCCATGGCGTGTGGGAGTAGCACCACTCTTCAAATCGCCAATAGACGATGGGAGCAGTCTACTACGTCGATCGCTTATAGACGATGGGAGCAGTGAAAGGGTTAAAAATCATTTTGGTGTGCTTTCCAAATCACTTCTTCAGCCATTAATTTATTTACTGTAGCTGGAAATGATGTCACTAGTTACACTACCTCAGCTGCGAGTAACCTCAATATAACAATCCCTTAAGGCAAGCAGCCATATTCAGTAACTTCGTTGTATTCCTGAATCCGAGAAAGAAGCGGATTTGTAGTGGTAAAGCACTAAAAACATAAAAAAACTTCCCTTAAAATAACCTTCCTAGAGATTAAAAATCTCCTGTCTTAGCTCGCAAATAGTGAAATTATCTCGTATTTTTCATAAAAATCAAAGGATTACTTCCAAAATACATGGTGAATGAATAAAAACATCTCTTAAAATGAATGTTTTAAAAAAACAAGATGAAATTTTCATCATCTCAAAGATTCATCGTTTCCCCAACCGGTGGGCTGAATCCTTAGTTTGGTATTTTAAAGTCCCCTGGGTGTGACTTGCGCCGCGGAATACACTTCCCGCCCTTCTCTACGACTCGTAATTACAAATACGTGCCTCTACAACATTATTATTTACCAGCATACGTTCCAAACTATGATGAAAAACTGAGGATATCCTTGCACCTTGACGGGACTCTGTCATCCTGAGGATGAGGATTGGGACACAGCACGAGAAAGGTTAGATACCACTGATCTAGATTACCGAAATATTAGTATGCGAGTTAATTCCTTCTCCCTCTAATTGCTTTTTTGAATTTATCTTCCTTTTTGAAGCACGCCAACTTACACTCTAATGATACACCTCATATGAAGATAGGAGTAATTAAAGCAAATATTTTCATGGCTTAATTTCAGCGCCAAACTTCCCTTCAGTAAACCACCCAAAAGCGAAAAAGCGATATCCAACTAAGGAATAAGGTATCGTGTCGTCAACTTTGATTCTGATGAAAATTGCGGCGCAATAAAAAGATCGATTTGGTACGCAGTTCTAGTTTTCACTCGAGCCTTGTTTGTTCCAACGCCAGTGCTGACAGAAAGACTCCGAATGGAGTAGACGCGGTATTTCTTTGTCTGTTGGCGCGGTTCCTCGCGCTCATTCGGTAAACCTCGTCTGGGTCGCATCGCCCATCGGAATGTAAGTACCGCGGCCTCCCGTTCTCCGAAATTCAGGTTACCCTCGAAGCAAAGGCGGGTTAACGTGACGCGGCCGCAGGCGTGCGAAGCAACTTGAGCGTGAACGCAGACCGCTGAGCCCAGTTTCTAGAGTGTAGATACTTCATACTCGCGCGCAAGAATATAAAATATGAGGGAAACTTTTTTTAAATTCAGATCCAATCACGAAATCCCTCCTGCAAGGCTTCAGTTCCAAAAAAGATAACCATGAAAATTTTTACGAGAATATGAGGTCTTGAGATTAAATCCCAGGTCGGCGATGGTGGTGCGCAAGGTGAAGGGAGCGCAACGAAATCTTGAGATTGTTGTTTGCCTCCTAATGATGAGATTTCTTCGATTACCTGGACTGGCGGTTGTTTCCTCTTGCACTCTATATTTTTACTGAAATGGCAGCGCCAGAATTGTAAACAGTGGGGATTATGCTTGAGAGATATTCAGGTTGGTTGGTTGGTTATTTAGGTGAGGCGACCGACAGCTGAGGTCATTTGCGCCATATAGGATAGGTTGATAATTGGGTCATGGTAGGAGTTTTCCGGGAACGGAGGAAGGGTGGAGAGAAACCCGGCGTCGGCATTAGCCTACTCTTAACGAAAGGCGCCAAGGGGACCACGGCTTAACGTCCCATCCGACGGACGGAATACTGAAATTGAAATGCCCTCCACTAGGCACTCAAGTGGGGACCGGTTCTTCACTGAAAAATCCGCCACTGCCGGGAATCGAACCCGGGCCCTCGGGATGGGAGGCCAGTACTCAAGCCACCACACAAACCCGATCCCCGAAATATTCAGCTACTAAATCATTCTGACGAGAGGTTTACCATTGTATTTGCCGTCCTTTAGTTTATGGTGGATGAAAGAAGTTCTTTCATCATTCAACGTATTGACGTGAGGTTTTTTTTAGGAGTAAGTATACTTGGAAGAAAGATTTTTCCTGCGAAATGAGACAACATCTGTAAGAATTACCGAAGAAATGTATCTGTGGATCTTCTTTCTTAACAGATCCTTGATGTTAATTTTTGTTTGTTATTTGTTTGGGAGAGGCGACCGACACCTGAGGTCATTAACGCCAGAGAGGATAGGTGAGCAACTGGGTATAGGAGGGAGTTTTCATGGAACAGAAGAAGGGTGGATAAACCGGGGCTCGGCCTAAGCCTAGTCATAACAAAAGGCACCAAGGGCACCACGGCTTAACGTCCCATCCGACGGACGGAGTATTGTACTCGAAGTTCTCTCCGCAAGATACTCAAGAAGGAACAGGTAAACCAATGAAAAATCTGCCCGTTCTGGAATTCGAACCGGGGTCTCAGAATGGACGGTCAGTACTCTAGCCACCACACCAATCCGATCCCGTCGATGTTAGTTTTTCGTAATAGCATTTCCAATATTGTGCCAACCTTTAAGTTTAGAAAGTCGACGTATACCTTTCCCCATTATATGCATGCCTTAGTATTTTAAGGCATGAAAGTTGGATATTAGAGTACATTTTTGCGTAGCGATGAACAGATGCAGATTCAAACGTGTATTTGCGTTACTCTGCTGTCTGAGTAGGTATTTGAAGCTACTATTCTAAGCTACTCGTCACTCTAAGCGATTTAGTTATTCACCCTTTGCCACCGCACAAAGAATTTTTGATGCTCATTGAACATTATTTGCTGAAAAGAATGTAGGCATCTTATTTTCTCTAATATACATAACAGGAGATGTATTTTCAATCGTCGTCAGCACGTAACTGTGAGTTCAATACCGAATTTTGTAAGTAGATAATAAGTCAGCTGCTTTCAGTATTTCGCGGTCGCTTTTCAAATATGCGAATTGCACTGTCACTCAATGCTGTGGATGTTAATTTTTTCTGTGTTGAACCATATGTTTGCTGCAAGTTGGGTAGCGAAAATGCGTAATCCGTAGATGTCATGTACAGCCTCAAAGTGCTTGAAATGATTTTGATGCTGCTTTCACCCATAATTTTTGTTGACATAGAATACCAAGCCCAGTTTTTCCCCTCACCTGTACGATGTGTCAATTTCCCCTTCGATTTAGAATGATTTTCTGGTCGACTTACTAACTGAAAATTATTTTTATTTCTTGAAGTTGTTTCTTTTCGTCGAAAGAGTTCGTCAGTTTATATTTACACTTGAGAAATCACCAATCTTTGAGCAGACAATAGGTCTAATGCGAACAATCACAGTTTTCTATTGCTTTTTATGTTTTGTTGGCGTCATCTTTTATTAACTTCTCCTATTTCCTTCACTACAGTGTCTTTATAGATGAAACATTATGAATGTGCCATTGTTTTACAAGGAAATAGAACGGATTATGCGACGAATTAAATACAATTTCATCTAAATAGGTGGTGTGGAGGCCCTTATATTTGACTATTGAATGACTAACATTTTTGAAGGACAGTTGGTGTTCATGTGTCACTCAGCTGATCTTCAGATGTGGCTGTCACAAGGAAGTATTAACCCTCTGGCTATTCTACTAAGGCGTACATAAAAAACTATTGGGTGAGGGAAAGTTAAACGGCATCCTTCCCAAGGAAGTATGTATCTTTGCCGCGGAACTAGAACTTCTCTCGTTGATGAGTTTGTCGCCTCCCTTATTCCATCGGCCAGGGATCAATCAATCGATCTGAATGTCAGCTGGGCGATACATCATGGCGCCCTAAGAGAGATGTAGCGAAGTGATTGATGATCCAATGAAGCGCCGTCGCGCGCGCAAATGGCTCGAGGAATGGAATTGTTTTTTTGTTTTTCTTTAAGGACCATTCCGTTTCATCATAATCGGTTGGCATGTGGTCGAAACGTCGAAGTTTTTTGATAGTATCCACTAAATTGACTTAAAAGTTTCGAGCATGAGGGTGACGGTGTTAAAATTTTATCGGATGGATGGGATGTCTCCTAGCCAACCATCACACTTCATTGGAAATTCTTCAGTTGAAGTGAAAATCCGGATAAAACTTTGAAAATAACGTCTTGTTATTTAAAAGAAAGGAGTGGGAGATTCATACGACACCTTATTTGTGATGGTACGTATGGTTATCTCATTTTTCTGCAGAGCACAGTTAACTGATTTTGTGGTTCTATTTCTCGTCATTAATTGGGCTCTTACATTTAGCTTGACATGTTTTAGGCTCATTTTATTTAGTAGCATCCATCGTTGAAATGCAGCCCGAAAAAATATATGGTTTGTGGAAGCCTCGTCAGTTTATCCATCATATTTCTTCGGTTGCGAAATTATTATAGGTATCTAGCGTAGATCAGGTGCTTCAGAAATAACTACGATCACTTAGTATCACGTCACTGTATCACACTGAAAAATAACACTGAACTGTCGAAAAGACACGGATGTTTATTTTGGGTTCACGTTAACGATATCTTATCGCGAATTATTCCTGAAACAGTCTGCTATCTTGAAATGATTTTACAAGTTGAAAGGGAATAATGAGAAAAGTGGTCGATTACGAATCAAAACAAATATAATTTATAGCAGAATAAAATAACATATCTAATAATACTCGCGTTTTCGCTCGGTGATGCCCAGTGTAAATATGACACGATACGAATATCCATGTCCACGTTCCTGGTTAGATCGGTTTTATTTTTTGTAAACACAATGTTTACATAGGTATGACATTCGTAGGTTTCTATTGCTTAGATTTGCTCAGATTGTGGTTTCCATGTTTCTCAATTGCTTTTGGTGAGAGGCACCAAATGTTTTTATTGGGTCAGTAAAGTATCGTGCATGCGTTTTGCAATAGCCTTGTAAGTACACTAGTGTCAGTAATGCACTTAAAAACTACAGTTAAAATATTCTCGGTAATTAAATCATTAATTTAAGTTATTTGACTTCGGTTTCTCGCTTTAAAGAGCATAGAATTACTGTTTATATTCATAATTAGGCAAGCTGGTGATAGGGTAAAAACCACCCATCATTGCTTCGTAGTAAAAAAAAAGCCATGGTGTATGATCTTTTCTAAACTAATGGATTGTGATGATTGCTCTTTTTTTAAATAATTCATCGAGTAGCCTTTTTACTTGGCTATTTTTCGGGTAATTTTGAGCTTCCTTTACTTTAGAATATAAATTAGGCTCCAACAGCAAAAGGAATCGCATTTCCCTAAAATCGGTCTCATTCCTCGATATTTCGTAAATTCGTTCCATTGACCTCGCTTAGACAATCGTAAAAATCCTCGCTAAGATGCCGGTCTCCCTGTCTTAAGGAAAAACAATGTGTTATCAATAACGTTTCTTCATACGTCGCTGCGTCTTATTCTGGCAAAACAGAATAAATTACGCATTTAAGGTGCCGTTCATTGCCCTGCCCAGATGTTGTCGGCCCGCAGGACTTATCACTACTCAGTGGGTACGCATCATCTCCAAAACCCGTATATTCTTCCCTGTTAACATATTCTTGTTCCTTTTGAAATATTAGTTTCATTCTTAACCCACTTCCTGCGTGATGCCATCGGAATCCACCGCAGTTCCGCCCTATAGTGTTTAGCAATGTCATTATTTGGTTAGGATCGCTAAATAAATTCAAAATCCTAGCAGAGTATTGGAATATTTCTACAGACGAGACTCTAGGCAAGGATGTTAAGAGAAGGTTTGTGAAGAGCTAGACATGGACTGAGGCTTCGAGGACCGAGATAATGTCTCATATTCGTCCATGTCTCATTGGGATATGGCCTCTTATCTGGAAAACCACTTTGTAAGATTCTTCAAGTTTGTTGAGACACCGACTTAGGTTTCGATTGTAGTACAAATATCTTCACCTCCTGTATTGTATTACTATCAATCCTTGAAGATTTCCATTTTTGACCCCAAGAATAATCATTGTTTGGATATGAGGAAATACCCATGACGATCCCCGTAGTCACCATTTCTCTTGATAGGTGACAAAACCATTGAAAAATAACGTATTGGTGCTACTAATTCTGTAATCGGTAGCATAGTTGTGAATAAGTAATAAGATAAGCATCAGAAATTGAGTGGAAAGCAGCTTGAGACACAAGGATGTAACTATTCACTTCAAATCGTCTAAAAGTTCACAATTGGAACGGTTTAGGTGTTTAGCTTGGCTCTCATCTAACAAAATAACCTTCTTCTTAGCTTTCCTAGGATCGACGTGATTGCTGTTCCTGTCGAAGTGGGTCAGGTTAGTGTAGTGGCTAGAGTACTACTGGCCTCTCACCCAGAGGGTCGCGTTCAAATCCCGGTAAGTGGAGGATATTTATCATAGGTAAACTGAACCCTACTTGCTTTGCTTTGTGGAGGACGTTCGAGTTCAGTACTCCGTCCGTCGTATGGGACGTTAAGCCGAGGTCCCCTTGGCAGCTATCGTTATGAGCAGGCAAATACCGACGCCGGGTTTCTGTTCACCCTTCCTCCTTACCCTTTTATACCCGTCGTTGTACCTTTCCTCCAGGTCTGAAGCGCATAATAGTGCGGGTAGAGACCTGAAAACCCAGATGGGCTCCCGTGTGGGGAGTTCGATGTGGGCAGTAGAGGGAGGGGCCCGCCGTTCCTCTCCGCGAGCCCTTTTGGCGTGCGGGAAGGGCCCTCAACCGCCCACACTCGAGGCAATCATGCCAAGGGCGCGAGATTGCACCGCTGTTGCAATCGGGGCGGGTGCGGTTGTCGGAGGGAGTGGGGTGCGGCGCGGATGCCGGTCATCGCATCTCCTTGCCTTTCACTCCCGACTCCAAGGGGGGTGGGGGACGATCACCCTCCTGCACCCCCCTTCCCGTGGCCGTCCTCCCGTTTCGGATGCAGCCCGGCGCATCGCCGTCAACGGCTTTGGATGCGACGACATTTTACCAGTCCAGCATGCCATGTCTGCCTTGAGACCCCACACCCGATGTATCCTGTTGTCAGCGTCAATGTGGGAAGCGACCCGAAAACATTGGTCATTTGTTTCGTTCAGTATTGGTGGACATTTGTTTACTTACTAGTTATTCGAGAGGCGACCAACAGCTAATGCCAACTTTCCCATCTTAGGAGAGGTGGGTAATGGGGCAGAGAGAGGAATTTTACAGGGAACGGAGGAATGGAAGAGAGCAACCCATTGTTGGCATTAGTCTGCTCTTAACGAAAGGCGCCAAGGAGTTTGACGTCCCATCCGACGGACGGAGTACTGAATTTGTGTTGATTAGCATTCACCATGCATCACTCAAGCAGACACCTGTATAACAATAAAAATATCTCTGCCTCTCTGCCGCGAATCGAACCCGAACCCTCGGGATAGGAAGCCAATACTCCATCCACCAGAGCAACGCGATCACTCTGCACATTTGCGAAAGATAATGATTCTTAGGGGTTAGAGGTAAATGCCCGGCACCGAAATTCGCCTACTCGTTAAAAAAGGCACCAAGGGATCCATTGCCAAACTTCCCATCCGAAGGACGGTGTACTGATTCTGAAGGAAATCCTTTCTCAGACACTCCTTTACCATTCTGCTGAGAACGCTGTCGCTCAGATTCATATGAGATCAACCGCAACAAGAATGGCATGTTACGGTTGATCTCATCGACGGCATGGCATGGCAGCATTTTAATGTTCATGCGGAGTGTCATCCTGTTTGTGAGGGGATTTGGCTTCCGACCAGAAGGTCCCACGAATGTGGTTGAGGAGGTGCCTCTGGTGGTCAAACCTGTGTTAAAAGGTTTTCTGAGGTGGCCGAATAGATGTTGAAACTCCCTAGAGGCACAGGCATGGTAAGTATCTACCTTCTAAATCCTGCATTTTTGAATTTCCTTCGCTGTAAGCCTTTCCATCCGGTTTACTAGAACCACGGCGATGGTTCAAGGCTTCAGTATATCTTACTCGTAGGTACAAAATGCCTCGTGAGAATTACAGTACACAGCGTAGTTGTAGTGGAATTAGGTATTACAACATCTGAGGCTATATTGCATAACCTGGCCTAATTACCCTAAATGATTGTTCCTTAGACGAATATGACACCCGTTCCGGGTTTTAATCCCTTTAAACTTTGACTTGTCATGGTGGCGTGGTACCGACTTGACTACTCTACCCGACAATAAAAAGAGGCCCCGTACAAGAGGTCAGCATAAACGTTTCATTCGTGAGATTTTCTCGCTACAGACCTTCATTCCTTCCTATTCAATGTTAATACTCTTATCCGCTGAGAATTCCTATTTCCCACTTAATCATTTGTTTGGTGTGAGTAATTATCACTTGCTATTATTCTTGCCTTCTCCTACTATAATCTCCTTCCATATACGTGTTTAGCATGTCCAAGTGTGTTATTACGTCTTGTAGTTGGAGAGGAAAGCTGTTGAAACTTAGGCCGACCTTCCTTTTTGGATGGATCGCACAGTTGTGCAATGCAGAATATTTATTTATGGATTCAGGATTCAGAATATTTTAACATTCTATTTTGGAGGAGTGAGATATATGGAACAATTGATGAATGATGTGAAAGAGAAGAAATACGTAAATATGAAGAGATTAGCCGACAGAAGAACTCAGTGTAGAGTTGCGTCAAACCAATCTGAGGATTGATGTCTAATATCGATGATGATTTTGGAGGAGCTTACTGCGAGAACTATCCGTTTGAATAGCGCTATCCGTTGGTGAACTGCAGCCGTTCAAGGGTCTCCGTTATAAATATTCTCGGTTTGGCTGACTTCTACATCCGGACCCGACTTAGCCAAGGCAGGATATTGTGATTCAGCACTCACAGGACTCAGCCGGGAATAACTCAATGTAAAGTTCGCTCTTGAGACACTGGATTGCCGTTGAGATTCAAATGCGAGCTGAATTGAGAGCGAGCTCCGTCGAGTGGTGGGCATTCTCTTAGGAGGAATCGGGAGGTTTTTTTGGCACGAAATAAAAGCAAAGCGACCAGTTTAACTGAGGGAGGGGACAGAATGGAGCTGTTGGGCCGGATGGGTTAGGGTAAGACAGAGAGAGAGAGAGAAGAGGAGAGAAAGACGAGTTGATTGTGAAGGGGGGACGGACGAGTCCGTTATGTTTATTCTTCACTCCACCCACATTCGCCATGGGAACTAAACACAAACTCTGGGCGCAGTGGAATGAGAGGTGTGTGCGATGTTTGGGGAGGGGGAGTGGGTAGGTGGTGGATGGTGAGAAGTGGGGGTAAAATGGGTCAACCAAGTCGCAGTCACGATGCCACCGGGGCGTGGAGGGGGAGAGATAAATGCATTGGCGGGTGGTGGCGGTGTCGGTGTCCCGTCGGTCGCTGGGTGCCTCGCCTGCTTTTCCATCAACACTCCCCACTCACCCGTGTAGAGGATGGTAACGTGCTCTGAAAGGAGTGTGGGCTCTCACTCTATCCGGATGGATATCAGCGTGGTTACAAGCCTTTCGCAAAAGTAAGGCGATTCAGACCGGAAGAAGTTGGGACATGGACGGAAAGTAGGGAAGCATTAGGTTTGGTTTTCCAACTGTTTAGGTTATATCCCATCATGTAGCCTAACCCAATAATAGAGGCTAACGAAACTAATAGAGGCTAAAATGCTAACGAAAAATTTAATCCCTAATTCATCGGAACGTGTATCTGGAGCATGTTTCTTTACGGCAGTGAGGCATGGACGATGACAGCAGCGGAGAAGAAAAGGGTGGAAGCATTCGAAAAATGGTGCTTCCGAAGAATGTTGAAGATAAAATGGATCGATCGAGTGACAAATGAAGAAGTCTTAAAGAATAGTGGGACGAAAAAGAAGTCTACTGAAAACTATAGAAAGAAGACGGGACAACCTAATCGGCCATATCTTAAGACACGATGGCCTGATGAAGACAATCGTGAAAGGAAAAGTAAACAGGAAGAATGGAAAAGGCAGTCCCCGTATCAGTTGCATAGAACAGGTTGTGAAGGGTGTGAAAGAGAAAAATTACGTTAATATGAAGAGGTTGGTCGATAGAAGAATCGAGTGGAGGGCTGCGTCAAACCAATCCTAGATGACCCATGATGATGATGGCTGATGCGAGAATCAAATTAGAGCCCCTTTTGTTATCAGACCGGATTCATAGAATTATACTGGTATCATAGGCGACGCAAGAAGTCAGAGACGCCCTTCATGTGGCAGTCAACTATTGAGTGCAATTGAAAATCATCCACAACTGTCAACAATCAAACCCAATCCTTAAGGCGCGTTTACACGTAGCAGTTGACTGCTATGACAGTCAACTGCTAACAACTGTTAAGCCCCACTCGCAATTGTAAATAGCAACTGCGATGCGAGTTCAGGTCGATACTGGACACATGTCGAACACTATCGATCTACGTTCGAACTATTAGCAAAGTTGAAGCCCGTCTACTTTCCTGCGGAAACGTAGCCAACACAATCGCAACAATCGTCAACGTAATGCAATACACGACGGAATTTGGACATAATAACAAGGATATCCCTCCCCAAAAGGGAAGAAAAAGAAGGGGAGAATCTACTCTTTAAGGAATGGGAACAAAAGATAATCGTCAATGGACTTTATTTCTTGATGAATTTAATGAAAATTTAAGCGAAATTCACCATTGAAATAAAACGATTTTGATTTGTTGTGGCAACGCTTAAATATCGGCTTTAAGCTGCATAGAAGTTAACGCAGACGCATCATAGCAGTAGCGATATAGATACATCGCGCATCTCGCGACTGTCATAGCAGTCAAACTGCTACGTGTAAACGCTGCTTTAGAGGTGGGAGGTGAACCACCATACGTTTCTTTCCTGATATTTTCATATGAATGCTTGAGCAAATACGGCCTTCTGTCCAACAGTTTTAAACTGTTACAAGTTTAACTTTGTTGCCCACAGTCCAGTTTACATTAGGGGAAAATTTTGTCACGATGTAGTTACTTACAGAGCAAGCCAACTCCCGCCAAAGCTGTTTTTATATTAAAGAAAGTCAGATACATATCTAAGTTTTATCCTCACCACGACATTTCTTCTTCTTTTGAAGAAGTATGAAAACACCTACTCGTTAAACTATTCTTGCATTGAGCATTGGAGAATTTTATCTACTCCCTTGAGATAGAGGTGATACTTTTTTTCAGATAGATTCATAACGATGTTTCATGGGGAATGATTTTTTTCTGCATAAGACCCAATGTTGAAGCAAGATAATCCCCGCTATCGATCGGAATGACTCAAAGGCGTACACAGAGTTCAACTCAACGCGTAAGAAAAAGGGGAGGGTATCTTTTTTTGGTGATGTATTTGTATTGCCAAGCTTGAGAGTATGTGTTTTTTCGTAGGCCTCGGATCTCATCCCATTCGGGCCTTCAGTTGGAAGGCCGCGTCTTGGAAAAGTGGAGTAATACCTACACACAGATGTAACGTCGGAAAAGCAGTTGAAGTCAAGCTACTACAAAAACGCAGTTTTCTTTGAAGGAAAAAACAATACTCATTGTTATCGCCTCTAGTGGAGTGCATTATATATTTCTTTAGTCAAAATATCTGATACACTCTCACACTCCGTGCTTTCTATGAACTGATAATGTACACCAAAAAACATGAAGTAATTCGCGAATGGGGCACAGCACCCTTGTTCAGGGGTATGCAAACTACGCTTTACGAGCCACATACTTTCGATACTTATGTGTGGATAGCATATATCGACATCAATAAATAAAACTCATCATTTTCCATTGGTTTCCATAACGTTGGTTTTGGCCTCTTTTTTCTTGCTGGACACCAATATCTTAGTCTTCTTCTTATTGATCTTCAGATGATAACTGGCCATCGTCCTTTCCATGGTTGTTAGCATCTTATTCAGATCCTTCTCTGTCTCTGCTATGAGAGCTATATCATAGGCTAATCGTAGCATGCTGATTGTTTCTCCGTGGATGTTCACACCAGAACACTTTTCCTTGATTTCATTGATGGCTCTCTCGATGTAACCGTTAAAAATTACTGGAGAGTGTGCACAGCCTTGTCTCACTCCTGATTCTTGCTTCTTCACAGTTGGGTCCAGATTTTATCACAGCTACTTGGTTTTTATACAAACTGTGGATAATTTTTCGGTCATTGTACGACACTCCAATTCCTTCTCTTGTGCCCTTGCTTTTCCTGAATCTGAATTGATCTTCATCCAGGAATTCCTCTGCTTTTCGTTCTATTCTTCTATAGATGATCCTTGGCAATATCTTCGATGCATGTTTGCTTAAGACTTACTAGTTGGAATATTTCATGAGATATTAGCTTTTTTTTAATTTCCCCATCTAGTTCTAAGGCCTCGTTTATTAAGTGGCCCCCAAAGGAGCTCAGTTACGTTGGAGAGGAAGTTCAAATATACCATTAGGAGAATATTTCAAGTATTTATGTACGGCTGACATTGTCTGTTCGAAAGTGTAAAAATAAATAATGAGTGCGAGTAAATTTTTCGTTAATTTACCATGAGCATGTGCCAACAAGGAACGTACATACATATGTTATCATCTTATCAAATATTTTAATCACAGAATTATAGCTATTTTGATTTCAGATCTCTCGGAAATCTTGATAAATTGATATTTTCTTCGTTAATTACGATTTTAATTTTTTTTAACCCTGACCCTAATTTTTCAAAGTATTTATATTTTTTTAAACGCTGCATTCTCCTCATTTCGTAAAAATATTCTCAAGGTAAAGTGAGAGAAATACTAAAATAGGTACCTACTGTTTTAGATTCCGAGGCTTGAAGTATTATAATCTTGTGTTTGTCAGGTAACCAAGTGTAGACGTTACAAGCGGAATCGAGAAACATAGTAAACGTCGATTGGATGTGCAGTTCTTAGAAGGTGCATCATTTAATCGCTCATAATTCCAGGTGTGGGGGTGAGTAAATTGGGACGAATCACAATCAAGATGTCAGAGAGGACTTGCTTTGGAAATCGACGGCAGCATCCGGATTATGTGTACCCACGTGGGGACTCAAATGGCTCTTAAGGACAGTTATCATCCCGTCGACTCAAAGTTCCTTGAATCAACCACTCACTACCTGTCTCGGGAACACATTTTGAGCAGTGATTTATCTCTTCTTCGGTTTCACGTCGAGGCTATTTTTTCGGTACCCAAGATATATTTTAAAGCCTCAGGGTAGGTTTGATGAAGGGATTACTTTGACAGGTTTGTGTTACCACAACTTGAGGATTTTTCTTTATGTGGCAGCCTCCAACCCGAATCTAATTGTGTATTTGATGGTAAAAATCAACAGGGCTGAAGTGCCAATAGTACAAATATGTATCATAGTAGCCAAACTACATAAATTTAAAACATTACATAATCCAATATTTTAGTTGATATCCAAGCGAAGTATGTACTAATGCTGTTAGCAATGATTGTCAGGAAAATATTTTTAATGAAGATACCATCATGTTTTTATTCTACCACTTCAAAATGCAACTACTATATTGATATCCCGCCAAATCATTTGACAGTAAATGCTAAAATCCGCACGTTCAATTGTCATACAAACCTGAAAGAAATCAATTCATCCACTTCATCCAGCCGCGGTAATAAAGGTTATCTACAAGGATTACGCAGAATGAGGAAAATGAGATACCGTCTAAAATCGACAAATCCTCCCTCAGTAATTTATTGCAGGTAGGGACCAATGATCCTGGAAAATATTTTTCTCGATTAATTTACATCTACATAATACCCTACAAGCCACCATAAAGATGCGTGGCAGGGGGTAGAGGTTTTATTACCACATAACAGTTTATTACCACAACCGAACGTTAATATTACTTGAATGAAAGTTAGAATTTTTTGACTTTTGGTGGATATAGTCATTTATTTGTGCGGCTCTCTTTCGAAACACGGCGTGGGATAGATTTGTCATTCACGGTTCTGAGATATCTTAAAGTAAAGACTTTCTCAGCTTTATGACAAATGGTTTCACCTTTCCGTGCTGGCGAAAATGAATGAGTCTTGAGTTCATCTTGGCAACCCCAGCGTAGTATAATAAATCAATTTCCCACCATAATATGACTCATGGGTTCAATTTCAAACGTTCGGTGGTTGAATGATCACATACTTATTCTCTTACTCCCAATTCCTGTATAAATCTTATGAAATATTTCCTTCTAGACATTGTTTACAACCGGCGAAGAGAAAATAGGTAGCTGCCACGACAAGTTTCCTCGTCGCAGCAAACCATTGTTGTGTGTTATGATGATAATATGAAATCCAGTGTTCCTTTAACACTACCTGTGTCTTCCTATACAGCAGTTGACAATTCGAAGTACGTTAGAAGATTAAACACTAGCTTGAACATTTACCCAGGTTGCCGTTCATATCTCAGAACGGCTGATTATTTGAGGAGTGAAAATGTTGATAATTATTCCAATTTTTATAAATGGATAAATGATTCTGGTTCAAAAAAAAGTATTCCTCAATTGTATATTTCATGTTTGCCTCCTGATAATATTGATAATTTGAATGCTTCTAATTTTATAAAGGTATCTGTCCGTTACAAGATATCTATTTGTCACGACTTTGTATTTGCTGGTAGAGGTTTGGAAATACATTTATGATTTTCGGCTTACAGGTGTATATCATTTGTGTAAAGACTCCTTTTCAAGATGTCCCAGGAAGCTGAAACCGTACGTGAACAAGCTGACAACCCACAGGGTATGGAACAGTTTATTAAAATGTGTTCCATACAAATTGGTGTACTGTTGCAAGCGGAAAGGGTGTTGGGTTTGTCTACTTCGGCGGTGGCGAGATTCCTTGCTATGCCGAGGGAAGCCTTATTACGCTTACTGTCGTCTAGATCCCACTCTAACGTGTATCTGTGGCCATTGTACACACAGGAAATTCTTTTGTGCCGACCATTCTCCTTACGATGGGTTGATAAAGTGCTTTTATTCTCTTGTGTGGAATGGATTTGAGTCAATTCACCGCAGTTCGATACCCCTTCCGATCGATGGGCGCCGGTAAAGTGGAACCGATTGAGGTCCTTTTTACCGCAGCCGACAATCAGTTTCAGACCGGAGGAGCTGGGATGTGATGTTTGAAAACAAAACTGACTTTTTCGTTCCACGCGTTCTCGAAAAGTAGGTAAGGATGGGAATACAAGGACCATACTGGTGGCGTGAGGCGTCCTCCCAGCCCATTCACGTCGTTTTTCTCAGCGAGGAAGTCTTGTGCCCACGCGCCAAAACACGCTTCCCTACCCCAAGACCAGTTTCCTCCTCTTCAAAACTCCCACTCCCCCCTCCCTCTCCCTATTCCTCTCCCTCCTCTCCTCCTCCGCCAACGCCACACAGTTACCGCTATCGTAACGGTTCCTCCTCGTCTCCGGCTGGCTGGCTCAATCGAGACCGCCGAGTAGTCCATGGTTTCGTCGGAGATTTGGCTCCGATCTCCGCCCGTGGGTGCGACAGAGAGAGAGAGCGGTCGTGATCCTTCGAATCGGCGATATTCCCTCTATCCTCGTAGTTAATCGCCAAAATCCCGAGGGCTTTCGCCGGGTTGACCTTGCCATCTCCCTGAACATGGGACGTGTGCCCAGGGAATATTCATGACGATTATCTCCTCAGCGGTGTCGTCAATCACCCGATCGTGCTTGCCTCGAACGGATGAAAAAAAGTGAATCTTTTGATCGGTACATCTGTTTGTTTGTATCTCTTTATTTCCTGCTGGAAAAAGTTCCATTTGCAATTTACTGATCCAAATTATTACTATCCCATTCACTTCCAAGTAGCAATAATTTTTATTGGACTTCATCTCGATTTAATATGATTTTATCAGTACGAATTAGTTGATAATAATGTGTCTTCCAGTTTCTGTTCTGGTAAAGGAAGTTTAATATCTTGAGGAGCACGCCTATTATATTCGTATTTTGGGACGGAAGAATAAGAAGTGGTATGTTGTTGAATAAATTATGCTTATGTAAATAGTCGGAAAGTTTGTGATTAAGTTGTTCCTGAAAACGCGATGGTGAAGGATTCTTTGACAAAAAATACGAATCGAAGCTCATGCCATTGAGCGTAAATTCTCTTCTTCACGTTGCTGATGTGGGTATTTTACTAACTTTTGATTCCTTTACATTGATGAAAAGACGAAAGTACATTTATTGCATGAATATGCATATATAAATATGAAATTGACTATTCTGCCACAAAAACTATATTTTTTAAATTCAAATTTTTACAATGAACATTGGCTACTTTAATGTTATTTACGAACGCAAAGGAATTTTATAAAAAACAGAGAAACAATTAAATGGACAGATTTCCATGATAAACTTAATTTAAAATTAGAATACTCAGAAAATAAATGCAGGAAGACATATAAGTACAGAAGACATTTAAGAGTAAATTCAACTTGAAAAAAAATCTTTGCATTATTCCGTTTGAATTCAAATCATGCGCTGTGGATAATTGTTTTCGTACTCCCTCCTTATTTCCATCCGGAGCCCTTTCAGCGCTTGTCCTTCCGTAATAATGTTGCGTATCTCTTTACTATTATGCCGTGTCTTGCTTGCTTTCACTTTCATCCTCGTTCCCACCAGTTGGCCTTTTCCTATTCTCCCATGGGTCCTCCGAGAACAATCCGTAATTGCGTGCTCATTGTCATTCACCTTGTGAGCCTAAATGGGGCGCAGACCACCGTTACTCCATTCACAGGTCATTGCTCCGTTTTCTCAGAGAAGGATTACTCATTTTTCCTGTCTCCTTATGCACGAGTGTGTACATATTTGAAGAACATGACCGGAATACGGTTTCAATTAAACACTAAAAAAACTGCCTTTCGAGCAGTTATAAGTACGTGTTAAAAAAATAACGTTACTTCCACTGCCAACAGTTATGTGTGTGCTTAAAGAAAAAAGCTTATTCTCTGTATGTACTATCATAATATTTTTTCATTTTAGCCCTGATCTTAATGGTTTAAATTATTGTTTCCAAAAGAGAGCTAAAAGGGGCCATGGTGAAAACTGTAATTGACTCCCTCATAGTTAGTTTAGAGCGTTTAGAGAAATATTGTGCTTAGCATGCCTCAAGTCACATCTATAGTGTTTTTATACTCTAAATCTATATCTACGAAATACCCTGCGAGGGTCAGTGGCATGGGGAAAATAAGGCATAACGCAAAGAAATTTTGTTTTGACTTTTCATTTTTATCGAGCGCATTTTATGGTGTAAATATTATTAGAAACACGCCTGGAGAAAAATGAATGAAAATAAATGTGGGGAATTGACTGAGATACGAGTGGTAAAAGTTATTAAAAAAAGAATTATGTCAACATGAACTGGCGAATTGGTAAATTAATCGACGGGAGAGCTGAACCGAACCATTTGACGACTGTTGTATTTAAACCTTCTTATATTTATGAAGCTGAACTCCGCTCATATGGATCGGGTAGGTGTGGTGACTGAGGTATTGGCTTCCATCCCGAAGTCTCAGGTTCGAATTCCGGATGAAGAAGAGTTTCCATTGATGTGCCGGCCCCCACTTGGGTGCTTTTTGGAGAGCACTTCGATTTCAGTACTCAGTCCGTCGGATGGGACGTTAAACCGTGGGTCCCCTGGCGTCTTTCGTTAAGAGTAGGATGATAGCTACGTCGGATTTCACTCGATCCTTCCACCATTAGGAATTAGATGGTAGAATATACAGTTTTGTATCAGTATCACCACAATCACTCACTCAATGATTCAATCCGATGCGATGGTTGGTTTGGAGAGGTGAGGGTAGAGCTCACCCCGAACTAAGCCACAGGCGTGTGAATTTCACATATTTAGGGTAGGGGGGCTAGTTCCTTTCCCTGGCTCACCTCGCACTCCGAGGATTTTTCGTTCGGGGGCGTCCAAAGGCTTCACCCAGATTTGAACCCGGGACCCTTCGATCAGTAGCCACCACATTAGTCACAGGCAACGCAATAGCCACAGTAGTCACCACAATAAAGACGTGTTGTTATTATTCCTTACTTTCTATCTCTAGCTAATTTCCACATATCCTAAATGACGCGAATGACCTCAGCTGTCACGCACCTCCCACGAATTGCTATTAAGTACACCGCTTATATCCGGTCACATTACATGGGAAATAATTGTGAGGCTCGGGAGTTACTTAAGAGTTCTTTTGCTTTTATGGGATTTCGTGCTCTTAGTGGAACACCGTACAACTTTAGCTCACCTCCTCCTCGTGCTAGGGAATCCCCCCATTCCCCCGAACACCCACAAGAACACGTCAGGGGTTAATGCAGGTATCACGGGTGTGAGTGTAGTCTCCCCCTCGAGTGCTTAATTGCCCAGAGTCGTCTTGCCATTGACTGCGGAGGGAAACATTTGCGAGGCGAAGCGCGTGGTCTTTGTTGGATGAGGGAGAGCAAACGGCGTGCGCACAGAGGTCAGGAAACTTGTTCCTCCTCCCTCGCTTCTTCCAAACGGTGATCTTGGAAGGAGCGGTAGTTACCGTACCGAAAGGAGAAGAAAAAGAACTTGACCGCTCTCGGAGTGAAGACCAACCGGTGGAATCCCCGAGCGAGGTTGGGCAGCGCATACGTGATTTGGAGATCGGATCGGGGAGAAAATACTCGGCCGGAGAGATGAGTGATGTGAATGAGGGCCGATTCCGTGCGTTCTCGTTTCTTCCTGCGCACTCGATATCCTGCTATTGCGGTTTGAGACGGCAATTATCTTGAATAGCTCTCTTAACTCTCTCACTCTAGAGAGAAAGAGTGAGAGAGTTAACCCACCTGGGCATCGCGTGGTTATCTTTGGGGCTGTTGGATTTGCATACGCATTTACACTTTGGATTTTGAAGTTGAATGAGGTTGCATGCGAGGCCGCTTAATTTTCTACGCACCAGCATTACCATTTTTTGCTCATCTCTAGCTGTAGGCTCATTCTGCATAACGTGCTCGCAGTGAAGTGGAATTGTAGCGTCGTCATATTTCCTTAGAAAGCGAGAAAATATGACTTCGCGCTAAGAAATGATCGAAGACTTTTTAACTTCTCTTTCCTCTTTGCTTGATAGTGTTCCATAATTTTACGTGAAATAAAAGGTTTATTTCACTTGCCTCCAAATTCATTTGGTTTGCATGAGCATAGGATAGAAATCAGTTTTGGTCAACGTCCCCCTTTTTTTTCGCCAATTTTGGATGCTATTAGGAAATTATTTCCGGAAAATATCCGCAGTGTTCCGTTATTATCCTCATTTTTGGGAGATCTCAGAATAATATTACCTACTTATATTCCATAGTTTCCCCTAGCCTTTCTATTAGCCAGTTGTATCTTCCAATAGCATGCTGATTACTAAAAATATTGAATTGCGTCTCAAAGCGAGCAGGGAATAAAAAAATAGGAATGATATTCCAAAAGTATGGATTGCGTGCGAATATTTATAGTGTTACTTGCACGGAGAAAGCAAGGGAGAATCAATCTGGAATTCATTAAGGCTACATAGGACGTAGCAACCACTTATCTCCTTTTAATCTACCCAGTTCACTATTTTTTTCTGTGCGAATTTAATTTGTTTGCTTTTTGCTATTAATTTTTATAGGATCTTATTTTGATTAGCAAGCAATGGTTGCTTTTGGATGTTCTACGTGGGTATGAAATATATTCGAAGTAGTTTAGTAGTCAAACCTTATTTCACGGCGGGGAAGGGATTAATCTCCAGCAGAAGCGCAGGTAACTATTTCACGTGCCTTGGACATGACAGCTGGCGAGTGCGCAAAAACATACCGCCTACGTTTAATGGCCTGTGCTGCACGAGGGACTCCGATACAATCACGACGTCGTCCTCTCGAGAGCCGTAAAAATCGCGGGGCCCTTAGAGATGCCGAAAACGTGCCACCCTGCGGTGTTGGGGTCGGCCCACACCTCGGGGCTGGCTCGCTTTTGGAAATCACTTCTGCGGGGTATCGCCGAGGGTTGAATCAATTTCGACGTCTTCCTCCTCGCAGGTCTGAATTTGACGCTCGTGAGGGAGACTCCGGGAATGGGGCCTATAATCTCCATGGAACACGTTCCTCCCCCTCTCTTTTTCCACCCCCCCCCCAGTCTCATCCCCTTCATCCTCATGTCCCCCGGGGGTGTAATCCTCCCTCTGGCATGCCATTGTATTCGAGAGGAGTAGGAGGGCAACCTCGTTAAAAGAGACGTGACCTCGAAAGAAGTGGATCCCTATGTCCAAGCTCCTTCCATCTCTCCCTCCCCCTTCCTCTTCCTCCGTACCATTCCTCGCATCTCCCCTCCTCCCTCTCTATCTCGCCCTCGTGTTCCATTTTCGCTCCGAAGAATGATCGAGGGAGCCCTTGGAGTCTTCGGCCCGCGCAAGTCTCGCGCTCTCCTGCGCGCTTTTTGGTTCTCTCTTCGGCGTTAGCGGATGGATGGACAACACTGATGTGGACATTGAACTTTAAATAAAATAATGCATAGATATGGGTATAGTCCTGGCGCGGATAGCCTATTGGAAAAGGGAATAACCTCTTAGAGAAGGCTCGGGAGCGTGGGTAACCGTTATGTGATCGAAAAATAACGGGAATTTTCGTTTTTCTTAAAGAACATATATCTATTAATCAGAATCAATTTTGTCCCCTTCAAGGTAATAACCCTCACATATAATGAACTTGTGCCAATCAGGGTATCTATCTTCTATCCAATCAGGGTAGCACTTCTGGAAGTCACTTGTCGGTTTATACTTCAGCTCCTTCAATGATTCTGTTTTTACTTTATCAATGGTGGCAAAACGCCGTCCTTTCGTGGTTTTCTTCAGCCTCGAGAATAGAAAGAAGTCACAGGGGGCCATGTCCGGCGAATACGGTGGTTGAGACAAATGGCGGTTTATTTTCTTACCAAAAAATCACCAACGAAAATCACAAAAGCAATGAGGTATGAGTAGAAGCATTATCGTGGTGCAATTACCACGAGTATTTTGCCATAATTCTGAGCCCTTTCGTCGGATTGTTTGACGCAAACGGCGTATAACTTCCATATAGTATTCCTTATTGACCGTGCGACCGAATGGCGGGAACTCTTGATGCTTTATGCCATTGAAAACGAAGGAGACAGTGACAAGTTATTCCCGCCATTTTTTTTATCACACAACGTATATAGTATAAGCTGATTATCCAAAGAACTTACTGTGGCTACTCTGACGTACCAGTGATGCCAACAACTACATAAAATCCGGCTATGGTAGCAGTATCAGGATCCTGTTTTCCGGTACTCCCGACGGCTCAGGTTGTACAGCTCAATCGAACCCAATCTGAAGCCTAAACTCAAAACGAAGATAAACGTAAAATTCATGTCCGAGGCGGATTTGAACCCGTGGCCCCCGGGTCTCCACGCCGGAACGTTGCCAACGTAGTACCCCTGGCTACCTCTGCTGAACGGTGAAACAGCGTTGAACTGCATGTGCTTGGCGTGTAGCAATCATGACCAGTTTTTAAATTTTCCTCCCAGAAGTCCCGGCACGTAAAGCCCAAGCAATATCTCACCTACATCTTTACAGCACCCGTTAAAGGGGTTGACTTCATGACCATGCATTGCGTTTTATTCTGTTTTAAGCACGACAATCTCGATCCTTTCGTCATCACGATTGCTGTCCATTATTGTAATGATTGGTCGTCTTCGTGAAGTGACATGTGAGAATCGAAACTTCTTCCAAGAAGGCTGTCAGCCAATGGAGTTGTGTTCTTCATTTATCTGTGCTGCCTAATTGAAGTACCTATTGTTGTTACCCAACCTTTACAAGCTCGGTGGTGCAGTTTAGTCATCTGAAAAATCATGCATGATGATGAGATGGGAGTCTTTTCCATTATTTCTCATTTAATGAATCATCAATTGCATTATGCCCACCTCTCTCCTTGAGTTTACTCTGCTTTTCTTCCAGAGTTGTCTTTGTCTTGAAAATAGCTCATTGAGGCTGTAAGACAGATTGATGTTTTCCTTAAATCGAAAAAATTAATGGAGTTATACTTAGCTCTTAAGTTTTTACAGTAAGTTCATGTATTGTTCGACAACATGATCGAATATCTACGTTTTAATACTTTTTTTTAAAGAATCAACTCGTATTTCAACTTTCAAACTAATAATATCTTAAAATTCACTCCCGATCAATTTGTGTGGAGTGCAATAATATGCTGATCCCCTATCTCACATCTCTTGTGGACTCAATACTCTTGTAGAATCCGCCTCGTTCATGAAATCTTTCCTATCCAATGACCTGCTTGTCTGGAAACTACGACTCGAATGAGGTGAACGGGGCGAGCTGATCTAATGTTCTCGCTTCGACAATGCTTGCAAAGTGAGAATGTACCACTTTAACAGGTAACTAATTCTCTTGTGAAATGATTTGCGTTTCAGGCTGGCAACTTTAATACAGACTGACGTTACTATTTTCACTGTAGAAATAGGCTCTGAAGGTGATATGACTACGTAGACTGTATTCTGGCACTATCTAGCCTAAATACTCCTTAGAAAAACTAGATTTCCATGACCGAGATGGGTTTCATATCCATGTATCCCAATTGCGGCGGCTATTTATCTCGTTTAACTTTCGTGACTTTCGTGTGTCCTATTTATCCTTTGATAAGTCATACCCTCAACTTAAATTTCCTCAGCAAAAGTAACTTTTATAGGTGCTCCATGTTCCTAGGTTTGATTTTGAACGCTGCGCAAAATTTTATGTTGAGAAGATGAAACTACCACCCCCTACCCCGCTCGCTTATGTAGAATAGAGCTCTGGACATTTTTTTATTTTCCCATTTATCTGATTTATAAAATTCTAAAATCGTAAAAAAACAGTTTCTGTGCATAATTAAAGGAACTATTTTCGAGAAATAATTGAAGGAAACTCGCCTCTAAGCCCAACAAACATGCCCACATCGAAACGTCTATTGACTAGCTTGATTGTGACATCAGGACATCACGCCTATTATTCATTCTATGCATGTAATCTAGGCATTCATAGTCACTTGCCTAAACTTTCTGACGATAACTGAAAGTTAATGATTATGTACCATTTTATTGATTTTTATTCTCTCATATGTTGATTTTCATAAAAACATTTCCTGTGTCGTTGGTACTCTCTATTAGTTATTATTTACTGTATTAGTGTTGCAGTGTTTTTTTTATGATTTGAGACTCGATGTGATGTACGACTGATGTGCAGACTCTTTCCTCCCCCCCCCCCCCCCCCCCCCCCCCCGCTTATACAGATTTTTCAAGGAGTTTGCCCCCAACCCCCCACGATTCGGGGTGTTGTTGCGCCCCTGAACGCGACATAAATTCCTAGGGCACCATGAGGTTAGCATGCATTGGAGGAGGCATTGGATGGTAGCCCATGGGTGACTATGAAGGCAGTATACGGGGCTTTGGAAGGATTAAGCCCCACCTGCTACGTACAAAACATTATGTTTTGTTCCCCTCTAATAGAGACTGCATGTATAACCAAAATAGCAATCAAATTTCAATAATTTATTTGATATTTATATGGCTATTTAAAGGACGTATTATGCATGTTATTCCCCTCACCTACTCAGTGATTCGACCCGAAGGTTGGTTTGAATTGGTAGATGAGTTTAGAGCTCACCCCGGACTAAGCCATGGGCGTGTGAATTTCACACGTTCAGGGTAGGGGGGCCAGTTTCTTTCCCTGGGCCACCTCGCACACGTTTTTTGGACCAAAGGATTCATCCGGATTTGAACCCGGGACCCTTCGATCAGTAGCCAAGCGCTCTATCCACTAGGCCACCACGCTCACCCATTTTCCCCTACAGTTATATATACATTACAGAAATTGCTCCGAAATTAACCTACTGGAAGTACGGATTCGGCACTTCTTTGCGTGTTTTTGTACTTTCCTCAGTTTCTTGGCGAATTTAAAAATGCATGCCATTATTCATCTTGCTGCTCACAATTTTGTGACGTACAAAAACAATTTCATCCGTCTGAATATCTTAACTAGCTTGCTCCTATGTCGTGCTTACCAAGATGGCCGCTGCCTTCCCAATTCAGCTGCGATGCCCTCCTGTGCCTGGGTGACATTCGAGCCTGCGACCTTAGAGTTGCCGGACCGACGCGTAGTCGACTTGGCCACCATGGTCGTCGTGGACTTTTTCTTTCGGCGGTGTGATTGAAGTGATTAGGTGCTTCAAAGGTAAATCAGTCGGTCACGATTCGTTATGCTCGCGCCTTTCCTTTAATGCGATTTCAAATCTGGTCGTGCGGGGCGGATCTTTCTTTATTCAGGAGATTTCTAAAAATTATAATATCACCGCAGTACCCAGGTTTAGCGTCAGTCTCGCATGACATCCAAATTTTTATACAATAAAATCTGGAACTTTTGAGGCTGTGAAGCATAAATTTAGTCGTTGACGTGATTCGAAAATGAGTACGAACTAAATACTGACCACTGACTATTCCTCGAAATATCCAGGCCTCAGTGATACATAATTTTGGATCTCAAATCCTTGGAGGCATGTGACTTAATAATTAGGTATGTCATTTATCGGGATTTATAATGTTTAGATCTTGTTGTATGCCCTGGATACGTCTTTTAATTTTTGCCTGGCATTTCACCTGGCATAATTGCCATTGGCACGCTGTGAAACAAGTATTTATTTGTCTGCCAACGGCTAAGGTTAATATCATAATTTTACTTTTGCAAGATTATCAGTGAATTAAGAAAGCTAGACTTCGGCTTGGACCAAATGAAATTGAGGGTTTATAATAGCTTTTGAAATATAGCAATAGTAGTAATAATAACTGCCTTTATTACAAACCTTTTGTTCACCTAACCCATTGCTAATAATAATTACAATATTTTACGAAGAGGAAGAACGATATAAATAAATTCAAGGTTGAAATGTAAATGTATAGAGGAAAGCATTTCGATCTTAATTTAAAATTTGAAAGACAATAAATATAAGACTATCCTACGAAGTATGACGTATTGAAAAATGTATATGTACTGGAATGGTACCAATACCTATTTTTGGATAAGAAAGATTGGTTAAATGGAGAAGGGGAGACTCGTAGAATGTTGCTGGTCGTATGAGTCGTAAGTTTCTCGCATAGTTGGAAGAAAAGGAGATGACGCAAGCGTGTGATGAAGACCGTGATGAAAGGATGCACGTTAGGTAAGCTTGGCGGAGAGGGGAAAACAATGGGCGATTTTAAGTGGATGTAATTCTGAGCTGGAGAATGAAATAATACTACTGACGCGTAAGCAAATGGCGACATTCTGCAGTGACCTCCAATCAATCCATTCATAGCCCACTTTCAAGAAGTAGGACGAAGCGTGCAATATTGAGAGCCTCATTGGAAAATTTCGATGCGCCTAGGACTATGCATGAGCGCAAATCTCTTCTCGCAGCGGACGTTTATTTTCGTTGCGGAGTATCGGTCGAGAGGCCGGTTTGAAGGTCCCATTTCGATACTCTAGCGCGCGCTCTTTACTTTGTTGAGTACCGTTCGAGTCACGTTTTCACCTCCGCAGCATAAAATTACGAGTCGGCGTACGGGAGGGGTTGAGTTTTTTTTATGAATTCACAGGAAGGGGATTGTCCGAGCGCCTTCGGATTAGAAAACGCCTCCGACGCCTAGGGCAGCGGTCGCCTTTCCCTTGAACTCCTCCAGTATCGAATGCAGGTCACCGAAAGACTCCACCCCCCCCCCCTTCCTCTCTCCCTCCCTCCCACACCCTTCCCCCTCAGACTACCCCGTCCCCATTCCACTAACACCCTTCGCTCTTCAATTCTGCGGACGGTCAACCAGAGCTACTCTGCAGTCACAACTTCAGTTATCCCACCCCCCCGATTTGATTTGATTTTTTACTGGCGATGGGGAGTCTTCGTGCTAGTTCTCGATCATTGAATTCGATATGAGTGCCTGACGATGGTGAGGAAAAGGTGCTGTCGCGGAAGGATCGGTATAAACATTGGGAAATTAGCCATTGTCGATTTTTTTGTACTTTTACTGCCAAGTTTATGACAGTGAAGTTCGGCTTTTAGGTGCTTGGTAGGGATGTGCGAGTACTCGAAAATTCGAGTCGAGTCGAGTAGTTGGTACTCGACTCGAGCACTCGAGTATTTTTATGAAAGTCGAGTCGAGTCGAGTAGTTTTTGTCGACGGAGCCGCCAAGGCCAATAGGTTCAGAAATCTGCCGACAGGACGCGCTATCATCAAAATCGAGTAAATCTCTGGTTACACGGTAGATAACACGTACGAACATGTACTTACGTACGTTCATTTACATTTACGTGAATGGTTTCATGTACGTTTACGTTAACGGATTCATGTACGTTTGCGTGAACGAATGGATGAATCGGTGGTTACACGGTCCATGAAACCGCAATGTACCGTATTCCTCCGAATATAGCTAGCCCCCCCCTTTTTGGCCGAAATATTCGCGGAAAAAGTCTGGGGTGGGGGACTATATTCGAGCTCAAAGCACCGAATGTCCGTTGTAAAATTCCATCCCCTGAGTTTGAAGGTTTAGATCACAAAAATGAGTAGTTCAATTTTAAAATAAAGTATATCGAACTAATTCTTGTTTATTTATACGTTTAATAATGTCAAAAATATATTTTTAGCTTGTTATATTAATTAATTTTTCGACTGAGACAGATAAAAACGCCGGATATTATTGAAGTTCCGGGAAGCAAGTTTGACGCCCACTTGAAGATACACATGAAAAGGCACTTCTCTTTTCTTCGCATAAGATATGGAACATATATTTATCTTAGACTAAACAAAGTTTAAAATAGATTACTCAGTTACTAATTACCTAACGAATAATATTTAAAAATGCGCTATCTCAGCATGCGGAAGTCGGAAATTTAGTTCGTTTTGATGGTATTCTTCGAGTGTTTGAAAACTAAGAACGTGTAAAATGACTTAATAAATTGGGAGAATTAGATATACTTTCAACGTGTATATATTTATTTCGGAAAGCGAGCTCCACGCGACAGGACTTTTGGCCTGGAGAGATAAGCTGCTTGAGGTTGTCAAGTTGTAAGCTACCGTAGGTAGAAACTACCGCGCGCACCAAACACCACGCGAGAAAATTTCTCTAATATGCACAGGAAAAATATCCTTGCCTATGCTTGAATAAAATTTTATAAGTTGCAGTATTCACCAAAATAAAATCAGCGATAAGAGAGACAGCTTTTGTCCCCACATTTCTCGGCTTCTCGACGAAAGAAACAAATTGCATTTTAAATTATCTTCAACTCCGTCTCCAAAATCTTTGCGCGAGGAGGCATAATGACGGCATGCTTCCAAAGATACCGTCAGTTCGTAAAATGACACTGACTTGAATTCTTAAAGGCGATACTTTTTTCCGCTATTGTCGAGTCCTCATGACTCATTCACAGCGATAGGCGATCTGCTTGTAGCAGATGATTCCACGCGCGCGCTACCTTTCCAGGCATGCTCTGGACATTAGAGCGTGCTTTTATAGCCGAAAATAAATATATATCGATATCAAATAATCAACGAATTCTACTGAGATTTCATAAGTGGATGCATATTAATGACTCGAGAGCAAGAGAAAGGTCCAAACGGTGATTTCCGGGACGGAAAGCGTGCGGGACGGAAAATAACGCAGTCTGACAAATTCATCAATAACAAAAATACTGATGAACGTAATAGTATGAAACTTCGTATAACTATTAACAAAGTCCTTAGCTACAATATGCAAAAAGGTAAGTTTGATATCTCGATCTGTGTTGTTCTTACGATGCCCGAATTCGATGGATCCATCCGGTATCAAAAAGAAATCGCTAAAAATCCGTTCTTAAACACGTACTTCAGTAAAAAAAATTGTAAAAATATTTTAATACTACCAGTAAACGTAGAAATAAACAAGCTTTAATTTGATATACTTTATTTTAGAATCGCTTTAGCCATCTTGGAGATATTGGTCTTCAAACTCACGGGTGAAGGAGATTTTGTAACGGATGGTAGGCATCCTATTGTAAGGGCATTACGGATGATATAGGTATCGTATAAAACTTATAAGTTTTACTATTCCATTTTTTATTTCCTATTTAGGATTATTAATTGCATCATTAATTTCAAGTTCCTAGTCATATCTTAAGATAGATAATTATAAATATCTATAGATAATTATCTATAATAAATTTTTGTTCAAATATATTTCCTTAGAAATCGAAAACTTTAATCCACAGGACTCTATACAAAATTCATATACCTGCTCACATTCATCCGTGAATGAAAATTCATTGTTCAAACATTATTAACTTGCATTAATGGATATTGGAAATAACCCGTGCTGATATTGGGTGTTCATGCATCGTGCAAATGGGGGTGATTGACCCAGGTCCTTTTTATGATTCTAAGTTCTATCATGTTTAGGCAGAAATCACCGATTTTGAAGAGATGGTACCATTAATTGGAAGAGGAAGAAAATTATGTGTTAAAAACTAACTATGTAATTAACGGCCAATCATAAATTTGAGGCGCGAGCTTATCAAATATTTACTGCACAAATAAGGCATATTGTATGAAATTTACTGTACTGTTGGACTAACCCCGGCATACACGACATCACTGAGAAAGCGTTTAGCTCTGAAAAGAAATACATAGGTATGCAAAATACAAGGAATGCTCTTCTAATTAGGCTTATGTATTCCTTAAGAAAAAATATTTGGCTTCCTGGCTTACTTTAAAGTTAATAGGGCATGTCACTCATATAGGCCTCATATTATGCCTAAGTACACTCTAGGTACCGTACTGCAAGCTAATTTACACATTTTTGAGTAATCCTAGGAATGAAGGTAATTTTCTTATTTCGAGAGCTACCGGAAAATTTCCATTATGTCTTTTGGCCTGCGCTACGTGCCATATTATTTTGACTGTTTATAACTATGCATTAGGTAGGTAGACCTGGCATTTGATAGTCAGATTGCTGGCTAACTTTAATTGCGATGACTTAAGTAAGAACTGGGTCTCTTCACTCATGTACAATAATGTACAAACTCGACTCGACTCGACTCGATACTCGCGAGTACTTTACAACTCGACTCGATACTCGACTCGAGGTCAAAAAGTGCTACTCGCACATCCCTAGTGCTTGGGTTACATTACACTATCTAACCTAACTTTAAACCGAGGTGAAATAACTACCATGGGAATCGGGTTGGTGTGATGGCTAGAGTACTGGCCTCCCATCCCGAGCGCACGGGTTTGATTCTCGGCAGTGGCGGATTTTTCAGTAGAAAACCGGTCCCCACTTGTGTGCCTAGTGGAGGGAATTTCAAGTTCAGTACTCCGTCCGTCGTATGGGACGTTAAGCCAAAGTCCCCTTGGCGCCTGTCGCTAAGAGTAGGCTAATGCCGACGCCGGGTTTCTCTCCACCCTTCTTCACTTTCCTGAAAACTCCTACCATTACCTAATTACCCACCTATCCTAAATGGCGCAAATTACCTCAGCTATTGGTCGCCTCCCCTGAATAACCAACCAACCAAAAACTACCATGCCTGAGACGGGATTCAAACCCACGAACTCTATGTTACCAAGCAGATACGTCCTATCTGGATACCGCGACCGGCATTGTAGATCATATCTTAAGGAGGTTGGCTCGCGACTGCTTGAGTCAAGTTGTCTGAGGAATCTTATTAATTTAAGTACGAGTATATGCCTGCTAAGTGATCCTTACTTCACAAAGAAAATTACCTAAGCTATTGAAAGTCATAAGTATCACAAGAAATGCGATGTAAAGTCGAAGGATTTCTTTTTTATGATAATTTTAATCAGCTCGACTATGGAGTCAATTCAGCCTTTACTTTAAAGAAATAAATTCATGCACTCAATGAATTTACCAATTTATAACAACAGAATATTACTATCAAACATTATGTTATAATATTTTTCTGAAATATGCTTTAATAGCTCATAAGTAATGATATTATTCACACGCCATACATTTTGGCTAGAGCGGCCGCAGCGCCACTTGAAGACAACTAACGTATTTCGTCTGCTATAAGCGCAGAAATTGGTGGATTGATGCCTTTTTTTCGTGTCATTTTATTTCTTGTGGAATTACGCATAAAATATAAGTTTTTGCAAAAATGACATGTCACTATGGTATTTTTAAACGTTATATTCCCATGTGATGGCCATTCTCGCCGTTAATCGTATGTAATTTCAAATGCAATTTGTGCAAAAGAAGTATGGCTTGGTATAATTATCTTTACTTTATTAGACAGAGGAACTTTAGTTCTATAAGTGCTGAAAATATAAAAAAATGACATGACTTTCACTTTTCGGATCAAACTCCTTAACTCCAAATCTGAGCTCAATGCTTAGACAAACGCAAAATCCTTTCCGGAATGGGATTCAAACCGACGGCCTTTGTTTCCCAGACTGTACTGCTGCCAGCATAAGCATTGGATATCGAATGCATACTCACAAATAACTGCCTAGCATCATGGTTCGTGACTTTATTCTTTTGAGTTTAGTTCTAAGCGTGAGAGAGATGCCTTTCGAAAGCATTTTGTCATGATCTATAGATTTGTTTGATACAGTCATACGTGCTTCGCATCGAATTATCCAGCTATGTTGCGGACTCTCCCCCACCATATTGGCTTCACCCAAGTAAATCGTGGCTCTTTCCTTTCGCTATAGCTATCCTGTACTGTTTTATGCCTTTTATGTTTTGAAATCTTTCCAGTAACGTATTGCTGGCCGCGGTAGCCAGGATGTTAACGAGTTAGCATGGCAATGCAAAGTTCGCGGGTACGAATTCCATCCAGGGCATGGATATTGCGTTTGTCCAAGAATTAACGTGGTAGGTTAGACGTTGTGATATAACCTTAGCCGTTTGAGCATCTAAATACCAAAGACCAATAGTACTCCAGCAGCATATTTTTAAATTCTTTGCTCCAGGGATAATATCTTTCCCAGAGGAAGCTAAGTTTGCTAGGGTTTTCCTCAGCTTCATTGGCGATGTTTCTATGGCTGGGTCTGATCGATTCCTTTCTTTAATCGAAAATTACATACTTTCACCTTTCATTCATTCAGAGGCTTCGGATATATTATGGTCTAAAGTAGTGCAGAATGATGAGCGCCATCGTTGACCTTGAGCTTTGAATAATAAAGAGCTGTCATTTTTGAAAGAGATTTTGGAAGGCTCGAGCTATAGCTTTTCCCGCCTTAGTATATACCCTTAGCTTTACGAGAATTTGACGGCTAATATTGAGTGTTGAGTCATGTGCGCAATTTCACGGCTTTTCCTCGGTCTGCCATCCCAAAAGATGTCAAAGGCGTGCAAGTTTCCCGCAGACAGCTTCAGGTGGATTTCCGAGTGATAGAGAGTGAATTTAATATTGAGAGAAGTAATTCATTGTCATGAACTTCATGTGCATGGTGTGATACCTTAAACATTCATTTATTCGAGGCATAAATGAGTAGTCATTAGTTCCGCAGGTGCGTAAATATATAAAGCCATTTTTTTCAACCAAACTTTTACGAAGAATGTGGTTGTCAATCTTTCAACACGTTGCCATAATCATACCCTTATAGTCCAACCGAATTATTGATTTCCAACCAGATTGTGTGCGTTATCGTTACATCTTTCGTGTATAAGTTTGTCTCCGGTTATGCATCCTCTTCCTTTAATTGAGTGTGTAGTATTTTCTAGCCTTCAAGGTCATTTATGTGCTGCCTATGTGGGTTACCATCATTGGATTGTTTTACTATTATTCAATTTTTTCTTTTTCTGCAAAAAGTTATGTCCTCATCTGCCACTGGCTCACTAGTTAACCTTTTCTCTGTTAATTATATTTTTTCTTCAGTGACTGTTACCGACACTGACGGTAAACGGACGACTTTTTACCCGACCCATGATAAACGCGTCTGAAATATTCTTCCCTAACCTCATGGGAGAAATTTCCTCCGAGTAGGAATGTGAATCTCCCTCCAGTTCAATTTTCTCTTTTTCCCTCGCTTTACATTGCATTTGTATTCGGGTACACCCGGCCTGTCTCCTCTCTCCCTGTTGAGTCCCGTCGGGCTACCCGTGGCCGCTAACTGCCCTGGGAATGACGGGAGTTCCCCAGGTTGGGCTGAAGGGGATGCCGGCGACGGACACTTGCTTTCTCCGCCGCATAACGAATGCATGCACCTCGTCTCGGCCCTTTTTTTCTTCCGTGTCTCCCAGCCCAGCCCTCCTCTCCAGGCCCACCTCTTACACTTGTCTCCCCTGAGCCCAGCGGCGTGGGGAAAGCGGCTTTTGAGTCAAGGCCAAGGTGCGTAGCGCGCTCGAGGAAGACGCAGGACGGGCACGTGCGTGTTGCCTGTTGAGTTCACTGGCGTGATTGTTATGGCGAGGGAGGCTTTCACTCGGTGCTGTTTTTTTTTCATCTCTGGAGAAACGATGGGGCGAGACGACCGTCCACGCCTCTTGGCTTTTCCCTCTCGTTCCCGAGGGCGCGGTGCCCTAGTTTTCATCCTCGACTTCGATTCCTGGAGTGATGCTCCGCAGAGAATCGAGTTTTAACGAGGAGCTTGTTGTAGGCGTAACTAACAATAGCTGTGAAGGTTTTTGGGTAGCATATGCCGACCAATGGGGAATATGCATGAAATTTGTTTCTCGAAGATCAATGATGTACTTGATGCGAAATTTTCTCACCAATTCAAATATGTAAGCCAAATTTTTCTACGCCCACCACAAACATTATTAAATGAATTTAAAATGTTCCCGGAAATCGACGAAAGTCACGTGACCTGAAACGCCTTCTGACGTCACTGCACGGTATAGGTTCCATATTGCTACGGAGATAGACATTTATTTTTAACGGAAAACGAAGTGAATATATTATTTTGAGGTTTTTAGCCGTTTCTCGAACGAAACGAGTACTGAAAAAATGCCCGAAAAAGCACATTCCGACAATTTCCTTTGGTTAACTCCCTTATGGCGGCGTTCTTCTTAAAAAAAAAACAGCGATGGCATAGGCGTAGTAGAAATTCTTGGGCCAAAAAACAGGCAATATATAATTAATGGACGATTTGCTCGTTACAATCCATGCTACGTAAATAAAAATTCGAAATGCAATCGTTCATTGCATTAAACAAATGAGATAAATACATACGTTTTCGCCAAGTATTTATTTAACAACTTACCTCCACGCTTAAATAGATAAACAACGCCCATAGTGATACCGTGCCGTGACGTCATGCGATGGCGTCGTGTTTTTAAGCTGCCGAAAAGGTTAAATCTTCAAAGAGTAATATCTTTGTAACAAAACTTAATTCTTCAGTGAAATTTTCGGCAAGCATATTTCAGCTAATAAACTTCACATTCAAAGAGTTATAAAAAATAGTGCATGTTCCCCATTTGCGTGTTTTGAGTAGAAATAGGTTTTAATACGTTCCAACAGCTTCCATTATATCTCACCATCTAACCAATCTCAATGTTAAGCGTAATGCCAAAACAAACAGTTTCCATGCAACATGCAGTTTCACAAGGTAGGATTCTAGACTGCGCGATACTGACCTTATTACCTCGGCCGGCCTGTTTATTGGGGGATGTGACCGAAAACTACCTTGCTCCATTAAGGATGGTTAGTTATTTGGGAAGAGCTAGGAATGAAGGTAGTGGAGGAAGGGTAGCAGTATCCTAGGGTTTTAGGATCCCCAACAGCAAAGATAATATTGCAACATCCTACGTTCGATCTTAATACTAAAATAAGTACAACAGGCATGCCCTGTGAGGGATTCTAAAACGCAATCTTTGTAGGAAGGCTGAAGAGAAACCCTGCGTGCTCCCTACCCAGCACAAAAGATGGGACCTAGTATACACCTCTGAAAAAACTACCAACCCTGGGATTCACTATCAGGGTAATTAGATTTCAAGGTCCAAGATTTTACCTCACCAGTAAACCTGGTCTCAGTCAAGTCAGTAATGTGCCAGCCTTCCAATGGAAAGATCGTGGGTTCGGATCCCGCTTTGGGCAGGAATTTTGTATTTGTCTGAGGATTGAGTTACGTTGGACGCATTATAACCTTAGAAGGTAGAACTCTTAATTTCTATGACGTAGTCATAAGATAGCTGGCCGCGGCAGTGGATCAGTTAAGATTCGGCCTGGCAACCAAAGAATCGAGGGTCGAAATACCTCTTTGACTTGAAGATGCATGTAGTTTTAGTCATAGGATTAAGATAAAGTTAAACTAGACGTTGCACAATAACCTAAGCAAGTGGAACATCTTAAACTCAATTATATAGCAATAATTTAAGAATATTACAACGCCCAGGCCTGAAATTCAAACTTCACTAATTGGTGCGAAGCCATTATTCTAGCAACCACACCAACCGAATCCCCTTTACCTTTGTGCTCGTTTTCCCTAACTTACTGTTGGAAGTAGGTTAAGAGGCGATCCAACAGTCAAAGTTATATCGCTACTCGCGATCTAACCTTAATACTGATGCGAGCAAAACATCTATGTCTGACAGGGGTTTCGAACCCGGGATATTTGTGTCTTCACGCCTGCGCGATTATATCCCAGGCTACCGCGGTCGTATTCTCTCCCCGACCTCTCTGTGTTCCCCTTATTGCTTGGCGCCTTTTACAGCGTCGTGCACTTCACGGGCCCGTGACACTCGAGCGGTTTCCGGTGGAGGTTGTCCTCTCTCTTTTGACTTCAATCGTGCCATGACGTGATGTCTTTCCTTTTCCTAACGTTCGGCTATAGTAAAATGCTTCCGGTGAATGGCGACCTCATCGTCAAATTCGGCCCACGCGGTTAAGTCAGCTATCTGGCCCGATAATCGATCCTTGCTGCACCACTCGGGGGAGATTTCCGTGTTCCCTCGCTTGGACATGGAAATTTTAATTGGGGATCATCAAACCCTTCAGGAACCGTTAGCCGAAGAGAGGGGGACTGGGCTTGCGCGCTTGCAATTTTAGCGAGTCAGGAAAATATCTCGCACGAAAAAACCGCCGACTCACGACTTTGAGGAACGATAGTCATCAAGATGTTAAATAGTTCGATTAGCATTTGACAATATCTTGTGGTTATCCCTATGATATTGTGTTATAATGACCCAGTGTCAGTAGAACATTTTAACACAAAAAAAGTTCCTTAGTTAAATTAGTGCCATGAGCTATTTTGTTCGAGGCATTAATTACGGGCACTAAATAAGCCCATGCTTTTTAACTCTGTCTAAATGCTAAATGATGACGTTAAAATATATTTTCGGTAGAGTCACTACGATAGTCGTAACTTTCTCATGGTAATGAAGGTGGGATTTGCTCTATGTGGATTATAGCATATCGTGACTGTTTTTACATTCCGTTTTACTCCCGCGGAAGTTGTAGTGCGTGCGACGAGATAAAATTTCTAGACGTAGGATCAAAGTGCGACCATAAATTGGCTGCATGCTGGAATATTCTTTTTTATTGGTTTTGCCATACATTTTTAGGATTGAGGGATTTTGCGGACCCATATTTCATTTTTCCGCAACCTAGTTTCCTAGCTAAGGCAAACTCGATCCTTTCGCCAATAAAATGAACCTTCGATTTGTTCTCCTTTGGTTTATGCTTTAATGCTTGAAATAGCCGTCGAGTACCCACTCCTAATATAGTGTTCCAGTATTATGCTGCAACAATAGCTAGATTATTTCTACCCGCTCTACAGTTCATGGAGAATTTACTGCCCCACATCAGCATTGGCTATAGTAATCGTCTGTCTATTGAATCTCGAGCTTGGCTCACCTGTCACGATTGATCATTGAAGGCCTTGGAACTATTATCTGGAAATATTCGTTAGTTCATAGACTTTAGTTAAATTTCTAGAAAGAATATCCGCGTAACAGATTTAATTTATTGAGTTACTTTCGTTCGCTCTTTGTAGCTGATGTGGAAATTTTGCAGCATCGCCATGAAAACGCGAGGGCTCAAGGTGTCGCAACTCTTTTCTCCACGTCTCGAGGCAAAAACAAAAGATCTACATACAGATCAAGCATTTCTCTGATTCTATGTCAATCTCATCATAAGTACATCCTGTTGAGCATCACCTCTGTTCGTTCCTTTATTATTGATATGAAACTTGGATTTCAAAAGTGATGCATTAACACTGTATATTCCTTGAAATAAAAATTTCGTATTTTCGTAATGTCGAAAGTTCGTATGCTCAAAAAACCCATCACTGCTGTGATCCACCTCTTATGATGGCGATTATTGTCCGCGCCTTATTTCTTTCTTAATCTTTTCGCTTTCGCCTTGCTCCCTTCTCCGTCTATTTTTCTTCTCTCTCCATCTTCGTGTAGCCGATGGAATCATGTGAGATGTGAGATTGTTCAGAAAAAAAAAATAATAAAAAAAAACAAATCAGATATAAGGATGCTGGGGGGAGGGGGAATGGTAAAATAGAACCTTTCATCCCCCCCCACGGAGCGCCGGCGCTCGACTCCATCCCAGGTGGATTCACAGAACTTTGCCCGGCCGCAAAAGGACGAGGGAGTAGTGGGGAATACAGGATTCGCGGGAACGCTCTGGAGGGTGGAGAGTGGTGGTGGAGGTGGGGGGAGAAGGGAGGGGTTGGGTGTTTTGAGGGTTGATGTGGTGAGTTCCGCGGGACGAAACAGGATTTTTGGGGAGAAGGATGCAAAGGGGAGGGTCAGTACGAGGGGGAGGCTGGTTTTTGCATGCCAGAGGGTGGGGGGCGGGAATTCGGGGGAGAGGGTAGGAGGGCGGTTGCTTTGAGTCTGCCGGCTGAAGCCCCTTTTTCATCCGACCCCTCTCCTCCTCAGCCCTAGTTCCCTCTTCCCCCAAAATCCCTCTCCCCCCCAATCTCTCGTCTCCTCCCGCCGACCCGACCGGAAGGGCTTACCTCGCTAAGTCGAGCGAAGTATTGACGGAAGGGGTGGGCGAGGGCTGTGGGGAGGGTTACCGGCCGGCGGAGAATGGACGAGCGGGGAGGGTCAAGGAGACGTTTATTCCCCATCTCCCGTTAACATTTGAATAAACAAATGAATTAACGCACCGCGCACGACCGTCCGGCTTCTGTGGTTATGGTAGGGAAAATTTTTCGGGCGTCATCATTATTTTTTTATTCGTCCATTTTTTTTATTCCTGTACCTCTTTCTCCACCTTGCCCACTATTTTTCATTACCACATTATCCTTATTTTTAGTACGCGCACCTTCTATGTAAGTTCCGAAGTTGAGAAAAATTAAAAGGTCATGATGAAAGGAAAATAGAGATTAACGTCAAATAAGAAAGAGTAAGGCATAAAGACGTAGGCTGACTAAAGTTGCGTAAAGAAAGGAGAATATAAGCGTCCTGGAGAATAACTATTAAAATTAGAGGAATAAATAGCTTCAATAAATCGGTCAATAGTTTGACATATTGTGATGTGTTAATAATGTTGTTGACGCCGGTCGCAGTAGTGAGGACGGTAAAATACCAGTTATCCATGAGGTTACGGGTTCAACTCTCGTCGCGAGCACGGGTGTTGTTATAGTCTCTTACATAACCTTTAAATTTAATAAGGACACACCTTTTGATGCAACCTAAGCTATTAAAGTACCTTAAAACCCATTCTGCCACTACCACGTAGTTATTGGTAGTTAAATGATGGATCATGGGGAGGAAAGAGGGGGTAGCGAATGAACGAGAACTAGAGGGAGAGAGTGGATGAAGAAGGAATGGATTCCGCGGTTAACGACTTTTATAATTACGAGATATGTCAAATTTATACTGCGATGGATTGGACACCCAAGAATTAGCCAGCTCGTGGTTTCTTCGCAGAGTTAATATTCGTGTCCAGTATTCAATACTTAGTATACTTTGTTAATTTCTGCGAAAACTATTAATTATAAGTCGCATAGTTTACTCATACTCTCTTGACAATGATTTGCATACGATTGCCATCAACGCCAAGCTGTTTTGTTCAGGGATGGAAACAGTAAAAATAAAGTATGGAATTGCTGTATCATGTCAATTTTACGCGCAATATTTTCCAAAATTATGAGACTAATTTTTTGATTCGATTTATTTTTTAGCGCGTACTATATTCATTACTTATTATTATAAATTTATATTTCAGTAATTCATATTTACGCGTATAGTTGTTGCCTGGAGTAACAATGGTAGCCATAAAATAAGATATCTGGTAGTAGCTTTCGAAGGGAATGTTAGCATTGTAGATACATGCGGCACAACTGACACTGATCTTTATCGCAAAACCCAATAGCAACCTGCGGTTACGGTGGTTTCCATGGAAGAACATCCCCAAAAATTATTTATATTTTGTGTCAATGAAAGTTGTGGTTTCTATTTATTACTAGTTAGTTATTCAAATGCCGTCAATGACGTTTGATTCGATGTCAAAAAATAACATGTTGACTGATTTTGCTTTCATTTCGCTCCCTTTATCATTTGACCAAGAGAGCTAAGCTAAATGAAGTCACGAAAGATGTATTGCTTTAAAGTTCGTTCGAGATCAATTATGTTCCATTACGTTCAATTCCAGTTCAATTCAGGTGAAAGCCCTCCCAGCCTCAGGCAGCTGCATGCTACTTTCTCGTCCTAATAGCTTCAATTTTATTCATAATTGCAATTTCACCACGAGCACTCTTTGTCAGGAAAAAAATGAAGCTTAACCCTAGAGATCCTCTCAAAACACGCAATTCGATTAATCTTTTCGACAAGCGAAAATTGCAATGGATGGTAGCGGTTGACGATTTTTCCGTGTGCATTTTTTGAAAACAAAAATGGGCCGACAAAGGGATTGAATATAGGGATATTTCCGGTGTGGTGGTGGCTAGGGTGCTGGATTCCCACCCCTACGGAGCGGCTTCGAATCTCTGCAGAGGCAGATATTTTTTTAATATTTGAGTGAAATACCATTATCTATTTGAGTTCTGTCTGGGGATACCTTTGTTCAGAACTCAGTCCTTCTGATGGGAAGTTAAAGCAATTGACCATTCGGCACCTTTCGTAAAAAATAAGGATAATAGTGACTTCGGTTGTCTCTCCACCCTTCCTCCATTCACTATAAATCCCAGAAACTACTCATCACTCGCCTGCCTTTGAAGGTGTAAGGGACCGTAGCTTCTATCGGTTGCATCTACCTAGTAAATAAAGCCACTAAGGGAGTGAAAAGTGTTGTTCGTTGCTTCATCTTTCAGAAAAAACGAGGAGGAAAGTGGGATAGGGACTCGTAAACGGCTCTGTTAAATGTCTGTTGTTAATTTTTTGCTGGGACAAAATTAGTAGACTTGCTGATTGAGTATGCCTCTCTGTCCTCCTATGGTGGTCCAAACTCCCTCGCTTGATCTAAAGATGTGTTAGCTTTTAAGAATCATAAAAATATTAGTTGAATTAAGAGTTATATTGATTGGTTAGTTAAATTAAAGTTGTATAAATTGGTAAAACTGCAATTTTGGATTTGGTGTCCAATGGTCCATTTTCTTTGAGGAGAGCATTTTGATGACTTCTTTGTTTAAAATCCTGGTATTGAGACTTATGGGAAGAAGGTTCTGATAAGAAGGAAGACAGTGAAGTAAGTTGAATGCACGTTCGGTGCTCGAAATCCAAAACCAATACTAATGAATGAAGAAGATATTTTATATATGGTAAAAATAATGTTGCCCATCGTCATCTATAGTCTATTCTTAGTTTGATCAACCCTTCTAGTCTAATCAACCCTTAGATTGATTAATGTTCCTTAGTCCAGATTTCAAAGGGAAAAACAATTAAATTGAAGAGAGAGGAACGGTCTCAAGACGTTCAAAGGGCATCAAAAGGGTTGGAAGGGATGAGTGAACTTAGAAGACGGCAGGTGAAAAAAATTGGCGTTTATATCGTTTCAAAATGTGTCCTTGGGAAGACAAAATTCATGCTATACTGATCGAAGGAAGTCGCAATACCAGCTCTAAGGGTAGACGGAAACATTAGAGCTTAAGGGCATTCCTGTTTCGTATACGTTTTTGCCGGGCTCTTGGTCTGGGAATAATTGATAAAGGAAAAGGGAGTGAGGATTTGGAGTGAGTGTTTGTTGCACTAATTGCAATACTCCCCTTCCCAATATCCCCCCCCCCTCTCCGTCCTGTAAACGGCACTATCGCGCGTGTGTCATCCACTCTCGGCCAACATTGATTTACGTGACCATAATCTATTTTGCAGCGGAGGGAGTGCTTTTTGTGATCGCAAATTGTGATTGTGATGATTTGATGTGAGTGAATCCCGTATGTCAAAGAAGTAGAACAAGATATGCCTTCAAGTCCACTGCTAAAAAATAATGCAGAGAGAAATGTCATTTCGTAGATTTTTTATGTTTTAAGTATCACGCTTAAGTTTGAAGATTATACACCACCATCGTGAAATTAAACTTGGGTATCTGTCATTCATGTATATGTCCGCACATTGGAATTCGTATTATAGCATACGAACAAAGAGATACGAGCATTCGTATCTCTGTCCGCACGAGTACTATTCGAGGTGACTTTTCTAAAATTTTATGCGTTTATAACTGCCATTCTGCAAGGATTATGATTCAGAACAAAATTTGGTTCGAGTTTTGAAATCAATATTACAATCAATTCGTATGATTCTGGGCTAGTTCGTACTCTTAAGTCGAACCGCTTGCGAAGTGTAGTAGTAGCGAAAAGCGAAGTAGTATTGCACTGGGAAAATAATGCGCAAAAATGAGTTTTTCGTGTAATTACTATACGGTGGTTCTAAATAAAACTGATCGACAGTTGTTAATTTCTGGTTATAATGTTGAATGCAAACCGCTGATACAAAGATGATGACTTGTTTTTTCTTCAGTTTCTCAACAGTACATTGTCAACGTCCTTTCTATTCTAGCTATAAAAAGGCTTCCAGATTCTCTAAAATGTTTTACAAGAAAAAATGGGCAAATATAGAGTATTTTCAATAAGGGAATGCTTATGCTGGAGTACCCTGAATACATTTGGTGTATTCATCAGCGTATTAGTCTGTCGCACAACTACCCCACGTCTTCTTCCGCCTGCGAGGACATTTTCCCATGATATTCGTCCTCGCGAGGATGTAACCCCGCGGTTATTGAATGATGAAAGACCTTTCACATCATCCCACGCTGGACGAGGTATATTTATCTTTAATACTTAGGAACTGCGTTTTACCGAGGCGAGGGAACAAAGGAACATCACCATTGTGGAAATATAAACCCCCCTGCTAACTTCTCGTTCTTTTATCTCTGTTCTGGCGCTCTCAACGCGTCCACGCCAAGGGAGAATTTACAAGATCGATTGAAGGAGGGGTTTGGAGGTAATGGTTCGGAAGGTGGGATCGATTTCCTTGACCCGAGTGAATAGCACTGCTTACTCAGCGTCCCGGATACCCCGTTATTCATAAAATTATTCTGCGTTCGGAGATTGTGGGTCACCTGGTGGACGGGAGATGGAGGAAGATTTTTTGAGATGGTCGAAAGGACGATCTTCAGCGGACTCTTCCTTTTTTTAAAGAGGATTTTCAACGCTATAATCGAGTAGTTCTGGCCGTGAAAATGGCTCTTGAATGTAGGGGGAATCGATTGGTCCTGAGGAGTAAATTCTCAGAATTCCTTTCCTAGCCATTGTATCAAGGTTCAGGTGACGTTTGAGGTTGCTAAGAATTGACTGGAATGTTTTACTTCCACTGGATATTGCTGTGCGGAGATAGTTCACAATTTACTTCTGATCCTTCCCAGTCTCCCACATCTTCAAGTTTTATCATGCCAGATTGATATTTCTGTTAATACCATGGTGATATTCCCTTAATATCTTCCCAGGATGACTTAACATATCCCTTAAAATCGAAAATGCAAAGGTAACATTGCTCATCCCTGACTTACTCCTTTCCACATTTTGCCTCATACCTGCTATGTACTCATTTATTCGCAGGCTCTTAGCCTTTGCATAAAAGCTGAGAATCGGTTTCCTTTAATCACACTTCGTCAGAAATTCTTTCAGAATGTGAAAATTGTAATCGAAATCAACTTCATCATAATTTTCTACTAATCGAAAAATGCAGCGAATATTAATTTTTAAAAGTGACTGATAATATTTGGTATTCTCCATCTGGAGATTTAATTGTGGATTATTTATTCAAGCAAAACATGTTGCTCTTGAGGGTTCTATGACGTCTTTGTTTATTTAAAGTCTTCATGGATAGATAGAGCTGGTTAGCTGAGTCTCTTTGGGATCACTATTAATTCATGATTTCAACTTGCTTTCCTCATCGCAGTACTATAGGTGATGAATTCATTTTAACTATACATGTAGTGTAATGAGCATTACAATGCAAACCACTGCTCTCTCGGTATTCTCATTTGAAGAAGAGGCGAAGCGTTTTCCTCTTGGTGCTGAGATTCTAATTTATTTGCACCTTCTCGTTGCCATATTCACGGATAACATCTTTGTCAGGCCCACCTGATCCATGGAAGCGCCATCTACAACTCGGAGAGCGACCTTAGTGACTTTTAGATTAATCCGAAGCTGATTCATTTTATGTAAAATTAATGTTTCAGCCTAGACAGTGGCACTCCTTACCGTCCGATTTTACTGCACAGAATTCTTACTGGTACAAGGTATCGTAGAGAAAAGGCTTGCTGGGTTCAACATAGAGCATAATATAACTTTTTTTATTAGCTCAAGTAAATTATAATATGGAGTAATTTTTTTCCGATTCCAACATTCAAGGAAACGCGCTCTTTTGCTTGAATTTAAAAGTCTGTGTTTCTAATTTTTCCCCATAACAGGGTGAACAATAGATTCCCAACACCGGTCGTCTCCTCATCTTGCTGAACCGAATATGATTGTTTCTTTAGACCCCCATGCTTCCTGTATTGCTTGCCTCATCCGGCCATTTCCGCCTCTGCTGACCGTATATTTCGTTGTTTTAGACATGCATGTGATGTGCGTAGACATTATTTGAAAATATGATGATTATCTTTGAAACTTTGGGCAGAATCATTTGAAGTTGGGGATATGTTCACCTAATAATCGCATGGAAATAATTCAACCAACCTTGAATTCCTTAGATGTGGATAGCCCGTATGATATTCGCAATCTGCCAATGCCCTATGCACCGTTTTTAATTTCTTTGCTGTTTCTTCGTGGTCCAATCGTATAATGATTGCGGTGCTGAGGGGAAAATTAGTTATATGACAAAAATGTCTTAGCCATTAATTTTCAGATGTAATACACGTCTTAGTTATTGCACATGTGCTGATGGCAGCTATTGCCCCTAATAACATATGTTAGCATCCCGACAACTGTCATCTAAGGAATATAAAATGGGAATATTAGACTATGGATTAGAAGATATATAAGTGTAGGTTGCTAAAGAGGAGAATACTTTCAATATAAAGAGTGCACAGGATAAAAGTATTGAGTGGAGTGCTGCAATCGAGCCAATCATAGGATTGATTGATTAGTGAAAATGTGAAGGTGCCAACACAACAGTTAAAGAAGATTGGCAATTTTCCACAAAGTAAACTGGTGGAATATAATTGTAGACTGTGGAATAAACTGTGAAAAATTGCCAGCCTTCTTTAATTATCTTATTCCACCATATCACGCCTGAAGCAACTATTTTTAATTGAAACGTTCTGCCGCATTGGGGTGGAGTAAAAACAAAAAAAACTGCGGAAAGCAAGAAAACGATAGGTACAAAACCCTTGTGGTCGCAGTGTACAGCAATATTTAGAGTTTTATGCACATTTCTCTAACTTATGAGACCACCGTAAAATTCACTCATCCCATTTGATTGTGAAAAACAGATGTGCCGATCTTCACATTTCTTCGTAGCTTTCACCACAATTTTTTCCCGACTTTGGTCCCAACGGGGAATGCTTCCGTGACTGGTAATATCGCGCAACACCCCCACCACATAACCTACCCCATCTCTCACATCCCCTCCTCCAGTTCCTATTCCCCACCCCCTCCTAGCCCTCCGTTCATTTCCTCCCTCCCTCGGTCGCGTCCCCCAGAAAGCTATCCCCACCCCCGCTCACACACACTCACAGCACACATTTCTCTTTTATTTCTCCTCCCAAGCGGTGGGGTGGCTCAGTTTCCGTCGCGACCCGTTTCCAATTCAATATCGAGTCGGCTTGTTTGCACTCTGGGGAGAGTGGAGGGGGCGGGAAGGGTGTGGGAGGGGGTGGACGTGTTCAGGGGGTTGAAGGGTCGGAGGTACATATATATATGGAAAGGGAGCGGTAGTTATATAAGGGGGGGGGGTGCGGCGCGTTTGTGTGTGTGGAGCCTCCGAGAACCTCTGAACCCTCACCAAACCATGAGTGAGCGGTTGAGAAAGTAGAATTGGGTGGGATACGCGGGTGTGTTTGGGGATGCGGCGTGGTAGCGCCTCTACTTCGAGATCAGTCTCCTCTATCGATACTCCCGGGTCCAACCCTCTCTCACTCTCGCTCTCATCTCCAACCCCCTTCATCATCACGGGGGGGAGGGAGGCAAAGTAGTTTCACGACTTTCGTCGGGGAGGGACGCGGTTGTGTCGGCGGGATGTGGGCGGGGGATCGCCGGGGAGATGCCGAAAGACCGTCGTCGGTCAGATTCCAGGGGTTTCGGGGGGTTGAAAAGTGCTTTTCGTTCCGTTCGGGGTGCGTCCGGAGGGTTGGCGCTCGGGGGTTGCGGGATCCATCGGGAGTGGGGAGGGTGCGTGGGACGGATTGGAAGTGCGGATATTCCTCCCCTAGAGACAGAGGTGGTTGTTGCGGTGATTTCAATGGGTTTGGAGGGTGGTGACTTGAACTGGAGCAATAAGGGGAGCTAAAGGGGATCCTGTATGGAGAAGGGTGGTATTGGAAAGGGTATTAGTCCCTTGATGTCTCGAGGTGGGTGATGAGAGTGGAATCCTTGGGTCAAAAAACGGGATGGAACCAAATGGCACGAAAGTGAAACGGAGTTCGGCCATAACGGATTTCCTAACAGCCACCTTGTGTAGCGAAGTTATTCATATGTCAGTCCCGACCGGTGTAGGCATCCAATAAAAGCACAATATTTAGCGTCTATTAATTCACATGGAATCATGATGCCTTGTACACTAAACAATCCCGGTGGAGGTGATTGATTAGAAATCACTGGAAATCTTGCTACTCCATACCCTAGTGCGCAAGAATATCTGCACGATAAGTGATTTCTGCAGAAAATGTCGTTCAATTTTATGCAACAATCATACCCTACCGTAGTGTGCAAGAATACCTGCTCGATAAGTGATTTCTGCAGAAAATTTCGTTAGATTTTTATGCACCATTCTGGAATAAGCAAAATGTTAGTATTTAATAGAAGCGATAACCAATTAAATTTAACATTTTACTGCAGGCAGCCAGTAACATTGTATCTCTCAAATGCTACTTAATATTTTGAAAGTGGGCTTATTAAAGTGGTCGTTACAGCTCTATGTCTAGCCGAATTACGAAAGGCAATAACTTTAGCGCAGATACCTTACCTTTGGCCATTTCCTTCTCTCTGAAGATATTGATCCTCTTCATAATTTATGCGATTCCAAAAAATAGGTCAGTTATTGCATAGTAACTCTTGTAATGACTAATGATGCTTTGATTCCGTGGAACGCAACTTAGTTATGATCAGGGTTGCCAGACGTCACTAATTTTACCGGAAAGTCCCGTATTCCTGCTAAATATCCCGCGTCCCACGCAAGGAAAGAAAATGTTATTTTCAGTATATGTAATACTGGTAAAGGTAGTTATTATTAATTTATAAACTTTCATGTGATGTTGATATAACATCCGCAAAATCATTCTTAAAGGAAGTTCAAGAGTTGTCGATTATGTCACACTATGATTTCCTCGACAGCACACCTGACTCTTATTTCGTTTTCAGGAATGTGGCAACCCTGGTTATGATGGAAAAGTGGCCTTTTAATCGCTCTTCTGTTCTTTGTACATATGTACGGTAAAAAAATACCCTTCAGGTGACCGTAACGGGGTCGCAAATACGGCAAAATTTATTGCGGTGGTAATTACCAGAGTAATACGCGCTTATACGTTTCCGCTTGGGGATTTTAGCGGAGCGATCGCGGGCATGTGGCAGGTCCTTCCTATTCCATAGATAGTTGTGCTTAGTGCCGATCCGCCGGGTAGGGTGGTGGCTATCCGTTGCCATAGAAACCGGCAATCACGTCCATGTGATTGAATTTTGAGCACGTATGCGAGAGATCATATAAGCTGGGCGGAGAAACACACTCAATGCGAAGGCAGATACTACCATGCATGCACCCAATCAATAACATGGGCTTTTGGAAGCTCATTAGAGTCAACTTAAAGAGGGAGGTATGAACAAATCCGCAGTTAACGAGAGTCTATTCTCAGGGAATACCCTGGCGCAAATAATTGCTCCATTCAATGCCCCAGTGCCATGATGTTCTCAAATGAGACGGGTAATTATTTTACTCATAGTCATAGGCATGTTGGAGAAACGGATAATCCGATGCAAGCACCGAATCAATGAAATTTTGTTATTAACTTATATCTCACCCATTTGACCGCGCTCATTTCATTTTCGAGGTCTCCTCTCAATGACTATTACCGGAAATGAGATTCGCTGCTTTCGTTGCCATTTTCATCTCCCGAAATGATTTTCCCTGCCTGTATTATATATACGCCTACTACAATGAACGCCGATCTCCATGCTTTTTGTAAGCATTGAAGTTACCGCATATTTACTTCCATTAAATTTTAATCATAATACCGTCTCTAGTTTGGTTTCTAGTTCAAATTGCAGAAATATTATCTCTTGTCACCTGCAACCCTTTATGTGAGTGAATTTCTAGACTTAAATCTTCTGCAAAACTCAATGTTCCTACATTAAAGATTAGGTCGTAAGAAATTTATCGTTTTTTTAATTATTTATTTTTACCAGCACGTATTCATAATATAAATAAAATAAAAAAGTCCTATATTTGTCCTTCAGTGTTTTGGCGGTATCTTCTCTCCCACGGGCTTACCTTCCGACCTTTCTCCTCAGTTACTCCTCTCTCTTCCTCCTACTGATAATCCGTTCTATTCTCCACCCTCCTCCCCCTTGTACTCTGCAATTATATAATCCGTCTTGTTCGCATTCTTTGTCACTTAGCTCATGTCATTGACCTGGAAAGGTCAAAACCCGTAGAGCAGTATTTAGGTAATTATATTTTGTAGAATAGGACAAATTTTTTATTTTATTTATACAATGCCAAAATTCCACCAAGTGAACTTGCCGGCACTATGACCTATTCATATTCTCCACCTTATATTCTGTAATCTTAGGAAAATAGTAACAGAATTAAGTGAAAAGAGTAACAGAATTAAGTTTTAAGGAGATACAAATGCTGATAGCATGTCGCTCTATGTGATATAGCATTGATATCGTAGATTAGACGAAAAAAGGTTCGCATGCCCGAAGCAGTGTTTGAAACCGCGACCTTCGGCTTGCCGGGGCGCACATTACCTAGCAGTCTAACGCTTATCGACGAAATATTCAGAAGCCTTGCGTCTACCGACAATTGACCTCTTTTCTGGACGAAAAATAGCTGCTAAATGCATCGAGTTCGCTCGTCCCAAGCGCGTTCACGGGGTAAGGATTTGGCACGAGCGCCTCTTTGAGACTCCCGACTGGATCGTCTACGAGATGAAGCTCCCGTTCCCCACCTTCACCCCAGGGTTGTTTGGTCCTGGGTGCAGTGTGCCGGAGGGAGTGCGGGAAAGTCATTTCCATCTCCCTCTTTCTGCCTTCACTACCCTCCCTTAAGACTGTACCCAAACCTAACCGCACCGGGAAGCTTCTGCTCCTCGCAACTGGTTTATTGAGATGAATGCAGCGGAAATAAAACCATGTCGGATGAATATGCCATTGCTGTGTAACTGTATGCTTGCGAGGAAGGGAAAATTTAAATGTTATTCGGCATATATTCGCCGAATAAAACTAAACCTAAAACTAATACATTGTTTTGCCTTCCCACCGATCATTAAACGATACTTGGAAAGATAAAAGAGACCATAACTAAGATTAGGAAATTGCAGGTAAACAAGGATATTTTAGTGGGTATTATACTTAATATCTAGATTACTTTTTATTTTTGGGTCCAAATCATTGAATTTCACTTTCTTTAAGGAGTCAAGTATGATTTTATATTTTCGTATTTATTGAATCACAAAGGCCCGGTTTTATAATGCACAAGGATATTTTAGTGGGTTATCATACTCAATATCTTGATTAATTCTTTATTTTTGGGTCCAAATCATTGAATTTTACTTTCTTTAAGGAGTCAAGTAAGATTTTATATTTTCGTATTTATTGTATCACAAAGGCCCGGTTTTATAATGCCTGTTTAAATTTTTTCCAAGTTTGAATGCAACTCTGATTATGGCGTTAACTTCCTATAATGCACTCAACATTTGTCTCAACTTGTCATTGTCTGATTAACCTTTTGTTGCCAGGTATTTTAACAGTCGCCATTCTTAAGTGAATGTCTAAATGAACCGATGGTTTGTTAGCCTTAATCAGACGTTACATTACCGGGCCTAACGGTGACGTCTTGAAATCTAGTACTGAGTTAATATTATGCCTTTTAAGTCATTGTCATATAATAATTGCTGCCCAAAGGCACTAAATGTTAAAACACCAGATAAGACTGCCTTTAATTATCTTATATTATTTATCTTGCGTGAGGGATATATTGACGCAGTATAAGTTTCATTAACGTAGTATTGCGTGTAGTGTTTTCATTTTTATCAGTATCTTTAATATTTTGATGAGTTTGCAATCAAAACGGCAACAGTCAAAATCTTGCCAAATGTTTACAAAGGTAGCCCGTGGTCACGAGACCAGACCCTACTGATTGCCATTTACAACTAACCGGTTGAAAATGAACTTGCTCCTGTAGTTGAGCTGCCATCCTTAACCGAGAGAACAAGGAGCTTAGAATGTACTGGGGGAGGCAAGACAGCTGATTTAAGAAGCCAGCGGCTATCTTGGTCGGTACGGGCATACAGGCTCGCTCTTCACGATACTCGCACAGATGAAGTTATTTTTGCGCGCGGTAAAACTTAGAGAAGTAAGATGTATAATGGAATGCATTTGTAAATTTTTTTAAAGAAACAGGGGAAGGTGCATACGTACGCAAGTGGGAGCCAAATTTGCAGCTTAAGTTGGTGAGATTCTAACCAGTCTTAGTAATAAAAACAACACCCAGGGGAATCAAATGCATTAATACCTCCCTTTAGTAGCCTTAGGAAGGTTAATTGACGCCGCTACGATGAAAGTTAGGGAGTCATTGTTATTAATATTTTAATGATATTCAATATATGGTATCTTTTTGCGGGTTCGAGCCCCACCTAGGGAGGTTTTTCACTGTTCGGGGCATGGGTGTTTGTGCTTGTGTAGTTGTTAATAGTTCAGTACCCGATATAAAGACCACATGTGATGTTTTCGAGTCAATGATGATAAATACACATGCAGTCTTCAAAATAGGCCGTATGGAATGCAATATTTTGTACGGAGTGGTTGAGGCCTAATCGTTCCCAAACACCCCCATTCTGGCTTATTTATCACCCATAGGCTAGCATGACACTGCCTCCTCCAGGACATTCTAACCTACTTGCGGGAGAGGGCACTGTTTTGTCGTAGGCGCAACTGGAAACGGAAACGGGATCCGTCAAACTCTCCAACCGCCAAACGTGATACATTATACCCTCTCAGCCTTCATTTCTCCCTCACTCGCAATTCCGCACACACAAACGGGTGAAGTGATGAGAGAAAGAATCGTGGATGAAATGCCACCTTGCGCCGGAGCATCTCTGCTCGAAAAATTCGGGAAAAGACGCTTAGGAGAGAGTAATGGAGCACTATACACGCGATGCACACGCGGTCCCGCCTTCCCGGCTCGAGAACAAGGAGGATTTAAGGAGGAAGTTGCAGGAGAGGCGGTCCTTTGGTCTCCGTTCCTTTTCTTAGTTTTATTTCCGCAGTTTATTCTAGATTTTTTCCTCGGGAGAGGTCTGGCTGGTGGCGAGTGAAATAGCAGCAACACGAATATGTGCAGTATCTGTATGTAGTTCCTGGGTGCGGGAATAAAACGAGGGGGATGGGAGGAGGTTGAGGGACGGATTGGTATACGTGTCATTTTGTGAGGAGGAGAGAGGCGGTGGGGGGAAAAGGGGTGGTTGGTATTGTCACGTGACAGGGAATGGGAGGCGGAGAGAGTGGCCTGGAAGTCATAGATGAGAGGAGATAATATCTACGGTGTCGGAAAAAGGGACCGCCTTTTGAAATGAATAGGGGTTCCTGGATGGGGGGTTGGAGAGGTAGGGGAGGTAGGAAACGAGGGGTGCCGCCCCGGAAAACCCCTTCGACCTCCACCCTCCTTTTCGACCTTCTCCCATCCTCTCCGACCTCCTGCCTAAACCTTCCTCCCTCTGTCGCCAGGGCGAGGAGGGGAGGGCGGGTGTCGGAGAAGGGGATGACCATAAAGGGTATATCAAAAGACGCGCACTAGATCTCCCTCCCTTCCCGCACCCCCGTAGCATTGGGGAGGGGGTGTTGGATTTGGGGAGAGCTTGGAGGCGTGGAAAAGGGATGAAGTTGGATGAAAGGGTTTTCATATTTCGGACCGGAAATTCCTTTTTCCGGCAGGGGGTAGATGAGACGGTGAGGGTAGCCGCGGTTGTGTGTGCATGTATGACAGCGTATGCGGGCTTGTATTTTAGCTTGTGTGAGTGCTTATTATTGCGTGATCGTGAGAATTTGCGTGGTGTTCACAATCGCGTGCCTTGCATTTGGCATGCTTGTTCTTGTATTTTTTTCTGCAAATGCATGGACACATACGTATATTTGTAAGTATGCGTGTGTCAGTTTTGGCTCAAATTTGTGCATGTATGTGTGCATTTATTTGTGCAGTTACTTGTTCATTTATGTTTGCATTTATTTGTCCATTTATATGTGCATGAATATGGGCTCGTTTGTGTGCGTGTCCGTGCGTGTGATAATGTAAGTATGTGTGTGTGAGGGCTGGCGTTTGAGGACATAAAGTTTCGCGGGGGAAGTAAAGGAAGCAAGTGGGGCGTCGGACGGAAGGAAGTGTTTCAAGGAGGAGAGGGGGTGAGGAAGGGGTAGGGTCGCCGGCGAACAAAGCGTCGCAGGGTGAGTCGGGGAAGGGCGTCCGCGCCATGGGGACTGCGGTATAACTTGCCTCCGACCCTTATTCGTTTAAGGTTCCTTCTCCTTTTCCGCCCCCAATCCCCACCAAACTGCGGCTCGGACAAATATGGGTGAGTGCTACGCGCGGTGTAATCGAGTTAATTACGCCCCGCAGGGAGTCATGGGTGCCGGTGCACTCCCATTCAATTCACAACCGATTTCCTCCGAATAGATTTCTATCGCAGGACAGGGTATGATGACAAGTTATTGCCGCAGGGGTCCCCGCCTCTTTCTGCAGCTCTCCACAATCTCCGGCCCTTATATTACCCATGTTAGAGATTAACAAGATGAATACATTTTGAGTCTCGTGAATGTTCCAGTACGGAAAGGCTGTAATAAACAATTTATCATTATCTCGTTATTATATATCACAACTGAGCTAGAACTGACAGCACCCATTTATATATAGTGTATCGATAAAATTAATATAAATTATAGAATATAAACACACGCATTCAACTTCAAATTCTAAATAATTCTTCTGAAACTCCGCATACCCATTGATTCCAGTCTTGACTTTTCGGTGGCCTTTATAATAATCTTATGCCCTTAATGAAGATACACCAGATGTAGTTTCAAGTGATATGCTATCTATCTCTAAGCTCGTATTTTCAGCTCTTTTAGATCCTTCTTTAGGTAGATCCCTTTTTTGGCGTGGATTAATCTGCGGGTCATTTACTTCCTTCTTCATTCATCATTCATTATTCTTCTTATGAAATATTGTTCATGGAATATCCTTTCATACATTTAGAAATTGATTGCACTGCATAAGTTGGTTTTCTTATACCCGGAGCTTACTTTTTACAGCTGTACTTACTTTTACTGCCTTATATTTCCCAAATTTATGTACGTACTCGTTCATTGATACCTCTCGTGAGATATTTTTTCTCCGGAACATCATAAAATGTGTGTGAACATTTGGACGATACATTATGCAATGCCACTCCTTCAACTTAAGCTAGTGAAAATAATACGGTGCCTACTGTTTTCCCAATCCAATGTAATCCAATATGAGTCTTGGAATATCGAGGAATATGTGCTCCTTAGAGCTTGCATTACAGCGGAATTTGACTTTTTTCTCGATGAATTTACTTATTAAATAAACCAGTGGCAGGTATGATTACTGATGGTCGAAGAGTAGAGTCCCGTTTGGGCGGAAAGAATTTCAATTCCCGTTCAATAATATTGGCTTGAAATAAAGGAAATTGTTAAGTTTTGTCAAATGGGCAATATTGGTATTTTTTCAATGCCAGTTATCCATTCTTCTTTATCCCTAAAGGACTTTAAATTTGGCCCTGCGTAAATTTGGGAAAATTTACGGCATACAGTTTGATGGAGATAAAAACCTGAAGAATAATAAGAAGGTCCCAATCCTTCTTTCTTAATACCTATTGGCATAAAGTTAAACAGCTCAATATTTGTGTACACATTGTAATCTGTTCACAAACATTATATATCAATTTAAGTAGGGCAATGTAACAACATTAAATCCAATGTAACATCCACAACATTTAGCCAAATAAATATTTACCCAGTAATTTTTCCTTAGGATTCGTTACAAGTCTTTTCAACGCATCTGTTTTTTCTCTCCAAAATGGGGAAATACTTTGAAACTGATCAATGTTGGTATGTGAAAACTCCACAAAATGAATCCATAGACGATGTTCAGCTTTATACATACTTTATAACACTAAGACGGTTTCGATTTTTACATCATCTTCAGTTGTAAAATTGTATCATATTGCCATCATGAATTGGATGAAGTACGAGAGTTACGTCTGAGATGGTAGACTATAATCATTGAGTTACAATTAATAATGAGATAAATATAGCGCGCAATAATATTATGAAATAAAATCCTTTTTAAAGGCCGTTTTACACGGTGAATGATCATGCGAATGAGTTCATACGCGAATGAATTTAAATGATGACCTAAAATTGCTTCTCCTTAGAGTGTTTTACACGGTGAATGATCATGCGAATTAATTCTTTGAATGTTATGTGCAGAAAGGATGCGCAGTGGTTGGCCTATCGATAGTACATATCGATTCAGTGGGGATTTCCGACCAACGCAGCTGTATCGATGTTCGCAATTGGTCGGAATGGTTTATTTACGTCGTCTGCGTCGTCGGATATACGTGATAGATTAAATAAAGTATGGTGTATATTTAGTTATTATAATATTCATTAAACGAAACTTTCGAGATACTGAGGTTTAAGTTGATCCGAAGTAAAGTAGAGCTCTAAATGATGGATCGGTATGGTTAATTTTCGCATCTACTGCTGCAAGTGCCCATTACAATGGTGGCGGCCACAATTTTGCCGGAGAAAGCTGGAAGGAGAGAGGAAAAATATAGGTTAGGGTATGCTAGGCCTGATTCAAAATTAACTGTTATTATAGGACTGTGAGGTCTCTCATAATTTATTAAGAAAGACGCTGGAGCAATTTCATGCTATAGTAAATCTCACCAGACATGATTATGAAAGATCGGGCACGACGACGAGAGAAGCAATTACTGTGACAAGAGATCCCTATTCAACCTTTGATATACATGTTTATAATTATATTAACATTTTGCAATTCGTTTCCGGTTGGTTGTCACGCTAAGATTTTTTAGCGACGGGCGAATGTTAACCTTGACCGTATAGGGTTATAACGTTCCCTGATTACTCGGCAAGAATTCATGAGGGTAAAATAAGGTTAATTATGCACTAAGTGTGTAGGAGTATCGGGATATCGGGATAGATAGTGTACTTTTTGAAGGTTAGATACGTGCTATTTGTTCTAATTAATATCCCAGTTCGTGCTAGCTGTGATAACAAACAACAGGTGACATCCTCATGGGAGACAATGGGAAAACTCCGATGGAGATATTTCAATGTAATGTTTTCAGTTGCAATTTTCATGTTCTGTTCTAATACTGTATTGCTTTATACCTGCGTGTCACAAGAATTATCAAAATGTTAGAATACCTATATAATATATTATTTTCTACTCAACCATCGCCCAAATCGTGATAAATTGAAGAACTTCACCAGGTGACACGTTGGATTCCAGAGGACTCCGATGTGGATTCCAGAGAGATTTGACACATGAAATGGATTCCAGAGTGTTAATGCCTGATTTAATGAGGTTTTAAAAGTGAGGGATGCTGATCTTTGCCAAATTACCTATAAGAATTACATAAGATAATATATACTCCGTGGTCACGCCAATTAATTGTATAAGTATGAAAAGCTCCGAAAACCAATTATTATTGCATTTCTTCCTGCACTTGTTTAATTTGAACCCTCTTCTACCTGCTCATAAAACAAAGACGGACGTCGTGTGCTCGTATCACGTGATCATTCAAGGAATCATGAGATCAAAATTAGAATATCTTCGAATTTTGTTCGCATGATCATGCGAATGAATTTCATGCAAGGAGATTTCCGTATTACACGACGCATTAACTTCATTCGCATGATCATTCACCACGTGTAAAACGGCCTTAAGATCCGCAACATTCAGCGTTTTTCTTCCATGCCCATTTTCGCTGTTTAAATGTCTTTAGTTGCAGATTAGTTTAACACAATATTCAGCTGTTAATTGCTCACGCCGGTTTCGCTTTTTATGTCATCTTTAGTTTAGTAATTGTATCATGCAGCCATATTGAATAGATTAAAATACCAGAGCTAGTTCTGAGATCGTGAACTCGACGCCGACTGCTGCCGCCATGAATGGATCCCAGAGAGTTAATGCCTGATTTAATGAGGTTTTAAAAGTGAGGGATGCTGATCTTTACCAACACGACATCGGGTCGTTTCGTGTGGGAATGGAAACATCATCACTAACGTCTCCGAGGTGAAAATCGCAGGAATAAGCCGAGGGAACGTCGTGCTCTCCATCCGCAGAGGAAAGGCTTCCCTAAATAAGATCCGCCCCGTCGATACACGATCCTCGTCGGAGCGAGACGCTCCCCGAGCGTGGATTTATGGGCCGAAGGCAAAGTAGACCCCAATCGTGGCGGGGTTGAGCTCTCTCGGCGTTCATCATCTCTCCTGCTACGACCCTCCTTCCTTCCGACGCTCGCGTCTCGGAATATTTCCCGCTTCCATCTACCACGATCCAATTATACCTTCCTTTTTTTTCATCCCTTCTCAATTCCACGTCTCTTTCGGGGCGGTGGGATTAAGAGGAGGCGAGAGGGTGGGACGGGTGAGTGGGGGGGAGGCTCGCTGCGACAGGGTGGAAATTCGCTCGCGACGACGGTCCAGGACGGTCGGCGAAAAGGATCGCATTGGAGATGCAGGGAGGGGGAGATAGATATTCCTCCACACGAGAATCTCTTTCAGACGGGGATTTATTTCCCCGCCTCCCCAGTTAACCCGAATTACGTCTCATTTAATCATCCGGGGAAATGCCCCTCATCCCCTACGGTCTCCGTTTTTCCTTTCGACGCGACTCCACGCGAGGAGAGAAAGTGGCAGACGCTATGCGAGACGGATACGTTGGGCACACGTTATTCTCGTGTTGGTACATGTTCATGTGACTGTGTGTGGGCGAACCCTTGGGAGATTAAGGTGTAATTACACCGATTTTTTCTTTAGAATTGATGAGTACTCGGTTAACTGAAGTTGAACCCTCTTTCGTCTCTCGTTTTTTTACGTTTTATAACGTGAGTGAGCTTATTAAACTAAAAGTAATCGCCAATCATCAATTTCGTGACCCTCACGTAAAAAAAACTGGCTTTCTTTATATAGAATTTATGATGAGGGGAATCAAGAGTTGGAAGTCCGAAGAAGCCACTTTTTTCAAACATTCAGTCCTCCAAATATATATTTTTTCATGAGTCAAGGAATGAATCCATCGATGCAAATCACTGAACGTATCTGATCTTTATGTGTCATTTCCATTAAATTTGCTGCATAAATTTATAAAGATCATTTTCCGCTACAAATTGCGACGCTCAGCATGATGCTGCTAAATTTTTATCATTAGACATGTCACAAGTTTTGAGCCGTAAACGAAATCGAGTGGAGAGCTGTGACAAATCAATCTTAGGAATGATGAACTCGTGATGATGATGATGATCAATTTTTTCATCGCAGTTGGGAATAACGTATTTACTCCACAGCTACCTTCCACATCACATCTCTCCAATGGGAATTATATCAAACAAAAACGCATTAAAATCCTTTTAATGCCTGCATCAATCCCAGCATCGCTCGAGGTCTCCATTCGTTGTTGGATTTAGGGGCTCCTGGTTTGGGCCGGGGGGAGAAGAAACGCAATGGGGTGGGAATGCTCTGGAGTGGGAGGTGGAAGAGGGAGGGGGTGTAGGTACGTATCTGAAGGGGAGGGGGTGGAAAGCGGAAGGGGTCGCAAAGTTAAAGAGGGAAGCAACGATATTGGGGGAGGAGTCGCACGGTTGGGTGAGAGAGGAGGGGGGGCGTGGACGGAAGGGGGAGCTCCAGGATACGCTGGGGTCGCAACGCGCAGATGTAGCAGAGATTTAATGCTTTTAAAGCCCTTTAGGAAGGGGTTAGGGGGTGAGAGAGAGTGGGGGAATGGAGAGAGAGAGAGATATATATGTAGAGGGGTGAGAAGGCGTTAAGGGTCTTCCGGAGTGGAGTGAGGGATGTTACTCACTCTCTCTCTCTCTCGCATCCCATATCTCGGTCCAGACAGGAGTGCCGAGCATCGGTCGGCAAGCTTTGGGAGTCGCTAGGTATGTCGAGGAGGATGGACAGCTCAAGGGAGAGAGAGAGGAAGGTCTCCCGACCCACGTTATGGCTCTATTTGCGCCGTGAACTCGTCCCCACAGCCGAGACGAGAGGGGAATCTCTCTCTCTCTTCTTCTCGATCTGTCTCCTTTTTTTTCTTTCCCGATGCGATGTCTCGCGGGACGAACGGGAGTTGGGAAACGATCGCCCGAGTTTGTTTGCCCGTTTACACTCCCGGGGATATAACGCGGGGCGGGGGATTGATGATGATGGCATTTGCAAATATGGCGCCGGAGGCGGATCGATTTCCCTCGCGAAACGTACGCTCGCGTAGTACGCGCGCCGCTTGCATTCGTCCTTCTCCTCTTTCGCTTTCGTCCTCCAGCGCGGCGCGGCGGCGTGCTCAATCGCTTAGCTCCCTTTCTTCCAATCTTTCTTCACGCGCGAGTGATATCGATGAAAGTTCGAAATTTCATTCCGGGGAAAGGCAAAAGAGATTCTTCGGTGAAGAAGACGATCGTGCAGCGGTCGTGCGAATGTTTCCTTAAGTCACGAGAAAAGGTGTCATTGTAAACGTGATAATATTAGTGCTCTACGTTGGTCACGATTATCAGGTTGGTCACGCACTGCCTTGTCAATTCAATGGTCACAGGTTCGAATCCCGCCAATGATGTGGATGCTGTGTTTATCTTATGATTCAGTTAGGTTAGACGGTACGATATGACATTAGCAGTTGGAGTTCCTTAAAACCTAATTTTTCAATTGAGCTTTTAGGAAATGGCTCATCAACTATTATCCTTATCTTATCTGACAAACTCACCATGCTATCAACGGATTTACTTTCCTAAGCATTCTAATATTTAAAGGTAATTAGATGCGTCTATTGTTGCTACCATAGCGTAACAATTGGATTTAATCAACTTCAGTCTTAAAAATGAATGAGCATTAAGGGAGTATCTCATGAGATTTGTTTGTGTTCTACAGTTTTTAAATTGCTGGTTTACCTCGATAACTAACTAAATGTTAGTAGCCATTGCAGATGATATCTTACGATAATTTTGAGAATGATGTGTGCATTTTAATTTATGAAGGGACCCTACTCTTAAAACAAGCTTATAACCGTATGCATCCATTAGATATCAGAATTGGATGTCAGTGATTTATTTAAAACAAATTGTTCTTCTAAGGAAAACATTTTTACTTTATTTATGATTTAAAGCACTCTAGTGAAGGTATTCATGATTTACAGATCTGCAAAGATGAGCGATCTGAATTTTGTCCGTTTTTTTATGCATTCGTTTTTTTAATTACTGAAGTTACGATAGTCGTATTTTTTCTCCCTTATTCCAAAATGTTGCCATATCGAGATGAATATTTTATAGCATTTTTTTTATCACCAGTAATTGATTTCCTTTCGTGACAGAGGCTACCTCACATAATTTCAGTGAAAAATTTCGTCCACTTACCTGAAGTCATGAAATCATGTCTTAAAATATTTTCCTTCTTTAACTTGCGTCTGAAATCAATATGAACCCCTAATGTGTACTTATTGGGAGATGAAAGTTATGAATGTTCTACTTCCTTTTTTTAGTCTCCTCATTGAAAGTTATCCGTATCTGTTGCTGGAAGTCACTTCAATTTGATTTATATTAAGCGATAATTCATTGAAAAGAACGGCACCTGATCTGGTGCATTTATTTAAATGCTCGTCCTTTTTTATGCATAATTTTATTCAATTTTTAAATTAATTTAATTAATCTTATTTCTTGTGTGGTACTCCTAAAGTGTTGTATATTGGCAAACTTTATGTACGGCTCTTCAAGGTTCAATGACTGTCGTCAAAGCCCATATGTAGCGATTGGGAACTAATATTTACCATTAAGCATCGTATGCGACTGATAAGTTTCCGGAGGAATCCTATCAAGAAGTTGAATCAAGTCTCCTGAATGGGTACCACTATTTCCGTCGGTACCCAAAAGAATACCTTCAAGATCAGTGACGTCAGTCTCCAAGGTAATTCAAGTGTCGTCACGATGTATCTAATCTTTTTCCGAGATCTCTATGATTCCAGGAAATCTTTGATAGTTAGCATCGCAAATGCTGAGAGAGTAGTACTCCCTGATGGGCCACGAGCCAAAGAGTTTTGAGGTCCCGAGCCACCCTTTGGTTCCCTTAGCCACATGTTTACCCTCGATCCCATAACCCGTCCTTCCCCATTCCCGTCTCCCCCTTCATCCCCTCCCGTCCAATGGACTCCAATGATTACCATCCCTTCCGCCTTATTCTCCCATCTCATACAAGCGGGAGCGTTCTCATGTGCCTTACTGCCAGTTCTTCCGTCTCGTTTCACCCATTCACCTCTCTTTATGCCCTTTTTGTTTTGCCCTCCAATTGCTTCTTCTATGTCTCTTCTTTCTGCTCTTCGCACCTTTATACCGTATGGTTCTCTTCTTCATTCCCTCTACTGTTCATCTTGGGAGACGACAAAATTTGTTCTGCCAGGAGAAAGTTTCGATCAAGTCTCAGCTTTTGTAGTTTTCCGTCTCCTTTCATTTACGCCTCTTCTTTATGAAAAAATGGTAACTTTGTCACTCCACAATAAGCTTATTCAAAATTTGCATATTAAAATAAATATTAAAGTACTGTTTGACTAAAAAATGATGTGAGTCACCAAGTTATTTATTTAAAGAAATAATACTTTGAATCTTTTCGACCAATGTTTTATCTAACACTACTGATTACTACGCTATATAATTGTAATTTATCGAAAAATAAAAGCTAACTACTGTCGGTGTGATATTATGTATTTATTGGCATTTTAAATCAGCATTTTCAGGTCTGTTATACACTTAAACGGGCTTCTGACCGGGAGGAAAGGTGTAAAGATGGGATTGGATGGGATATGGCATCGTTCATGGAGCGGAAGTATCAATTTAGCTGTCGATAACTGTCGAGCATATCGTTATGACTGCGATGAACACTGTCACTGGATATATATGTCAATTCTAACTTCCAAGATCAGTTAATTGCTATAGCAGCCGTTCAACACGCCTTTAATCGCAATTGATACCGCTGCGACGTGTCTACTCTGACTTCCTAGCTGATACAAGCCTAGTTCTATCGCAGCTGATCGCTAAACACATTACGTAAGATGGCTTCCATACTGTAGGAAATGCGGTGATTGCTATTGATGCGGTGATTCCTATTCTCGTAGGTTTGGAAGGCGTTTTCATAACCTTTGACTTCTTATTGCTCACAGGAATATTTGAGAAAGCATTGGTAAATCCTAAACTCGCGGATAGAAGCTCTCCAACTGTAAATTTGTAGAAAAAGGTTCGGTAGGTGTGAATAGAGTTGTAAAGCTGTGAAACACATGATCATCAATAACTAAGACTGAGAAAAATAAGAATATTGATGAATATATTCGCTGAGTCATAGTGTAAAACCAGCCATTATTGCCGATTTATGGTAATAGTCATGCGGAGAAAGTAGCCCTTCTACCTTCTTCTTCTACACTAACACACACGAGTGTAGATGCTTTCTTCGTCTCTAGATTTTTATCCTACCGATGTCAAGCGTTTCAATGAAATTTGTGATGCCTATATTGACCAATAAAATTGAGAAGGCCACTTTTAGGCAGAGAGATAGGTACTTCTTTTAATATATCCTAATCTTAGGTTTACTATCACCTTTTAATTTTATGAACACTTATCCTTTTCCGAAGGTGAATCTAGCAAAGTTAAAGGGTATCACTCTGCTGGAAGGAATGAGAATATCTATATCCCTAATGGCTAGAAGTTTAATCGACATAAAACGTGCATAGAAATCTACTTACTTCGTAGTTCGCGTTCACGGGAACTAGTTGAGGTTGACATTTGACTGTAAGGCCCGTTAAGCACGAAGCTTTTTATTAAGTTCTCAAGGATAGATATATGTGCAGCTGACATTATATCGTGCCAAATAGCCAAAGATCTGCGGCCATGCTTCCATCCACGTAATTTCGTACTCTGATGAGTTGAACCTTTTTAGTGTATGCATAACTTGCTTGTTTATCTTATTCAGTTGTATAATGCATCTATTCTTAGAGACATTTACTTAGCGTATTTTAGGCGATGATCCCATTTAATTTCATGCGCGCGATTTTCGTACTCTGTAGATTAAACGTGCGTAGTATATGTATAGCTTGTCATCTATTTTATCACGTAGTAATATACCTATGTATTATGCTATGTTAAAATTGCATTTTTGGTCATGCTACCCCACTGTCATATGCCCAAGTGGACACTCCATAGATGTGCATGATTTGACGCTGTCTCAAAATGCATAATTTATTGCTTCGAGTACCAGGACCTATACTATATCAGTCGTTGGTATGTTTAAACGCACCTATATACCGGTCTGCCTGAGAAAAATATCGCTCCGTCGCCGATGTAGGTATGTGTATCGTATCATCACTTTGCCCCATTCCCAATCGCCCACGATATTCTTCGCCGCCTCCTTTTCGATTCCATCTCCTGCCCGCCCCGAGTCTTCCTCTTGCACCCCCTGCACCGCCCACTCCACCCCACCCCCTTTGCGGCGATGGTTCCACCCCTCTTGCACCCCGTGCCATCCACCTCCTCCCGAAAGCCAATGTTACCCTCACTCCCCAACGACATCCGCTTTCCCTTTAACGCTCAGATCCCCCTGGCACCCCTCCACCGTCTTACCCTCCCCCTCTCACCCCTCCACCGTCTTACCCTCCCCCTCTCCCATCACATTAAGGGCCCCCTCCCCCCGCCCTCTGGCCACGAAATCCACGGAGGGAGGCTCCGCACCCCTCCTTCCCCCCGAGACGCACTTGAGTTATTGCTCCTTGATGTGTGTGACCATGCGCGAGCCGTGATAACAAAAAATAATGTGTGGCGTAGTGAGGGGGTAGGGGAGAGCGATGCACTGTTTCTTGGGATTCGGAGATAACCCATAGTGGTGAGTAGGAAGGGTGCGAGAAAAGGTGGTGGTGGGTTGGCAGGGTGATTGGTGGTACCGGTAGCTGTTCGCTAGGGACGTGTTACAGAATCAAGTGAGTCGAAACCCTAGTTGGTTACTTATTTGCCACAAGTGCTTCGAGTTCATTCATTCAGTTAGTAGCTGCGAAGAGGTGACTTACAGTTAAAGTCGGATGAAGAGTTCTCAGAGCTTTCGCTGGATCTCAGGGTTTCTCCAGATGTTTTAGAGATCCAACTCTTTGTCATCAACAGAGCTGACGATGTGAAAAGATTCGAGCTTCAAAAAATTGGCAGAAAGAGGCCCTCTCATCCGGTGGAATACCGGAGAATGCGCCGGGAAATAACCAGATCCTTTGACAACTATGTTAACTTGCATCACTTAGGATGGATGGGTAACTGGGGAGAGGGATATTGCGGGCAATAGATGAAGGGTGGAGAGAAACCTGCCCCTGATATTTCTTGCTGTTAATGAAAGGTGCCATGGGGTCTACGGTTTAACGTTAGGGAACTCGAACTGCTCTAAATTAGGCGCTCAAAAGGCTTACCAGGTACTAATCCTGATGGGGGGGGGGGAATCGATTGGAAATAAGGCCATCGAGCAGTAACCCAAGACGCCACTCACAAAACAACGTATAAAAATTGCTCGAAAATCACAAAGGTATAAAAAATTAATAATTATGAAATGGCTCGATCGAACCATGTAATATCGGTTTGACTGTAAGTGTAGTTGTGGCAAAGAATGTATGAAACTAAAATGAGAATTGGAGAACTTTTATAGAATCAGCCTGAGCCAAAATACCATGTTACTCAAAATTGGTTGTTTATCGCCTTATTTCTTTTTAAACATTGAAAATCGGAAAACAAATATAAAAAATTAGGCGTTCCATAGGTAAGGTAGGTCTATATTTTAGCGCCTAAGTTTTTTTCTATTAGTGTTTCCATTTTTCGTGAAAAACCACAAAATCTAGGCCTCAACGGTCCACTTAATTACATATCGATTTAATCTTGATGCGAATCAAGAATCAGTGGCCAAGAATCAGTATAAAATAATTACTTCGTTTTGTAACTCGTTTTTAGAGCAACTTACGGCATTCGGTTAGGTGTATCTTATTACTAAAGGGTGATGACAGTGAGTGAGGAGGTACCGTAGGCAATGGTAAAATAATACGATCGAATAACGGTAGTAAAACAGTCAGGGTCACGAGGATTAGGGAACCGTTGTGTTTCACTCTCGGCTTCTTGATGAGTACTTCCTTCTTCTCTTCCTCAGCAGTCTTCACCGATGTTCTTTGCAAAGTTATAATGGCTCAATTTCAGCTCAGCTTTCGAGGTAATAGGATGAGAAGAGATGGGTTCGGAGAGAAAAAGGGACTTCGTTTGAAGTTTCACGTCTCAGTCTACCTACGCTGAGATGGGGGTTTGAGGAGAGTCCCACGAGTTCTTAAGACAGGCGTCTGTTAAATGGTTGAGAGATCTACATGCTACAGGTGGAAAGCCCTATGCTTCCAGTATCATTTTTTGTTGCATTTCTGTTACATAACTCTATGACACCTACGACATAGACCATGATTGGTCTTGTCTCCACCTTCAACTTCTTCCTCCAAAAAAAAAAGAATACGCGAGCAGAGCTGCAAAATCAATTTATTTTGTGCGTAAAAAGTGTGGAGAACTTTTGCGATAGAGGTTGAGCAGTTTCTATCAAATTACAAAGAGCCGAGCCAAATATAAATAAAAGACGGATGTTGCTGCTAAAACTGGTGTGGAATCACGGATCTATCTTTCGCGTTATTGCAATCTTTATCGTTAACGCTTACCCTTAGAGTAGCGCAGGGTTAACAATGACAATAACTGTGTTAAAACAAATGAAGAATGGAGATCACGTTCTCTATGACATAAGTTAAATAAAAAAATAACGATAACGCTAGCGCACGCGTAACATTCAGGTATTCTAGTGTTTAAAAAGCACGGGGCTCATTTACACGATTCGAAGAATGTGTAAACATGCCCCATGTGCCTTGTGTAAACATGCATCTTCGGCACATTTTTGACAAAATGTAGCCTATAAGTTTGGTTCACGATGTATGCATTCAACTGACTATCTTATATTAACAGCAAAAGATCAGTCTAACAGGATAAACCATAATGAGTTGTGAACATCCAGTGGTATAGAAGTTATTAATGTCATCATAGTGGTGTAAAAGTTTACTCACTAAAAGAAAAATCTCAAATACTGCTCTCTATTGGTTGTCACTCGTCTCTATGACTGCAGACTTACATAAATGTAAATGGCGGTCCCAATGACTCTCCTGATGTGACAATTGCTGCGCTCCGATCAACAGTTTGTGAACTATAAGCAGTGTGTAAACTTGCCCATGTACCAAACATGCCCCGGTCTTCCCTACTACTGTGGAGTCCACTAAGTGCTTTCATTTATCCATACTATTATAATAATACCGCGAGGGAATAGTAAAACAAAAGAATGGGAAAGATACATGATTCGAGTAGTGAGGAATGTTAAGAAGAAGAATTATTTAAGTATGAAGAGGTTAGTTGATAGGAGAATTGAGGGTAGGGTGTGTAAAACAATTGGTAAAAATGACTGGTGGTGACGATTTATTTCCTTTGGAGTGGGAAAATATTTTTTTAAAGAATTTTTAAATTTTCGAAGAAAAAGTTTCAGAATCGTGCAATGAAGGAGATGAAAACAACAAAGTTCACAAATGTCAGAGAAGAGGGTTGTATATTTTGCGGCAGATGATAGGAAAAGGTCATTCTATTTCCAGTGATTTTCATTTGTTGAATTCATTATTATTTTCCTCTTTCTTTCCTCAACTGAGACTTTCCATCATCCTTGATACCTTGTATTGCATCGAACAAAAATCTAGGTAGCTTATACTATAAATAAATAATTCTCACAAGGTCTATTTCCTTTATAGTACTCCGACTACATGGCCTGGTTAGATGATTCTATGGCCACCGAACCGTGTAATGCTAGATGGATTCAACCTCTTCATCGGGTTTGTTTTTCGTGGATACCGATTTAAATGGATAGATTTCAAATTTCCAACCTTTGTTAATGATTCCCTGATGAAGTGTTTGCCTGGAATTGATTGCATAGGCCCCCAAGGAGGTGATTCCTTATAACATCCATGTCAATAGCAGTCCGAAGGTACAGAGACAAGTGTCAATCGCTCATCGCCATCTGACTTCCATTTCGACTTAAATAACTCTAAGACGGTTATATGTACGGCTTTCCTTTTAAAACATGGAGCTGTATCCATGGGTTAAAAAGTATTGATGTCATTTTTATTTGACAGTGTGTTTTATTGCTGGTAAGTCACTTAACGCTGCGCAGACTATTGGGAAAATGGAGATCATAAGTTGGGGATTGGGCGAAGCAAATGATTCATCAAATCCTGCGATACGCTATCGCTTCTTTTTACCAAGACATGTAGATATTAAAAATTTTTATAGAATAAAATTTATATCAGTGACTTAGTTAAATTGTTTAAATACAGTATTCCTAACCCTGTAGCCCAAATGTCATTCCCAGTAAAAACGCATTTGATTAAAGTATACATCCGCGGAGTTAATGTAAAAATCAGATAACATAAATGTCGTACGATCCTTATTTAAAATTTAGCAGCAGTTTACGAGTTCTTTAAGCACCTCACGTTGAAGTTTTTCTTGGAGCACGGGCCTGGATTCTGAGCCATTGGCCGTCGCTGTTGGAACCAAGTCGCGAACCGTGAAATTCCTTCCGCTAACTTTAAGTTGCTCCGTTACGGAGTTCCGAGATTGGACATTCTCAGTGGCGTTCACAGTGCCGAAGGATTTATATGCTCGCCGGCCTTCGCCGATGGCCATTGTCCTTTCGTCTCCCCATCGATTTCAGATTGTCTGCCCACCCACCTACTGTCCTTTCATCGGTATTCGACCCCGATCCGGGCACACCACATTGTGTTAACGGCTGCCGACGTAGAGTTTCAACCATGTGATTTTGAGCAGTGGTAGTAGTAATAAGAGAGGGTCGACAGATTGATAAGACATATCGAGCCACTTAGAATAGTTAGGACTAGGTCAATGGTGTAGAGGCTGAATTTATTTCCGGGCCTAAATGTATGCGCGTTCCGGGTAGTGTTGTTCCTATCTTATACGACCCCTGTACCAACGTATAATACGTATATTATACAGCGTAGTTTTATAGTATTGGTAGCGTATAATATGCATAAGTAATAAGTTCTGTATAATAGCGTCATTGCTCCATGTTTTGGTTTCATTGGATGTTTTTATGGAGCATACAGTTGAATTTTTTAGCGGTTTCTACATTTAAATTTATTTCATTCCTAGGTTTACTGCTTGAAATTTGTGGAAACTAGGAGTATTTCCTCTCAGTCGCCTACAGCTAGCTCTCTGTGGAACGGTTATTTGCCATCTTAATGACCGGTGCCATTCATTCCCTGGTTTTTTTTCTTGCTCAATTATCCTTCTTTCCCTCTAGATTCATGTTTCTGATGCATGTTTTTGAGTCGAAGCGCAAAAAAAGCCAAAATGTTAGATTCTCTCTGAGCGCAGGTGAAGGCACGTGATTAAACGCGAAAGTTATTTAGAATTAACGGTTCGGTCGTGATATCGCTGATAAATTTAAACAATCTTTTTGGAATTCAACTACTTTTCACGATGTTGGCATGAGGCAATGATTTTTTTAGGCCAGAAAATGGTGCTATAAGTGAATCTACATCTGTATTAACTCCAAACCCTGCAAGAAAGTTCGAGAGTTTGTGGCAAAAAGTGGAAAACAACAAAGATGCCTTATGTACGTATATCATAAACAAAAAGGGATATTCATAGTCTAGTCCTTTGTTAAATGTCTTCAAAAGTCCACAACGTTTTCTCGCAATATATTCAAATTATAGGTGTAGTATGATTTAAGTATCATCATCATAATCAACCGGCCTAAGATTGGTTTAACGCAGCTCAATACTAATTACACAATTAATTAATAATTAAGTATGTAAATTAGTTAATTAATATCCATATCGGATAACCACTTCGTATTCATATGATTCCTCTGTTATTTGTTATTTGTCACTTTCCTGTTTACTTTTCCATCTTGTCTTTTTTTCAGACCATCGTGTTTCAAGATATGACAGATTAAGTCGTCCCGTCTTCTTCTTAAAGTTTTTAGTGGACTTCTCTTTTATCCTACTCTTCATAGGATTTCTTTGCTAGTCACTGCGTTGATCCATTTTATCTTCATAATTCTATAGAAGCACCATGCTACAGAACTGTGTTATAATAGAGTATTTCCAGATTTCCAAGCTTTTATTTATAGCTATAAGTAATTTCGTATTTTGGTTGTAGGTATGTCCCCATCGTCTGAGCTATTCTACTAACAATTTCTTTCTTGTATCGTCTATCGCTGGTTACCCTGATTCCCCGATTGACTAATGGGACGTATTGGTTATAAGTAACTATAAAAGGTGAAAATGTTAACCACCCGTTCTAGAAGCACGTGTAACTAAACGGTTAGTACCAACTAACGAATATATATTTTTTCAGTGAGTGAGTTAAGAGTTTGCGAATGTGTGGTCGTATCTCTTGACGTGAATCATTTTCAATTTTCCCATGGGTCAGTCTGCTTTATTTCGCGGTACATTCCTCCCTCTTCTAACTTTTGAAAAATATAAAGCTTTTTCTATTCGGGGAGCGGACGGGCATCCCCACTAGGAAAGTGTGTCGTGAGTGCTCATGGGAATCGAGTGACGTCGCTTCCGGTCGAGAAAGGGAGATGGACCCGCCAACATCACCATCACCCTCTTCGGGTGTCCTCCTCGTGGTGTGTGTGTGTGCTAATGGACTGACTGCCCGTCCCTCTCCTGCACCCCTGTCCTTTCTTCCCTCCCCGTCTCCATGTTTTCGCGCTCTTGCCCTCGCTTTCCTTCTCTCTGCGTCGACAAGAGTTTTCTTCCCGGCCGTGGACAAAAATCTGGATGTTCAAACCCTCATCCTGCCCCGCATATTCATCTGAGATGGCGTTTATTTCCTTTAAGCATTACTTCTGGGTATTAAGTGGACGATTACCTCAAATTTTAACTCGTGGTGTTTCATTCCTTCCAGTGGTGAGTATTTCAGTCGTAGTTGTGGAGGATTTTTTTTTTTAATTTTCCGGACTGTGTAGACCACAATATAATAATGATAATAATTTTATTCCTCATCTGCGGCGTCGGAAGTGGGGGGAAGGAGGGGGGGAATTCGGCCCCCCCATAATTTGCCCCGGGCCCTTGAGAAATGAGACTTCATTAATAAAAAATAAATTTCACTTGTTTCCAGCTTGCCTCTTCCCTTCTGACGCATTTATACCACCATAATATGCACTTTTAGTGGAATTCTAGTCTCTACCCCCACCTATCCGCAAAAAAATGCAGCACTTTTTCATAGGAGCCGGGCCCTTTTCTTAAGGCCCTTTTCAAGGTTGGCCCCTCCAAGTGAAAATAGTTCCGACGCCCCTGTTCCTCATATAAATACATGGCGTATATATTCATAGCAATTCATTTAATCGAGGAATATATTTGGAGGAAGATCTGGCAGAGAATTGAGAAATGAGATTCGTCTATTGTTTCATCACAATTTTTCTGGACTGTTACGTAGCGCCATTTTGCGTCGACCTCAACGGATCAACTCCCACATATTGTCGTCGTTGACCTCACTCCCTCGCCTCGGTTTCAGGCTCGGTTTTGCTTTCAGCACAGCATATATATTACTTGATCAGCAAGGGGAAGACTAGTCAGGAGAATTTTAGTGAGGTAGGCGGGAAAAGGTATGAAGGGAAGATGTGGTAAAATGCGATGCGTACGCATACTAGTATTGCCTATTCAGGAGGGGAGGGATGGATTGGAGAAGTTGAAAGCGAAGAAGCGGACAGGAAAATAAAGGCTGACATTAACGATTCAGCGAAAAGCGAGAAGAGGAGAGTGGGAGTGAGTAGCCTGAGAGGTGAAGAAAAGCCAAAGAGTGGCAAATATGAAAGATTTGAAGTTTTTCCGGCGAGCGATGTGAGTTTAATCCCGAGAAGAATTCACTCTCTGACACAGATAGTTGTCGCTCCATTTATAGTGCCATTCAAATTGTTTATTACTATTTTCCTTTTGGCGCAGGATTATAAGCACCTGAAAATGTGAAATATTCCACAAACAAAGCAGTAAATTATAATTGTTTTTCACTCATATGGGTAGATTACAGTGGTTACAACTCCTTTTATATTTGATGTATGCAATGCATTGTAACGTACGAAAAATCACAGAGATATTGCAAGCCCTTTGACCGCAGTTCATATAGCATTATTATTATATACAATTAATTATACACAAACACATATAACTATCTCGCTCAAGTCATGTACTGTAATATGAATGGTGTTAAATGCTCATCACAGTTACGATTCTTAAGTGCTGATGATATAAATGAATGAGAATTTGTTATGATTCATCAAATAAGACTGTTATTTGATAACGTGACAATTGTTGCACTGTATTTTGCTTCGACATACAGCTTGTATTTTGATAAATAAAGTATAATTTGGAAATTAGGCAAATCTGGAGGGGTAATTTCAGAAGGTTCCTTCAAATCTCACTTTTCTACTATTCGCCCTTTTATGGCCACCTTCAGAATTCCACGGTCTCTAATAACGTGTTCTGTTCACCTTTTTTGACTTCTCCAAATTTCATTCGGGAACCTTACTTCCGCCAGCAACACAAGAACTCATCGCTTGGTCTATAATTCCGTTCACCCTTTCTCCCAAATGTCCTAAACTCGGAAACATAAAACGCCAGGATGGATATCGAGTTCTTTGCTAAAACCTTCTTGACCTCTTTTCTTTTATTTCCGGGTTGAATTTCCCCTCTCTTCATAAACTCCTCTTTTGATACCACTATTTTCGGCCTAATGTCTTTAGCACTGATCCCAAAATCGGTCAAGATTCTTCCCATGTGGTTAATTGTTCCACGTTTTCTGTTGCATATCCATCAACTTTTTTTTAGCTCACTGGGGGAGACACTGTATTAAACAAACATAGGGGGCCATCCAAATATGACGTACCTATGTCTAATTTTCAGCTTTTTTTATCTCCCACTACCCCTCCGTAACTCTCTGTATCATTTTCTAAGACCCTTCCAAATTAAGTAACGCTGTAAGTAAAAAACAATTAATGATAAAAAAATATATCCTTCATTGGTAAAGCATTCGTATTTCATGACTATTATTGTTTTCGTAACTACAATGCCTTTTAGCAGTTATCATCTTTATTATATGAAAAAGTAATGAAATTGTGCCATTCTCATACTGTGTCGGAATGCTGCAATCTTTCTGTCAATCAAGCATCTTAACTGTTGGCCCAACCCACTCCACCCTTCCTTTGGCGTTACGCGATTTATGAGCGGCCCAGTGAAATCTTTCACTGCCGCCGACTGCGTGGTTTTCCAGTCCTTAGACGTTTGATTCCAAGCGCAACCATCTTTCGTGAATTCTATATCTAGCAACGAATCTAGCAATTATTCATCATCATCAGTATTTCAATACTAATATTGGTTTACTGCAGCCGTCCAACCTGCTCTATTCATTGTTCATTATCTCAAGCCCTGAAATGTTTCCTCTTTCACGTCCGTCTTTATTTGCCCTATATATTTGTCCCTTGGTCTTCCTCGCGGGACCTTCCTTCTATTATATTTCTTACTAATTCATTGTGCCTCAAGGTATGCCCAATCCATCTGGTTCTCTTTACCGTAAGGTTTTTCATATTGTGCTTTCTTCATCTGCTCTTCTGTACACCTCTTCGTTATTCGCAATTATTAATGTAATCTAAGAAAGAGAGGGAGAAAGAGAAATTCCTGAAGGAGATATCCACTGCCTCATTTCTGCATCTCCTGAGTCTCCCTGTCCTTCTCCGTCTCTTTGACTCCCCAACTCGCCCTTGCATCTCCTCCCTAATTCTTCCCCTAAGCGCCCTTCGTTCAATTTCCTCTCATCTCTCTCTCTCTCTCTCCGTCTCGTATTCACTCCTCCCGAGTGCACCCGAACTCCCTCCTCTCCCCTTCCCATCTCCCTCTCTCGTTATCTCCTTCCGCGTCTCTTTCGCCGTCCGCCACCCAACCACCCTCTCTCCTCTCCTCCCTCCCCTTGCGGACTTTGATTGATCTACCATCGATCAAGCGCTTCGTTTTTCCGTGGGGGAGGATGCGAGGACAAGGGTCGAGGGCATTTTTCCTGAGGGAGTGCGGGAGGAGGAGGGTGGGGGGAGGGGGTAAGAGAGTGCGTTCTCCGTGAACGAAGGGGGGGTGGTGTGATGAGAGGGACGGGTATTATTCGGACGAGACGGGGAAGGGAGGGAGGCACTCTCACGTCGTCCTTAGGTGGGAACGAGGGAGGCTTTGAGTTTGATGGGAGGGGAGAATTGTGGCGAGAGGCGATCTGGGCGGTTGGGAAGGTTGGTTATTGAGGTGGAAGAGACAGGAGGGTGCTGAGGAGACTGGGAAGAGGTGTGTGTGTGACCACGTGGTGGAGGATGCTGGAAGGTTCCCTTTACCTTTTGTCGTGCTCACCGATTAAATCACTCGAGAGCGTTGTTACTCAGCTCCTCTTCATTCACTTACCGTTTCGTTGATGTCATCGTTGTGGCGAGGCGATCGAGAAATAAGGTCGTTAGCGCTATAATGGAAAGGTGGGTGTTTAGGAAAAAGAGGGAATGTTTAGGGAGAGGAGGGAGGGCGAGGAGAAACCCGGCGTTGGCATTAGCCTGCTTGCTCTACTACAGGGGACCTGCGGTTTAACGTATCATCCTACAGATGGAGTACTGAACTTTAAGTGATTGCCTCGTGAACTTAAGGTGGCGATCGCTGGGAAAAAATTGCCACTGCCGGGATACGAACCCAGACCGTACCGATAGGAAATCGGAATTATAACCACCACACCCACCCGACCCTCTTCGGCGCTTATCCCGAGATCTTAGCCGAACATTTCTGCTTGGAGTTGCTCGCTGACCATTAGGTAACATGTTTGAGTCCCGCTAAGTACGTTTATCAATGACATATTTAGGGTGGTGGGGAGGTTGATTACCTTTCTTGTTGATAACCTGCTAAGTTCCGTATTTGAGAGTCGCAGCGCTAGGATTTTTGGTAGGGGTGTCCGATTAGGCCTCATCCGGGTTGAAACGTGAACTATATAGACTCATTAAAGGTTTTCAGGGATTAAACATATAGGTAATTAATCAGATCATATTTTAATTCCTGATGGCCGGGAGGATACGCCAGGAGAGTTTTTTAATGGCCCATTTAAATGGGTTGATCATCTGCTCATTAGTCCTAAGGACCAAGGCTTGATTTCCTCTCAGGGTGGTTATTTTCTCTCTACTCTAGTCTATTTCCAACATACCTCGGCAGCTAAAAGTACTTCGTACCACGCAAAGCCTATTTTACATAAAAGGAAACTTATGATAATTAATTTTTTGAAGACATGATCGTGTAAAAATAAAATGAATTTGAATATTGCTAAAACAAAGTTAGTTCTTTTAGGAAACTCATGAAGAGGCTTAGACAGTAAGCGTCATCATCTAGAACCTCTTCTAGTTCTTCTAGCCTGCTGAGGAGAATTTGGTATTTGCCACGCCGATCTCACCGAGAGAACAGTCGAGAGCCATCCATACCGAGGTGGACTCATTTTCTTCCATGAATGGATATGAGTGGGCGAGGGTGAAATTCGCATTTCTCTGCCACGTTAGGACGAATACCTCTCCGCTGAAATCCTTTCATGCACCCTAATAAGCACGCAGATGTGTTCCCAGAGTTTTGAGGGGGGGAAACTGTGGACAACGCTTGAGGACGGAGGGCGGTGGCGTGGGCATCCGACGATATGAGGGCTGGTTGAGTGGAATAAGCGCGGTGACGTGCGTGCGAGACTTTGAGGGCCGCTTCGGTGGCAGCGGATAACGGCCCCCTTTTACACCACGCTTATTTCACGGCTGAAAATCGTACCTACTGTCCGCGCCAAAATCATCTAAACTCGAGTTTAAACCTAAATAACTCCGAAACCTTTCATCAGATTTTCACGTTATTTACATAGCAATTTAGACAATTTTGTTTTTGACACACTACATCCTTAAAATAATTTTAAAAAACAAATTTTGTGCCTGTTTCTTACGTTAGAATAAAAAAAGGGCCCATTTTTTAGCGCTACGGCGCCATGCGTAACTTTGACGTCTAATAACTTCCAAGCAAAGCGTTTGACTAAGACAAATTTTTATTGCAAGGTGAATTATATCTTTATTATTACGTATGCGAAGTTTCAAGGTTTTAAGATGACAGTTTTAGTCTCGCGGCGCCATTATGCATTGTTGCCGAGAAAAAGTGTACTTATAAATGAAATAGCATACCAATAAGTACAAAAGTTGAAACGTTGAAACTTCGCAGACGTAATAATAAAGATATAATTCACCTTGTATTAAAAATTTGTTATAGTGAAACGCTTTGCTTGGAAGTTATTATACGTCAAAGTGACGCATGGCGCCGTAGCGCTAAAAAAATGGGCCCCTTTTTTACTCTAATGTAAGAAACAGGCCCAAAATTTGTTTTTAAAAATTATTCCAACCCTGTAGTGTGTCAACAACAAAATTGTCTAAATTACTATGTAAATAACGTGAAAATCCGATGAATGGTATCCGAGTTATTTAGGTTTAAACTCGAATCTACACGATTTTGGCGCGGACAGTAATGCAGAATACTCAAAATCGAATCGTGTAGTTGGCTCAATCGCATGCGATAATAGCGTCGAATTTTATTTTCAGTACTGAAAACAGAAATGACTACGATACTTATTTTTCATCCGAATCTCGCGTCCAAATACCAATCTCAGGTGGGCAGAGCGTTTCAAGAGAATACCGATGGCGGGGCTGGGATCAATAAAGCGATGCGATATCGTGCAATTCACTGCATTCCAATACAGTAACCGTTTCACTGTCTCATCTGAGGAAGGATTATTCTTTCAACTCTCCGGAACATTTATAAAAGGTTCTATTGTAATATGGAATATTATTAAGACAATTATAGTAGATCCCATGTACACAGGTCTTTTTAATAAAATATAGTTTGGCTAACTTTATTAAAAATGTTTTGAACTGTTCCGATTTGCTTACAGTTATCAAGGTTACGTAAGTAGTGCAATATGATTTTAGGCGATGACGTACCCTAAAAAGCTAATCCTAATCCCAAAAAGTTATAGAAGGAGAGTGAAAAGCGGGCTACAGCAGAAACACGCCCAAAAAATATAAACAAAAAATAGCTTTTGCGCATGCCCGGTCAATTCGAAACAGTTTGGATCGTATTAAGTGGTTCATCCGAGACTATCAGTATTCAGTTTTAAGTATAATAATTTAAGTTTTTTCGGGTTGTCCACCGGGTAAGGGCGACCATTTCAGCCGAAGTTTCAATCCTCGACTCGAGGGTCATCTTCAGGGTGAGATGAGTGCCATCCTAAAATTGTCCGCCTTATATACATGTCTTCACGGGTCAAGTGACTTCTTGAAGCAGATACGCCGGGAAAACACCAATTCATACTTCATGATAATTTAAGTTCGATTTTCAGTACTGAATTAAGTATCGTGTAAAACGGCCTTAAGGAGTGTGGAGAGACGGAGAGAGGAGGGGGCTCAGGGTACGTGGAGGAGGCTCAGGGTACGTGGGGGGGGGGGGCGATCCGAAGGGTAATACCGCTGCGCGTCAGGGTGCGTGGAAGGAGGGGGCGCTCCACCTTGCCTGAGGGTCGTGTGGGGGTTGTGGATCAGTCGGATTCTCCTCCCGGGGACTGTGGCTTGCGCGTCTGTGTGTTGAGAGCGGCGTGGGATTGGGGTGTTATATGAGAGAGCGGAAGATCCCCGTCGTGACAGCCACTCGGGGTGAGAAGAACTTCGGGCGCCACCCCGAGACTGCTTGCACTTCATGCCCCGGCCGGAATGAAACTCTAGGAGTCCCCCTCCTTCGCTTGACTTCGTGGCGCCTGATCGGAAAATCGCTCAACTCGGGGTGACGATAATAGACAGGCCGCCTCGCGTGTCGATAGGTTGTGTACAGTGGGAGGGGAAAATTTATGGGATTGATTGAAGGAAATCTCCTGTTCATAATTTTGATGTAATGAGCCAATATCTTCGCGATGCTGTGTAAACGTACAGTACTTAATAAAATACAGAATTAAAAATTAAATGTAAAGATGATAAGATAAGTTACTCTGTCAGAATTTTAAACATTTCACTGGCATTGCTTCGTTCATATCGCGATAGTAAACATTTTACCGTAAAAACGCCAAAATGCAAGCGTAATGTCCGAATATTATTTAGAATTAATTCGCAGAGCATACTCTCTCGTTGACTGCGTTGATTTATTCCTTTCAGTTAACACATTATGCACGTATGGCTGTATTATAACTGTACGTATTCCACTAAGATAAGAATTTTCGTTTAGTTTTGCGGCATATTTTGACCTAATCCATATTCTGTTTGGGGAAATCTATATTGACTATTGATTTCCATCGTTGTGAAATTTTATATTGCCTCTTAGAGCAATCTTATATTGCCTCTTAGAACAATCAATTTTATATTGCCTCTTAGAGAATATCTCAAAAAATTTAAGTAGCATTTCATTTTCATTAATGCAAGGTCAATTTTTAATTTATTTTTCTCCCAGAAAATAACAGAAAATCAGCCAAGAAAAATAATCATTTCTTATAAACCCTCCCAGCAAAAATATGATACATTTCTACTTTTCAATTTTTACTTTAAAAGTGTATTCGAGATCATGCTTGTTCGCAGATTCGGATCAGGGCAAAATATGATGAAAAGGACAACCTGTATACGTACAATTTATATGGTACCTGATGCTTATAAAAAGCGAGCGTATTACTCGTAGATGCGAGAAATATTTCAGTACGTTAGAGATACAGAATATTTGGCAATTAACAATAAATGTTTTTTAAAACTGAAGAGTGATGAGACAATACAACGCCCATCGAAGGGCAAGCTAAAATGTTTGGCAATTGGCGCCGCGTTTCAGCACACTTGGCTGACTTCAATTCGGCCACGTTCGAGTGGGTGGGAGGGCATGAGATGACTTGCTCGGGAGGTGAACATATTTGAGTTGAGCTTCCGGGTTGCGACTTTTTCTCGCGAGCCGAGGGGATTACCTCGCTCGCTCAGTCGCCTGTGGAAAATCCCTCGAGACTCCAAGGGCTTAAGAATTGAATTTTTTCCCCAAGCCACACAAGATGTCCTCCAGGCGAGATATCGTAGGGGTACCGAGACATGGTACCATGTGACGCAAACTGAATATCGCGGACGTGTTGAAATTGCGTAAACGGCAAGTAGTTGTCCAGAGGATTGATCAAAGCAAACGAAATATCGATTTCCACGTCTTTCCTCGACTTTCTTCTAACATTATCATACATCTACATCTACATAATACCCTGCAAGCCACCATAAAGGTGTGTGGCAGGGGGTGAATTCTTATATTGATGCGCAAAGAAAGTCTTCAGGTAGTGCTTTGAGTATGTCTAGAACGCTAGGAAGCCGGATGATACTCAGTAATTAATTCAGTATTTATATGGTGTTCTAAACTACACTATTTATAAAAAGATAAAAATACCTAAGCAAACATGCAAAAACATGCTGTTAGTTGCGTAAGATTCAAGTCCTTCTACCAACATGCAGCTACCAATGTTATCCATTGCTACACTCGTACTGGATATATTTACCGTTATTCATATCCCTAATTGTACGAGGAAAAAAATGACATTTTGAAACTGTCAGATGGGCAATCAATTTCTCTAATTTTGTGATTATGGTCCAGTCTACCATATTAAGTTGGGGTTCGCAAAATATTTTTAACATCATCACTGAAAGTATAGTCTTGGAATTTGTTTAAGAGATTAAGTCTAAATTTCAACCTGCGATCTGACAATGATTCCCAATTTAATTCATTTAATAGACTGGTTACGCTAATAAGGTTATCGTACCGTCCCTTTACAAATCTAAAGGTTCATCATAGGTTTAGCTTGAATGGCGGAGTGAATGATTCTCCTTTATTTATTTCCTTTCCTAGTCTTTAATCATATTTATTCCAGAGCAGCAACTTTATAAATGGATTTTTTGCAGCCCAAAAATGCTAGGCCTGTCTATATTTAGTATCATGCTGGCACCGCAAACGTGTGTGGCTGGGGAAGACTCCTCACAAGGCATGTATTATCGATCGCTATATCGGATTGCATGCCGGGTTTAGTGTGTGCAAATTACTTCAAGCGTCTTACGGCTTAGCCGCTCCATCTCACGAGATCAAGGCAGCGTGAGCAGTAGGCTTAAGTCTAATGGCTCACTTCCATGGACTCCCGTCTCCAGTACTTGGATACCCGGGATGTCTGCGGCGTACCATGCAAGCCACTTCTAGGATGCGTGGGAACGGGGGAGATCGATGGTCAGGCATACAAGATATATGCGGTAAAAACTTTTATGTGTTAAAGGATTAAAAGGATTCTACTCTTTGGTTTTCCACGTGAATTGCAATCGCTTCAGTACCGAAAATTTTTTACAGTTAAAATGAATAATTGATGTACCGGGAATTGGAAATAGAGCAGATAATAATATATAAACTGAACGAAAATGATCTGAACTGAGAGATTTCTCGCTCTCTCCTTAGAGGTCTGGAAACCTTCTGCTCGCAGCTTTTAGGCTAAGATTCCCACATTAATAGCGGTGTCTCCCGGGAGATTTCTTAGCTGGTAGCTACAGATTCCGAGAGATATGGGAGGATAAGGTTAGTGATGGATCTCCGGCGCCCGAAAACTAAAATAATAACGTAATATTTACCTAAAACTACAGAAATATGAAATATTTTTCATATACAGAAAAAATGAAAGGAGAATAAGTAAATTGTTAATAAAAAATTTTCTATGGCAACTTGTGGTATTCTATCGAATCAGATTTAAGGGGGAACAAATACCTACTGTTGAAAGCTAACCACAGTGAAAATATTTATTCGATCCAGATTTCAATACTTGAGTATCATTTGGCTTCCTGGCGTTCTAGACTTACTTAAAGCACTACCTGAAGACTTTCTTTGCGCATCAGCATCAGGTTGGTATCCTTAAGACCTTATGATGATGCGAAAGGATTAAAACCCGGGTCCTGTAATACTTTTGTCCCGAGGTTTTCACAACAATAATGAAACTCTTTTAGTTGCGATGTGAAGAAAAGGTATGAGGCAACCTGTATTTTACCGATCAGCTGATTTCAAAATGGGTCACATCATGTGAGGCGTGTCTAAAGACTCCAGATTCTGGGAAACTTCAGGAATGTTGGTAGTGATCATCATCTCCACAAGCCCTTTCTCTTGAAACACCTCTTTACTCCAGTCTTCTATCGGTTAACCTCTTCATACCCATATAATTCTTTTCTTTTTTTTAATCCTTCATCATCAGAAACATTTTTTCAATTCTTGTTCCGTAAATTCCATGCGAGATCTTCCTTTGCCATTCTTCCCGCTCATTTAATTTCCCTTGACGATTGTCTTCATCAAGCCATTCTTTGAGAGAGGTGGCCACACAAATTTAGACGCTTAGCGGAGTAATAGGTTACGAGTGTTTTGAATCGAGAAGTCACAACCCCATCCACGACGATTGGAAAACACGCACTAAACCAAGCCACCGGTCAAAGATGCGGAACGAACTCTGTGAGAGGAGAGTCGTCCACTGTAATCCTCGATGAGATTGGTAATCTCATAGTTCGGCAGCGAAATCGGACCTGCGGGAAGGGGATGCTCTTGAAGTGGACCCTGGTGATGTGAAGGGAAATAAATGAAGAAAAAAGAGTATTATAACCAATTGGTCAAGGAAATCATCGCAAATTTCTAATAATATCCTTTGAGGAGACGGATTCAATATTTCAGAGAAGAGCATCCATCTCTATTTTTTTGGGAATTGCACGAAGTGGAACGGTTCTCGGCGAAAACAAGAGAACTTACTGGCTGTTGCCATACGCATTTTTCCCTTTCTTCCTGTGAGAGACTATTGGTCGAGAGAAAGCGATCTCAGGATTGGTGAATATGGCATGCTTAGTTAGTTTAGAAAGGAAGAGAATTGAAATTTCTTTTGATTCTTAGTTTCGATAAAATAAATTATGGACATCGAATAAAGAACATTGGTCGTTTAACGAGAATGAAGTCCTTACACAATGAGCGAACTCAGGTAATGAAATAGTTATACGTATATTTTGTTTTTATATGAAGCCTATGAGTATATTATTTTGAAATTTAAATAAAATTAAGACACTAACTTTTCCCTACTTAGGTATATTTTGATGGATATATAACTATCGTAATGCAAAGCTTTTATCTCGAGGATATCAAAGACACCTCTATCCAGAAATTATTGATGGAAAATCTTCATCTCTGGCCTTTGATCTGCGTTATGCACGTGATATATATAGTGCGCACCGCTATTATTATTACGCTGGAGCCCGTTTTAGCGGAGCCGTCGTGTGCTACTCATATCTTGCGATGAATTTTTTCTCAGCCCCGCATCTTCGCCTTCAACAACGCGTGACTAGTGCTCGGCGACTTTGCGGGCACCACGATGTCGTTCCGAGAGTGGCAAGGGAGAGGAGGGAAGAGAGTCATATTGGAGAGTAGAATAGGGGAGCGGGGGCAGTGAGTGTGGAGAGGTAGGGGAGATGTTGGGGAGTATGGTGGGGGGTGCGAAGGGAGCGATGGGAATGTAGTTTGGGTCGGCCCTCTCCGAGAGGGGTGTTCGGTGGTATCGGGAATGGACCGTGATATAGAGAGATCATCCACGCCTCTCCTACCACCCTCGGCCTCACTCCCCACATTCGCTCCCCTCTCCCTCACGCTACCCCTCGCCCCCTTTCCTCCCCCCATCCTCTCCTTTGTCTCTACATATTGCTCCTAGCCCCTCCAGGCTCTCACGGCCATCAATATCTTCACCGTAGACCACCCAGTCCTTACTCCCTCGTTATCCCCCAAGCGGTGACGACACGCTCCAAGTGACAATACCCCGTCTCTATCGAGAAATTGAGGTCTCAAAGCCGCGAAAACTCGTCTGTAGGTGGGGGTCGTACGAATCGGACTGAGGTCCTCACGCATGTGGACTCCTTACCAGCCGTGTTACGTTCGTAACGCACCCGCGTGACTGTCACGCATAGCGTATTACTTCTCAGGGCCATTTTGGATCTCGGAGTAAGGAATGAAACGTCCATCGACAAATTATTATCCGACTATGTTACGTCACCGCGACTTGTCACGCGTCAGGCGCTCGTAGTAACGGGAGGGTGTTGAAAGGTTGGGTTACCTGCGTCACTGAGACCTGGCACCATTATCTTCGCAGAGTAGACATTCTTTTACGGTTTTACCTGTACGAAGACCGCCACATTATTCGCGGCAATACAAGACGTGATTTAATTGCTTGCTCAAGTACATTTCAACCGAAGAAGAATGGAAGAGTTAAATGCTCGGTCAATGCACTAACTCATTTTATTAATTAGCTGTGCGTAGTAATTTTGTTTTTGGCGATTTTCACGTATCAGAGAGATATTGTGAAATTTAAATATAATAAAGTCATGCCTTTTTACGTATAATTTGATGGCTCTACAATTGCCGCAAACATTAGCTTACATCACGGATAATTCATTTCTTGGTTGCTTTGTCTAAGTCTACATATTATATGTTAAACGTACCAAATACACGGAATATCGTTTGGAAAGACCTGATCTATTTCCTCACACTTATTCTTGCAATTTCCGCGAGTTGAGGTAGGTTCAAGTTGTGCTATTTTTTGCGTCGTATAACTCGAGCCTGGATTTCAGTTTGATGAATGCTCAGCCTCATTATGTGCTCAAAACCCACATTTTTCGCAGGATTTCATCTTATTTCCTCTAAACAAACCAGATTCAGGTGAGATATGGTGGGAACGTTCCATATTAAAGGAAAGATAATGCAATTTTCCACAAGTAAATTTCCACAAGTAAGTTTACTTATGGAAAATTTCATTATCTTTCTTTCAATATGCGTCTTTCCTCTTTTGAATAACAATATATTTAGGTTTATACACGTCAGAAGTAAAGGAAAACTATAATGATTCCTCGTATGAAAGTCAACCGCATTACTCTATTTCTAAAGAAAAAGATTCAGGATTCATTCGCCTTTTAGCAGTCGCAAATGCACTTCGGTAGCGGGAGAGAGACTTGACCTTTTGAGAATGTAGCGTAGAATCACGAGGAAGGCAGCGGGACGTAATGGAACCGTGTTAAAGGGGCGGTGTCGCACAATTCTGGTCTTTTAATGGAGGGAATGTTGTACTATCCCCTAGTACCGGTGTTGGATGTTGTGTTGACGGGTTGCCTCTGCGTGACAATCATAGAGGCTTTTGCATGACCAAAATGGCTCTGCTGTAACTTCACGCTGTAGCCATAACATTTGGCGTGAGGAGGAAGTTAATCACTTTTTTCCGTGTTCCGAGTTAAGTGGTGATGGTTGTAAAACATTGTTCAGTTTTCAATACTCTTTCACTTGTATACCCCTTGGTATTTCCATTAATCTACTCTGTATTCCTAATCCAAATCCCATCACATAAAGATGCTTTTGAGTTATGTAGCTGATGTTCATTTATATTTGAATCGGTAGTGTGGTCACTAAAAATATAATAGTTTAATCATCAAAACTGACATTAAATTTCAAACGAACAAATGTGTAGACTGTTACGTAAGTAATCTTTCTTCACTTACCCACCCCTAAATTGTCAAGCGCGTACCTCAGGTGCGCCTTGGCACCACAAATTACTCCATGTAATTTGCGATGCCAAGGTAGGCTATTTAAGGGATGTGATCATCGGGTAAGTCCGAGGAGTATGGAAGTTATATCCTTGTTATGACGTTAATTTATCGGTTATGGCGTTTCGCCTATAGGGACCTGGCTGTGGTTACGCTTCATGTTCGATCTATCGGATTCATAATGTTGTCGTTAGAATCTTAAAGGCTTGCTAACCAAGACCGTTGCTTCGGCATGGTTTAGCGAACAAAATCTATACTTTGAAACTTAGTTGCTGTATTTTTCTTACATTTATAAATTACTGAGGACTACATGCACCTCCCCTCCTTACTGTCTCGTTATCGCATGTTAGAAAAAGACCAGATGATATGCATATCTATTTAATTCACCTGATTGCATACCTACATGGTAATTTGTTTATCGAATATAATTTCGGTGTTGGTAGTATTCCCTAAGCTTGCGTTCAACCAAATTCGATTAAACGCTTTGCTTAAGTCACCGAATTATTTATCGGTTTCTCAACGGCCGTTATTTTTATCAATATAGTTATGTATTGAATTAGGTTGGTTGACCTTGATGTCAAATTACGTTATCTTGATAGTAAATGACAAATCAAAGAGCCGAGGAGGAATTTATTATTGGATGAATGTGGTGGTAATGAAATTTACCTCCAGAATTACGTCAAGTTTTACTGCGGTTACCGAGGGGTTAAAACATAATTAACTGGTAATGTGAAATAAGTGGGTCGAATGGTAAATAAGATTTCCTCAACCTAATGTACCTGCTATAATTGCCATGATGCTGACGAAAAAATAAATGTTTTTCGGTTCCCCGTCCTGGGGAACACAACACTTCCAATTCGAATAAACGGGCGGCGTTTCTCTCTTTCCATCTCTCGCTCTCCTCCAGACTTGCCGCTTGAACGGGAACGTATATCTGAGCCACTTCCCACTCTCGCCCTTAATTTAATTCCAAGCGCCCTCTCTCTGCCGCCTTCGCCCTTGAAGGCGAGGGGACATTGAATTTTTCTAATTCCCTTGCCGTTTCTTTGAAACGCGGGATCATGGGGTGGGGTATCTCACGCCACCGCGCCTGGGCCTCGAAATTACCTCAACCCTCTGAACCTCCTCCCGCCCCACTGCCCTCTCGTTCCCCCCTCCCCACTCAAACCCATGGGTACTTCCAAATTTCTGCCGTGGCCCCACCTCCCTCCGTGGATGGGGTGCCCTCGTTGTCATTTACAGTGTGTCAAAGGATGTTTAGGCGTCGTATTTTGTAAAATGATGATGTTTAAAGGATCATGATGATGACAAGCGGAAACGCGATTGCGGCTTAATTTTCATTCTTTAAGTCTATTGGAAACGGAAAAGATTTAATTCTCGGTCACGTTTTGGACCTCCACCATCGAATTTATGTCCATAAGGGTCACATGAAATGATGTCACCATTGCTTATGCCATTAGGTATATTGTTCGGAAGACGCAATTTTGCATTGTCATAAGCAAGGAAAATATCTTTTTAACTCTAGGTTTCAAGAAATATTAACCATCATAATGACTCTGCATTCAATAAAAGTATACAAATTAGAGCATTTTTAATGTATTTTTCTTCTTAATTAGTATTCATTTCTTAATATTTTCCTTAGTGTCGCGGTTTTTTTTACTGGTCCCTATGTGACGGAATTTTCAATATCTCCTATGTTTGAGGGATATTTGAATGAGTTACTGTGTGCTAAGTTAATTACCTCTTTTCAATTAACACACTAAAATTGAAACTACATGATAGGAGTGTATGTATAATGGAAAAGAAAACCCGGCATTTAATAATGAGATAGTACTACGTGATTTAGTTGGATAGTATCCGATTCCGACTCTATTAGCTGATTTCCACTTTTCGTTAGTGTTACCTTCTTACATAAAGCCGATAAATGAAAATTCTTTACAAAATTTAGGAGAATGAGCGTCGGCTGACAGTTCACGCCTTCAAATTTGGGTGGATTCTTTGAACATCTACAATAAAGTCTACAGGATTGATTTTTTTACGATTTTTTTTGGGAGAAATGAGGAAAAGAATTTGGCATCCTTATTCTGGATATATGAATCTCACCCACTCTACCCTCGGCCATTAAACCGATCGGTTTGAATCGGATATTCACTGATTGAACGAAATCACCCAGGAAATGAACGTTATTAAACTGTATTGTTGCATAGTTTTCCGATTGCGAGATCATGAGATTCCCTCAAAGGTACCATCTTGCTAATAGCTCAGCTATTAGATGAAATGGCAGTGACATCGCCTAGATATTCGTGTCCCTGTAGTTAAATTGATTCAAACAGAAAATGAAAGGAATGTGATTTTTTTCTCATGATTAATATGCTTGTGGATTGCAGGGGGATGCTTTAATATAGCAGGAAATTGAGAAAGGAGACATAGCAGTTGCTTTATCGCTGTTTTTATCAAATCTGTTACGTAGCGTCCTTTTATTTCGACCTCCAGCGATCAACTACCACATCTTATCGTTGTCCTCTCTCCCTCCCCTCAACTTCGGGCTCTTTTTTCACTCGGCATTGCTTACAGATTCCTTGATCGCCAAGGGAAAGGTATTCATTTTAGTGACGTCGGTGGAAAAGGCATGAAGGGAAGGAATGCCATAGATCTGATGTGTGATAAAGAGGTATAGCCGACTCAGGTGAAGAGGGGAGGTAAAGTTGAAACCGAAGAAGTTACCGGAAACTAAAGCTGACTCAAGAAAATAAAGGCTGACTTGAAGTATTGAGCGAAAACGGGGAAGAAGTGAGGAGGGACAGGCGGGCGAGGTGGAGGAAAGCCAAAGGATGATGCAGACAATCATTTGCTTACTTGGCACTTTAGCACTTACTTGGAGAAAAAAAAATGTTTTTGTCGCTATGTCAGTGGAATTTTACTTCTAAGTGCAACTTTAAAAAAAGATAACTACCATCACATAGGGCATATAGTGAAAATTGATGAAAAAATGAGATAAATAACCAATTTGACATAAGAAGAAATATAATTTTTACGATGTAAATCCTCACTTTCCCGGGAAATATAATGATAAAAAAAGTTGTCACTACTTCAGTATAATTTTCAAATTTTTGCAAGCTGCATTAATGCTGCAGTAATACGCTTGTATGATGAAAATGGCATTACGTCCGTCCCATAGGGCTGCAAAAAATATTTGTAAAATATTACATACTATAACTTGACTGTGTATTCGGCAACATACTTTCTCTACTCTCAGGCTTAGACACGTGTTGAATATCAGGTTCGTCTAGTGGTTGTATTAATTGCTTCGTACGTTGAGAGTCCGGATTCGAATATCCGTAATTACTGATTTCCGTCATCTACCACTTCTTACTTTGATCCAAAGAGGAGGGTACTTTAAGTTCAGTACTTCGTCCTTCGGATGGGACATTAAACCTGGGCGTCTATTGCTGAGAGTAGGATATTACCGACGCTGACTTTTTCTCCATTCTTTATCCTCAATATTTTTATCGGCATGGGTAAAATTTCAAAATTACTCCTTTGAATCGCACAGTCTCGATTCTGCCTACTTAAAGCGTCTTGGCCAACTTGGTGTTCGTTCGGGGTTGGTATTCCGCTAAAGGTTCGCCGGCTGCTGTCAAAGGCTCCGTGGACGTTTCCTTGAAGATTGAAGGGGAAGCAGAGCGCTATCTTTCCCACCATTCATTTCCCTCCTTCGGCTTCTTTACTGAATACGATCGAGAGACCGAATCCGAAAACGTGAGAAGAGTGCTCTTCCCTCCGATGGCTCGGGACAGCTGTGGTCTTTCCCTTAAGTATAGCCCCTCTCTGTTAATGCCAGGGATGTGACCCGAAAAGGCATTTTACGTTTCGTGCCGTACCTGGGAGGCACCCGAATTCGAAGTCCGAGCCTCGGCTTTCAATGAGACCCAACCCTTCACAACGGGTGGTTTATAGCACCAACTTATCAGTCACACTATAGTTTATAACTCCTTAAAGTTAACAGGAAAGAAGAAAAACTTTGCTAGTTCCACAAATATTTATTCACATATTCACACTTCTGGCCAGAAGATGATACACTGTATCGAAACCGGTCGCATGTGAATAAATATTTGTGGAACTAGCAAAGTTTTTCTTCTTTCCTGTTAATCATGAAGGAGCTCCATCAAGTTACGCCTCAAACCATTGCATCCTTAAAGTTAAACATAAATCACAAAGCTATGTTCGTTTTTGTGTTGCACTAGTCACGCTGATGAAAATGGTTTTTTTCATCGCAGTCATACGATAGATATTAACCAATTTACATGCTTTAGTAATTTAATGTACCTACATTAAACTGGCTTGGTTTACTAATGCACGTAAAATGGTTAATATATATCGTATAACTGTGTCGAAAAACCATTTTCATCAACGTGAATAGTGCAACATAAAGATGAACATAAGTGTGCGATTTATGTTAACTTTAAGAAGTTATAAACTATAGTGTGACAGGTCAGTTGGTGCTATAAACCACCCGCGGTGAAGGGTTCGGTCTCATTCAAACCCGAGGCTTGGACTCCGAGTTCGGCCTTTTCGTGTCACATTCCTGGTTAATGCACGCACTTTCACGCCCCCCCCCCTGTTACCACATTCTTCCTATGGTGTGGTGGTGGGTAGGGTACTGGACTCCCATCCCGAGGGTCCGGGTTAGTATCCCGGCCAAGGTAGTATACCGGTCCCTACTTGAGTCCCTTGAGGCGGGCACTTCAAGTGCAGTGCACCGTCCGTCGGAAGGGACGTTAAGCCGTGGTCCACTTGGCGCCTTTCGCTTGGAGCCGTCTAATGCCTACGCCGGGTATCTCTCCACCCTTCCTTCGTTCCTTGAAAACTGCTACCTATACCCTGATTCCCTATCCTCGCTGACGCAAAAGGCCCCAGTTGTCTGTCGGTCGCCTTCCCCAAATAACTACAACCACGGTCCCTCCTTTCCCTAAGGGCCTCCACCTTTCGTCGGTGCGGGGGATGCACGTCTTGTTTCGGCTCCCCCAACCTCGCCGACAGTCCCGCTCCGCACTCAATCTCTCCTCCCTCCTCCGCTTCTCTCCACTTTCCCTCTGACCTGACCCTGAGTGAGCTCGTCCCTTCTCTCTCTCTCTCGCCCTCTCTCCCCGACAGGCACTGAATAGATCGATAAAGTACCTCCCTCCCTCTTCGTCCCCCTCCCTAAGTCCTCCTCTCTCCTCCCAACCCCCTTTTCGCCCACCGCCATTATACCATCCATCCCAAAAGATCTCTCTCTCTCTCTACCTGAGACGTCATTTCAGCTTTTCCCTGTCAGGATTTTCTTCGGGGACGGTGTTAGTTATCTGGGTCGAGTATTTGTAATAGTTTTTTTTGGGAGGCGACTGACAGGTGGGCTTATTTGCGTCATTAATGGTAGTTGATTATTTGGAATGAGGTAGATGATTATTAAGGAGTGGAGGAAAATTGAAAATGAAACCGACATCAGGCTACATATTAAGAAAGGCGCCAAGGAGTCCTCGGTTTCAGATCCCATCCGACGGACTGTGAACTGAACTTGAAGTTTCATCCATTCCGCAGTCAAGTAGGGTGCAGTAAACCTCTGAAAAGTCTCTACCAATGCTAGATCCAAGCTTGGGGTCATTAATTTAGCCCCAAACTATATCTTCTTTCAATTTTTCATCTCCCCAAAAGTTCGTCTTTATTAATGGCGGATTTTTACGGGCGAATTACGGGCTCTAACCCCGTCATATCTTCATTTCTACAAAAACTTTCTTCTCCGAATTTGCTGAATCCCGAAATCTCGATTTCCGCGTCTCTTGACTGAGGCACGGAAATGTTTATGTGATACACCGGAAGAAAGTTTTACATCACTGATCATCTTTTCGCTATCATTCAGCAGGGATTCATGCTCTCTGATGAGATATTTTTATGTCAAGGATGACTTCGTGGATTAGGCCATTGAAAAGAAAACGGGACTTCGGGTTGAAGTGGTGGCTAGAGTACTAGATATTCCGTCATCCCATCATAGGCATCCCATCGCGACAGCCTGGGTTTCAATCTATACAGTGGCAGAGATTTTGCATTACTCTCCCTACTAGTGCTGTGCTGAGAACACATTAAATTCAGTACTCTGACCGTTGGATGGGAGGTTAACCGTTGACCCCTTGGTGTCTAACTTTAAGAGCAAGCTGATGGCATCGCTAGGTTTTTTTTCACCAATCCTCATTGCTCTGAAAAATTCTTATCTCTACCCAATCATACACCAGTATTAAATGAAGAATCGCCTTCAGCTGTAAGTTATCTCCCCAAATTAGTCCCAGTTTCAAATATTACGCTCAACTCAATAGGATAACACATTTGCCTTCAAAGTTAAGAATATTTGTTTTGCACAGCATTAACGTAAAATCCATACAAACTCTTGGTTTACATTCACCAAATATTAAACAAGGCCTTTGCGTCATAGGAATGTGAAAATGAGAGTACATTGTCAATATTAGGTTTTCGATCGCTCTCATCGCCTGACGTAAGAAAACCTATTCATCGTAAGAAAAAAACTATCACCTCAGGACGCAAAACCGCTCCAATCCGCGAATTTTGTTACGTTAGCTCCGCAGGTTACCAGCGTTGCTTCTGGCGTTCGGTTAAACGCAAGTATGCATGTTGTGAAGATTCATGAACTTTCTCTCCAGCTATCATAAAGAGTAGTGCTGCTTAGATAATAGTATTACGGACCAAAAAATCTTGAACTTGGAGATCGGGGTCAAATGCCGTTCCGTTCACTCCCCTAAATGACGTCCCAGCGTTCTCTCTTTCGTCCTCCTCCCCCCTCCTATCCCGCCAACCTTTCACGACAGGGATCCGTCCATATTTATTTATTTATTTTTTCCTCATCATTATCACCGTCATCCCCCTCCTCCGCTTTCCCCTTCCCCTCCTTCTCCACCCCTATATGAGATCGATCGGTGTAATTGGTGCCCCTTGTCGCTTTCGTCCGAGGCGCGGAATGAGTCATTGAGGATCGCTTAGGGGTCTTAACTCCCGCATGGATTGCCGCCGGACGATTGCCTCCCTCGCCTCAAGCTCCATCCAGCCTTCCCCCACATACGCGCCCGACGCTCCCCGCCCCCAAGTCTCTCATCCCCCGACCATCTTCCTTCCCTCCGGGGAAATCCGAAGCTGACGCATTTACCGGGGCTGTCCGTCCGTCGTCCGTGACGTCCGCCGAATCGGAAAAGGTTGGCACCCTCCCCTCCTTTCTTGCCGGGCCTGCGGTTTTGTTTTCCCCCCGTGTTCCGTAGTGAAGGGCGAATGTTTTATTCGCTCTCCATCGGATTGGTGGGGGCTGTTCCTTTAGTGCATATTGGCAAGAGCCATGGCCTCCCACCCCGAGATGTCATGCTTGAATCTTGGGAGAGGTGAAATGCTTCATCACAATCAGATACTTAAATTCCGCGTGGAAAACATTTAAAGAGCAGCAGATCGTCCACCAAATGAGATGTTGAAGCTACGACACTTTGGTGTATTTTGTTCAGGGCAGATAATGCTTAACTCTTAAGTTTTAATCCACGCTTTTCTCACTTTCATAAGCGCACTATAAAAAAATACTATCCATTTTCTCTTAATGGTTCAATTATAATTAATCATCGTCTCTGTTTGCATCACTTCAATGACTAATCCCAGTTGATCGTAGTTTTTGTCAGGGTTTCTAGCTCCCATGTGGGCAATTTTAATCCTTGGCCAGTAGCTTATTGAGGATCGTTTTGATGTGGTGTAATGTAGGTTGATGTGAGAGTTTGAAATCCCCAGGACCAGGGTTTCACTGTAGTGAAAGAGGTTTTTCAATGGAATACCGTCATTGATTTTTGTGTGTTTATCACTCAAGACCAATTCTTCCCCCGACGCGTTGGACTACATTCCCTTGGTATTTTTCTTTAGGGGTGGGCTATATGCCGATACAAGGCTAATCCCCCCTTTACGTCTTTATCTTAAAGATATATGCCTGTACCCTTTCTCCCTCGTATATCCATAATGGGTATAATTACAAAAGCTTTTGGTCGCCTACCTTTGATAAATAAACATGTAGTAAAACACTAACTATGCTATCTGTAGCTTTTCGCACTCCCCTACTTGTGTGGTTTTTTTCCTGCAGTGCATTCTTTACAGGGTTTAGGTATGATAATCATCACGTTATGTTCACAAATATACACACCTTTAATCAATTGAGTGATATTGCTCTGATTTATAATGTTTACTATTTTGTATTCGTTCTTATAGTTATGCCTATTAACGTAAGTCTACATCTCGTTATAAGTAATATGTATAAGTTATAAGTCGTTATTTTCTTTGCTTATCCCATCATGTTCTATCAAAGGTGATCATAATATACGTAAGCATATATATAACAGGAGATTAGGTGGTAGGAATGAAAGTATTTGTCACAATCTTGATCTAAAAAGGACCTCTTATTATCATTATTTAGCTGAAATATAACGCTGTTTTGATTTCAATATCTAGCGTCTAGTCGATTCCAGTTGGTCCAAGGAAACGATTCAAACCGTCGATTTTCGGCATTAGAGCCTCCTCTTCATTGGCAGTTGTTCGTTATAGCGCGGGAACAAGGCGCGCATCAACCTGTGCATTTGTTCGGCTGGTCTTACGGGGGGTGCAAGGCCTCGCGGCAGGTCTCCGGGTGGCGAATCCTGCCTCCGGCCGGCATTCCGTTCGTGTTGTGGTTTGGCGACCTAATTTCAGCCGCGTGGGTTGACCCCATTATTCCCGGAGCAGCGCGCCAATACTCTCTGTACCACGAAGGTCGCGGATACGAATACAGCCGCGCGCATTGCAGTTTCATTCAAGGGTGTTCAAATTACTCGTCTTAAAAGTTCGTGTTTGATGTCTGCAGAATACAAAAGTATCCTATTAAATGGGTGCTAAGGTTTCCGCGGCGTCGTTCAGATATGTTCACTGCATATCGGGTTCTGCGTCCGCGTATGTTGACTAGGGGTGACAACAGTTTCGCTAGCCGTCCTGCTAGCCCCTAGTCAACAGACGCGGGCGTGGAACCCGATATGCCGAGAAAATCTATACTATCAAATTTTCATTTTCAAAAAGAACAAATCCGAAGGAACGGAATAGCAGTAGATTGAAGTGTGCATCAACTGCTGACGTTCCCACCGTTTAACGTAGACTCAAACCGGAAGCTCACACGTTCAGGGTACTGAATCCGACTGCCACTGGGTGGAACTCAACTTAAACTCTTATTTGGACGCTTTGGATGTTTACTACGAAAAAAATTGCCTAAAACCTCACTGTGGTAGCAGAGATAGGCGCTTAAAAGTGTACGGACTGCGTTATATTGCAACACCTTACCAAATTTTAAAATCAATTAAAAACACAGTATACAATCCTCAGGCGGGATTTGAAACCTAAATCGATGGTTTGTAAGGTCGACGCGTTTCGCTCTAGGCCTCCACGATCGGATACAGTTTTGTGTCTTACAGATTGCAACCGACTTCTTCGTGAGGGAAAACCTTTTTCGAACAGTGATCTTTTCAGTCATTAAAAAAACGCTGATAATTTTATGCATTGAATATTAATTTTAAACTGAATAATTTTATAACTACACGTAACAGTTTCACAGAGCAAACTTCTGTAAATTACTTATTTAAACGCTCTTAATATTATTTGTAGTTCATTTTGGGGTGAGCCGAGGCTCACCGGTACGAAATATCCTACTGCTTGCGGTATGTGTGATGATCGGTTAGATGTAATATCAGACGAAGGATAGATGTAGTCATCCCTCCTAATTATGCGTGATCTCCAAATTTTTCTGCGTTAGAAAAGGTTTACTTGGATTTTTAGGTGGTCCAACGGCTGAATATTATATCGCTCCATCTACCTAAGATCGTAATCCTTCGATAAGCGTTAGCATCCATGCCCTGGGTGCGATTCGAACACACGACCCTTGGGTTACTAGGGTGGCATATTACCAACCTGGATACTACAGCATGTAATAGGATAGATGGTTTTAATGCATCTATTATACTACCGAAGTTTCTAATCCCACTGTGCATTCCTCATTATCAGTGTATCATAAGGAATGGTTGTGATGACAAAACCTACCTGAGGTTGCACGCACGAATCAATACCTCCGCTGAATATTACGAGGAAGGTAATCTCAGCAGTATTCATCAGCCATTACCTTGGAGAAAGGGAGAGTGGCTCAATTACTGAGGTCACTTTGGTCCGTTGATTAAGGAACAGGAGGAAGAGGGAGGGATCGAAGCCAGTGTCTGCAGGGGAAGTTCTCATTGTTTCGGCGCTCTGCCTGGTAGACACAAATGGGGCACCATTGGCCGAGGAAGCAGGGAGGGTGGTTGAGGGAAAGTGCCCTTCATTGATTCATCATCGGGCGCGCGACGCTCCATCGCCCTCCTTGGATTGACTCCAACCCCCCTGCCATTGTCCCGGGCGTGTGTCACGCAAATTTTCGGAGCGGCGCGATGCTCCCCGTGATAACCCTGCCCGCTCCACCGTTAACACCCTCCCCGGGTCGTGAGAAGGATGGAGATGGAGAATGGGACCAATTGATCGCACTCTAGCATCCTCTGCATTTTTTCCTCTCTCTTCCCATCCTCCTCCCCTCTTAGCGCTCGCCCTTTTCAATGCGGAAGGCGAGAAGAATGCGTCCAGGATGGGGATATTCATCAGTTCAATCAAACTACGCCCTAACCCATCACGAGCTTGTTCGGATGAAATCTTTGTCGAAATATCGTCTTTGTAAACGGTCCCCTACCACCCCCCTCTTTATCCAGCTTCTAGACATCCCTTCTCCACCCCGTTGTCCTTATTTCCCTCCCCAAAGATGATTCCAATAGCCTCACTTCCCGTCTCTTCCTTTCGGAGACTCAAGACGAAGGATTCGCACTCCATCTGCTGTAGACACACTCGAAGGCTCTTCTTCTCTCCCCTCCGCTTGCTTTGCATCTCCCTTCCTCTCCAAACCTCAGACCGTCTACCCCCTCCCCCACCCTAAACTGCACGCCTTTAAGGAGGAGAAGGACGAGAAATTCCCACCCCATCGTCCCCCAAGACCCCTCCTTCCGTACCCTCTCTCCCGTTGTCTGTCGGGGGACGTTCTCTTGGATTTCCTCGCTTCAAATCCCTCCTCACCCCTTCCCAACCCCTCGCCCGTCCCCGCGACCCCGCCGCACAGCCGCCCCCGCCATTCATGTCTCCCGCCCCCAGGAATTCTCCCTATCTTCCCTCACCCCCCACACCCGCCTCACCCAGACGCCCCAGTCACTGCTACCCCCTCTTTATGCTGACATCATCACCTGTGAATCTCTACCCTCCCTCTTATCATATACGCTCTCAGATGTACGTGAACGTACGCTAGTTATTTGTTTCCTTGCAATTATGTACAGAATTATTGTTACGTGAAAACCCCAAATGAGATTTAATGCTTTCGTTTTTCAAGTAATTTTAGAATGTTTAAATACACACTACAAAAATTATTCATAGCAAATTTAACGAATATGATATAGTTTTCTGGCATTTTATGTATCCACATTCTAGTATATGCGTATGCATGTAATATATCGTTATTTCCTGATATTCATGTTTAGAAAAATTCCAAAGTCAGTGTCAGGACGGCAAGATTCTTTGAGTTATAGAATTTTGCTTGTTCTAAAAACCACGTCTCATGCTAATTACAGAGTAAAGATTCAATATGAGAGCATGAAACAATCCTTTAGCGTTTTGGTATAAAACGTTGGGTCTTCCATAAGCGTAATCGTTATATTCTTAGCCATATATTGGTATGGAAAACTTTAAATTATTATTGAACGAGTAATCTTTAAAGTAATAATGAAATATTTCGGGTGCTAAAGTCAATATAATTCTCTGCATGGGCTTGGTATATAATGTTGGAAACTCTCGCTGAAATATGCATTAAAAGTACTTTAGTAGGTAGGCCTTTATTTCAGGATAAAGATTTTATTTTTGTAAATAAATACGTCTCACTTATTTTTGTGTTGCGTACGCATGCGCAAACACTCGTACCAGGATTTACGAGCACCATCTGAGTAGGTGTGCGTGTGCATGAGAATATATTTATATTTTTTTCTAGTTACCTCCCTCCTCCCCCTCGTTCCGCCCCTAACTCACTTTCCGGTCCTCTCAATTTCCGAAACTGCTTCTCTTCCCTCCCTTTTTCTCTCCGCTCCTTCTCCTTTCGGGGGTGGATTTTCACCCCTCCCGCCCTCGTCGCTTCCCCCTATCTCTTCTCCTTAATCTTCCGCCTCAATCTCCCCTCCGCCCTCGCCCGCACTCCTTCCCCTGTGATTGTCATCGCCGCCTCCACCTCCTTCCTCTTGGGAGTCCTCGCGCGCCGCTATTGGGACGGGCGATATTCCTTTTCCGATATCGACCCTCGATATGAAAAAAATATCATGTCGGTTGACGATGTTATGACATGGCGATCGGTTGTACCCGGGAAGATATCGACTTTACGCATGCGTCGGCAATATAGTCCGCAGTCATAACTTTCCGTTGGTCTTCCTTATCAGCGGCGCCCTCAGAGAGACCTGTGCGAATTATGAACAGTGTTTAGGACCTTATATAATGTGTTGCGCTGAGTATGTCGATGATATTTATTTCCATCCATGTTATCGTAATAATTTGTTTAGAGTTCTCCACTACTACAGTTTCTGTTTAAAAGAGTAAAAATTACTCTGATCTTGTTGTTGCTAATTACACAACTATATTTCATAGTTGATTCATTTCAACCCCATCATGCCTTTCCTTTTTATTTAACTCTTTGAATAAATCTAATTATATACCTTGCAAAGAATTAACTCTCCAAACATTGGCGAAAATTCAAATATAAATTAATCCTTGACCAGATTCATGAAAAATACATAAATAGATGGGAAATCAAATTTTTCCATGCATATGGTTACAGTTATGTTAACTATGGTGCAATTTTTGTCTAGATGTTTGCAGAGTCAAGCTCAGCTTCCAAAGCTTTTCAGCAAAGGAGTTCCTTTCCCGTTCCCATCCGTTTCCTCGTCTCCATCAGTTCATCTTTAAAAATTTCTCTTCGCCCGTCTACGTCATATCACCTTGAGGCGAGGCCTAAAGATGCGTAGATAAGCGTTTCCTTGAGCATGGAAAAGTAAAAAAGTTTGCATGGACGCTGCCCCTGTTGCAAAAGTGTGAGGAGTATATGCTTGTTTCGTCCTTATTCTGGTCTCGCTGATGGACGGATATCAGATAATTTTCTGTTTCATTCATCAGCTCCCTCATTTGCCGCAGGAAGGGAAATATTTCTTGTTTATTTCGCCCATATCGCAAAGCAGAAACTTGTCATCGTCCCGGAATCAGTTTTTTTTCAGCCACAGGGAACGTTATGGACTAGAATTTTCATCTGCGCCGCAGAATTCAGAACAGCAATGAAATTTCTATAGACAAAATGGCGCAATATAAATGTTATGATGATGTCACCGAGTTATGAACCACGGCGTGATTTGATCCGGAGGGGGCAAGCCTGCCCATAACCTTCGCAAGTCCTAATAAAGTGCGTGCCTCCCCTTGAGTAAGGGGAGGTGATCGTGGAGTGGACATTGGCTAGTTTATGACGGTCAATCACGGGTGATGGGCGAATTTGTGAGGCTTCTGAGAATAGCGGAACCGAGTCCCGTCCATCAGTGACCCCACCGTGACTTGACCCACAAATTCGGAACCACGTTCCGATCCCTTCCCGTCCTCAAAATGGTGGGCCCTTCTCCGTTAATGAAACTTGTCCGTTTTAATAGCCTCCGGTTGTTTGAACATCCCTAAAGCCTTTGAAAGAGCCCGTTACCTTTCGTTAGTGGCATGAGAGCGCTCTCCCTCTTTAGTCGTGATGATGTCATCGGGGTTTCATTCATATTGCCTGTTCCGAACAGTTCATTTCCCATTAAATCCCTCATTTGTTTGTTGGGGAATGTCATCGCTACCACCTACGTCTTCCGTGGAGGCTTGATTTTTACGTTTCTAGACTTTCACCGTTCACAAAATATTAAAAATGTGTACATAGGTTTCTTAATCTCACCGTGATGAGTGTGAACGCAAAATGTTTGACCAATTTTTCTGAAATAATACAATGTTTTAAATCGAGATGGACTGGACGTGAAATTGTGAGTCAATATTATACTCCATTTACCGTTATTCCTTCGTTTCTTCGATTTCATCGCAAGCTCGGTCTTTTTCACCTCTCTTGAGGTTTTTAAAGCGGAAAAAAGAGTAATTTCAATTTCTTTTCAGTGAGATTCTAATGTAAGTTATACTTGTGGAGATTGTTATGTAGTGTGGCTCTATAGTGACTGGTACGATAAGAGTTAAGTTAAAATATACGATGTATGATGTCATAAATTAATACTGTAATATGACGTACTTAATTAATAATTCAATGCAGAAATACAATTGAACAGGAAAAGCATTGATTCGTATCGTTACATGGAAAGAAACAACAGTTACAACTGTTTACTCTTGAGGCCAGAAAACGACATGGGTTATGAAGTTTATTTATGTGGTTCTAAGTCTACTTGAAAAGTAGTTAAGAATTTTTCTCAATTGTACTCTATAGCATGCATTTCTATGACAAGAAGCGTTCATCGCCTTATTTTGACTCTTCTTATTGGCATTTGGATATTACTGAGAATTATTATTTTCATTGCAGGTTAAATCGAAATAAAACATTTTACGCGTAAGTTAGGTTCCACTAGCGGCTCATTCCGTATGTTTGTTTATGATGTGCTTGCTTGGAACACAAAGTCTAATTCCCTTTCTTAGCGTCATCTCTATAATAATCAATTATCTTCTTAGTGTCGACCAAGGGTATACCTCTGAAATATGAAATAACTTGAGGAAGGGTAAGGATGAGGTAAAATGGGGTCGGTGAGTCAGATATAAGGGTAGATTGGGACTGAGTTCAGGTTATCACACTGAAAACCTTTTCGTGAGAGTGAGAAGTCCTTTGGCATCGCTCGATTTCTCATTCAATGGTATAGCCTCAAATAGGTAGTAGTTATAGTTGGAAATCGTGTTGCATAAGAGCTTAAACTCCTCATTCATTCGGTGTTGATTGTCCCACTGATTCACAATGTCAACTCTCAGCGTGCATCAATTACCTTCATGCGGAAAATGCATCTGAGCCTACTTCATAGCAGTGAGGTAAATAATGAAGATAAAATGGATAAAACAAGTTACGATCAAGGTCTAAAAACGTTGAGGGTAAGAGAAAACAAGACGGAAATTCTGAAGCAAAGAAAATACCACTTTTTATTTTGTAGACGATTGAAAATATTTTTAGACATGAAGGCTTCTTTAAGCCATTCATCAAAGAAAATTTGAACGAGGAGATTGGAAAGGCCGACCCTGGTAGTCAGATGCTCCCTGCAATCCTGAGATCGTGGATCTGTATCCTATCTCGGGCATGGGCGTTTGTCTTAAAGATAAGTAGTAATGTGGAAAAGGAAGATCTTGGATAGACCCTTAACTGAGCCCCTTATATGAAGAGAAAATATGGAAAAATATAAAAGAGAAGAAGTATTTGGCAATATGTCTTGGTTATCTCATAGAAGAAGCAATCGGAGAACACCGTCAAGATAAACAACAAGATATAGCACTTATTCCACAGGTTTTAATTAGTGGTACAACGCGTTTCAGCGGTGAAGCCATCATCAGGTCGCCGGACACAGTTACGTACCGTCAAGCTAATTTTAGGCTTGATGGCATTGATAATAAGTAGGATTTCAAAATATAAGCGTGGAGCACGCCCAATAAATGTGCCCATGGACTTAGTAGAGCTCACGTTTTTAAAATAATGACCATATCCGTTCATGCATGTTGGATATTTCCTCTCGTTTTAAAAACTGTGCCACTTAAGGTTTTCCACGGTATCTTGCTCAGAGAATCATTCAACTTGGGCTCAGATGGACGTGTACAGAGATTCCTCTTAGATTCGTACTCGGGTTCACCCGTAACTCTAAGATCTGTGCATTAGTCTCTCAATATTCCGACCATTCCGGCTATGCGAATTAGAACCTACTCATCACTATTCCGTTTCATCTGAGAACATCAACTCATAAAATTTAGATTTTATCATCAGAATACTTTTGATCTCCTTTCATACTGACTAAGATACCAGTTATTTTCATGTCTGTTCCCCTCTCCCTCATAATATCCACCCTCTTGCCGTAAAGCGTTAAAAACATCATTACTTTTAATTAACTCTTCCATTCCCCCTTCCCGGATTCTAATCGCATCCTGCTCGCTCCTTCCCTTAAATGCCTAGTGCATCTGAAAGAAAGATGTCACAAATTAATCGATATCAAGGCTACGCACGAGATGCGATGCGGAATTTGTATGAGACTACGCGAATTTCCCTTTTATCACCGGAGGAAATAGAGTATTCTTTCCAAAAGAAAAAAACACTTTGATTTGTTTGCAGAATTCTGTGTTGCCTTTTTTTTGTGACCGTGAATGTTAAACGAAAGTCTTCCACCACTCATGCCTCTCTTCTTGAACAGTTCCGGTGGGGTAGGGCACGCACAGTAAGGTATACTCTCTCTCTCTCTCGAAGGGAGAAATCTCCGCAGCCACCCCTCTCTCGCTTGTCACGTCCCTCCCCCGTAGGATCTCGCATTCGATTCACCCCGTGGGACACTCGGATGTTCCCTTTCCTCCCTCGCCCCCAAATCTCCATCCGTCGCCCGTCAACCCCCCCACCACATAGGCCCTCCCTTACGTCTCTCCGCGGCTCCCCTTCTTCGATTTCCCCTGTTACTTATCCCCTTTCCCTCTCCCCACCACCCTCCTCCCCTTATCGGGTCTTGGAGGCTTCATTCTTCCGCCCTCCGTTCTCTTCGCCGTTTCAAGACCCTTCACAAGGGGTCTTGTTCAACCCCCCTCCCCCCGCCTGTCCCACACTCCCTCCCCCCCCACATCGCTTCGATCCCTCCTTCTCCATCTCGAGTCCCCCTGTCCCTTCCTTATTACGTTTCCCTCCTCTCTTCCTTCCCTCCCACGCCGCAACAAGTGTGTCTTCAACTTTCCCGTCTCGCACGAGAAGGGCGAGGTGGGGGAGGGAAGAGCATAAGCCTCCTAATGACTGCTGCTGACGGATGAGTATTTTCCGTTCCGGGCGTTATTGTCTACAAGTGTGTGCGTGAGTGTGTGTGTGTGTGTGTGTGTGTGCTTGTTTTATTTTGCTTGCGTTTGCCCATTTCCCCCCCAAACCCCTATCTCCACGGGAGGTTGTTCCTTCCTCTGGGGAATCAGCGGTGAGAGAACCGTCCTGGTTATTTTATTATTTATTTCGTTCCCCCAAAGTTCTCGGGGATAATCTCGGTTTGTTTCGCGATCGAATGGAAAATATAAGGACGGAAGGGAGCCACGCTCCTGTATCTCCGCCGTGTTTTCCCCCAATCTCCTTGAAAAGGTAAGGTATAATCTGTCTTATGGAGATGAATTCATCATTCTCCTCCATATGTTCCGTGACGCAAAGCTAGCCAGGGCGGAGTAGAAAGACATTTTTTTAGTAATTATCTTCGATTATTCGGTGGAGCGCGCATAAAGAAGCAGGACGTGAAGTTTGGAATAGGATGGTGGAAGCTGGTATCTTCTTCGATTGGTATTTCACCTTCTGATTGCTTTTGACAACTACACTTGAGATTTGGTTTCATGAAGATCATAGTCGAGAGTAAAGGAAATGAAATTACCTCTGAAAGACCTCATTGCTATTGTTACTTTTAGAAAATTGATGTTATGATGATTTAACATATAAGGTCGATAAACAATTGCTACTCTATCATATTCGCTCAGGATTAATATGAGTCAGTGCCGACCGTAATAGTCAAATTGGTAACGCACGGACCTGAGAAAACAAAAGTGGTAGGTTTAAATCTTGCCTCGGGCAGGCATGCTGTGTTTGTCTCAGGATTAGACTCAGGGTTAAGTTGGGTTAGGTGGTGTGATATAATCTCAGCCTTAAAGCATAATTCTTCTCTGCTAAATGAGTATCTACTTCGCGTACCCTGAGTTAATAAATGAGATAGACACAACCCGGTTGAATCGATCTGTTTAGTCCCCGTCATATTTTAATGAAATTTTATCCAACGAATCCTTCTTTTTCTTATTAAATTGAAGATTCGCCCTAGTGTGAAATATTTGTTTCCAGAAAAGATTTTTGAAGAAATTATTTCATTTCTTGGGCATTTTCTATCAAAGAGGAAATGTTAACATATAATCGGGAACAGGGATTTGAAATTCACATTAATTGCCATGTGAATTATTCACCCGGACCGGGAATCGAACCACGGACCTACGGCTTTCCTGGCCACTGCGCAGACTATTACGCTAGCGAAGATCGGTAATTCACATGGAAATTTCACCGACGTTCAAGGTACTAGGTACAGGGATTTGAAATACGAGGAAATTATATTAATTACATTGTGCTAATTAAAGATGACCAGTGTATTTTTGGTTACGAACTGTCCGGTACCTATCTGCTCCATGTTCTTCTTTGTTGTTATGAGAAACATTATAAATGTTAGTTAAATAATGTGATGCCGGTTCCAAAAATGTTTCGAACCTCAAGAGAATTTCATGAGTATGTCTTTCGGATAATTTCCAGTGTGTATATATGTATATATTTTTAATGATTTAATTTTAAGATCATTTTGAATACAAATACAATATTTTATTTAAAATTCTAGTAGTATGAGATCTATCTGAATTTTACAATTTCCATACGAAATTTCCGCAAAACCCAACTGATTAAACGAAATAAACTCGACCCCTATCTTGGCCGAATCTTCAGAAATGGAATAAAATGCAAGGAGAGTGCCGACCGGGTGGGAGGGCGATCCACTTACGTCATGACTCGAGTAATTTGTTTCCTTCAAGTTCTCTTCTCTCGTTTCGGGAGTGGAGAGTTCTCTTCCTCGCTATCCACACCTCCTTTCCCCATTGCACCTCTCCTCACGACCGCGAAAGCGAGTGAAAGCAAGATCCTCAGGAATCCCCTTGCTCTCCTGGGGGGTTATTTTGTAATCTCACTTTAGTGAGAATACGTCATAAAATGTCACTTTTTCGCAGTTAATCTCCGCCACCCAGGCGGCGTGACCATCTTCGTGTCTCAAGCGTTGAACTGCCGGTCATGTGCTGGTCTTTTAGACGATTCATCCGCTCTGATCCGTATCTTTCGACTCTTGATCCGTTTCATTATCTCCGCCTGCCATTAGTTCCTACCGCATCTTCATAAAGAACGTGAAATGGAGCCACCATCGTTTCCACTTGAAGCTTGAGTTGGGAAAAAAGCAAGAGCGAGAAAGATACAAACGATTTTATATTGTGTTTTTGGAATTTGCACAACGTGAAGAACTTCAGCACACCGAGATCGGCAACAGATAGCGCTACTGACAGAAGCTTCGACAATTCACGAACGGTTCGTGAGCCGATCATTAAGAGAGCGAAATGGATCTCCCGCTTTCCCGCAAAGAGTCATTAAAAAGGTGAGATTACAAAATAACCCCCCTGAACCCCTTCCCTTATTCTCTCGCCATTCTACCCCCCCCCACTCTTTCCCCTCCTCCTTCCCATCAACCCCCAGTCCGCCTCATCCCTCACCAGACGGACGCGTTTCCCTAACATGGGTAATCTCAATGCTCACTCGGTTCGGCTCTACGAGACGGGCGGAGAAAAATGGGTGCAATCTTAGGTATATGTCAAAGCAATGGGAAATGGTATCGATTGGAGACGGGCTGGCCCCATGGGTGGGTGGGGAGGATCCCGTGGGGGATAGGAAGGGGAAAGAGGTGGTTGGGAAAGGGAAAACGAAGGTTGCCCGAATCTCTTGAATCCCTCTCCTCTTCTTTCTCTCTCCTCTCTCCCGGAACAAAGGAGGACTGCATTTCACGGTGACTGCTCCGAGGATTTGTCTATGTAGGTCGCAGGAAAAAAAAAGGGTTGGGATTCCATGTATGCGCAGTAAACGGCTCCACGATATAAAGGAGACATCCCCCTCTCTCTTTCGCTCGCGCACGCTCTTTTGTTTGGAATATTTATGCGGGGCGATTATGAAGCTCTTGCGGAAATGACGCTCGCGTTCGTTGATGCATTTTTGAGGAGGACGTGCTGGGTTGCATATTTTTGGCAACGCGGATCTTCGCGGTATTGTCGTACGGCGCAGTTCTGTCACAAAAATTGATAGATTCGCTTCTTAAGTTCCCATGCAAAGGCCTGTATCGCATTCGATACGATCTCTCCTCCACCCCCAATCATGGATTTTTTCCGATGCTTTGATGTAGGTGTAACATTGTGATTGATACATCTTGCTCTGTGGAATGTGGTCACTGAGAGTTAGGGCAGCTTATGAAAGTTTTATTCATAGTTTTGTAGAAGTATGGGATTAGTTTGATATGAGAAGGTGACCAGAATCGATGGGAAAGGTAGTGATCAAGATGCCATGGAAAAGTTATCGTAATAATGATCAATAATCAATGATCTTAAGACAGGTTTGACGCAACTCTCCACTCAAGTCTCGTATCAGCTACCCTCTTCGTGTTTACGTGGTTCTTTTCTTTCACTTCGTTCACTACCTGCACCAGGTAACCATTTCGTTCAACCACTTCCTTTGTAATTCTTTACATGCACTTACCCCTTGAAAATTGTCTCCTTCAGACCATATCTCAAGATATGACCGATTATCAAATATTGTCACGTTTCTGATGATTTTCCTCTGTAGTATGTTCTCTTGAGGATAGGTAGTAGGAAGGGTATAGCTAGGAATTCCATTCTGAATGTTTCTAATGATTCTTCCATCTCTCCTTTTGCTATTATCATTTATTTTTCGCCTTCCTTTGAAGATAGATGAATGGAAGAGACTCAGAAATGCAATACAAGAGAGACAGATATGGAATAGACATTTTGAGTAATTTCAGAGACAACCCAAAATTATTTTGGGAGTTTAATCTCGTAAAATTAAGAATTTACGCATCGAATGAATTATTTTGTCATTGATATTAATTATTTGGGATTTTGCTGCAGTAATCAAAGATAATCGTGTCACAATTTTTTACACTAGATTTTTTGGCACATCTATTTAGTAAATATTTTCATTCACACAGGAAACTATACATCAATTAGCGTTATTTTCATCAAACAAGCTGATGGAGTTTAGTTGAGTGGGCCATTTGAGTTTAGCTGTCTACTTTGATGAGAACGTCTGAATACTCCTGAGTTGCGGTTACTTGACTTTTCTGCGTATTCTGCTACCTAGAGAAAGAGCCCTGAACAATAGAATTCATGGCTATTGTTTTTATATTACAACTTGTGTTTACATCATGGATGATGGCTTGTCTATCGATATGTATTTAAACACCACAGATTTATTTACATATCCATCGTGCCGGGTACATATATAGCAAATCTGAATTTCGTAAATAATATTTTATAGGTATTCGCCAGTTGGAATATTTTGATAGATGTTGCGGATTTTTTTTTATTTATCCCGTGGGAAGAACATTTTTCTTCTTCTCTTCACGCCAACTTTCATCCTCTCCTTACCTCGGTCTCATTTCCTAGCATGTTTTATCTAATATGGAATTCAGCGTCCCATCACCCTTTCCCTGGTTTTAACAACTAACCCTTCATTCATATTTCCTGTGCGGAATCCTTTTATCCGTCATCCAGCCAAGTAATTCCTTGTAGTTCGTCTTGATTTTATGGACGGCTTTTTACTCGTTGACTTATGAATGTTTATTCAGTTGAGGGGACCACTTAATGGTGGTAATTATTATAGCTGTTACTCTAACGCCTCTAACCTCACCTCATTACGATCCCTTACGCTTAAATTAAAAATTTTCTGCAGTAAAAGAATGATTTTAATGAGTCAATTGTGTTTTCAGCAACCCACGAGGGTTTCTTGAGATGCGATTGGTGCGCTACCAATTCCGCAACATTGATACTCGGGGCGGAGCGAGCGAAATATTACGCCGAAGATCATTTAATATATTCGGGTGATACACCGGCATTTTTTTTCTTTTTCCTGAAAATCTGGCAACCTTTTTTTCTAAGAGACGGAACGAAATTGCGCTCGGCCTTCTCAAACCCTTTCTCGGACGACATTGCGGATGGGGGGCGCGAAATGAGTATCTCAGGTGGAAATGGAAGTATTTGGATGGGGGTTGGAGGTTCGAAACGCGATCTTGAGGCCTAATTAAATTTGGAGGAAATCACTTCTCTCCCCTCTTAATTTTTTTCGAGCGTGGAGTCATGAACGGGGCAGGGGTAACTCACAACTGGAGTACCGCCCGCGGGGGCGCAGGGGCTTAATGGGGAGCCTCCCCAACCCACCCGGACCCTGGAATTCCTCCGGCACTTCCTCTTCTCTCGGCTTTCCATTCTAAAACCTCGACGCATCCCCCAATGGAGCTCTCACCCCGCGGATGGATTTCCATATACAGTTTCCACCTCATTAGAGGCTGAAAACGGCAGGAAGAAGAATCGGATGGGAGGCGTGGAGCAGACTGCGGGATCCCTCGGAGGACTGGCGTGAAAGAGTGAGGGATAGAAGGGGGAGGAAAGAGAGGGTGGGTCTCTTTCTTGAGCTTGTTTTATTCTCACTCCCTCCCTCACTGCTTCGGGGTCCAGGCATATTGCCCCAAGCGCGGTCCCACCTACTTGAGGTGAGCCAAAGCTTCTCGATTCCCTTACTTGTGACCCAAATCAGAGCGCGAGGAGCTTTATCTGTATCCATGTAGAAAACCTGCACGTCAAGGGCGTACGGCAGGCGGAGTCATCATAAAACATGCTCTAGATACATGCAGCTAATAGATACTATGAAATAATGAGAGCTTCTAATTTGGCTTAATTGAAAATGTCCGAAGACTAGTAAATCCAAATGCCAAATTAATTATGGAAAACGATATCTCCATTGGGACATTTTCAATAGATACTATGTTGTAAATGTTTTTGTGTAAGGACACGCTACTGGGTGATGATAAACGATTAAGCGTAATATATCAGAGCGAAGGTTAAAGTACAGATTAAATCTATTAGAGAAATTTCAATCGGATAGCTTTACTGAAGATGTTAGGCACATATTAAAAAAACCAGCGTATTATGCTAGATTCGACCAGACAAATAAGATTAGAGAGATAGATTATCGTACCGATAGATTCAAAATGGCATTTTTCCCCCGTACTATAAGAGAACAGAATAGGCAGCATAGCAAAGGGATAGGTAGGGGAAATATTTTAGAGTATTCTGGAGTGCATAATGCATGTATTAACCCGTCAAATTATATAGATACTAACAATCTAGTTGCATGATACACTTTAGTTGCTTGTTTGCATGTTAGTAGTGCATTCTTGGTGATCTTCACCCCCTGCCACATACCCTCGCGGTGGCTTGCAGGGTATCGTGTAGATGTAGATGAATATAATGGCAGGAAACTAGAGAACTGGCTTCACTTCCCAAGAGTCAGGCATCGAATCACAGTTGTGGTGAGTTTTAGTGGAATATCTTGCATTGTTATACCAGTTCTTTCTTGAGAGATGTACCTACTGAGAGTATCTCAAGTGTAGCACTCCTTCGTCGGATGTAAGTTCAAACCGTGAACACCTTGGCGCCCTTAGTGAAGGAGTAGTAGGCTCATAACGGGGATGTGTTATACTCACCGCTTTCTACGTTCCCTGAAAAATCCCTACTCTTCCCATATTTCCTAAATAAAGTAAGAGCACTAAGTTGAAAAACAGCTCAAATAACTACGTACCAACATAGAGAAAGTATGAACTAGTCCACAATTACTATATGGCATGACGAAGGAGTGTATCGTAATGTATTAAGGAGTTTTTCATAGTGCGCTATTGGCACCTACCCGTGAGCAAAGAACTGTTTCTAGATATGTCACAAATGAGAGGAATTAGTCACGAGTCCATAAAAATGACATGACTGAGTGCCAGTGACCGAGGCGTTAGAAATCCACCTTACCGCTAGTCCTATTTTAAATTTCTGGTACCGAAGTAGCCTAATAGAATGCCTTCCGGGACCGAGGCCACGGGAGAATCTAATTCATCAGCGCTTGGCGAAAATTCTCTAAAAGTAAAGAAACCAGGTTTCCATACTTTGATTTGGCATTTGGATATTCTGGTCTTCGGGCATTTTCAATTAAGCCAAATTAGAAGCTCACCTTATTTCATCCAAAGAAACCAGGGACGGAATCTCTCAAGGACTTTCTTTCGAGTTGTCGCCATCTCTATCCAAAACGTGAACCTCTATTGTTTGCATTCACTTCACCAAGGGCATCGACCTGCAGGCATAAAAACGGCGATCTGAATTTCCGAGCAAAATTTGAAAGAGGCAGAGAACGTTTATTGTGTTACACCAGGGAAACAAAAATAAAGATAACCCGAGAGCGAGCCTTATGAAAACTACTTTACAGATTCGCGGATAAGGGATTTGTGGCTCGCAGAAAAAGACTTTAAAAAGTCATAAATGTGAACTCAGATATACGGTTTATGGGACGCATTTCGTTGACGGTGTATGGATCACTTCCTATTTCCTGGACGGACTGCAGCAGGAGGCTTGGGATTGACCTCATCACTATCCCACTCCCTCACCCTCCCTACCCCACTATTCTCAGGGCTGTTCCTTCCAGATGGACATTAGGGTCATGAGCGATCCATATTACTCGATTTATGCACCGTGTATAGTATTCTTTTTGGTTATGTCGATGATGTGAGCAGCTTTTTTCACCCTAGTTCATCTGAAAATCGTGTGAGCATATTCCCAGGGTAAGGAAACGAAACCTGAGTTGATTTGAACCATTGTGGAAATGTGAGTGACCTACAATCAGTATATTTTTTCGGATAGAGATAGAGAGAAATCCAACGTCAGCCTATCTTATTTTTAAGGAAAGGTGCCATAGGATCAACAGGCTAACAGGTCCCATCCGACGGAAGGAAAGAGGCGCTTGAAGTGCTCTTCGCATTACACTCAAGTGAGGTTATGGACTATACTGCAAAGCCTTTTCAATGCCGAGATGCGAGTCAGGTCCCTTGAAATGGAAGGTTTATGTTGAGTTCACCCCACAAACCTAGCCATTAATTCTACCGTCGAAAAAAGTAGAGCATTTTCCAACTCGTTGAAGAGTTCATTGCTCCAGAAGATATCATCATCATTGGTCATCAATCCTCATATTGGTTTGACGCAGCTCTCCACTGAGTTCTTCTATCGGCTAATCTCTTCAAATTTATGTATTTCTTCTCTTTCACATCCTTCACCACTTGTTCCATGTATCTCGCACGAGGCCTTCCTTTGCCATTCTTCCCTTCCACTTGTCCCTCGACGATTGTCTTCATGCCAGAAGATATACAAACGATATTCAGCAATGTAAATGAGAAATCAAAGAGCTGCAATGAAAAATTCTCAAATGGTCAAGTGCAAACATACCTTGCGTTTTCGTAATACGATGTTTTTTACCGTAATCTGTTTTTTATTTTTATCGCCGCCGGGATAATCATGTCGCGTGCGTGCATCTTCGAAATGCAGCCCGGAATTGCAAAAAAAAGTATAATTAAAGGATGGCTCTTATTTGGAGTGGTATTTTTCATTCTAATCTCAAGTAACGCCCCCATATATCTGCGAAGCACCCTCGTCGATAAGAGGGAAAGAATTTGACGACATTAATTAGGCGTCTCATTCGCTCCGATTCTTTCCTGCGCGACCCCGTCAAAGGAGAAACTACAAGACCCTAGGGGAGTAGGTAGGAAAGAATAAAAAAAAGAAGTGTTCCCTTGTGGAAAATAAAACCACCTCGCCATACGTAGGTGCCCTCGATGACACGGCGAAAAAAAGAGAGGGAAAAGGTTGTAGGGTGGTGGGGGAAAAGTGGGGGTGGGGTGGAAAGAGAAGACTTATCAAGGCGCAAAGCAGCAGCTAGTTTCCTTCGGAGGGGACGCGTAAGCTTCTTAGCCATGCATCCCGCCCTTTGAAGTGTAGGAACGGGAAAAAAAAATTAAATGGAGGAGGGGAAGAGTAGGGTTTCGCGAGAGGGTAGGGGAAGGGAGGAGGGTGGGAGGGCGTATGGCGGGGGTTGACGGTGGAGGAGTCGAAATGGGAAAGGGGCGTCCGGGAGGGGTTTGGGGTTGATCGAGAGGGGTGAAATAAAAGGAAGTCGGGCGGGGGATGATGGAGTGGGCATGGAGTAAAGAGACGAGGGGAGGAAATGGAACTAATAATCATATATACCAGCACGTGGCTCGGCAGGGCGTCGGTGCCGGCCTACCACTCCCATCCCCTTTCAGAAAACGCACATACTCTCCCGAGTGCGCCCATCCGATCCCGTTGTCATGGGAACGACGGCCGCTTTGTCGTCAGCGGAGCGAGGGCGGGAATGGGGAAGAGGAGGAGAAGGTGAGTAGGAGGGGAGATAAGAAGTGGGAGTGAGGAGCAGGAGAGGTGGGAAGGACCAGCGCTATAGTTTTCGGTCCGTCACCCCACCACACTCTCAGCCTCCCCATCTCCCTCATTCTCTCCCCCATAAGGGAAGGAGGCAGCAAATCTTTTTCTCCCTCTTTCTCTCTCTCTCTTTGCTTGTTTCCGTCCTTCCAGCTCCTACCTCCACCTCGCCCGGTCTATTTCTCTCCCTTCTTTCTTTCTTCCCCAGGGGTCAAAGAAAAGAAATCCTCCTCTCGAGACCACGACACGGATTCCACCTCCGTTCCCCTCGCTTTTATTCAGCCCGGGAGAGAGCTCCTTATCCTCGCCGGCCACCGTGTCGGATTGGGTGGCAGATGGCCATTTTTCTCCCGCATTGACCGCGGCCATCGAGGAAGGGCGGTGGGGGGAGGCACCCATTATGTTTTATTTATCATTCCCCATTCAGGCTTCGGATCGGTTTTCTGTTATGCATCCGCGTGACTCCCTTGTTTTTTTTATTGCTTTCCGAGCATGCCTTCGGCGTAAAATTGTCTCAGGAATACTATTCAGTGGAATCCTGTAACACGTCTAGTATTGAATTCCACCTATGGCGTATGCATTGTGATCATCTTAGGTCTAAGCGTGGATTTATAAAAAAGATTTTATCATTGCATTGGAGGCCCTTAAAACCTATTTACATTCCTAATATTCCTCGTGTAATATTCATTGAGCTAAATATCTCTAATCGTAGACGGAATGAACCGTATAGAAGAATGGAATTGTTAAATACGATTATGTCATTATAATTGAAACACCATGTTTGCGTAAAGTTTGTGCTGTATCATCCGCCGACGTTAACTATGGAATTTTATTTATATTCATAAGGATGAATTTAGAGTCATATATACATATGGCATTTAAGCAGTTTTAATCAAAATTTTAATTCATAGTGTTTGCTTCTCTCTAGATCTGTTTAGCATTAAAACGTACGTGATGCCGTCAATTCCGTAACGTACACAAGCATGAAAGGCGTAGAAACTGTGGGCGATACAGAAAATTTAACGTGGTAGCTATTCCCATTGAAGTCCATCTTTGCGTTCGAATCCTCGCAGTTAAATATTTTTAATTGTTTTTTTGCCCTCTACTTACGTGTGGAGAGCACCTTAAGTTCAGTTCATAGTCCGTCCAACGGGACGCCAGACTGTGGACCCCTTTTCGTTCGGAGAAGCCTGATGCCTACGCCAGATCTCCCGCATCACATCTAACCATCTCCAGTTTCCCACCCTCTTTCCGAGCACCCGTCCTATCCTTAATACCGGAAATGACCTCAGCTACTGGCCGTCTCATCTAATAACGACGTCAGGGGAACTACTTCCTCCGTCCTTTTACAGTGGAGAATCCCTTCCAAGGGGATCGCTACTGCATCGATAGTCAGCACCCCGTTCCCTGCGACCAACCTCTAGGTTTTTTTTCTGTTGTGAAGTGCTGACGAACTGGGAAGTCGGGAGAATGAGCTCGGGGTAAAACGCGGAGATCAGGAGGACATCCGGAATCCTAGCAACCGGAAGGTACCCGGTCGTCTCTCCGTGTTTGGCGGGAAAAACGTAAAGCGGGAACACCCTCAAACCGCCCCTAAAGCATGTAGTCTCCTCCTCACCTTGAGACAACGGTGGCATCGCGGCCCGGGCGCCAGTATGTCCGGTAAATCCATCGCTACGGGGGGTCGTAGTACCCCAATTTCCCTCGTCCCGATCCCCGGAGGCGGTGCGCGCGCACCATCCCCGTCACCTCTTCGCCATTTCCTCGACCGTGAGGTTCACCGATGCACGTGACGTCACCAACAGGGAAAGGTGGCTGTTAGAGGTGAGGAGATGGTTTGGTGTTTTTTTTTTATTTTCTTTTTTTTCATCACCGCGAGGAGACGTCATCCTCAATGTCAAGGTTCATGTCTTAATCGAGCTCGGAGTGACTCGTTTGATGTCCGTGAGTGAAAGCATTCATTCGGGCCGGGTGAAACTACTTCGCGGTTGCCTGAGCGGATCAATGCTTACTCTAGCGTTTCTTCCTTTTCACAAAGAATACGAGGGTGAATAGTGTTGTTTTATTTATTGCGGCTGTCATCTTTATTTTCCTTGCTCAAAATGTGAATTATCCCTTATCTCTTCCTTCATTTGTTTTTTTACAGACTACCAAGTATATAAAAACAGTTTTTCATTATTAATCATTCAAGCTATCGTAGAACAATACTTTAGGATATTTTCACTGGAAAAAAATCGGTTTAATATCCCAATTTTTTCAAGCGTAGAATATTCCAAAACTATTTTTTATTACAGTTTTGCATTTTTAAACGTTCAAGGGGTGTATCAAGGAGCCATGCATTATGAAGCTAAAAAGGTCATATACCTATTTATAATCTGAGAATTCCAGGCTATGTTCGTGTCTCCTCGATAAATGCTTTATTCTTTGCAACGCGAAAGGACGCAAGAATATTCTTTTGATACATTCATAATTCCACAACCTAATTCCATGTATGTACCTGAAAATTTTAGAGGAAATTATTCAACTTAATATTAAATATTCTCAGGGAAACCTTTATTAGAACTGTAACCATGCGTAAATTGAAGAAAACGGTTACAATTATCATTATTCTCTTCCGTTTTGAATTTTTTTTTGCAAGTCCTGGTTTTTACGGAGAAAGATTTTTTCAGGTAAAGAAGTAAAATTAATTGAAGTGAGTTTAGAGAAAACCATTAGAAGGACCTACTTTCGGGCTTGTGATTTTAATTATACTGAAGCATTAGTCTTTGGGATGATGAAAAAATGTATTAGCTCCAACATCTTAAAAAGATATGACACGGTGACTCATAGGTGGTATTCAAGCCTGACCCACAAGTCAAAGCGCCTCAGATCGGAAACGAGGGTTAAGGAGGTTATCGAAAGGGAGAGAAGAGGGTTGGAGGGAAACCTGGCGCATTCGACGGACGGAGCACTCAACGGAGCGATGTACTCAAAGCATCCAAGTAAGAATTTAAAACAAATTTCCATCGGGTGTCGAATCTGAACCCGAGGAGTGGGTAGTCAGTACTCTTTCTACCTTCACACGATAAGAAGCAAAGACTTAATTGTTTTCAAAACTTGATGCAATTCGATATTCGATCTATGCAGCACCCTGGAAGCCACCTGGAGGGCGTATGAAAGGGGTATAACCAAATATGTACCGCGTACATACAAGAAATAGGCGATTGGTTAAAATGAGATAATTCATTTTTTAATGCTAATGAAGTTTGTTATCACCGTTATGCAAGCCTTCAAAATGACCTCTCAATACTTTGGTACCTGAATCGATTCTCGTTTATAAGATGAGAATGAGCATGTGGGGATAGATATGGTGGTTATAGTATTTGAATCCCATCCAGAGGGTTCGGGTTTTAATCCCGGCAAGGATTTGTCATGGATATACCAGTGCCTTAAGTGGGAGTGGGGCCCTGGACTGGGCCTCCAGCACCACTATAGAGCCTCGTAAAGAATACTTCGAATTCAATTACCCTGGACGTCAAATGGGACACCAAACAAATCCACACTTAAATTACCTTAGAATAATATTAAAATCAATAACTTCACTTCAAACAGCAATTATATTCCGAAAAGTTGGTGAGGAATTGTTGTTTTTATTTTTACGACTTTACCTCGAGGCAGACGTTAATCCGGAGCCTTACGTTGACAACAGCCTAATGCATTCGTCGATTTTCACTCCAACAGTCCTCCGTTTTTTGAAATATTGCTTCTTCTACCCTCCTATCTCAAGTGACGCAAATGACCTAACATCAGTCGCCATCCACCACCACAACTACTATGATTATTTTCTTGCATTGTCACAGTTCCATCCTTTCCCGCAGGAGAAGGAACCCAGGTCTATTTCCTATTTAGGATCACACCTGTACTCATTTACCCGACCTATCATTGATGGCGAAAATGACATAAGGTTGTCGGTTGTCTGCCCCGAATACTTACAGCTAAAATGAAAATTTGGGATATTTTTCTCGAGGTAAGGTCGTAAAAATAAAAAATAAAACAATTCCTCACCAACCTTTCGGAATATAATTGCTGTTTGAAGTGAAGTTATTGATTTTAATGTTATTCTAAGGTAATTTAAGTGTGGATTTGTTTTGGTATACCATTTAAAATTTTTGATATATCGAGTTGTGCCGAAGGGTATTGCTGGTGTTGAATTCAGTGGGCATTTATTTATAGCCCTGATGATTAAATTAAATTCCGAAACATTGCAATGCATTGGTGAGGAAATGCTTGTTTTCCTTACCTCGAGATAACCATTTCATATTAATGGAGGTCGATATGGTGAACAATGAAAATTTGTTTGTTTTCTTCTTAAGTTCTTAGTTTGTCACACCGTATCCTTCTTCGCACGGAGGGGAAATCCAGGTCCGTATTCCGTTAGGTGAGTAAAAAAAACTTGAGCACTTTTCCACAACATATTTTAAATTATAAAATTACACAACACGTGTTTGGGCTTACTAATACATCATCAGCCGGAACACGTGTTGTGTAATTTTATGATTGTAAATATGTCGTGGAAAAGTGCTCAAGTATTTTTACTCACCTACTATGTCTCACTTCCACTACATGATGCCTGAAACAGTGAACAGTATCCGTATTACGTATTCAGGATAACTGCCGGGGTCAAAAACAGTTCGGGGTCCAGGAGAAAAAAAGGAAAAGAAATCTTCTCGAATGCGGACGTATCCCCCTTATCGCACGAAGACGGGAGATGATGAATTTCGCCCCCGACGTAGATAACACTTCCTTCAACTCTCCCACATCTGCGTCCCCTCGGCCCGGGAGTGGACAGCTGCACGGCACCCTGTCGTCCTCCTCCTGACTGCCATTGATTTTTCCCCGCTGAGACCCGCGTTTGATGGGAATTATGGCCCCGCGAAAAATAATATCTGCCCCGTCTTCGGGAAGCGCGGCGGCGGCACCCTGAAGCTGCGGGGGCCATCCTCGCGCGAGTGTCGGACGGGGGCAGAAGGGGGCGGGAGGGATTCGGGCCTTCAGGGGAGAGAGGGGTCGATCCCCCCCTAAAGGGGAGCATTACCCCTGCACACCTCCGTGAAGTGCACGGTGAAGCACTGTTCTCCTTCTTCTCTCTCTCTCTCTCTCCACACCCCTCCCACTCCCCCTTTTCTCTCTTCTCCGCTGAAGACTGCCTTTCTATCCGGGTGCAGTCCCCACCGAATGGTTTCGGTGCAGGGAGAAGACGCGGTGGCGGAAGAGGAGGACTTGTCGTCGTGGGGCGGCTGTTTGAGACGGTGTGCGCCGCCCAGACAATCTCGCCCGAAGGAGCTTAAGCTCTCTCTATTCCTCTTTTATTCCCATCCCTAGCCGCTAACTCCATCTGCCCTTGCGTCGTATCTTCACTCTCCTCTCCGTCTCGACCGCCTCTGCATTCCCTCTTTATCGCTGCTGTCTCATTTTTCGCTATTGACAAAGCAGTGCTGGGATCAGAATTTTAAAGATCTCCATTCTTTTTTCGTTTAGTTTTTCAGTTTAACTCGTTGCTAAAAACGTGACTTCTTTCTCCATGCAAATGAAAAGCGGGGTGAAATATACGTTGAATTTGTCCTGTCAGTACGTCCGGCGATGGTGGAGAAGCGTTGGCTTAGCAATTGGTCAAAGCCTACATAATGTATTTATTTTTTTCATCGATTCAAGTTAACAATAACGATAGATATAAACGAAAAGAAAAAATGTGGTTCATTCATACCGACGATTCCGATCAAATGATTGCTCTAGCGTCGCATGTATTTTGCACTGAAAAATGATAACGAAATGGATTTAAGATTTGTGCTTTTGTTTTACTTTTTATTCTATTTTTAGGAATTGAATACATTCCTTTAGTTTTGATCTTATGATGAAATGATGAAATGCTTTGCTGAATTGAATTTATATTTCAATTCTCAATCTAGGAAAATTTTCATTTCTTGTGATCAGGAGTTTAATACTTCCTTATGGTCAAAGGAATTAAGGACATGTTCATGAACTCACTACATATATATGCTGCATAAATAAGAAAGCTGAAAATGATATTTTAACTTTGTAATTTTGTTCTCGTTAGCAGAATGAGCTTATTTCCGATCCCAGGCGTCCTTGGTTTACTTTTTCTGAGGTAGTAAATTTTTTCTCCCAGGACGTTAAAATTTATCTATTTTCCGAGACGACTGCATAATGAGGGAGAATGCTCCTGTATTTTGAGATGATCTGTACCCATTCCTATTCTTGTGAGATTATAGATTCATATTGTCTCCAGAATATCATTATTTATTAAAAACTTCTCGTATCTTATTTCGGCGGTGATCATAAACATCTGATATGGATTCTGTCAGCGTATCCTTTCCCGAAGTTTCTCTCTTCATATTCTTATCTCGTCAGAGCCCTTTTCTTTCGCAAAATCCCTCCCACTTGGCTCTCCTTTATGGATACTCTATTTTCTGTCATAAATACTTCGTCCATTGATCTCGGAAATCCTTTCCACAGGTTTTCCTTTATCCCTCGCCTTGCACATGGCCTCGATAAAGAAGAGTTTCCCTCTCTCACCCCATCTCTTTCATTAGTTTCATCGGGAGTAGGCAGGGAAAAAAGATTCGAGTCCACCCCCGCGCGACTAAATCGGTGGGAGTCTCGAGATGTATAGAAATGAGACGTGGTCAGAGTACGTACGACGCCCGTGGGATATTATTCCTTCCCTTTTTCCCTGTTGCCACTCGTGGGGGAAGTTTGCGGGGAAGAGTTTGGCGTGTTTTGTGGGTGGTTTTGGGTTTCGGTTTCGGAAGGAAGAGGGGGTTGTGTGATGGAGACGGATGGAGAGAGAAAGAGAGGGGTGGGAGGAAAGAGTTAAAATCCCTACGGTCTCTTTTTCTCAGATAGTCCATCGGTGACGTAACTCTTTTCCTCCTCATCCCCCTCCCGATTCCCCTTTCTTTCGTCTTCCTCGAAGGACTGACACTTCGGAACGCTCTGCCACGCAGCATGAAGAAAAAACTGTCTTTCAAGAGGAACTCCCGAAGTGGAAGAAGGTTTCACGCGCAGCACTGGATGTGTTGCGTCTCTCTCACGTTCGACTAGCGCTACAAATATGATGGGTGAAGGGAAAAGTGCTGCCTATCGCGTTATCTCGATTCAAATGTGTATACCATTGTGATCACTATAAAGTGCAACTTTGAGAGTGATGTTTCTGAAATCGCCTAAGAAAATTCCGTGTCGTGACTTTTAAAGTGAACTATAAAAAAAACCTGTACTTGGTTAATTCAAGGATTACCTTCCTTATTCGTAAGGCTAGAAGAAAGTGAGATTTTACTATAGTTCACCCAAAGTTTTTTGATGATATCTGAAATCGTGGGATAATTTAGAAGTATTAGACTAATTCAATGGAAAAATATTATGCACTCATATACTCGTCGTGAGCTATTAGTTCAGCTGATTGATTGCCTAGGTAGATTTTTGTGCGTTAAAATTTGTCATCCACAAATGCAAACGTGGAAAGTGATCACTTCTTCTCGTGATGTTCTAAACTCAGGGTACCCATCGTTATCAATAGGGAATATTTAACTATCTTCAATAAGCAAGCGATCTCCTAGACAGGCATGCATGATGATTATAATTATACTCTGGAGACGATGGTAGACTTAATGACTGAACTAAGTTACACATTATTTGGATGGGCCGTTGTGTAGACCTCTTGACCTAGTTGCGCTTCTAATACTCATCGGCTGACAAGCCACACCTGACAATACAACAGTGAGAAAACTGTCTTCACCATACTGAGCTATATGCCCTCTATGGCCTGGATAGTAGAGCTCAAAGGAAGATTACAAAGGGGACGTAAGAATTTAAGGCATTTTGTTTGGGTGAGGTGGTGAATTTTGTTGAAATTATTGAAGAAGAGGATATTGTTGAATATTTTAATCCTCTCTACAGCTGCACCATTCTGAAGAATCCATTTTATGTTTTGTGGTCCAAAATATGATAGATATATGCTACAAAAACTAATTTGTTGTCTCTGCATATGAGAACTACCCTGAGTTATAATGAGGTGATTTAACTGATAAAAGTGTTTATGGAATAATTTTAGGTTAGGGTATATACTTTGAGGTTTAATAATAGGCATAGGAAAGGAGTGGATGAGGAGCTGTGTCCTGAGGTTTTCGTGGGTTATAGAATTCATCTCATTCCTCAATGCGAGTGAGACTGAAACAATCCAAATGGGTACTAATTGAATATGTTGGCAACGAAAATAATATGTTGTAAAAAATTTAATATGCTTAGATTAATTAATTACTTGAAAAACAAGGAGTATATTTTGTGTATGTTATCATAGTACGCCATTCCCATCTAATCAACAAAACTTGCTGAACTGCATGGATTAAATCCCAGCTAGTAGCTATAAAGAGCTTAAAATATACTTCTAAAAAATACTGTAAGTTTTATATTTTCACATTTTTAGGGAATTTGAAGTGACATCATGCTCATATCCCTAGTGAAAGGTTTGTAAATCAGTCAAATGAGAATATAATGTTGAAAAATTATCGAGGACTGAGTTGATATTTTCCCATATTAGTGGTGGAATCATTACGTTGAGTTTAATTACACTCATATTGTCCAACTCAAACAAATCGTGGAATATTTAGTTGCAAAATTTTGGCACCGTAAAAATTTGTTAAATATTAATGAGTTGACTGATAATCACTGAATGCGTCACTAAATGGGGGCGTTTACACGGAACCGAAATCGCAATTTCGTACATGAAATCGTTAGATGGAAACAAAAAAATAATTTTAGTGAAAAAATTAATCTTCTAACCACAACCATTTACTCATAAATAAAAAATTAAAATAAACAAAAGGTGACGCCCACCAAAAAAGCTGCTGTGATAACATTGACGACATTTTCTTCCCATCCTTGACTCCTTTTCGTGGAAGAGAAGGGAGTGGATGGGGGTTCTCGGAAGGTCTGCTCGCACAGATGCTGTCGCAATCGCTCCCAATGGCAGAGTCAGCTGTGTCCCCCCCATTGCGATAAGGCAAAGTACCTTCGCGGGCTCAGTTGTGATTGGACGAAGTCGATGACATCAGAGGTTGCACCACGCCCACTTTTCCCGAACGGGTTAAAAAAATCAGTTTTACGCCGCTTATAACTCAATAAATAATTGACGGATCAGAAAACGGAAAAATACGGGTCTTTTTATTTTACAAACTTTAAAAAAATAAAAAATATGGTAAACGACCCCATTGGCACTAAGAGGAACGTGCATTCCTTTAATATTTAACTTGCAAGAAGGTCAGGTAACCGTCAAATTGTCCTCTGAGTATGGAAAGTAATGAAAATAAATTTAACAGAATTTTAATTTACATTGGGAAAAACAATGGACAGCAGGTCTCAAATGGGTGGTCTACATTTTTGAAAAGTTTTATCCAACAAAAGGGGCCAGGGGCTACTCTCAGTCCTGGACTTGTCTTGGGAGAGGCGTGTCTGTGTGTGGGGTTGGCTGCGGGGGGTGAATGGAGTGGCTCCTTGCGAAGAAGAAGTCGTGGCAACGGGGACGGTTTCCCGGCGACGCCACCCTCCTCCTCCACGTACCTCCACCGCCTCCCCTGGCAGCGTTCGAGAGGTAGAGCGGGGGGAGGGTACCTCCTTAGGGGGAGATCCCGCGCGTATGGTTGAGGGGGGTGAGTTGTCGTGGGGCTGAGGTGTGATAGAGAGAGAGAGAGAGATGTCGAGGGAGTTTTTGCGGTGTAGACCGTGGGAAGTTGGGATGCGGGGAGGAATATCTCGGGGGAGACCGTTTTGGGGGTGAGGGAGGAGGAAGGAGTTAGAGAGGGTGCGTGTGTGCACCAGTGGAGGGTATTCCGGGGGAGTCTCCCCCTCTCCCTCTCAGGAGGGATGGGGTGGTTTGGAGGAGGTAGGGTGGTTCGCATGGGTGACGCGAGGAATGCCGGGAATTCTCTCACTCTCTCTCCCTTCTCCTCTCTTCATCCATCTCGTCCCTACCGTCACACATCCCCCCCAATCCCTCCCTCCCTTCTCACCTTCTCTCACCCTAGACGACATCTCCGTGGTGTGTGAGTCGGAGTTGAGTTGTGAGGTGAGGGCGTCTGAGACGCTCCTGTGGGGGTGTGGGGGAGGGTTAAGGAGGGGAGCAGAAGGTATTGTGGGGTAGGAGAGAAGAGGGTGCTAAGGATGTGGACGGATTCCAAACTAGATTGAGGGGGTGGGAGAGAGTGAGAGGTAGGAAGTGGTGAGGATGGAGGGAGAGATCAAGGACCCAGACTGCGGCGGCGACGTTGGATGCTGCCGCTTCGGAATTGATGTTCTTCTGTCCCTCTCTCTTCCCTTCCCTCTCTTTCCCTCTAAGACTTTCTTTTTCCCCGCATCTTCCCTCCCTTACCGTCTCTCACTGAAACGCGAGATAGAGAATTCGCTTTCCCCGAAGCCGCCTCCCGTGTTTTTTTTTCATTAAAACGTGCGTCTTTCTCTTTATAAGAACATAGAATTTAGTGTTCCTAGAGATTTTTTCTATCTCAGTTACAATGCCGCAGGAATAACAAACGTGCTTTTGTTTTGTTGTTGGTAGCAACTCTTCAGCAAATGAGGTTCCCGAGGATTCTTTTCCACGTTTTTTGTCGCCGGTCCAAGGGTGTTTTTAATGCGTGGTTTGCATCGGAGATTTTTCCCTTCTTGTTCAATTCATATTATATGTAGCTTCCGATTTGTAGTGATTGTTGGCTAGTAAAGGTCGTGTTAGCTCGTTTGGTTTAGCTTATACTGAATTTATATGCCTATCGCTCTTAAAAAATATAAATAATGTAATACAGTTTCCATTAATGTAAGCTTATTTTATATACATAATAATCCAACCATCGGGCAAGCCATTTGGGACAACGTTTCATAATTTTAGTTATCCAGGTTCTTATAAAAACTTTATTTATAAAATAAACCAATTTATGATTAAGGTTATATGATTCTCATGTATATTTTATGATTAATAGTATCTGATTTCCCAAGACCATTAACTTCCATAGTTTGTTTTTTTGGCCCTCTTTAATGATATTAAATTCGATAGTAGGTTATAGTAGGATAGTAGGTTATAGTTATATATGAAGAACCTGAACGTATTACCCATCTCCAATGAATAAGTAAAAAATGTATCAATACTACGAATTTCCAAAGCCTAATTGATTCCCAGTTCCTCATTTCGACAGGAATCCCTCTGTATATTTTTATTAAATTGACGATAACAAGAAATAAATATTTTTGATAGTGCTTATACCTCTATAGTTTGCAAATATTTTCTAGAAGAAAAACTGCAAAGAAAATTATAATTTTCTTCACTTGAATTATGGATGGTCTGCTAAGATCTACTTAATATCGCCATTGCAGTGCTCTCATTTGATTTGAACCTAATATATGCTAGTACCTTCGATCAATTCAATCTATTTATTTGTTTATTTAAATATGGCCTCATTTAGAGTGTTTTTACTATGAAAAAACCGGGAAAATATGTCTGAATTTGCTCTTTAGCAAAATTATATATAGGAACACGAGGGGCCTCCTCTTTTAGGGAAAACTATAAGAATTTGAGATGTTGGCAAGATTATAACTATAAAGTTTTACCTGTACAGGTACCTACTTGTCTGCAAGACATATAGCATTGTTTCACTTTGTATTTAATCAAACAATTATGTGACTGAGAGTGAAGAGCCGCCCACCGTTGCTTTCAGAAGATTTTGGCTTGGATAAGTCAATTCCTCCGCCCTTGTTTCCCAATCCTAGAGGTGATTCGATTCGTGGATTGGATATTTTTACATTCGCTACTTTTGGGGAATGCAGAAATGTTTATTTTTTTAATGCGAGAGTAAACATAATGGTGAAATTTTGCGTTTGTATTCGGAGTTGATAATAAACTATATCGTTTTTTGTTGTGGTCAGGAACTTTTCCGTATATTTTTCCTTAGCATATTTTTTTTCCGTTCCAGTAAGGCACTTTGTGGAATCAAAATTAAAACGTCCTGTGCATTATATGCCATGCAACCCCTGCTCTTACTGCGGCCATCACGTGAAATTGGGTCACCAGGTCACGAGGGCTGAGCAGTCCTCCGCGTCGCTTATACCTTCAAAGCAATATGGAATTTATCCTCGTCGGATCTCGTGCCATATGGAGCGCGGGCTCTGGCAACTTCGGGAACTTTCGAGCAGGAGGTGAATTTGTTGGTCACATGCATTATTACCTTGCCCTGAGAACTTCTGTCGAAAAACTTCCCCAAACGTGATGGAGTTTTTATCAAGACCACGTTACCTGAAATGAAATATTTAATGGACAAATCTGGAGCTAGCGAGTGAATGGATGAAGCTGTTTTTTTTGCCTGACAATCTGAAACACCTAATCAAAATTCCTGCTTCACAGTTCATCGATTAAAGTCGGAAGACGATACAAAACAGTAATTAACACACTAATCTCTTGCAGGAAGGAGAGGAACGCTTCGCTTAGCGATGCTTTATATTTTGGTTTATTATACGATTATTTTCTGGTTTTTGATTTTTTCATAACGCGGTGGTCAGTCTGTACAGCAAATAAATGAGTAAGGTGAAGAATTATATACATATAAATGTATATAATTCTTTCTAATAACTATGAATACTTGTAGTTCGATGTTGGACACATATATTTCCCAGAAAATATTTTAAGTAAGGAGTTACCTTTCTTTCATCATGCTAATTACGGCATCTATTGAATGGTTTCATTCCTGCAAATACCTGGTAACCCTCAAGTACTATTATTTGTAACCGCTGCTAAATGATAGGTAAAAAAATAATATATCACATATGCAATCATGAAATAAATAAAAAGTAGCGGTTATGAAAAATCGATGATTGATGAAAAATTGATGGAAACTTAGAGTAATGCCGTAATTGATCGAGTGGTTGAATATGATGTTATTAATACTGGCATTCCTAAACATTTTTAAGCTTTCTCGGAAGCGAATGACTTCTTGCGTTAAAATGAACTCTCCCTCCCTTGAGAGAACCGCAGTCCAGTGCTCTCTCCCGGTGAACAGAGGCGGTCGGCAGTAGTGTTGGTACACTAGAACTAGCAGCGGAAGCGGAGCAAAACTTGAAGGACGGAGACCAGAACAATTTGAGTGGCGGGAACTTTTTGCTGAAGCTTCCCTCGCACAGGTACAGCGTCTAACATCCCCTGTTTGTAGCTCTTTCTTCTCCGGACGGCAAAGGGTACAATTAAAACGCTCTTCTTTGGCTATCTTGGAGCGAAAAACGAAAAGAAAAGGAAAAGAAAAAAAGTGAGAAGGGAAGGAACGGCGTGCGTTCCAAATCACTGGGGCTTGGTCACGTTCTTCAACCTCAGTGAGCACGGAGTGAGTGAGGAAACTTGCACGTGACGTGTTTACGCTGCGAGCTTCTTGATTCATGCCATTGTTGAACGTGAGCATCGTTTGATTCGTAGTGAGTGCTGGGACACACCTATGCTGGTTACACACTGGGTGACTTTGGAGAAGGTCCTAATTGAGAACGCAAAGGCCTTGTCTGCATTCTTTCTTATCGCATGGAATTAGCGTTATTTCATTATCCAGTGAATTTGTCTAAATCATTGATTGCCGTGACAGGTAGCGAAAACTATAGGCATGAAGAGAAAAGTTAAGAAGTACTGATTTAATTATAAAATCGGAATCCAAAGGAAAACCATGGGTTAAAGCATTCATTAGATTCGGGATTTTGAGCAGTGAACGAAATGCTACGAAGTGAATTTCTCCAGATAATCATTTATCTGCGTCACTATCACTCATAACTGTCATTTTAAAGATTTTCTCTCTGGTGATGTATTGCATCGCTCTGATTCTATATTTTAGTTAGAAAAATCACAGATCATGCTTGATGATGTAAAATGTGGGTAAAGAAGGAGATAATATTGGGGAAAATAATTAGTTTCGTGGGATTATTATTGGTTTTTAAACCAGAGAGTCCGATTATGAACAATAACAATATCTGAGTTTTTGTCTGTTGTACAAATCCTTGCATGCATGTCGTATTCAGGGTATTACAAGTTCAGTAAGTACAAGGGTGTTTCGGAGGGAGATTAAATCTGTTGGCTCGACCGGTCTTGGCGTACAACTTCTTAAGATTAAGCTTAAGTTATAAGGTGTAATTAACGTTTAGTAAAGCGATCAAGCTGTTAATTCACTCAAGATACGGCTAAGAGAACCGAAAATACGATATGGCCATCTATTTTACGTGGTGATGAGTTTGCGTGGGCCATTTTTGGATTTTCCGTGCATGAAAGAGAACCAACAGTCACTCATCTCCTCGTGCACCTTGAAAACGGTCAGCGTGTCTACTGCAACGACCACTATGTACAACATAGGTCACTAACTCCTCAAATGACCGCGCTAACATTATTCTTCAGACAGTGGTTTTCTTACAAAATAGGTTCAATGTTTTTCACTCCCGTTGAATTTCAACGGGTAGCTTCCGCTAGTGCACGATATAGCCAAATTACGCCATTAGTACTGGAAACGACATCATTGAGGACAGCAGATGGTAACGTCTTGTTCTGGGGGCATGATAATCGTACACTTTTGTTCCCCACTTCCTACTTTTCGTCTTCACATTTCATGGATGATCGGAGGGAGACTACGAGACCGATTGCTTAAGAATAACTATCTTCCCGACTTGTTGATCAACGACCCGCACCTAAGCGGGAGCAAACAGCTCGCTCGTATCAATCATCCCCGGAAGCTTTGCATCACTCAAATGTGTTTACGCCGCTCCGATTAAGTCAAATTTGTCCGCTCGATGATGTTCCCACTCCAAAAAAAAGAGTGCATCTCATCTCGCCGGTAACAATAATTGCCACCGCAGCCTCCCCAGGAAATCCCCCCCCCCCCATGGCAATAAAAGCAATCACCACAATCTGTCGTTCGTGATGGCTTCACATGCTCGCGCGGTCGACGCAGTAATTCGATACGCCGTTCGCGCATCCCCGTTTGTAGGGCTCCTAGTGGTTTAAATGGGAGGCCGGAGGAGTGGGACGAGACCAAAAATGCATTACGCATTAAAGTTCACGGCAAGTCTCAGCCGGCGGCGCCTCGTAGCCGTTGGAAAATCTCCCCTCCTCCAATTCCCCCAACCCCTCCGACCATCCATCTCCACGTCAATCCATTTTCATTCATCCATTCATGGGAGGGGCGGGGGAGAGGGGAAGGTTTTTTAGGGGTGGGACCAGTGGTTTCCACGCATCGTCCTTCCATCTGTCAGCTCGCCACCGCCTTAGCCCCCACACGCCCCCTTCTGCTTCCCTTCTGCCCCTCGGGCCTGTATCCCCCATGGGTCCCCTCACCCCCCACCAAGCGCTCCTTTCGATAGCTTTTATTACCCCTGCGGACTCGTCATCATCACCATTCCCTCCCACCAGTGCAGTGCAACACCCGCAAAGCGGACTATTCATAACTCTCCGTTACCTCCTCCTCCCCTCTCCCTCCCTTTCCTCCCCCACCAAAAGTCATCCAACCACTCCTTCCTTCCCGCAGTCGGGGCACCGAAACATTTCCATTAAACTGCACTACCCAGGGTTCCACCCCTTTCTTGTGAACCGTACTTGCGTGTGCCTTCGCTACATTTAGCAGTAGGTAGTACAATTCTGTTTTTTTTTAAACGCGCCTAATGCTCAAATTGGTCCCGAGTTCATATCCCGGGTAAAAGCCTTGCTGGACACCCCCATCTAAAATCGATTCGATTTTCTGCGTGTCGGAACTTCGTAGGAAATCGCAGGGGGCCCAGGGAAAGGAACTACCCTGAATGTGTGTTTTCACTCGCCATAGGCTTACCTAGTACGGGGTGAGCTCTACTCTCACCTATCAAAGAACAACCTTCGGGTTGAATCACTGAGTGAGTGAGTGAACGCTCTAATTATGCCGTGCAGTCTAACTTTAGCATAATAGTACGACACACGGAAATTACATGCGCAGGGCATTACAGCCTAATCATATGGGCAGGTTTCGAACCCGCGGTCTTTAGTTTACTTGGCCAGTTCATTTTCGATCTAACGTACGTGGTCGGCTTCACCTCATTATACGTGTGTGTGTTTGCGTAAGTTAATGCTCGTCCATTTCTGTGTTCCCTGTTGTCATCCATTCTTATCCTCTATATGATTGTAATCGCCTTAGAGTTACGGATATTCACCTTGGATTCATATATATTTTGGTATGTGGCATTTTTTCCCATTTATTTATTTCGTATACACCTAACTTCCCCATGTGTTATTATGACAGTTAACTTTGCCAATGCTTTCCGTCGTCATGGTGAAGGTTTTTCAAAATAACGAAAAGTTTACCAAATATTGGTATATTTTAACCAAGTTTTCTTTGATTATTTTGAAAATTAGATGTTTTAAGATATTTCATTTCTTTTTGCTTTTCCAGTGTTTGTCGGTTGATAAATAATAAATTAATTTTCAACAAAGATTTTGTACGAGTTCAAAAACAGATTTTACTGAGTATTTTATTGGGAAAATTTAAAAGGGCGTAGAGTCGAACCCGGGGTTGTCAATGGAATAAAAAGTAGCCTATACTCTGTGTGCTCACGACATGTAAGTAATGACCAAAATTAAAGTTTTCGTGCCTTATGATGCTCCAAAAAAATCGAGCGTGGCACGAAAAGGTAATGGTTTTTGATGGAACGGATACATTTGGTGGATACGATCTTGATCTATTAAGAGAGAGACGGCCAATCGTCAGAGAACAACTGTTGTGATTAAGGAATAAGAGGAACGTAACTACAATCCATCGGGTGGAAGTTTTTATGGCGCATATGAAAAATCAAAATATTGCAAAGGTGTTGTAGTTTCACGTAGTTTTGCCAATCACAGTGCGGAGTGTGTGTGTGTGTGAATCGTATCTCCATAGCTTTTATATGCTTAATGTGATCTTCTTTGGGCAAGAATATCCACAATTGCTCGAAAGTATCGTTTGTACTTTGGTTTATGTGTTGGTGAATATTTTGCCTCGCCTCGGTTGCCTGGTCCCCTTCCTACAGCAGCGCTTCTCATATTGAGTCGCCGGCAAATTTATCGATTAAGCTGTGCTACAAGAAAGAGCTTGCAAGGACTTTGACATAGAGCCCTGAAAGTTTTCGAGCTAGCATCTGCATCGGCTAGTGGACCTTTATGCTTCACTAGGAGGATTAAAATCTCTTTTGGAGGCCGTTGAGTCTTGAGCGTCGCGCATTTATGCAGTTTCCTACTGAGAAATTTAGTTCCGTTTTTAAATTCATTTAAATTTTGCGATGTTTCTGAAGTATGAGGTATGGATATCCAGATAATGCTTATTATGTAATTCTTGATTCAATCACCAAGGTTATAAATGCCATCAAAATCAATTACTAATTGAAATATTGAATCATCTTGGATTTGACTTCCACCTTGGACAAGGGTGTTATTAACCAATTAGGATTAATACGGGTTACATATTGTGATAAAGCGTTGGAGATTAATAATGATATCTACGAATATACCGATACCAATGCTGTAATTGTTGGCTAGTGATGATGGATAAAGCCATTTTTCTTCAGTGGTAGCTAGAAGGCTAACGGGCTGGCCTGGTTACCAAAGCTATCATTGGTGGCTATTGATAATGAGGATAAAGTAATTTTTCTACCGTGGTGGCTAGAAGGTTAACGGACCGGGCGGCCTGGTGACCATAAGGCCTTGGGTTCAAATTCCGATTTGGGTATGAACTTCGTGTTTGCGCTTTGGATTGGGGTCGGTTAGATATTGCGATGTACCCTCCTCAGTTTGATCACTTCAAATCGAAGTCTACTCAAGTGTGCAGAGATACAACTCGGCTTACGCGCGGCGTCTCTTCTTTCTCCTATATGCCTCCCACCCCCACCCGAAGACGATGGCTCGAGATTTCGCCGCAGATGATCCACTCAGTCTTCTCCCGCACCAGACACACCCCCAACCCCTCATACGCCGTCCTCCCCAAACCCCTCCCGCGCCAATTTGTTCCGCTAAGTTTCCCTCCCCACCTCCCCCGCAGCGACTCCACCCCTTCTTTTAGCGGCACCGAGCGGAACGCCACTCCTCCCCTCTTAGATATGGACTCCCATTAAAGCACATCCTCCCCCTCTCAGTATCCATCCCCCCCCTGGGTAGAGCACCACCTCCCCCTCTCCAGTAGCATCTGGGCCCCACTCACCCTCATATTCAACTATCCGGCCATTTGTTATAGGTTATTGCATATCGATGGGCCCGCCACCTAACAACGTCCACCCGACACTACGTGCCACCGTACTTTTCCCCCGCTTCCCCATCCTCATAATATATTTCTCTCCCCGGAGAAAATATTAATAAGTCATCGATCACTCCCCACCTGACGGGTTAGTTAGTATCCGAGCCTATTAATGGTTCTCCTCTCTCTGTCCTCCCTCTCTCACGCGGGCGTTTCCGGTTCCACCCCTGCATCCGAGGGTGGGCGAGTGATATTATCCCATCGGCACGCGTCCTCTTTGAATCCTCTTTCCGGTGGGATGAGTTTGTACTCCCTTCCCCACGAATACGTTCTCCCTCTCTATGATCTCGTCATATCTTTCGGCCCCCTCTTCAACTTCGCAACCCACCACCCCCGGCCACGGTGCTCGTGCGCTCCCCTACAACCCCCTCCTCATCATCCATTCGTCTCTAATCGCCGTGAAAAGCTCTTTTGTCGTGATATCTCGTCGGCGTGCTCTCGCTCGGGAAGTGACAACGCTGCGCCGTACGCCGCTTGATGCTCTCATCGGTTGAGCAGTTTTCCGCACGCCACCGAACGGCTTCCCCTCTCATAGGCGCGAGTCCTCTCGGCAACTTTTCGCCATCACCGTTTCCGTTACGTCGCCCTGGTGCTTTCAACATCGTCATCCAAGCAGGTTTGAGTGTACTGGAGGAGGCATCGTAGCTGATTTGAGTAACGAGAGTCCATCTCGCTTAGGTACGGGAATATAGACTTGTAGCTCGCGATACAAGTACGGATGAAGTTGTTTTTTACGCGCTGAAAAAATTAGATTAGCAAGATGAATTGCGGAATTAATTTTAAAATTTTGTCAAAAGAGAGGATAAAGTGTGAAAACACAAAAAAAGTGGCAGAACTGTAGTTAAAATAGGTTGAATTCGAACCTGTTTTATAAATAAAATTAACTCCCAGGGTGATTAAAGGCATTAACACGTCCCTTAAATTGTCATTGGGAGAATAATTGACATCACTTCGATGAAATTGAGGTTCGATTTCATTGCTGTGTAAAGTTGGATACAAATAAATTCTCCATAATGAGCTGTATAAACCTCAATACTTTATGCGGAATTGGTTGGTCGTAATCGTTCCCAAGTACTCCCATTCTGTCATAATTGTCACCTATAGACTAGCATGCCAATGCCTCCTCTTGTACATTCTAATCTCCTTGTTGTCATCAATAGCCATAAATCCAAAAATAGTTTGGCTCAGCTCATCTTACTATTCAATGGTTTACGGCTCGATTTCGTGAAACATGTTTTTGGCTAAACCAAACTCAGTAGATTTCACATATGTATATTTGATTTGGTCGGTTTTGTGGAATCTAGATGTGTGAACATACTAGATTCCATAGCATTCGTCTATCAGCCAACCTATTTATATAGATATAATTTTATTTTTTACATCCTCCTTTCCACTGGCATTCTTTTCGTCATTTTTTCCACGGCGATTGTCGTCAGACCATCACGATATGAAAGGTTAGTTTTTCGCTTCTCTATTGAGTTTTCATCGGGTTCCTATTTTCTTGCACTCCTCTTAATCCATTTATTGCTGGGTCGGGGATCGGTTTAATGCGGTGGCTAGAGTACTGGCCTCCCATTCCGATGGCCTGGGTTCAAATCCCGGCACTGCTATACTTACTTACGGTTTCATTGCTATACTTCCTTGAGTACTCTGTGGAGAGCACTTCGAGTCCAGTTCTCCGTTCGTCGGATGGAAGTTAAGCCGTGGTTCCCTTGGCGCCTTCCGTTAAGAGCAACCTAATACCGACGCCGGGTTTCTCTCCACCCTTCCCCCATTCCATTCCATGCCCATCCTGGTTCTTTTCCTCCCGGTCTGAAGCGCCTATTAGCGTGGATACAGACTTAAAAACACGGATGAGTCTAGGTTTGCCGCGTGACTCAGACCTGGTGTGGAATCACAGATTCATCTTTCACGTTATCGCAATCTTTATCTTTACCGCTTACCCCTAGAGTAGCGCAGGGTTAACAATAACCGTCTATAAAATTCGCTCCACTGATTGAGATAATCGATTTGTGAAATGCTGTGCGAAAAATGAAGAACGGAGATCACATTCTCTCTGACATAAGTTAAATCAAAAAATAACGATGACGCTAGCGCACGCCTTATGAAGATCCATGATCGAGGCCCTGGTTCCGTTCTCATTACAGAAGGAGTGGACATTTTTTGCGGGCAGCTACTTGTACACATGGCGTTTTTTTCCCTTTCTGTTCGTGATAAAAAAACAAGGACCGCTGTAATATTCGCCGATCTCTCCCCTCTCCCTCCGTTCCCTGAAAACTCCTACCTCGTTACCCACCTATTGTCTTTGGCGCAAATAACTACTAACTAACTTACTTTTCGGTCTGTTTTCTTTATCTTCATCATTCCTCAATAATACCACTGTTTAATAGCTTTCAGTATTACATTTCCTGCGTCATTCATCGTCTCACTCCCATGAAGGAGCGTACTCCAGATGTATGTATTCACTAATGAAATGTTCCATTACTTCCAAACTCGTATTTCCAGCTGTTATTAGATTCTTCTTTTGAAAGCTATCACTATATTCTTTATTTGAAAGCTTTTTGTTGATTTTATGTTTTAAAGCTGTTAGTAGATTCTCTTTTTCAAAGCTCTTAGCCGAATATGGTGAATTTGGCGATGTATATTTCATCAATGGAATGATTTTTCTCTTTCGATTCCCTAAGTGCGTAAAAGCTCTTCACCGTTCGATTGAGTTACGTCGGTATTTTCGTCAACTCTTATATATTCGGAAAAATGATTTGCTTATGGCGCAAATAAAGGTGTCGCAATCGACATCTTTGTATTTATTCCCCCTAATGTTCACTGTCTCTCTTTAATCAATTATTTTTTCTTGTATTTTTATTGTCAGCTTTTCCGCACAGCCTTTTCTCATGTCAAAAGTTTATTGATGTTTTGGAAACCTTGTGATTGTGTTATACATTTTGCCTGACTGTAATAGCTAATAATATTAGACCTTAATGCATGGAAATAATCGAGGGAAGTCCTTTAGTAAAATTTGCTTTATTCGACCACTGGTTCGCGGAAGGGAGGAAGGAAGAAAGTATCTTGAACGTTATCCATCTGTAATACGTTTATTCTAAGCTCTTCACAATATGGACTCCTCCCCTGAAAATTAAGTATTATCTCATAAGTTGCCTAATGCAACAAATCGATTGATTCCCCGGAGACGAACCAAAATTTTGCCATATACAGAAATATAATTAGCTAATGTGGGAAACTGATGGTCTTATTTTGTGAAGCCACACCATTATGAATGCTATATTTATCATATGCGAAGGTATGAAAATGGCATTCATTTTCCAAAACTATCAATTCAATTGTGACCATATTGCGGTGATATTATGAGGTAACCTTGAAAACACAGTTTTCAATCCAGAGCTTGAATAACTCGATTTCTTAGTTCGTGAAAGTTTTCAAAATATTTCTTAAGGTAGGTTCGTAAGAGAGACGTGTTTTGGTGATGAAAAAAATTTCATCGGTAATTTATTTCGATCTCGGTCACCAACCGTACCTTTTTCATCAAAATGTTACACGTTCTCCATTCAAGTTAATGTGGCCATAGGAGAGGACTTCATAAACGATTTGGCTCTCTTAACGGTTTTTCGTCGCTAAAAAAAACGCAATCAACCACTGATTTGTGAAAAGTAGGCTTTCAAAGTGCCGGGGGGTCATATTGGTCACCGACCCGTAAGGTGCCGTTGTGCGCGATGATCGTTTTTTTTCACTTCGCCTCGCGACACCGTTGGATGGGGCGATTCATGCGCAGCGTTCCCACTTGAATATTACCTGTCGAGTGCATTTCGCTTCCGCAGCAGGTTCGCCTTCTCGCACGTGTTCGGAGCGAGTTTAATGCGCTTGTAACGGTTTTTTAATATCCCTACTGTCATTTATTTTCCTCCTTTCTCGTCCATGGCCTCGCCGCGAGAGTTCTTCTCGTGGTAAGCATTCAACTCCATCTGCACATTTCCCTGCAACCCACTAAAATGGTGTGTGACAGGGGGTTAGCCAGCACGAGGCATGCAATAATGTCAATAAAGTCAAAACTTGTGTTAGTTACTGCATTATGGGTTCTATCGCTTTTCTTCAAATCTCAAATAAATCAAATTCGTGACTTTATGTACGAAACTGATGCACACTGAGGGATACCCTTTACACCGGGCACCTCTTACGCACACATATTTGAAGGTACTTGAAAATCATGGTACAGTGGTTTTAATTTAGCCCTATGTAGGGATTCCAAAAAAGGAAAAAATTCTTAACTCCTTTTTGGTTTATTTCCATGGTAACTTGCATGAAATCTATTAGGTACTGTCCCTAATTTTGCGCGAAAAAATTATATTTGAACCTATTTGCCTTATTATGTATCTCGTTTGTTTTATTTTATGGGACTTAGCTGGTTTAAAAATACATTTTAATGCATACAAAGAACGTGTCCACCTTAATTAACTGTTAGATGTATATTCAGTACTTCAACCTATGATCCTATATGTAGGTGGTGCATTCCTTAGGATTATTGCCCATCAGTGCGGTGATATGAGACAATTTTTAAACATTTTACTTCTCTATTAACGTATTTGTTCCGTCTGGGTTTACAAGACATCCAATTAACTGATAATTGATAGAATGCCGAAAAATTTTCCGATTTAGCTTCTAAAGGGCTTTAACCTAGTTTATGCATGGCTTTAATGATCTCGATAATCTATTCCATCTTCTCGATCCGCCTATAATATTGTCATTAGACTCATTAGTCAAAGCTGTCCCAAGTATTTTTAGGTACCCCTGTAAACAGTCCAATTTCTACAATTTTTGAAGAGAGGTGTGAAGAGATTTTGAAAATTTTGCGGCCCAGCACATTTTGAAGATGCCCAAATTTGTCTCTGGTACCTAATTTATTTATCCTACCTACTACATTAGGTTACTACTTAAAGTTTTGATTTCTGAAGGAATTTCAATTAGACGCATCGAGTTTCCCGTAAACAGGGAGTTTAGATAAAAATTCTTAATTGTGATTGAAATGCCATGGAAAGGAATCTCACTTAACAGTCGAGACTCACTTTGGTCCGACTCTGGTCGAGTAGGCTCGCGTCATTTTCTGCTAGAATCGATGCTTTTAGACTTATTGTTAGCTGCCTATCTGTATTATGGCACAACATTTTCTAATTATTTAACTATTTCTAAACTCTGTTGCTACTCTAAGTATCTTATCTATCTATTGTTTACGAAATGCAGATGCTGCGATGCACAGTACCTTGTGCAATAAGTATTATCCATCTGTAATACGGGCATTCTAAGTTCTTGACAATATCGTGTACCTTGTCACATTATCTATTCTTCCCATGCGACCATGATTCCAATTAGTAGGACCTAGTAGCCCAGTAGCCATCGACCAATCAAGGCCGCAAAATTTTCAAAATCTCTTCACACCTCTCTTCAAAAGTTATTGAAATTGGACCGTTTACAGGGGTACCTAAAAATATTTGGAACAGCTTTGACTAATGAGTCTATTGACAATATTATAGGTGGATCCAGAAGATAGAATAGATTATCGAGATCATTAAAGCACCTGCTAATCGTCTGGTGACTGAAACTTTTGGTGCTTTTCGAATACATTATGGAATTCTTAAATTCTTTGTTTATGTTTCATTGAAGAGGTTTCAGGATGGTTCTGACTTTGTGTGCGGGCGGAACCAGGTTTTGTGAGAGAAGAGAAATGAGGAAGCGAAAGGCGGTGGTCGCGACGTCCAAGAGGGCGGGAATTTTTATCGCCGGAGTCATTATCATTATTTCGGCTGTCGCCTCTTCCGGGGACGAGTCGAGTGGTTTGGAATGGGAATACGAAAATTAAACCCTCGCGGCCCCTCTAGTTTTGAGTGGCCCTCCCGATGCCCCAACCCTCACGGGGACGCTTCCTTCTTGCAAGTTGCCCATTGTTGTGCCCTAAGGGTCTGTCACTGGCAGCTTCCCTCTGCTCCTATTGTTGCCGGACCTTCCATTCCCCTTACACTCCGCATCATTTCTATCCATGACTCATTTTCCACGGCTGAAAAGTTTTTTCCCAAAAAACCATTCTGCGTCGTTAATTTCTTTAATGCTCAATTTTCTCTCTTTCATCTACTCCCTCCGCCACCTTTCTTCTCGGTCCTCCAATTTCATTCAAATTTTGCTGACTTTCCTATTTTACGATCCCATTTCTCCACAACTTTTTGTGAACTTGGGCCTTTTGTGGCTCCTTTCCCATTGTTAAAATCCTTAACGGCCCATCTCTCAATCATTAATTGACCTAATTGCTCATGATAGTAAATTTTTTTGGCTCCATCTGTTAATGTCAATGGGATAGGGATATATTTTTTTTTGTCCATTTCGTTCTCTTTTTCTCAGGAACTAGTTCTTTCATCTGTCGTATAGTGATACATAAGTTTCCTTAAATACTATAACTATGCAATTTTCCCCAAACTATTATTGTTTCAAGCTGTCCAATCGAAGAATCCACCACAAACATAGCTATGCAGTAATTTTTACGGTACAGTAATTTTCTACAGTAATGTTTTTCTATATAAATTCTTTCTTGATGGTATCCTTTTTTCTGCGTTTTTGTTAATCATTCTCGCAATCCAATTTTTTGCCGTGGCTATTTGTGTCCAATTATTTCTTATTCAATCAATTTCTTATTATGTAAGCTCTCTTCTTCGTTTTGTACTGTTTTAGTTTTTCTGTTTGGTGTTTCTTACTTAGATATAGTGATAGGTTTTTTATTCGGAGGTATAGTTTATACATTTTTGTCAAAAATGACGTGGTGGCTTAAAATTAGACTAATAGTGCGACGAGTTGCCTTCGGCATCGTTAAATGTCGTTTTAGTCGTATCAGGTCACCGAAAAATTGAGAATCGCCGAAGAAAATCGTTTTCTCTATAACCCTTCCTCTTATCTTTATCATCCCACCCTCCCTTGTGCTTCCTTCTTCGTTTCTTTATCTCTGATTTACCTGGCAGTTATAATTTATTATTCTCCCTTGACTCTATTTTCATCCCTGTTATCTTTTGGAACCCTTTTTTTTGCCTTGATCCACTCGTTATTCGTATTTCTTTTTCGACAGAGTGTATTATGTCTTGTCCGAATGAGGATGAATGCGGTTATCTTTTCTCTTTCTGATTCTCCTCCATTCTAATCGAGATATGGGTGTTTAAAAAAAAACAATGAGTGCTGGTTGAAGCCTGTTTGGTCAGCAGTATGACGCGGGGTTTTTGAATTAGGAAGGAAGAGGAAGAATGTTGAGGTTGACGAGTTTGTGAAGGGTGGGGTGGTATTTATCATTTTAATTTCATTACAAAATGTATGCCGCTGATTCATTTCATCTACCTGCCAATCACAACTGATTTCTACGGTTTTTTTTGTCAAAACTCGAATTTTATTGTATCAAGGAGGCATATAAGATCAGAATATTTGCCCTATTTATGCAAATCTATGTAATCTGGAAACTGTGCGTCAATAATTTATATCTTTCTTACTTATACAAGTGCTAAATAGGATTTAAAATATCGAACCCTGAACTGATGTTAACTCGAGGTTTGGTTTTATTTTTAAAGTGATTCTCCGTCCACCTGTTGCGTGAAACTTCTAGAATGTCGTCAATTTGCCCTTGAAAAAAATTGCCTTACTTCGTTCTATAAAGAATGATAGGGAGCCCAATGGTTTACTGAGTGTGAACCTACGGTGAAAAACTTGCCCAAAAGACATCCTCGTTTACTTGATATGGAGAGGAACATCGCACTAATGATACGATGTTCATGCCGATAAGACTAGGATTAGTTACGGAGGAGATTACTTATTCATAAACCATTCTGAGGCTAAAACCAGAGCAGTATTAGGTTTCAATAGTTAGGCTAGAAAATTTCAAAGAAGTGTAGATAGTGGAAAATTAGAAAAATATTCCATGAAGACAATGAAAGCTCCGGAAAAGATTTTGAAGACCATTAAAGCGGTCAACGTTTTCGAAGATTTTGAATTAGTCAACGTTTATGCAAGAAATAGAAGGCTCAGATATCTAATGTATTTTGGCACATTGACCCTATTTTTTATGCATTTTATCGTGGCGTTGAATTTTAGAGTGAATTTATTTCTTTGCACTCAGGAAACTGACAATCGTATTTGCCCATATTTGAATTTGGTGAGATTATTCAAAGTTGAGTGGTTGGCCAGATGTGGTAACAGATGGCACGGAAGATCTGAGGGAGGAGTTACTCAGGGAATTGTTACGAAAATTGCAATAGTGGAAAAATTTCATCTAGGACATTTTCTGTAAATACGTGCAATTACCACTGTTGCAAGAAAATCACTCAGGTATATTGCCTGAATGTTAATCCTTTTAAACAGAAATTTCTTTCCATATATACTGTGGTATTTTCGTGGCAATCGTCTTCGTGCTTGAGAGTGGCATGATAGCCGTTAGACTTCTGTTTTATTCCCCTTAGTACATTGCTTTGATTGATGGGTTAATGCTTTTCGAGATTTTTCCCCATGTAATTCCGCTTTTCGTAGACTTTAGCCGTGCCATTTACTTTTCTCCATGATCTTCCAATGAAGATGGGAGAATTCTAGTATATTTCTGAACGATTAATGTCAATTTAGTAGTTGTTATGTTAATTATATGTTTTGTAGCAGTTTGTTGTGAGTGTGATGATAATCATGAATGTGCTACCGAAAAAAATATTTTAAATAAATAGCTATGCATTAATAAATGTTGAAACGTGATGTTTCGATCGCTCGCTAGGGATAATTTTCCTCGTTCCTATTGATTCTACGTTGATGCTGAGTGATCCAACTCCATTATCATCAAGAGCCATTGTCACCAAAGAGAATTAAAAATTCTCTTACGCACCAAAGAAAAAATAGGCATAAAGATCAAGAACCGTGTTTTATTGATTTAGCAATATCATCAGAGCTGACTTATTCCGCTTGCTGTGACGTTTATATTTTGCATCATTTTCCCTCTGGTCTAAAACAAAGTCTTTCTTACGAAAAGTTTACTCCAACAAACCCAAAGGTAAGGAGCTAGCTAATTTTTTGCACTGTACGAGTGCGCTCCGACGAAGGATTGGAAACTACGGGCCAGGATTCTGTTGGGGTGGCGTTTACAGTGGTGACGGACCTTCATTCCATAAGCTGCTTCTCAAAGATCTTTCCCGGGTAAACACGGATTTTTCGCGTTCCCGTTCCCGCGAACTCATATTCACCATTCACTCCTGCCTCCCCACTCCCCCGCTGCCGCCGAGTACCGCCGCCGTGCTTTGGCTTCGCCAGTCGTTCCGCATTTGCATGGGGTCCTTTCATCGCTCGCCTTTCAGTCGACGCCCTATAAAATCCCGATCGCCCTCCACCCTTCCCGCGTTCTGCATCCCTTCACCCTCTCCCATTCTGCCGTCCCTCTCTTCCTTCATTCCCTCCCACCCACATGCCTACATCCACGCCTGCGTAGCTAGCGTAAACCACCACAAGGGCAGAGGGTGATCCCACACCAGGCATGACCTACCGTTGAGTGAAATATCATGTTAACTGTTTAAGGACTCAAGAAGAAGACGTTTTGTTGTTGTTGATATTGGCAGTGAAATGCGATTTATCAAAATGGTGTTTACCTGCCAAGTTAGCTAAATTCTCCCAGGAAACTATATAGCCCCGCATACTTTAAAGCAAGGTTTAGCCCCTCCCCCCAGAGGTCTGGTCTGTATGCACACTATAGGTCGCGGCCTTGAATCCCACCAGGAGCTTGCGTGCTGTATTTGTGTTAGGATTAGGCTTAGTACTAGCTTAATTCCCTATCAGCATTATACCAACGTAATGGTGTAAGACCTCCGTCTCAACAAGGATACATAAATCTTTACTTTTTGAAATAAATCCAGCCGTCGGAAAGCTTTTAGTAACAGTTTTTGTTCTTCCATCGAAGAATCATCGTTGTAGTGGCCGAAATATATCTCAAAGATGATGAATTTACACCAACAGAGTTTCTCAACACTTTCATATCCCATCTCCATCTCGTGAAAAAAGCTGTTAATTTTGTCTTTATTTTAAGTCGTTGTCCCCTGCCTTGCCGTTTTTGTCGATACCGCTTCACCATATAGGCCTTAGCTAGCCCACACTCATTATTTTAAAAACGCTGTAACATCTCTAAATAATCTAGAATAATTGAAATATAAAATTTGTTACAAAGATTCATTGGTGAAGGCTCACACTTCAACTGTTTATGTCTAATGACAGATATTAAATATTAACTGGATTTCCATTAGGCGAGTGAACTTAAGAAACGCTCCTTTAATTTGAATCGTAGGTTCGTCGTTCTTTATCATACGTTCCTTAATTTTTGTGAAGGAGTGATGAAGGATGTGGAAGAGAGTATGTGCGTAAATCTGAAGAGATTAGCCGATGGAAAAATTCAATGGAGAGCTGCGTCAAACCTATCTCAGGATTGTGACCAATGATGATGACCTCAATTTTAATTTATATATTCATAGTACGTTTCTGTCGTGAACGTATTTCCTCGTTGTTTTATTTGAGTGACATCGAAGGTGCTAATTTTTTCTTATGCTAGATCACTCGTTGTCTCTTGAAGAGTAATCACGTGGTAGAAGAATCAATCGGTTCACCTTCTATTACCACGAAGAGATATGATACGGAACAGTCATTTGAAGTTATTTCCTAAAAAATAAGGACTAGGATTGACTCATTCCTCATCGAATTCTTTCCGGATTCGGAGAACTGGAGTCGGAAAACTCACAGGGAACCTTGAAGGTTTTAGTCGTATTCATCCTTCTTCACCGCCATGGAAACATTTCCACTCGAGGACATTCTTCATTTCGGCGGAATCTGCGCTCGAAGCGCTGCCCGAGTATCCTGGTAACGGAGTGGGATACGTATGAGCCAGGGAGGGTGAGAGGGGTGGGGAGTCCTAGGGCATTAGGTTTCCACGAAAAGGGGAAATTTCCGCGGGACACGGGAGTCTCGGGTCCGGGTGACGAAGAGGGAGGAGGGGAGGAATGGTGTGGCTGTGGTGGTGAGGCGATCTGAGGAAGGGCAGGGGTGGGAGTGGGGGAGATAGTGAGTGAGAATTCTCTAGAGAGAGAGAGAAGGGGACAGGGGTAGAGGAATCGAAGCGTGGGGGTGATCGAGGGGGCTTAGAGCGTGGTCATGGCGACCGGCACCCTTCGCAGAAGCCGGCAAATTTCGCATGCCGCACGGGGAGACGAATAACTCTGGTTGTAAGGGACCCGGACGCACCGAGTGGAAAAATCGATTCGCCCACGTCGCAAATTATCACGTCCAGAGTTGAGTGCTCCATCAGTTCGTCAAGCAAATACCTGAGCCTCAATCATATCATATACTCCATAACACGCGCCCTTGTGTGATATTATACTTTTTAATTGTGACTGTGAGTGAAAGGACATTCAAAATTATTAAAATTTTGTCTACTTCAAGTTGCCAAATAGATCTTTGGTGTGGTAGCTAAAGTATGGGCTCACCTTCCAGGGTATGACTTCGAATCTTGGTGGTGCTAGGGATTTTTCGCAATATACCGATCCCCTCCTGAGTGCTATGCTGAGAGAACTTCAGAACTTGAGAGGTTCGGTACTCTATCTCTTGGATGGGATGTTGAACAGTATGCCCTACGCTTTTTGCCCTAAAAGTAGACTAATTCCGACTCTGAGATATATCAAACCATTCTTTTGATCACCAAAAAATTGCTTCTTTGACCCAAACCTATGTCTAAGGAACAAATGACCTCAGTTTTTGGTCGCCTCTCCTGAACGACTAATATCTCCAGTTAACAACCGTGATTCCAACCGAGTCATAAGGCTAGTTACTGGAAGAAGTTCACCTCAATATGAGATTTTTTACGTTTGAGTTGACCCAAGTTTGTGTTAGTGATAAAGATGGTGACAGTGTGATAAGAGAATCCATGATCGCAGATATAATTGTTCCGCGATTTATTTTGGTTTATGGGGTTATGGCATCAATCCTGTATAAAATATGGGCTTCACAGGTATATAAATCTTTGGGGCATTTCGTACACTAAGAAGAGGTTTTTAACTCATATTGCTTCATACTCCAACAAACAATCCGGAATTTGAGCCCATTTTCCGTATTCTTGTAGCTTCACTCTTTAATCAATCATTTCTGCTTTGATTCAAACAGATTTCCTGAGTCGATAAACAGTGTCGGTTTTATAATAAGACTTAATATACATTTCATTTTCTTTTCTTCCGATGAAATTCGAAGAAACTTTTATTTAGCCTTGAAATGTATGCTCGGGCTTTCTCTCCCTTTAATCGCCGTATAATTTGCCTCCAACATGGAAGTCATTTTTATACTCCCTAGGGTTGAGTATATAGTAGTATAGTGACTCAGTGAAAAAAATGTCTTGAGAAAAGTTTCAATAAACGTCTGTTCATATATTGATTGATTAATGTGTTTAGCTAAGTACCTACTCAAATTATTTTTCAAATTATATTTTCAGAAATTCCGTTAATTTGAATTCGGATTCTTTTATTCCTGAGCATGGTTAACGACTGCTCAATCATGCTTACACGCAAATAGCCTCGCAGTTACCGTTGAGAGTCTTCGCGGAATTATCTCAGATTGGTTTCCGAACTCCCCGCCCTTGAGCAGTCCTCATTTTTTATTCTGGAAATGAAGTCGGCACCGACGGAATCAAGCAAAGTTTCGAATAAAAGTGGCATTATTTCGCAAAGCTGGATGAAATGCAATTCGACAATCGAATCGGTCACGCATTCTTTTCGGAGCGGGGAGCCCCGTCTAAATACTTCTCCCCAACTCCTCTCTCTCCCTTCACAACCCTCCACCCTCCCTCCAATTCTTTCAACGAGATGTGTATTCTCGTCACGGCTTCAAATTCAATTCCGATCACAGATCCCTTCAAAAGGACCTCTTTCCCAGTCGGCCGTTTCCCACACACACACACCCAGCCGGAGTCTCCTTCCTTTCGCCTTCCCCCTTCTCGCCTTTATTTATTCCTCCCTTTTCTCGTCTCTGCCTCCTCATTCCTCCTCTCGTTCTCCATTCTATCAATCCCCCACATGGCATCCCCCTCACATCACCCTCTAAACCCTCTTCGCCCCTCTACCCCACGATCCCTCTCTCAATCCACCCCTCTACTATCCATTCTCCGGGGGCTGAGTTCTCTGTCCCCACCCTCTTCCGTAAAACATCCCCCAAACATCCCCCCCCTCCCGATCAACGTACCCTCCTCCTCCCCCCTTCCATGAGTGAAGTGTAAGGAGTGGGTCCGAATGGGTAGTCTCAATTTCGATCGCATGAAGTCGATCATCTGTCCACCTATCTATCACTTCCTACTCTCCTTCTTCTCAGCCTCTTACACGATCTCCCTTTACACATTTTTTCTTATTTTTCCCTTCGCTGTTCCTCAACACAACATCCGGCATGGTGGCCACCAATCCTAAAAATCCTGTAGAACATGGTATCGCTATGAATTTTAAAGTTTCAGGCTTAACTTTATGGAACTGCCACACAGAAAAATAAGTACAAATTTTTACATTCCACAGTTTATGCTTGAAAACTATGGTTTAGATAAACTTCACCTTCAAGTAACCATGGTTAGCAAAAATCAGGTCTGGAATGTACAAAGTTATAGTCTTTTCCTTTATCATGGTGATACTGTCATTTTTTGTGTAAAAACACCCCGGAAACATTTTCACTCAAATAGCCGTAGTGTAGAGTCACAAGACTATTTTGAGTAATTCAAAGTAACATGTATGTAGCCATTGTAATGACATAATCATTCACCCAAAAGACCATTAATAATTTTAATAAGAGCTACACTTGTTGAACTACAACAGAAACTTGGAATGAAAATGGCTTTGAAATCTCCAATTTCACTTACTAAAACTTTGAATTTTAATTGTAGGTCTATTATAACCCCTTATTGCTCGCAGGAAGAAAGACATTTGAAGTCTATCGGTCATGAAAGTTGATTATTAAATTGAAAAGAAACAATTGTCTCGAAAAATTAGCAGGTCCTTGACCCTGAACACCTACTGCAGTTGGTGCGTAGTACACCGTGTTTTTCTCCCGTACCTTTTCCATCTCCCTTTCGTCTGCTTCTGCTATTCATTACTTATTTTTCTCCTTTCCCTTTCCCTCTCTCATTTTTTTCACTTTTCGAACGTAAGTCCCTCCTCTCTCGAAAGGCACTCACCACCTCAAGAGTATTTTTCCTGTTGACGCTGAATGGTATTTTCATTCCCGTGTCACACCCACCCGAAGGGGCGGTCGCGCAAATTTGCTCCCGTCCGTTCACCCACTTTCGGAGGAAGTCGAGAGCAGAGATGAATGAGTTTCACTACATTACTGGAATTTGCGACTCGATTTCGAGAGGCAAGGAAGATCTGCTCCGCATGGGGTTGAATGATCGAAGAATTTTATTACCTATCAGTATTTTACCAGTTGGAATGGGATTATGCAGGCGTAATATGCTCCCAATGAAACCTATTCTTAACGTAGAAGTAAATTACTAAGCCTTAGCTTCGTAGAATTACTTCAGGGCGATCAAAAAAAGAATGTACGATGATGTAGGTGATAATAAATTTAGCACTTGGACTCGGCTATAAAGTTTATTTTCAAATGCTATCATGAACTTATGCCGAGTTTATTTATTTTCAAATGCTTTCATGAAGCCAAGTAACCAGCGGTGGACGAAGTAAAAGAGAAATTGCCTGTAGAATTGCCCAAGCAAAATGGGCATTTTACCAGAAGAATATTCTGCATACAGCTGAAAATACAAGCGTGGAAGTGAGGAAACATTTCATTAGAACATACATCTGAAGCATTCTACTATATGGCAGCCAAGCATGGACAATAACAGCAGCAGAGAAGTCCAGGCTGGAAGCATTTGAAATGTGGTGCTACCGAAGAATGATGTAGATAAATAGATCGATCGAGTGACAAACGAAGGAGTGTTAAGAAGAGTGGGAGAGAAGAGATGTCTACTGAAAACATTAAAAAGAAGACGGGACAACTTAATGGGCCACATCTTGAGACACGATGGCCTGATGAAGACAATCGACAAGTTGTGAAGGATGTAAAAGAAAGGAGCTACGTCAATATGAAGAGGTTGAACGATAGAAGAATCGAGTGGAGGGCTGCGTCAAACCAATCCTAGGATTGTTGACCGATGATGATGATCATGAACTTGATGTCATGGTATTACACCCAGCTCCATTATCCATTGTTAGGTTAGTGGGGAAGAGAGAGGACCAGAACGGGAAGTTTGGTTGTAATTGAACGTGCCTATCAGGGTAAGGACTGATGTAACCAATCACATACGCGCGGGTCCGTTTGTTTTCAAGGCTATTGCGTTCGATTGCCGGCTACAACGAGTTTTATCAGTAAATTATCGTCCCGAATCTCATGTCGTTTGACTACCATATCAACTTCAATGCTCGTTCCGTCTCCTTGCGAGAGGCATAGCCCTGAATTACCTGGTGTCATTCCTTAAGAGTTGTTTAATGCCGTTATGAGTTTACTCGTTCACTCTTCCTCCTTCTCCTCCCTATTCAATTATCACGCCATTCCGCTCGGCGTGAAGTACCTTTTAAGCGTGGGAAAAACTTCAAGCTCGATCATAGAATCTTTTACGAGGCTGCGGGCTGGGATAGTGACATCGCCGCAAAGGTGTTTTAGGAGACGAGGCGTTGACGAGAATCTCGAGAAGGAATTTTCTCTGTTGACACAGTTGATGTTTCTCAAAAGACGTTTTACTGACCAAGGTGCGGCTATGAATTTAGTGTACAGGCTATGTACACAAGAGTTTTGGTTACTCCTAGAAAATAAATTCTTTCTGGTTTCCCCATATATTTTCTCTAATTGCTCCCTTCATACTGGTAATATGCTGACAAATTGGTTCGAATTTATCCCCTCGAGCTTGAAATATATGACGTAGTACTAACCTTAGTATTCTTGGCCTTTCCATTCTTCTCACCCTTATTTTTCCCCTACACCCGACATTGAGCAAGCATTTAAGCCTATAACATTTGTTCGGGACCCAAGGGATCTCAAACTACTCGGTCAAACGATTGATTACTCAGCCTCTAGGGAACGACTCACTTTGAACTAGGCACACCTAGTGAGAGATTTTACCTATGGAAATCAAAAGTCCATTTGAGGAGTAGTGCGGTAAACACCTCCATACTTTAATGTGAATTTTGGGGCATCGACTAGCAGTGGCGGTGAAGAGTAATAACCCCTTACTCCGAGGACCCAGATTAGAGTACAGAGGCTGGCAATTTTTTCATTTTATTCCTTGAATGTTTTTTGAAAATCAAGTTAGTGTTTTAACCTTCGGATGGGATGTAATAATATGAACCCCTTGGCGCCTTCCGTCAGAAGTAGGCTAATGCTGACGCCGGGTTTCTCTTCGCCCTTTCTCCGTTCCCTGAAAATTCTTTCCACTTCCCAAATACCCGTCTATCCTTTATTGTCTCAATGCTGTCAGTTGTCAGTTACCACCCCTGAATAACATATGAGCGACTAGCCTTCATACTTCAACGACACTTGTTTCCATGATAATTTTGTTTGTATCGCTTTGTTAGAAGAAGGTAGGCAGTGGCGCACCCAAAAATGTTTGTTGGGGGGGCCGTCATTTGCCCAATCTTTTGCAATGCGTAACCAAAATTTTATTTAAATCAGTATATTTTGAATGTTACGGTGAGCCATATAAGTTATATGCATCCCATAAGTAGCCTTACCGGATGCATAGACAAAAAAGTCATAAATGTTCTATGCTAAGTTAGTTATGTGTCACAGCACAAATAAAAGAACCTTTCTTTTTTCTTTGGTTAGTCTTATTGTAATAATATGATGCAACCAGTTTTTTATTATTTTTCCAATAGCTGCTACCATGTGACTGTAACTTGATAGTTAAAGATTAATGTGGGTTTTGTTGAGAGCTAAGGGGGGAGGAGGGCAGGTACTATTTCCCTCCCTCCCCGCCCCCCCGTGGGTGCGCTACTGTTTTCAGGTACGCAGATCGAAAACATAATATTCTCAAGGGAATCCACGAATTATTCCCTTTCTTGTCAATTGTTTTCTTTGAGATTTAAGTTTTCCCTCCAACGTGTATCTCTTCAGGGTCTAATCTGTATAAAGGGAAAGATGAGGGGTTCCTGATGCTCGGAGTGGACCCGTGTTCAAGGCTTCTTTTTATTCCCATTATCCTCTCTGTTCAACGCTTTCAACATCTCAGGGAAACCCTCCTCCAACTTTACCCCCCATCTGTCCTCGAGCCATTTTTTTGTGAAGGATGTCAAGAGGATGGTGCGTACGTCTTCGCAAGAATTCGGGGAACCCGGCCGTCGCCGGGAGTGGGATCCATTCGGGAAGTGGGACTGGGGGAGGAGGAGGAGGAGGGAAGGGTCGGAGGAAGGAAGAGGAAGGGCACATTAGGGCCCGGGCTCCATGGTGATGGGGCGGATAGAGAATTGAAGAGAGTGCCGACGGTGAATTATATGAAAAGCGAAGGGCAGGAAGCTGACGGAAATATATTCAATATGTTTCCACTTGCTTCCCGGAGTTGCCAGGCTGTGCTGGAGTGGCCCGATGTGGTTTTGCTCCCCAAGGGAAGGTGCATGTTTATTGTCCCCTTAGAAGCTTGAGTGAATTACTGAGGTCCAGAGGTGGACATAACCTATGCACCCCTCATCTAAACATAGTGTATTTTATAGGTAATTAATAGTCAACCGTGGCAATCATTGCGAGAATGGTTTTGTCCAGAGAAGGAAACGTTAGCGATTTTAAACTCATCTGAAGTCAGTTGATCTTTTTGAGGGTTTAAGTTCGTGCGATGGAAATATTTCGATATAGTTTCAATATTTCATTTTCGCCACTAAACTATATCCTAAAACATAACATTGATGACCATCCTTGTTTTCACGATCTTTTAGTCGTCGTAGCTCCAGAAATATACTACTTACTGTTTTTCAAAATGAAAAAAATAGTCTGATTTGTACTCATCAGATTTATTTATCTCCATCTTCACAAAAGTGAACATATATTTCAGGATTCTACTTACGTTACTTTAACTATCGTAATGAAATATTATAAAATAAGCGTATTTTTATCCAGAACACTTCTAGCTGAAGAGGGATGGGCAAAATCATAATAATATAACTTAACGAAGCCGCCCAAAAAACTTAATGATCTAGGCTGAACGCTTAAAGTTTAACTTTAACGATGTCTCGAAAGTGATCCAGTTATGCATTCACCTAAAAAATAGAGGAATCTCAAATATCATTAATGGCCGTTTTTCTTGCTCAATATTCTCTCGTTACCATATCACCGAAGCAATTAGGTAAACATATACTCAATTCATATAACCATTTCAGTAGTCCTGGAAAAAGAGCATATTTAAATGCTATATGTCTTACAATTTAGCTTTATGGCATTATTGCCGAATCTCATACCACAGTATGCCAGTGATACCATGGTACCTCTATTCATTCAATTGAATACCAAGGTATCACTATTTATAAGGTGGCATCAGGCTTATTTATTGCTTTGGAACTATAGTTAATCACACTGATGATTACTATGTTAAGTTTAGGAGACGTTTTTATAAGAATTTACAAAGATTTTGATGCTATAAACTGCACTAAAATACTAAAAAATTCTTCACACATTGACCAAATATCATTTATATAATTAAACCTATCTATTCCTTGTAGTGTGTCATATTCTTGCACAATTTTTATGTTCATTTTTTGGCATTGTTTCCAATATGCCGATATTTTTATACATTACCGAAATTAACTAAGTTTCTTTTCTTTCCAGCGCTCCCAGCGCGTAACCACCTGGGCAGGTTAATTGGACCACTGCGAGAATACGCGCACAATATTCGAGGGACCGTCTATGCAGTGGATGAGAGTACCATCTTCATCAAGGGTTTTACGTACGACGGCACGGGGCCAGGTGAGATATCCTCTCTTGTCCCATATCCTCCTATCCCTATCTTATTTTTGCAAAGAACTTGTGAGTCATTGATGGCACTAGAATAAAGATGTTATCGGCAAATACTTGAGTTCTAAATGGAATCTCGCTCTTTTATAATTTTAATGTTTATTAATTTTTGATGCTATTGTATTTTCTACTATGTTAAACCTATAAAAATATGAATTTGACGTAAAACGGTGAAGGTACGTTTGTATATCTGCAAACCAGTGTGACTTATGTTAAAGTGCAAGTCATGGGAATATCTGAATAATTTTTACGTAGTTAAATAATTGTTCTGGTCAATGATTATATGTTATTTACTGTGATGTAATGCTCAAAGACATAAATATGACTTAGCTATTGTCCTAAAACTATTTTACAATGGTGAATGATTTTACTCTGAATAGTCAATGGTTGTCGCAAAAAATAGCAAAAAGATTGCATGGTTCCTACTTTTTTCTTTTCGTCAAAATCAGGTTATCTGGGATTTAAATCATAATATAGTATCAAATATCAAAATATTGATTCATGCCACTAAGAATGAAATCACTTTCCCAAGTCCATTCTTTTTGATGTGCTTCTTTTGTTTTTCACCACTCAGATGCTTTCTTCTGGGTCGGGAGCACTCCGCGGCCGTCACCAGAGGGTTTTATCGTTCCGTACCCGGAGGATTACAAGGGGAGGTGAGTTCATATCATCCTTTTCACTGCATGTTTGTGACTAGATCATAGGATTAACTATTATTGATTGTTGAATTTTATTAGCATTTTTCGCACCTGTGAAAGAACAGTATAATAGGTTAGATTCTTTCTAACCATATTTATCGAGCACAAATTAACTACCAAAATAATTAAAGTATTTTCGACCGGATAATTTGTGTAGCACTCATAAGGTATAGTTTGTTCATGAGCTTTTCAAGGCCCAGTTCGTGAGTTCATTACAGAGCTATTTATAAATTATCCGCATTATTGGCGATTCCAAAACCATCGCAAAATGCTTGGCAGACAATTCAACTCCTCTAAATGGTTATTTTTAAAGCCATCTTAAATCTATTGTACTCTTACAATCATCTCAATTGGGTCACAGATTCTATGGAGCTCATTAGACGTTTCCTTTTTCCCCTCTGCCTACGCAACAAAATTGTCTGGTTCAAAGTTCTAATTCTGTATTTCTTTGTATTTGAATTCCACTGATGGCTATGAGATTACCATATTTGCTGTCACGATTCAGCACGATTTGCAAACAGTGAATTATATAATATCATGTTAACACTAAAGGTACTTAATCATCTATTTTTTTATACATGGCTCCATGATTACGATTACGATATTGAGGGGAAAAACTGAATGGGAAGAATGGCAAAGGAAAGTCTCGTATGGGGTATATGCAGCCGAAGTAAGTTTATCATGTAGAAATGAAGAATTGGATTATTATGAAGACGTTAGCCGACAGAAGAGTCTATTGGAGGGCTTTTCAAAGTCACAATTTGGATTGACGCTAGTTATGATGATGATTTGTTATCGTTTTACCTCTAACAATTTGTGGTGAATTTACTTCATATTACACACCCTTATCCCAAAGTAAAGCAATTACGCCTGACAACTTGTATCCCATTTCAATTATATCATATAAATCTATGTATCGAATATACAAGCGATTCAGCTAGGCGACGCGATATCATATGAACGCCTCGAATCGCTGGTTGTCGACGACATCGTCAAAAACGTGTTTAACTCGCTCGTTGTCAAGATAGTGTCGAAATCTTTGGAAACTACTGTTGCATTGTCAATTAAAATTAACGTTGTCTCTCCCATGCCCGTGCTATTCTTATGAAATACAGTGATTACTGTTTTAGCTCTCAAACTGGATGCTAATTTGATTGGAGAAGAGAAAGCTATAGATATTCTCATCTTGCTATAGTTCCATCGGTGGAAGTACATTATCTTTTAAAAATTAACTGTCATGTAGGGAAGTGAACAAAAAGGGAATATACGTGCAGATTTGAGAAACCTTTATACATAGGGTTCTGTAGCTTTTTACGTAACAAAACCTGATGGCTAACCGAGTGTTAATGAGGGTACAAAGATGCATTGACGTATTGATTAATCGCCTGTCATCGACATAAAGTCCCGAAATAAATACACAGCTGAGAGTTTAAATGAAAACCTTTCTCTATACAAGCCATAGCAAGGTTACCCATAAGTAGGGCATTCCTTCTTGATGAGAATGGAGTCCCTACTATTTCAGGAATAAACATGCCGAGGAATGTGAATAGTAGGTAGAACGCAACAAAACATCCGTATTGTACTTTAAATGCGTATCTCTAGCTATCTCAAATGCTGAAACCTAATAAAAATATATGCTTTTTTAATGCATTTTGGTTTAGTTTGAACACGAGTACTTTCGCAATGTACCTTTCAAGCCAAGTGAGAAGAGAAAGTGTAAATACATAAAAATTCATATTGACGTTTAATAAATAGATTGACTATCGTGTCGTCATCGCTAGTTATCAATCCTAAAATTGGCTTGAAGCTGCTCTCAACTCGATTACTTTATCGGTTCAACTATCACATTGAAATAATTCTTCTATTCTACTCTGCTTTTTCCAAAGCGTACGAGATCTCCATTTTCCATTCTTTCAAATCACTTTTCCTTCGATGACTGCCTCAATTAGACCATGATGTATCCATACGTGTCCGATGAGGTTGTCCCGTCCTCTTTACTTTGGCTCTGTTAAGACTTCCCCTTTTTCCACTCTTCTTAAAGACATCATCCAGCCGTAAAAATTCTTCTTACCTTCATCATTACACTGTAAAGTTACATTTCAAACGCTTCCAATTTTGTCTTTTCCACTACTCTTATAGCCAAATGTTTAACGATGTAAATACTTCGGGCTCTCCTTGAAAAAAATGAAACAGGGTATCTACAGTACTTGTTGAGGACAGCTTATAGGTTTTATTAAAAATTTATCTGGGAGGGATATCGTCATAAATGTGATAATGTGCCATATAGGCAACATTTTGGTTTATGTAAAACCAACTATGATCGAGGGATATGAATACATAGCATGAATACATATAGAACCTCGTAGTCAATAAGAACGCTACCAGCAGGAAGGAGGCTTCCATATCATAATCCCCTCTACCCATCCAGACAAATACTTCAGTGTACTCACCTTCCATATCGACACAAGCAATTACAACATCATCGCGATCTGCAAAAACGTGAGTATCGTATTCTGGACTTTGGCTCTTATTTTTTCTAGCCATTGTCGCAACCAAAAACCCTTTGACAGCACATTCAGGGACTGAAAGGGGATAGGGTGGGTGAGGCAAGGGGCGAGAGGGTAGAATAGTCAGGATGGGGCTCATTAAGGAGTCGTCCAGGGTAAGAAAAGAGGGAAGGGAAATGCGTGTGGTGAGGGAGGGGTAGGAAGGATTTGGAGCTCAACTAGGGTCTGGGGGAAGCTGGAGTCGGGACTGGTAGAGGGGGCAGGGAGAGGAGGAGGGCCCCTTGTTTCCATAGCAATGAATGCGACGCACATCCCCGGGATCGGAGGTAAGGGCGGACGAGGAACACGCCCGTTCGCGGAATGGATATGGTGCTTTCTGGCGACGCAGAGTGGGGGAAGCGGTGGTGTTTTAATGACGGGGAGGATCGGAAGCGGCGTCGGGGTAGATGGGGGATGTTTTTCTGGAGACTTCGACGGAGTTGCCGAGGATATTGAAAAGCGTTTGGATCTCGAGGGGGTGGCTGCAAGAGGAACCGGAGTCCCCTCAAGGCGGGGGAGGACTGGGTTTCTCCCTGCAGGGTGGTGGGGATGAATATGGGAGGAGGTGGTTAGGGGGAGGCGGAAGCAGGAGTAGAATGATGTGAGTGCTGGCGAATCGAGTGCCACCCCCATGGCGACCACGGGTACATTTTCACGCACGGCGTGGTAGAAATACTTGAAGAGAGAAAATGGAATTGAACGAGTAAGTGCGAGGAATTTTTAAGGACTTCAGGACGAAGTTGGGGGTCGAAATCGGAAAAATGGAGTACTGGCCTAGAAATCCGGATTTCTAGGCCAATCCCCAAGAAACTAGGGTAGCAACTGATGAATATTTGAAAACTGATCCGCGATGAGGGATCTTCTTAAAGCTATATCTCGCGTCATCATTAATATTTCATTGATCAATACAGTGAAAAACTTGATCACCATCCTTCTAGTTTTGCTTCTGCATTGTTTTTTTCATCGAGAAGGAGGACGTGGAAAAATCGGTTTCAATTATCCAAAGGAGTTCGATTCCAGGAGGTAGCTTAGCTAGAGCCATTTACGTAGGCTTGCATATGATTTTCGATTCTTCAGCACCCAAATATTTCTCCCACTATTTAGTGAAATGCAAGGATCTCATCATTATCTCTTGAAGTCACGGAATACTCAAATATTTATTTGGCAAAAATTTACGTTTGCCAGTCGACATTTGATTTTTCAGTTCAAAGAAAAATATGTAACCAATATAACAATTCGTAAGATTTGTTTTTTTTTCTCTGAATCAAACGTCATTTTTTCCTCTGCTCCAATTACTGGGGAACTAGCGTAAAGCTGTCATAATCATGGTCAAGACAGGAAATTCACAGTGCGTAATGATATTGATATCAATAATTACTTCCATCAGCATTTATGTTGAATATATTACTGTAAATGTATTTGATTTTGTTCCAAATAATAATTTTTAGTAAACTTTTTGTTTAGGATTTAATTAATTAGGATGTATTCAGATTTTACATGACAAGTACAAAGAAAATTTCCAACGGAATAATGTCCGATTATGCAGCTCCTTGAGGCTGAGGTTCAACGAGTACCCTTAGCTAGTGTACAATAAATACGTACTTTATCTAGACAGCGTTAGTTGACTGAATTTGCTGTTTTCTAGTAAATGCCCTCGTTATCCAGGAGGGATGTATGAGTTGTTTAAGGATGTACGAGATAATGGGGTGAGAAGGGAAACTGAGAATTGTGAGCTGGGAATCGTTGTTTGCAAGTTCTATCTCAAGCCAGTTAAACTGCCGCAAGTGGAAACTTCCATTCGCTTCATTTTGAAAGATCTTCCGTTCACGAGCACAACTCCCGAACGAAACTTAACAAGACTTGTCGAGGACCGTGAGATGGAATGGCGTTTGAATGCGCAATTGCTTTGTATGAGTGGATCCGTTCTCTATTAATGAGTGGGTGATTAACTTTATAGGCAAGCAATGCTGGATAAGAAAAGCTTCCGTTTATGTAGTGTTCCGAAAAAATATTTCCCGGCGTTATCCATGAATACGGTGTTAGATTATTATTTACGAATTTTTCTTTTCCGAGATTATGTTCTTCATGGTAATTTTCTGTGTTTAACTAGGGAAAGAGAGTTTGTAAAATTATTTTTAAACACTATCCGCAACTGATGTTATTCTTTGGATGGCGCCAGAATATCTTAGTTGATTTGTTTAGTTAAGTGAGGCACTGTGTGGTTACTTTGCGACTAATTCTATTCTGAGCATTTAGAGCTTCATCAACTTAAATTTAAATCAAATTTTAATCATTAATTTTGTTTCAGGCCCTCGTTGATTAAGTCCAACTTTATAAATATTGATGGATGTATAAATACTCTGAGGAGTTTTTTTAGATGATTTTTTATGAGAACACTCTAGCAAGGCTAGGTTTCGTATTACTCCTATTCGCTAACAGTGGAATAAGCAATTATTATTGAACATTTAACATGGATCCACTATATTATATGTTAAAATTATTTTAGTGAAGCTTAGAAGTGGTTAACGTTCTTTGAGATTAAAAATATTTCAAATGCTTATAAGTTTCTTATTTTCTAGTAAAAAATATGTTTAGAGGAGTGATTACTACACTATTGGCCTGATGTGAGTAGAGAATCAATTTCTAAACCAGAAGGTTGAATACTTCCACTCCAATTTAGCATTTACATTTGGTGTGTACATAGTCAGCATTAAGCGTAAAGGAGATTCAGCTGCAAAGCGTAAAATCACACCGTCCGACCAAACATATTCTTTCGACAAGCAGAACATCCATGCCCCAGGAGGGATTTGAACCATCGACCGTTTGCTCGTCAGGCCAGCGAGTTAGCGTTTATGGGTGAGGTATGTGTGTCGTGGCGGTGGAAGGATTAGACTAAACAAAAAGCGGTATGTATTGACTAAACCCACATTTCCTTTTTAAATCAGTCCTCAAGTACCGGAATAGTGGCTACTTCAGAAGGCTAGGGATTTAACGTAGTTTTGTTGTCTTTTTTAGGGTGGCAAAGAGCGTCTTTAGTTTGCAATAATCCTGAAGGATTTTCGGAATGGGTGAGCGGGTTTGTATTATATTTTGGAGAGGATCGCTCTCGAAAGAAAGAAGACTTAATCTTACGCGGGGATTAAGACGAGGGAAATAGTGTGCACGGTTCTCATTCGGGTTAAGTTGAGCGGAAATGAAAAGTACCCTGAAATGTGACTTGCAACTCTTTCCTTTGAGATTAATTCCAACGATCAAGTCCTTGAGATCCCCCGTAGAGGTTTTCTTGTTCCGCCTTTGGCTAGAAAATTAAATTTTGGTTTTAAGTCTCATTATTTCGCTCCAAATTATAGTAATTTTCCTTTCTTTCACTTACGTATCTCAGTAGCTAAAGTATACTTTTGAGAAACGACCACTGTTAATTGGACGCAATAAATCACTTTACACAAGCTTAATTTAAATACTATATTCCAATACCATTTAAATGTTCACATTATAATAACTCATTAAAATATGTATAGTATTTTACCTCATGTTGTCGGGAAATATAAGTTTTCCGTATTACATAATTACGTGAATATGACTTGCTGTCATAAATATTCATCAGATTCACTTCCAGAAAGTCAAATAACGCGGCCACCTACTTATGTTAAAAAGTACCATTAATGATGCTGGCTTCAAAGTTATGACTTCAAGTCTCACATTAATTGATTAAATTCTACATTATTTGCTTTCCCTGAGTTCTAATAATATCGTAAAAAAGTAACCCCTCACAGCTAATTTTTGATTTCCTAGTGACCCCGTTGCCTTCAATATGCTTCTTATCAATTCATATAAATTAATGAATAATTGGATTTTATTTTTATTTAGAAAAAGTGGAATTAGTTGAAAAAGGTTCGTCTAGAGTTTATGAATATCTTAAGGGTTTTCTATGTTTTTGCGTTGAACATGTCCTCTTTAGTGATGCACAGACTATATGAGTGAGTAATGCATTAAAGAATGCTTACATTCAAAAAGTTAATTTTTTTCTAGAACGTATGTTTCGCCCCAGATTTCCACCAAACACCCTGGAAATGTTTCAACACCACAATCTCATTTTCGGATCCTTGATCCAATTTGACGTCGAGGTCTTCTTGAATTTTTTCCATCTGAGGCTAACGTCATGGGGAGACGGCTGTGGAGTGAATTGCAATTTACGAGAGCGAAGAAAAACTGTGTGGCAATGGATTGATTCCACTCGACTCCTCTTAATCTCGGAAAGGATTTTCGGGCAGCTGAACGGAAAGAAAGCCTTGGTGCTGGTGGGAATGGATTGGTTGTAGCATCTCGAAGTCTGAAAGAGCAAGGGATGGGACGAGATATGTCAGAGGAATTTCAAAAGAGAGCTGCTTTTAATCATTCTTCTGCTCAGTGCCACTTAGATTTAAAGGAAGCAATTTTGTAAATGAATGGTGTTTATTTGAAAAGACAGCCCTTGTTTGCCTTGGAAAGGAGAAGTTTGATGAAAACTTTAATAAATTTCATTTGATAACGTGACAATTTGTTTTTATACGTGGTACTTACCTCTTGCACAGTGGGTAGAATCGTCAGAAAAATGAGACAATGGACACTCACATTAACATAGAGGCAAGCTGAATTGATTATCGTGGTGTAAAATACTTTTTTTAATGTAATTTTTTTAATCGTCGCACTTGAACCTTCTGGTGAGGGAACATCAGTTTTGCAGTTGTTGAAGTACAGTGAAGCAGCGGATTTTGTTACTAAATAGAATTTAATTTTGAACACTACTCTTATCAGTTCGTATCCTTCGATGCTTTAAGTCTCAGCGACAGTCGTTTGGGCGTCTTGCAACTTGCAGCAAACATCTTCATTTAAGCTATACAGGGTGATGGTGGGGTAAAAGAATTTTCCGATATACGAGATCGCGTATTTTCCGATATCAGCCGGACGTTTCCTGATCCCTGCTGGTCATTTGCGAAGAGAAATTAATACAGGTGCTGATGCTCCTTATATTTATATCATTTCAAGAAAGCGCTTGGCATATTCTCAAAAATGCTTTTGGCGTGCAACGAACAGTTAATTATACCTATTATTAATGTCGGGAAGGATAAAATCATAGCATAAAAAATATTTTCGATGTAATATTGCCAAAAGAGAAAGTTTTGGATGAGTAATGTCTCTTATTATTGTGTGAGGATATTTTAAGAATGCTTCAGTTTCCTTGATAGGTAAATAAGTCAAGTATGATAATGTCTGCTAGAGGCGGCTTAGCGTAAAACGCTTGTTAGTATTGCAATTATTCTTCTACATTTTCGCCAAAAAAACGATCCCAGACATTGAGAAATATTTGGATGAATGTTTTGACCTGTTTACTATTGTAAACATAATTATAATAAAATTCATTCATAATTAATGATCATGCTAAAGCTGAAAATTCCTTACATAATTATGTAGAAGGTTGAATTTTCTTTGATACTCTGTCCATCGGATGGGACACAAAAGTGCGCCACCGGTGGTGCCTGTCGTTGAGATTGGATTAATATCGACGCCGGGTTTCCTCCATCTTTCCACAATTCCCCGAATTATTCTCACCTCTGCCCGAGTGCAAAAGACGGTAGTCGTCCACCGCCTCTCCTGATAACAACAAAAGGAGATGTGGGAAGTATGCTGAGCTGAAATAATTAACGCGTGGGGAAGAATCGTTGTAGAATTCAATGCAAAGGAAACTGAGGATACTCGATCCAAACCAGTAAAATGGCAAACATATGCGTTGCTCCTGGCAAAAGAAAGTTTCCGGGTGACGAAATATTAGCTAAGAGCGAGCCAAAGTCGAAGCAAGGAAAACGCGGGAGGTTTTTCGTAGATTTCGGTGAGGGTTGAGGGTGACATTAGCGGGAGAATCGGGCCTTAATGGACGGGAATGAGTGGGAACAAATGGTCGAGCTGGTTTTTTGGGTTGCGCACGCGATGGGATGGGATGGAAGGCTGAGTGATTGGGGGATGGGGATTCGGTGCGGCGACCGGAGGCTCCCGAGGGTTGAAGAGACGCGACGGGGGGTGAAGTTGGGGGGAAATCAAGCGATGGGAGAGGGGTGAGCGTTGGGGAGACCAAGAGTGACGTGTGGGTCTCGGGGGCGGTAATGGAAGGAGACAGGGCCGGGGAGAGGCGAGGGTGGTTGGCGAGGGAGGCAAGGGGGAGAGCACGCCTCGACTCACCCTCGCACCCAGTGTTTAAGGTCGGCGGTGGCGAGAGAAAAGATAACGAATACTCTTAAAGGGAGGCTGCCAAGGAGTCAGAAGGCGAAGGCAATTTTTGTTGACGTGCCTTTTCATTCCTCCGTCTCCGCCTGAAAGATTCAGGATTCCATCTATGGCGAAGACCTTTGTACCCAAGGTCAATTCCTGGCGTTCACACGATACTGATGTGAAAAATGGGAAGCTGATGTTATTCTAATTGTCGCTTGGAGAAGGCGATTGAAAGATGAGGTCACATTCTCCATTAAAGATAGGTGGGCAATTGGGTCACGGTAGGATTTTTCAGGGATCGGAGGAAGGATAAAGGAGGGAAACCTGGCACCAACGGGAGTTAACCTTTGAACTCCTCATCCAACGAAAGGTTCACTGTCCTCTCCCCACACTTAACTAAAGTAGATACCTTAACTTCATTAAAATCCTCTCTTTAAAATCCACTTTGAGGTTTAAACCTGAGTTTTCATTATAGGATATTACGCACGATTCCCAAAATAAGGGAGATTTTTATACTTCATTTTAAATTGCAACTAAACGAGTAGTTTCCGTCACGCGTGTTGTTGTGGATTTTACACATGATGAATAAAAGTCATTAAAAATTTCTACAAGATGAATTATATATCTAATGGAAAAGCACATCTCTTTGATTCATCATGATCTTTGATCATTCTATATCATCATCAAGGGTCAACAATCCTAGGATTGGTTTGACGCAGCCCTCCACTCGATTCTTCTATCGGCCAACCTCTTCATACCAACGTAGTTCCTCTCTTTCACGTCCTTTACGACCTGCTCCATGTAACTCATACGAGGCCTGCCTCTTCCATTTTTCCCGTTCACCTTTCCCTCGACGATTGTCTTCATCAGGCCATCGTGTCTTAAGATATGGCCGATTAGGTTGTCCCGTCTTTGTTTTATAGTTTTCAGTAGACTTCTCTTTTCTCCCACTCTTCTTAGGACTTCTTCATTTGTCACTCGGTCGATCCATTTTATCTTCATCATTCGTCGATAGCACCATATTTCGAATGCTTCCACCCTTTTCTTCTCCGCTGCTGTCATCGTCCATGATTCACTGCCATAAAAGAACATGCTCCAGATATACGTTTTAATGAATTGCTTCCTTACTTCCAAGCTTGTATTTCCAGCTGTTAGTAGATTCTTTTTTTGATAGAATGCCCTCTTTGCCTGGGCTATTCTACTCACTATTTCTTTCTTGCTTCGTCCATCGTTGGTTACTCTGCTTCCCAGGTAACAGAACTCTTTCACCTCTTCCAGTTTCTGTTTTCCTAATTTAACGTTGGTTTTGGCCTCTTCTCTTTTGCTGCACACCAATATCTTAGTTTTCTTCTTATTGATCTTCAGCTGATGTCTGGTCATTGTCCTTTCCATGGTTGTTAGCATCTTATTCAGCTCCTTCTCTGTCTCTGCTATGAGAGCTATGTCATCAGCGAATCGTAGCATGCTGATTGTTTCTCCGTGGATGTTCACTCCAGAACACTTCTCCTTGACTTCATTGATGGCTCTCTCAATGTAAACATTAAAAATTACGGGAGACAGTGCACAGCCTTGTCTCACTCCTTTCCTTATTCTTGCTTCTTCACAGCTGGGTCCAGATTTAATCACAGCTACTTGGTTTTTATACAAACTGTGGATAATTCTTCGATCATTGTAGGAAACTCCAATTCCTTTCAGAATATCAAGCATTGAATTCCAGTCCACGTTGTCGAAAGCCTTCTCTAAATCCACAAATGCAATGAAGGTCGGTTTGTTCTTCTCCATTCTCTTCTCTATAAGCAGCCTAAGGGCCAATATTGCTTCTCTTGTACCCTTACTTTTCCTGAATCCGAATTGATCTTCATCCAGGAACTCCTCTGCTTTTCGTTCTATTCTTCTGTAGATGATCCTTGTCAATATCTTCGATGCATGTGTCTTCAGGCTTATAGTCCTAAAATTTTCGCATTTCTCTGCTCTCTTCTTTTTGGGAATAGGAATGATGATGTTTTTCTCGAAGTCCCTGGGTATTTCTCCTGTTGAGTACATGTCGCAGATGACATTATAAAGTTGGGCCAATGTCCTCTCTCCCGAATTCCTTATCAGTTCTGCGGGTATATCATCAATTCCAGAAGCCTTATTCATCCGAAGGTCCCTTACTGCTGCGTCAAATTCCGATCTCAGTACTGATGCTCCCATATCATCCTTCTCGACTTCGCTTTCCTCTTCAATCACTTTCGTGCTGAGGTCGTTCCCGTTGTATAACTCTTCGAGATATTCTTTCCATCTCTTCACTTTGTCTTCATTTTCAATCAAAAGTTCTCCATTCTTGTCCCTTATAGCATTGCATCTTGCGCTCCGTTCCTTGAAGTGGTTCCTCACTATCCTATAGGCAGCTTCCACCTTTCCAATGGTAAGGTTGTTTTGTACATCTTCGCACAGATTGTTCATCCACATTTCTCTAGCTTTCCTGGCTTTGCGACTTACTTCGTTCCTTATTCTTTTGTAGCAAAGCTGCCCTTCTTCAGTTTTCGCATTCTTGTACTTTCTTCTTTCTTCAATCAGCACTAAGACTTCTTCCGTGATCCATGGTTTCTTCTTAACAACTTTTCTTCTTCCAAGAACTTCTTTTGCGGCTTTTTGTAGTCCACATTTAATGTTTTCCCAACGCTCTTCTACTGGTTTCTCAGTCAGGTCCTCTCCTATGTTGTTTTCTACTGCTTTTTGAAATTCCAGCTGATTTTGAGTCTCCTTTAGTTTTTCTACTTGCCAAATGTTCTTTACTGTTTTCTTCAATCTCTTGAATTTTAGATGGCATTTCATCGTCACTAAATTATGGTCGCTGTCGATGTCTGCACCCGGGTAGCTTTTGCAGTCCTTCACCCGATTCCTGAACCTCTGCTTCACTAAAATGTAGTCTATTTGAAATCTTCCTCTGTCTCCTGGCATCTTCCAAGTGTATTTTCTTCGGTTGTGATTTTTAAACAATGTGTTAGTAACCACTAACTTATGTTGTGCGCAGAACTCCAGCAGTCTTTCTCCTCTTTCGTTTCGGTTTCCCAATCCATATTTTCCAGTTATTCTTCCATCTTGTCCTTCGCCGACGACAGCGTTCCAGTCTCCTAAAATAATTAGGTTTTCTTCTCCTCTTACCTGTTTTATTACTTCAGTGATATCTTCGTAGACGTCTTCCACTTCTTCATCTTCGTAGTCCGACGTAGGCATGTAAACTTGCACCACAATGGTATCTGTAGGCTTAGTTTCAATTTTAACCATTACAATCCTTTCACTGTATTGCAGGAAGCTCTTCACACGCAGTCCCGCACTCTTCCTGAGCATTATGCCTACTCCAGCGTTACCATTCAGTGATCCGGTGTGAATAATTCTATAACTTCCACTCCAAAAGTCTCCTTCTTCGGGCCATCTCATTTCACTGATTCCCAATACATCGAGGTCCATTCTCCGCATTTCCACCTTCAAGTTCTCCAGTCTTCCACAGGTCCGAAGTGATCGCACGTTCCACGTTCCTACCCTAAAATGAGTATCACACTTGACTGATGTACTCTCTCGGGTAGTCCCCGCCCGGAGATCCGAATGGGGGACTATTTTACCTCTGGAATATTTTACTCGAGAGGGTGCCATCACGTCTTGATAATAAAGGAAAGAGTGGAGTAGCTGCGACTCCTCGGGATAATAATGTGGTGGTTTCCCCTTGCCTTCCACATCGCAGTACTACAGCCGTTAAAGTAAATGTTACCACGCCTGTAGTGAAATGAGTGTCGCTGTACCGACCACTGTGGTCTCCACCTTCACTCATGTGAAGAAGAGCTGCTGCCCTCTCCTCCGGGTGATGGGAAGCGTAATTGTTGGCGGCCTCCATCGCCAAGTCACGGCATCTTCACAGGTTCTGTATTATTTAAGGCCTACCTTACCCAAGGATAGACCAATACGCCCTCGGAATGCCGTTTCTATTGCCATTCTATATGATCGTCATTAAATTGAGTCGGTTAAATTGAATTAAAGATTATGGAATGTATTGGAGTGGTTAAATCCAAACTGCATTAAATAATTCCGTCAGCCACAACAGCTGATTAAATGTTAAATTTTATGCCAAATGTCTGATTATCAAAACATAGAGACCATCTTTTCTGTAATTTTTAGGAAAACTGAAATATGGACGTCCTCTTTATAGCTCGAACTTTACCAGTTCCAGTTAGTAAGACCTCTATCTCTCTTCCCAAAAGGAACTTAAGATGAGAGGGAATTCTATTTTCTAGTGCGTTAGAAAACTGGAAATTTTATTAAGAGCCTTCCATACTCTTCTTGGGGAAAACTGTTAAAAAGTCTTTATAAAAATAATATTTTATAAAACACTGTAAATAACGTATTAGACCTATAAATTCCCTTGTAAGTATTAAATTTACGTTTTTGTTGAACATTTTATTCGTCGGTTATGTCATTTAGAGAAAAGTTTAGTGATGATAACATATTTCCCAATGTCGGGACTTGAGGGAGAATTCACTCCCATTTTATACAAGAGGATGACTATGGATAACTGGAATGATGATGGGGTGGGCAGGTTAATCTTTCATGGTTCTTATATTTTATGAAAGTTTTTCTCTGCTGGTTGTTGCCCATAATTAAAGAATAAACCTCTGGGAGGGGCCCTATCAGAATGTTCTGTCGGAGGTATTATTAGGAGTAGAAGCGGAAGAAGGAGGTAAAGGCTGGGGAGTGATTCACTGAGACCGGGAATTTGTGGGGAGATTTTTGTGGTAGGCAGCCAATGCTTTCATCCCCTTCCAGATTCAATCCTCTTCTTTTCTCCCTCTCTGATGGCTAGTAGCCTATTGTGGCGGAATCAAAAGAAGTGTTCGTACGTATGTATGTGAAAGATTTTTGTTTAAGTAATCTTCAGCCACAAAGGAATAAGATTATCGGGGGGGTCATTTGAAGTTTAAAACAAAATAACCTAGATAGTATTCTCTCAAAGCTAGCATAAATCCACCAATGTATTCCACCGCGAGAACCATTTAGCTGAGGATTAGGGTAGGTTTGGTGACTGAAATACGATAAAGTCTCAGGCAAAACTTTGTGGAAGCCAATCATTATTGGAGTAAAGGTACAAACACTGCTGTTTCCACTTAGACGTTTATCAAGCACGATCATGGTTTCGTAGCAAGGCTACATCGCCATACACCTGATTGTGCCTAATAAACGTCCATGTGGTAACTGCAGTTTTGATACCTTTACTCTTAGTGACTGAAGCTTTAGCTTCACATCTCGAGAGTTTTAGTTCGAATTCTATATTGGTTGGGTTTTTTTAGCTTCTGCATCTGGTCTTTACATCTGGTCATCCTTAGCTTTATCATCTGGTCCTTACGCCAGTGCTTTGTTGAACATTATTCAGTCCGTCGGATGGTACACACAACCGTGGATCCCTTGGCACCTTTGGCTAAGAATAATCTGATGCCAACACCAACCCTTTCATCGTTTCGTGAAAATTCTCGTCCTACAAAATTAGCCATTATTTTCTTTGCTCCATTGGGAACACAAGCAATGTGTAACCCCTTGAAAATATATTGTGCGCGAGAACGCTTAGCTTGCGAGATCAACGCTGTGGTTCCCTTATTCGGCAAATATATTCCCTACTCACTGCCAATTCACGAATTTCCTTTCCTTATTTATCTGTTGGTATTGTAGTGGGCGTATACAGCGCGATATATATTGGATCACGACCAAGGTCCTGAAGCCAAAATGTACTTTACTCGTTGATTATGGTGGGTCTCCCACTAAGATTCTTTTCGGTGTTTCACTTAAAATATAGAGGTCCTCCTTTTAGTACTCCCCTACCAATGTAAATTGGAAATAGATCTGCTTTTTAAGTATCGAAACTTTGCAATATGGAATTCTAATATGAAACTACCCTCTTTAGGCCAAAAATTTCGTAACAGAAGTGCCTTTTTACTATTATTTTTTCAAACAATTTATGGACTGTCAATTTGCCGTTCGACAAACAGTGCTGGTACCTTTATGTACTACAAGCTCCTAGCATGACACTCAATTAGGGATTTGGATTCCAATAAGAAAATCCTTTACTGGTCGTAATCAAACCCGGAGCCTTGCAATGGGAGGACATTCACGTATCTTCCTCTATTTTATCCTATCTTTCTTTGTCGAAAACAGTGCGTTTGCGCATTCGCTGCGTTTTTGTTTCCTTTTCCCATGCTCGTCTCAGGGTTTCCGACGATACGCATTCATCACCGCTCGTGCTTTTCGGTTTCGCGATTCAGTTTTTCCATCCCGCAATATCTTTCCGTCCTTCTTGAGGAGAAAATAAAAACGGACTTGACTGCGCTCGATACTTGTCGGATAAACGTATTTTCGCGTCGGCTTGGAACGGGAAAGAAAGAAAAAAAATAATGTGGACTTAAAAAGTAAAACTCCTCGGTGTATCATCGGAACAGCGGGTACCCTAACAACTCCACGATTTGCACACACTGAGTCCTCGTCTATCCTCCTTGAGTATCTGTCTATAGTCTGACGTTTCCTTAATCGTAAATGGCGTTCGGCAGCATGACTGAATAGAAAGCCCTCGGTATAACCGCATAATTATTGATTCCCAAACAATGTATACCATGAAAGTACTTTATATGGATGCATAGTGTATGCAGAGACTAATATTTTCGTATACCTGCTTGAAGTAAGTTAAAATTCAATGATTACTGATAAAAAAGCATGCCTGATGATGATTTTCCCCTTACCATAAACCATTGTTGTGGCTTGCAGGGTAGTGTGTAGTTGAAGATTTAGAGTATGGATATTCGGGAATAGGGGGTCATTCAGCATTTAGATTTTACATCTTCAGCATAACTTTCTGGATGCGATGATGGACGTAGTATAAATTTTTCCAGAAAGGAAATAAGCACAAGTAATGAATCACTAAAAATGGACGAAGAGATTAAGAATGTGAGAAATGGTATGAGCTGTCATTTTGAGAAAACTCATAACATTCATAATGAATAGATAGTAATGCTGAATAAGGTTGTAGTACTCTTCTTTGATGGACTATGATTTCAACTCATTAGCACATTATAAAGGCTCTCATAATAAAATGGTGATATCAAATAGGTACAGTGATAATGAGCGCTGATGTGTTGAATCCATGGTCCATTAAAAAAAATAATGTGAAAATTTCTCTCAGTATTATTTATTTAATCGTCATGAAGATTATGAGTTATCTCTTAAATTGCATGCTGACAATTGGTGTGGCAATCACGCCAATAGTTATTCAAATAGGTATCTATTTTATGTGATTTAACTTTTGTTTTTTGAGTTTTCAATTGATAACTGCTCCATAGTTTGCATAGTCACTGGATGCCTGTATGTCTGGAGAATACCCGTGACATGCAGGTATTGTAAATCTTTACCGTTAAAAAAAATTTTTTTAATGGACCATTTTTAAAAATTCGCTTAAAATTATTACGAATTAGCATAGGTAGTATCGAAAATATATAAAGCAAATGAAGTTGGATCATATCTTGATAGTAATTTGCGAGAGGGTTTATAAATGAGAATAACTATTTTGAGAATTTGCGTGAAGACTATGCCAAGAAATCAGCAGATACGCTTATCTGGTTCTATAGCATGATGAATCAGGAGTGCTGATCACAACTGTGAAGTTAGGCTTAATTTTAAAACGATCCCTTTTTGTGATTTTTATGCAATGTTCGTGGATTCCGCGTATTCCTTTTAAAATATACCTCCTGCAGGTATCAATCACCTTGGTATATGAAATTATTAACTTTAAATTCAATTTTTACAAACCAAAATAATATTCAGTGAGTAACAGTTTGAATACTAAAGCTCTGTTGTTTCCGTTGAATCTATCGGTGCCACCGATATTTGGAAATATCGAAATCATCGATTATAGACATTGTCCGTCAACACCCTCCTCTCATTTGATATTGGTGGAGTTGGGGATGAGTGAATAGTTTCTTTCTCACTGAGGGCGAATATGGGTTGAAATCTCGGAGTCGAGGTGAGAGAAAACTTTGGAGGATCAAAGGAAATATGCGAAATCCCCGCGAGGTCTTCCAGTCTTCCTTTTAGTTTAGTTAATATTCGCGCCCAAATGGAGGAGCGCGGGCTGAAGGAGGGGGGTGGAGACGAGGGGCTGCGGAGACGGTGGGGGTGGTCGGCAGTGCTATTTCGAAGGAATCAGAAAACTTGAAATAAACGGAGGGAAAAAAGACTCGCGGAGAAATCGATGCGAAGGAGTCCTTCCCTTGGCGCTGCGTGGCGCCATCTGCCCGAGAAAATGAGGACCCACTCCTGTCTCGCTCAAACCGGGAGAGGGGAAAGTCTTCCCCTCCATTCCATCCCTCCTCTACGGCGTTACATTCAGCGCTGCAGCACCTTCTAGCGCTTTTCTTCCTCGGCAATGGGGACTTCTCTCGATGGAGACATCTCCATCATGCACATGTTAATTCTGCGTGTCACACCAAGGGAGTGCTGTAGGGGTTGATGCGTCACCAGCCGTGTTGTTCCATTTGAATTTTTTAACAGAGTCCGTTCCATATCTCGGTTATATCCTGGAATGTAGTTATACACTTTCAAGGCTTCATTTGACAAAATGACTTTTCCATTAAATTTACTTAAATAGTTTTAAGAAGCGCTTATTATACTTAAGTTTTTTCATTCAGTATGTGAGAAACCTCTTGGCATTTCGATGAAAGAGGACAATAGGACAACGGATTGGACAACTACGTCAGATCAATCTTATGACTAGTCTTTGATTACGTTAATGATTATTTATTTGTATGTTTTGGAGAAATGGCAATAATCGGAGGGAGGAAAGACGAACTTTATCAATCTCATCTCCTAAACTCGTTGCGGCGTCAAAAGAATTCCAGGATTGTGCTACTGAAGGATATATTTTAGTGTTCTAAGAGGATTTTAAACAATTTTTAATTGAACTTAATTGCCGTAAAAAAGGAAATGAAAAGGTTTGTTTATTGTTAAATAGATAACATCGCCGACAGCTAATATGTCTCTCATTTTCCATCTTCCACATATCATATATTATATCCTCTCAAGATTCCCATGCACCGTAACACCTTATTTCCCAAGTAAGGTGTAATGGTGCTCTGGAAAATAATCGAAATGGTTTTTATTCAAGAGAAATTTAAGGCTAATTTTCTTTAATGCGACTAACATGTGAGCTTGATTTATTTTGCGCCTATGAATGTTTTAAATTCCGTATTATCAAAAAATGCGTTTTCTTTCGAAAAAGTTAATGAAAAAACACCCTGTTTCTCATATAATCATGTGTCAGTGTCACATTTATCTCAAGACTGATGTAATTAAACTTTCGGTACTGCCATATGAAAAATTTTATTTTAATGTCCTCAGTGCTACTGTATTGCCATGCGTAATTACATCCTTTAGTAATGGATTCATAAACCCTCGCCTTCACCGTAAGCTCCATCGCTATTAACGGTAAGGTTATTTATTTATACAAATAGGTAGTAGTTGAAATTGCGGTAGATGTTATATGCCGATAAATACTATAACTGTATTTATGAAGGAAACCGAGGAAGTACTATAAACGATAGGGAAGGAGAGGTAACTGATAGAAAATATTAGGAAAATGTATGGTGTAGTAGATGGAACGGGTAGAAAAGGGATATGGTTTTTGAAGGACGCGATGAAATGGAGAATGTTAGGTAAGAGGGGTTGAGAGAGGAAAGAGATGGGTATTTTGGATTGGATAATGAGGGGTAGGAAGTATAAGGAGCAAAAGAAGATAATTATGTGGAGAATAGGGTGCTCAATCTATCTATCTATCTATCGTAGTAGCCAGTATTTATTTTGGGGATGTGACGGATAGGTAAGGCCATTTTTACCATTTAGAATAGGAGGGTAATGAGATTCCGAACGTATTTTTTCGGGCAGCGTTGGAAGTGAGGAGAGAAAGCGTGATTATTTGCTCACTCAATTAGCGAAAGCCGCCAAGGAGTGGAAGGTTTTACGCCCCATCCGATAGGTGGAGCACTGCAGATGAAGTGCTCTCCATTCAGAAATCAAGTAGAGAACCGTATATTAATAAAAAGATCTTTGCTACCACCGGAATTTGAACCCGGGTTCTCGTCATGGGAAGCCAGTACTCCAAATTCCATCTCGCTAAACCAAAATACGCAGTATTTTTTTGTCTTACTTTTATCTGCGAATTTCAGGACTCAAGTCCTGTCTTCTAATTAACAGATTGGACCTTACAAACAGCCATGCCCCGGAAAGTGAAAATCCTCCCCGGACGGGATTCGAACCCGCAACCCTGGGATCGACAGGCGAGGGATTTACCCCGCCGCCACCGGGGCCGATCATGGAAATGCTTAAGATTATTTCAAAGTTTTCTTGTTAATTTTTACGTACCTATACCGGCAGATCACCACTAATGATAAGAGAGTATTTTACTCAAGATAGGCAAATGAGTTATGAAGTCTTAGTAATCATCCGGGTGAGGTGACCAACACCTAAGTTGATTTTAATAAGGGTGGAGAGAGAAGCGGCGTCAGCCTTAGCCTACTCTTAACGAAAGGCGCCAATGGCGTCACTGCTTTAACGTCCCTTCCGACAGACAGAATACTGAACTTGAAGTACTATCCACACAGCGCTCAAATGGGGAGTGGAGGCATTTGGAATTTCTCTGATTTCACTATCTTCGGTAACTTGGCGGAGCAGTGCAATGCATTTGCGCACCGATCTGAAATGGCTGGAGTAAAAGTTTTCGTAACCTTGCTTATGGACAGATTAAGTGCATTAAAACGCCATGCTGGCCTCATCTAATTTAGGGAGAGACCCTTATCAGAGGAGGACTATAATGTAGGATAGCAATTTCCCGAGGGCTTCCTTTCTCGCGTGACCTTCGTACGAAAATAATTGTTGGAAAAGGAATGATTTCGGAGAAAACCCGCCAACTCCGCTGGTTGAACTAGCCCTTCATCCCCCTGGCCAATTGCCCCGGGTGTTGAGAGGAGAGAGCGTTTCAAAGCGACAGCAGTGCCATCCCTCCGAATTCCAGTCACACTCTTGAGACACGGTGGCAACTGCGTCGTATTTGATTCTTAGCGCCTTATCACTCAGCTTATCTCCCCCCCCTCGGCCCCATCGCTGCCGTCAGTATTCACATCCCGCGCTCACTGACCCCCTCCCCTCTACCCCTGGGCCGTTCTTTCTTTCTCTCTCTCTCCACATCGCCAACCCCCCTAACACACATCTCCCTGCTAGAACTCTGCATCATCCCACCCTCCACCTTCCCATCCAATCTCCTCGGCAGGGTCCGCGTGACGTCACTTCCGTTCCCCCACACTTGCCGCTCGACAGGCGTGACGATTCCCCACGTCGCCTCGGGTTATAACAAAGTCGAGGGAGGGCGATGTCTCCGCCCGGTTTCCGCCTCTCCATATCCGAGCTGCAGAGAGGCTTTCTTTCGCCCCTTCGCCCGTCCAGGCCACCCTATTCTTCCCTCCCCCCCGAAACACCCCTCCCGCATCACCCCTTTTTTTCGTCCCCTTCCCTCATATTATTTTTCTTCCTTCCACCCTCCTCCCTTCCTTCACCCTCTCCTCCTTCCCCCGGAAGCGTCTCTTTCCTCCCACCCCGCCCCCACTTGCCCTTTCACCTCAAATCCATCCCCCTCCTCGCCGACTTCCTCTCCGGCCCCCGTGAATTCCCCCCTCCTTCCTCGATCGCTTTCCCCCGTTGCAACTCCCTCCTCTTTCCATTCCCTCCCATCCAATCCATCCCTAATTACGACCCATTGCGATCCCATTGCTGCCTCCTTTGTTGGGGGCGTTCACCCCTTCCTTTCGTCTGCGTTGGGAGAAGACGCTGAGGGTGGGAATGGGAAAAACCTGAAGCAATCCTCTTTTTACGAGTATTACCTCACTTGATGGATTCGGGGCCTATCATTTCATCGGATTACGGATTTTTGTGCTACAGAGAATTAATAGTATTCATAATGACGGTACCTTAGATTTTTTTCTCCATGATCTTATTATTCTATGATATAATTACTGAGGAGTACTTTCATCATCATCATCAGTCAACAATTCTGTGATTGACGCAGCTCTCCACTTGATTCTCCATCCAGCTATTCTCTTCATATTTACATTATTTTTCTTATTCTCATCCTTCATTACTTATTCCATCATACTTTCCTTTTCTATTCTTTCCGTTCATTTACCTTTTGACGATTGCCTTCATCGGCCTTTATTTCCTAGTCATCGTGTCTCAAGATATGGCCGATTAATATGTCCCTCCTTAAAAATATCTGGACATTCCCTGTTCTTCTCCTTTATTAAGGCTGATGAGTAGCTAAGTCGCTTTTATTCTAAGGTGCTGTTTAGATAAATTACTAAAAGAATTAATCGTGATGAATGATAATGTCAACATTTATAAAGGTCTTGTCGCATATTCAAGTTCTTAGAGCATCTTCTTGTCGCATCTTATAGCATCTTCAACAGTCTGGATTTATGGTGTACCTTGCAAACAATTTTTTTCGAGCTCTCCCTGTGTTAAGTCGACATTAGTCGATTACTAAATATTAGTCACCACTGGTATACTATTAGTTTTTAATTTTCACTGTAAAACGCCTAAAATTAATGAAGAGAAAGGTATGTAAAATTGGAAGTGTCTGAATTAGATTAACTATTTTATGGTTTGAATGATATTAGCCCCTAATTTGGCGGGTTTGTTGCCATGTTATTTATCATCACTTCATTTTTAACCGTAAATAGCGAAATACGATAGACAACCGGATAATAAGGCTGTGGAACTATATAATGGAATTCATAAATAATAGTGAAATACTGTGATACCTGTCTTCAAACTTTAGCAATACCAAAACTTCAGAGAATCAATTTTGCTGATCAATAATTGAATATTCATCATTTAACGCTATTAGTTGTAGCAACTTTTAAGGTATGGTAGGCTATATATTATCTGATTTGTATACATTAGAGAATGTACTGCAAGGGAATGAAAAAAAATATGTCTGCGGAAAATTATTTGTAATTCCTGAAAATCCATTTGTATGAGTATTGCTGTAAAAGATTGAGAAGATAATTGTAGAATTAATAGATAGATATACTCTAAATCTAGTGGAAAAGGGAAAACACTATGAAAATTTCACAATAAAGCATTCACTAGAAATTTTCAAGTCCTTTTCCACCATGGAGAAATTTCACACAGTTACCGTTGAGACCGTTTGATTTGTTCTAAATCTAGTGCTTATGTAATAAAATCTGTATTAGCTATGGGAAATTTTGTTTTTGATGAGAGATAAAATAATCGGAAAGACGGTAGAACAAGGAAAAACAAATATTTTCTGTGAATGGTTTTTTTTTTTGAGGCTTTGACTTAGGAATATGATGTAAGTTTTCTCTTAAAATATTATTTCCTTATAATGACTCGATTCATGCCCCAAGCCCACTGTAGTGGGTCTTTCCTCAACAATCAGTCGCCAGCGCATGTGTGCCTTCTTTCTTCAGAAAATGAACATTTTGACTCAGAGAATCGTCTTGTTTAAAGTGTTTCTAGTAATAATTTAAACTGTAGTGACGGATTGCTAAAGGACGCAGTAAAATCTTTATTAGCAATTGATGAACTTTAGATTACCCATTACTATATTGAATAAGAAGCAGTAACTTTGTAATTCCACATGTATTTATTGCAAACGACCTAGGTTTCGACGTAGCATGTCATCATCAGGTGATGATGATGATGACGTGCTACATCGAAACCTAGGTCGTTTGCAATAAATACATGTGAAATTACAAAGTTACTGCTTCTTATTCAATATGCTAAGCAAATTCCATTAAGTCACGCCTGAAACAACGGAATTTACCCATTACTATTTATTTTCATTTGGTATAATTGGCTTGTTGAGGTACAAATTCCTCTTCGGAGAGTAATACCGTGGTGAAATATTAAGTGGTGTGTGACTGATATATTTTTAATATTTCATGTAGGTACTGATAAAATTATTATTTTCTTCTTCAGATTTAGTGGTAAATGTAAATTGAGTCTTTAAAAAAATTCCATGTGAAATAATTTGAAATACCTTCCAATGATTTTTATTTGTTTTCTTTCCACAGAGATCCTCCAGTCCTATCGGCTTTCAAGGATGTGGACATCATTCTTCGATTGCCGCTAGGAAAAAGACTTCGTGACATCAAGTGGCTCTCCGTGTGGTGCAGGCGGTTTACCGTAAGTAATCCAATCGTCTGTGGAATTATTACTCAGCTTCATGCATGAATCTTTGGAAATTATATCTTATACAATTAATCACCAGACAGACAGAAACCAGAGCACACACCACCTTCATAGCCTCACTATGACGTGGATTCATTTAATATTCACGAAATGTTGCAATCCACGCAGTACTCAGTTTGATTCTCACATATTTCCATTTAGCAATTGATAAATATTTGATGTTATCTCTCATTAAGCGTCTTAAGTTAATGCCTTATTGTTTCTCTTGGTGGGATAAATTCTCAAAATTCCGTCGAAATTTCAATATTTTTACGCGCAATAAATGGTAATTCTAGCAAATTATTTTTAGAGTATCTCTATCCTCCGATGACTTTTTTTCTTAAGTACAATACTTCTTTTCAATCATCATCCAGAATAAGCTCCTAGGACAATCTTTGCTCTCATTTGTCGTGGTGATACTTTATCTGAAGGACTACGTGTCTTAGTATTTTGATGATAGACTGTAGACAGTAGGATATTATGAAAGACCGGCTTGGCTCTTATTTAGTTGAAAGATTAAAAACTTGGAAAGATCTTCATTTATGGGTATTTTCTTTTTTTCTGAACTTACGAATGAATTACGAATCATGCCACCTTCTTCGTTCTACTGTGCTGTTAACTCTTGACTCATATGACAGTGAATAGTTGGAATTGCGTTAGTAATGGGAGACGAAATCTTCTCTTTTAATTTGTACCTGTTAATGACACCACTTATTTATGTGCCAATTTCTAGTAGTAAGGGATATTGTGAATTGAAAGATAATGAACAGCCGACGAACTTTTTTTATCCTCAACCCTAAAATGTTGTATAAGGTTTGTATAGGATAAATAGAGCCATTATTTTGGACCTTTTTGCTGATAATTTTCAGTTTTATACATTTCAGTGACCTCATTACCAAAATTTTTGGAAAATTAATATTCTTTTATACCTATACATAATTCACAAAAATTACTCTTAAAATCAAATATTTTCCACAAATCGCTATCTCGTTCCTTTAAAATTTTATTACCAGAGTAATGATTGGAAATACTGTGACTTTCCAAGTTCAGTATTATGACCGTCGGTAGGACGTAATGATAAATTACTCATTAACGCTCTTCCATGAAAATAGGTTAATTCCAAAGCCGTGTTTCTGGTCACCCTTCCTCCTTTACATTCCCATCCTTACACGTTTCCTTCCGATCTGAGGTGGCTTTAAGTGCGGGACAGAATTGAAACCAGTGACGATTATGATGTGCCACAAATGTAAAATAAATATAAACATTTCATGTGACCATGGGGCATGGAGAGCGACGACTTATACACGGTACGTGCCGAAAACTGAAACAATTCCTCCCCCCGCGGAATCACTTCATCCGAAGCAGTTTTCGCTTCGACTTGTTTGTGGGAGCCTCGCCCGACGTATCCTTGGAACCGAATGGCCTCTTATAAGGGCCCCAGCTCTTGCGGGCCGCCCATTTACGCTCGGCAACCTCCATCTCCGACGGCTCCGGGCGACCGATGGAAGGTCTCCTCCCCCATGACGTTAGTTATCCTATTTAACCCAGCAACCCCAAACCCGTCCCCGTTCCCTCTTAACCTTTCGCCTCCCCCATCCCAACACCAAACTCTTCCCGAGCCGAAACCCCCGCTCCCCCCTCCGTGACCCCTCCCGCTCCTTCCAATCCTTCGGAATGGCCCTCATTGAGTATAGCGGGGTCCCCTTATCTCTGCGCTCCACGCCAATCTTTTCCACACCCCGCCTTTCTCTCTCCATTTCTCTCCCGCGCAACCCTCATCCTCCTGGAAAATGGTCCCTTCCCCATCCGTGTCCGCACACCGCACCCCTAACCCCTGAGACACTTCCCCAGCTTCCAATCTTAGTGCTTCCTCGTCCTTCCTCCTTCCTTAGGTCGCGTTGTTCCAACTATATAAGGCAAACTTCTCTTTTGTCGCGGTAAATGTTGATCATATTACAATTTAACGACTGTAACCGATTGAAAATACATACTTCGGTTGCATTAACGATGAAGGTAGTTGGAATTCATGGACTAAAAACCCTATGGTCACCTCGTATTCTTATATTGAAGTGCATTTTATATTAACCCACGAGAAAATTATTTCGAGATAAACTTGAAAACCTATAGTATACTTCCTTAGGGTGGCTGATCGTAAAATGGCGTCAAGATTGATCGGAGTTAACGCTAAAAATTACCACAGTTATGGTAATTGATATATAAGTGACTGGCTGTAAGAATGTATTGTGCTGAAAAAAGGCGAGGAAATCCTCGTCAAAAGGAAGAAAATCAAGTCATTTATGGCGTTATTGGATACCATACTGTTTTTATTATCTTCATTTTCTTCGTTTCCTGTAGGCTGATAACAAATTTCATAAAATGAAACCCTTTTCCTGGATAGAATATCCCTTTTTTCGTGATGAACAGGGTTGCTCCGCTTTCAGTTATTAGAGGAATCGAACCAAGGCCAGTAGATCGGCGGCATCTTACCACGGGAATTTCTACGACTAGCTGTTAGCTACCGGCCGGCAGCGCGCTTGTCTCCTAGCAGGAATTGCACAAAAGGGAAGGCGCTAGTACCAACTGGGCCTTTTCCTCGCTGGATTTCCGTTCTGCTCCGTTTCCCGGAGTCTACGCCCCCACTCTCCGTCCGCAGCCCACGTTTCCGGGCGCTGACTCGCCTTTATCAATCCAGGGTGCCTACCAGTCGGGAAAAGTCGGGAATCCAGGAAAAAGTCGGGAATTTATTAACGTCGGGAAAAAATCTGGAAAAGGTCGGGAATTCGCTGAAAAATAATCAAAAATCGGGAAAAATGATTGCTTGAAAATCTTCAGGATAAAAATTGGAACGGCAGGCATAGCATTACGAAATGAGATATTCTTTCCCATTTTATTTATTTGTCATTATCAAAGAGGTGTTATTTTAAACCTCTCTGATTAGTATTTGTGAGTTCATGACTTTCGTCGTTCGATTGCACTAGACATGGGCACCGTTTCCTGCATGCCGCCGCGTGACAAATCGGCTTCGTCGGTTGCAGGTTGAAGATCGTATACTTCCCTCCTTCCCATGAATGCTATTTCGAAAGAATGACCTTGACCGTGGTTATTGCAACGCTCCCAAAGATTCAGGCAATCCATATATCGTACCCTAGTATGATTGTGACATTTTGCGTTTTGCCATGCCTCTGAGGATGTAACTCGATTAAACTACTAGATTCCACTAGAAATATTATATTTAAACCGTCGCGTCCTAAGTTTCTATGCTGCGCATCATCATAATCGGGTGGGATTAATTAACTTTACTGTGGAATTGGAATGCTTTCTTTCTCTCATCCATTCAGTAAAGCTTACCGTTTTCCATTTTGTTATTAGCATTTCCCATTGAATTGTGTTGCTTTTACGCAAGCATAACGTATTCGTGAAAGAACAGAGATCAGCCCCTGGAAAGTAAACACATATTACGTTTTGGTCTTTTCCCGGCGGATTATGTGAGTGAAAGTTTCTCGGGTCTTCCACCGGGTCAAATGCTCCATCTCTGCCGACGTTTCCGAAAACGACTAGTTTTCCATCTTCAGGGCTGTGAAGATGTCCCTGGCTCACAGCAACAAAATCGTTCGTTTTTACTGGAGAACTCGACATCTGCCAGCTCGAGTTGAGTTGGTTCGTCAGTCTTCGAGTTGGTGTGTGCTCAAGAGGTGCCTTTGGTTGGACTGGCGACGGACATCATTTCATTCAAAGGCTCCTTTCACACGGGACGGCGCGAACCCGACCGCCGTGTATGGCGCACAGTGGTGCAGGATCCCTTATACTTGGTATTTATGAGTCTAGAAAAAACTTTCTATATAGGGTTCTTGTGCATATACGTTGGATGCACCGATTGACGAATTCAAATCCATCTTAAGTAAGGACATATTACTGTTGCTACTCCTCTAGTAGATAAGATAAAATGTTGCACTGGTAACAATTGAGCATCATATGAAAAGGAGCAGGCAGAGCTTCACCTTCAAGCTCTCTAACATATATTGCCCCGATTCTTGTTCTGCAGGGTTTTGTAACTGAAGGTGATTGCTATTTAACTGTTTATTAATATATTGCAAATATAATTTGCAAAATTATTTTTTACATAATTTCTTGTTCAAAAATAAAGAATTTTTTTTGAAAATTCACTTTTATATTTTTGCAAAATAATTAATTTGTGAAAATATTAACATCGAATTTGTTTTCAGAGATCGCGTTAACCTTCGTGCTATAATTTGGAATGAAACGAGAATTTTGAGTTTGTGTAGATCCAAGTAATAAAAACATTGCAAATACCTTTGTGGAAAAAGTAATTAGAGAAAATATGAAGATCAAATTAGCATTCAGCGACTGAGAAAACGTATATTTGTTCACATTAATCTTGTGTTTAAATTAAGAGTAAATTTAAGTAAAAAAATTACAAAACCTTTTGAGAAAAAATTAGTTTACAAAAGTTTTGAATCTAAATTCATATTCAGAGACCTCGAAAACCTATGCAGACCAAATTTCACATAAATTGAACATTTTTTAATCCAAAATACCAATTGTTAGGATCCTGCACTGTTTGCGGCATGATGCCGTGCATTCCTCAAAAAGAGCCGTTAATGTCACGGTACAGTCCATTTCGAGTATACGGCGTTTTAATTTCTAGGAGTTTAATCATGAATGATGTAGATAAAGTGCTGTGCTTGTACTTTTAATAAGGTGGATAGAATAAGATGGCCAATTCCAAGTGAAAAATGGGACAGGACTGGGCATTGAACTGTTGACCGTCACGATGACACATTAAGAAGTTAGCCTTTTTGTTCTGGAATTTTAAAATTTTTTTCTTGAAAAGTCTTGAAAAAGTCTTGAATTTCTTTTTCATATATTAGTAGACACCATGTCAATCGCCGGCTTCCACGACGCAAGGCACTACCTCCTTCTTTCCTGCCTCCACTTCATCCCCTTCACTCTTTGCCCCAAATGCTTTGTTTGGTTTGTTCGTCCAGTGGCCGCAGCTTCGGTTATCGAATAAATTTCATTTTCCGTCACCAACATGCCCCCACCGATAATCGCGTTCCCTGGATTCCAGTGTAGAAATTAGTAACACCTTCGGGAAGTTTTCTCGGTTTGTCCACCGGGTAAGGGCGTCCGTTTCGGCCGACGTTTCGATGCTCAACTCGAGAGTCTTCTTCAGAGCGAGATGACCCTCGTTCTCATCACGCTCTGAAGATGACTCTCGAGTCGAGGATCGAAATGTCCGCCGAAATGGACGCCCTTACCCGGTAGACAACCCTAGAAAACTTCTTGAAGCAGATACGCCGGGAAAGCACGAATTCCTAGTAACACCTTCTTACTTGTTAAATTAAATCTCGATAAAATATTATGCTATTATTCCATGCCTTGCTGGGCATGCATCGATTGATATATTACGTTTCTATCGATATGTTGAGGGTGATTTATTTGCCCTTGTCAGGGAGACGCATATCATCATGAGTTTACTTGCAATATAGAGTTACCCTGAGATAGTTTCTTCCTTAGGGCTCACAGTTGTCATAACACCGTTGTTGCAAGGCACTCTATTTCTCTTATGATACATCCATGTCCCTCACATACTTTTCCTGCTTAAAGTCTAGATGAAATTCCCTGTGATCTTTTTTCCTCTAAAGCGTATGTTATTATTTCCCATGTATTGCAAACTTCAACAATTCATTAAAATATAGGTAAAATTGATTAATCCTTGAGACGGTGGAATTAATCAATGATAAATCATTATTACATTGGAATGAAAAAAGTAACTTAGTTTTCCACGTTGGTGTTTTACCCTTTCCAAGCTACTCCTTAAACCATCGAGTTAATTTCTCTAACTTTTCGCAGATTTATGGAGCCTTTTTTTTCATTGTATTATAAAATTTAGGTGTCCAAAATTAATTATCTTAAAAACAGGGGACCTTTCTGATTACAATTTACCATTTCATGCGCCTTAATATGTTCTGCATACTCATATTCTGTCGTCTTCTTATTTTTTCATTCGATTTCCGTCATTCATCCGATAATGACAACCACTTTAGAGTAGCAGAAACACCTAGGCTTCGTTTTTTTTCTTGTTGAGCAAAATGGAATCATATATGTGAGAAATGTCCTTGAAATTATTTAAAAAGGATTATACTCTCTTTCTGGCTCAAAATGAGGTGATTTTTATGCTTGGTTGTTCCTAGTAATTTATTTTTGCTCCTAGTATCTCGAGTTATGCAGCTATTTTTCATATAATTTACTAAATTTTTCTGCTAATACGTATTTATTCATAGTTCGTGGATGAAGGTATTTTGCTGCTTCAAAATTTATCACTTATCCTAATGGTTAACACCAGTAAAAAAAGCACATTGCAATTACGTAAAAATTAGTGTTTCCCTTTTGGACACTCAATCTTCCCTACACGACTCTTAACTTTGGATATTGATTGGTGGAAAATGTGGAGGGGGAATAAAGCAAATCTCCATGGTGAATATAATTAGATTTTATCTGCAAAATACTGGAAATCCGTTCAAATGTTACATTATTTATTTTATGAATGTGGCACATTAATTCTACTAGTAATAATTGACTCTAATTTACTTTAATATACTAGTAATAATAGTAATAACTAGCAAGAGTCACACGTGAGATAGTCATGCACCAACCGCCGTACCCGGGTCGATATTTCGCTGGCCTAACAACCTGAAGATCATGGGTTCATTTCCCAGGACATGAATCATGTTTTCCTTTGTATTATATTCAGACTTGGTGATATGATATTAGCTCATATTTGGAGCACCTAAAAAACTAGTTCCGCAGAGAATAAATGACTTGACGTTCCGCTCTGATAAAGCGAACACTAAAAGCAACTGACTACGTTCCTGATTATGACATCCCGAATAATTCTTTGTGCTTAGCCATGAGATTGCGATCATCCAGACTGGACAAAGTGCTACGAGTGTTATTGACCGAGTCCTGCTTTGACTTTATGGACGTCTCGCCCCCACCCCCGTCCCTCATCGCCGTGCCAGTCATAAACACCCTCTTTTTATAGACATCAGTCGCGTCTTTCTCCCTCAATCCCTCCCTGTTTGCCGCGGCGCTTGTCATGCTTGCCAACGTCGATTGCGGTGGATGAGAGGCGTGTCTCCACGCTTTAAATGCTGCTTTAGGCAATATCTCAACCGCCGGCACTCCGTTCCTTCCTTCGCCCCCGCCCCTTCAGCTTCCTCCCTCCTCTGTGCCGTCTCACTTGTGGCATTTTACACGATGCGACACGCCGGCATGGTTTCCAAGTCGGTGTCTCCCGACGGAAACGTCGATCGGGACTAGGCAAGTTCGCAGTCTCCCATCCCCAGGCTTTTAAGTGCTCTTTTCATCGAGAAATCACGTCTGAAAACCAAGGCGTTGGTTATTTCAAGTGAGGTACGTCCGGAGTGATCACTTCACTCACGGAACCTTGCTTAGGTAGTTCAACCCGATGGGAAGAAGCAAAGTTTCTTTGCGATAGAGGAAAATATCTTAAAGATAGGAAGTTTGATAAGGACACAGAAAATGACGTGAAGAAAGTGAGCATCATTCCGAATTTTCGAGTGTTTCAACTAACCTGTACCTCTCAACGTGCGTGTAAAATCTAAATCTCGTGATGAGCTAAAGACGTCTAGAACAAGTTTTTCTTGCTAATGAAGAGGGAAAATAATATGTAAAGATAGTGTTTATTTTGAATCTGCTCAGTGTTTATTCAGTTTTCTCCAATATTTAACACTTCAGTGTCATAAGGGTGTAAGGCTAGTGTATAGTGAACACTTAAAACTGCTTTGTCTCTCAAAATATCTATTTTGTAGATCTATTGTTTTTGACGGCTCGGTAGCCCAGTGAGAACATCAACCGACCCCTCAAGACACTTTAAAAAAGTATATATGTAATTTTATGCTCCGATGCATCCATAAACGAGGTGATCCTATTACTATCATCCTTCAAATAGAGAAAGTAAATGAATATAACTTAGTCAGAAGCCCAGAAATTATATATATGCAGTTAGTTGAAACACGCGAAAGATGATTTAGGAAAGGATTACTTCTTCCTGTTTCCTGCCACGTTTGTTGATTTTGGATGACAACGGTTAGAGCCAAAAGTATTTCCATCCGTAGTTAACGAATTTAAATGGAACCCACACAATTAAATCCTTCCTCATCAAAGCAGCACCATAAAATCATTTCCTGTAAAGAGAAAAGATTACGTTAGTTTGAATATGTAAGCCGATGGAAAATACCAACTGAGAATCAATTAGATTATGCGACCCTTAGCAATAAAAAACCGGTGATGTTTATACCATATGATCCAAGAAGCAAAGAATTTTTCATAATGCGATGTGAAATATACTTTTTTGGGCGCGTTAACTAAAATTGACATGTTATCATCATCTCTTTATTTACTGCCAGAAGATCAGCCCTCGGAACACAACATCGTCCATCGAAAAATTCCATTCGAGCGCATATGCGTTCTGCACTCGAATTGAAGCGTTTGTTTTCGCTGACCTCTCCCCTTCTTCCAATGCCGCATTCCTGGAATATTTCTTCCCATATCATTTTCTGCTCTCCTGGAGTACAGAACGGTGATGGGGAAGCGTGAAATATTTCCAGCACGTGCAGATATTACTCTCGTAAACAGCCCTCTTTGGTCTCGTTTGTGGGATTCCTCCTCCCGCATCGAGACGGGAAGAACATTTGTGCCTCAATAATCCTCGGATGTAAACCGTGCCGACTAGTTATGAGCAATATTCATAGAATATTAAATGTTCCCCTGCTAAAAATTGGTCACTCTCTCATATTATGAGCGGTGCCAAAACTTTAAAGTTTAAACCCTCTTCTTCCCTTTTTATTTTAGTTCACTTCATGCAAAAGCGCGTAGTATTAGCGAGGTTTTGATGGTCATGAAATCACGAAAAATTAATTGTCATCCACATCAGTGTTGACGTTATCCTTTTTTCTATTGATATTTTGACACAATTATTGGATAACGCCTTGAAAGTTTCGCGTAGAAATGGCGTGAGTTTTACTTAAATTATGTTATTTTTAAATTTTGTGACAGAAGGCAGGTTCATTCAACGCTGTATTCATTAACTCTGCTTAAAATTCTTTTGAAATACTCATGCATTTGAGTACATTGTTCGTTTTATTCGTGTAATGCAGTGGCTTACAAGACAATTATTTGCATAGCTCCTGCATGAATGTCACACAATTGATCACCGGGTCATATTTATCCTGAGAGCAAGCAATCTACCAATACATATGCGCCGTGCGGGTTGCAGACACCACGCCGAATTCTATGCCGTAAGCGTTTTGCCAGGTTGAAAAATTTCACATCCGATAATTAAGCTCCTTTAATCTTTCATTGATCCTATCTCGTATGGTGGCTGCTTTTTTCAGTATTATTTTGCGTGATAAGCCTTTCTACATACCAAAATAAGCTAACTGCCATCCCAAACGACCTAAGAACCATGTCATCCTTTTAATTGCTTTGTCAGAGAATCACTTATTTTTTGATCCAGCTTCCCCGATTACTTCTTGTTTCTGCATTTCTAATAAGTTCCAATTCACCCTGTAATTCTTTACTATTTGTAAATATTTTTCAGTGGTACGTGGTAGAAAATGGCATCAACGCTAAATAAATGAATTTTCATTCAACCGCTACAATAGTATGCCTTTGAGAGTAAGTGATTAAGCAATCACATTTTGCGAGGTTCAGCCGTCAGCAATAATTTCCTTTAATACGACAGACTTCGTGAAATACAAGCGTAAGCTCATTTTAATAGTATGCACCTATACATGTAATCCAGTTATGAAAACTTTAATTTTTAATCCGACTTTAGTTAAATCTTCGATATTTCAACCCTGGTAGTTTTTGCTTAATTTCCTTAACGACATTTTTCCATGAATAGAGTTCAAGATATCATTAACTGTACAGTGAAGTAACTGAAGTAGTTATAGGTGGTACATATGAGCATTGAGAATAAGTTATATACTGCCGTGGGGTAATGGTAATGTTTGCAGATGCCTACAAAAAGATCCTATTCTTCAAACACGACTGCGTTGCATCGTTGTAATAAAAAATTAAATTGCTGCATCATTTTGAACAGTATTTTTTTCGGAATGGTTAAATTATTTGGTAACTTATATTAGTTACCTGCCTCAGAAAAGAATTCTAAGTATTTTTATGGTGCTTTCTGATGGAAAGCATATTGGGCATTAATGAAAATTATACGTAAAATTCCGCAAATATTCCAATTTCCTATGATAAGCTGCAGTACAAAACGTCGTATGCTCTCTAGTAGATCACTAATTGTACCTGTAGAAAAGTAGAAACTTAATATTTTATATTTTAATAAGCCTTCATAGTAATCAGGCCGGTAGAGAAAGTTGTTGACACTTAGTAAATTTCCGCTTAGGAAAGTTATACCTAAAGGAAAGTGTAAATCGATGTTTTTTACCCTACCACATTAAGGTCATTAGGAAGATTTGGGGTATTTCCTTAAATATTTGTAATTAATGAATCTTTTTTTAATAAAATTTTGGGGTCACGCGATCGTCCTTAATTTTTTTTATATCTCTTATTATTGGAAAAGAAAAAAAATATCTTTTGAGTGGAAAGTTATTTGTGGGAAGCAACCGACAGCTTAGGTCATAGGAACTATTCAGGATTAATGGACCTAGAGGTAGAATTTTAATGGAACGGAAGGAAGAGTGGAGAGAAACCTGCCGTCGGCATCAGCCTACTCTGAACGGAAGGCGCCAAAGGGAACATGGCGCAGCATCCCATCAGATAGACGGTGTACTGCACTACGAGTACTCTCCACAAGGCATTCAAGTAGCGATTGGTATACCAATAAAAAATCTGCCGCTGCCGGGATTGGAACCCAGGCCTTTGGGATAGGAGAAAGTCACTCTAGCCACCACAGCTATCTAATCCTCGCGTTTCCAAAAATGTGGTAAAGGGTAAATACTCCTCACGAGAGAGAACTCTTTGCAATCCCCTCGCTGTTTAAAGTGTATTATACGACCATTTTTGATAAAAGTTGTGTTAAACCCGAAGGTTAGTTTTTGATAGGTGAAAGTAGAGCTCATCTTGTACTAAGCCATTGATGTGTGAAATTCAAATATTCAGGGTAGGGGGGCCAGTGCCTTTCTCTGGGCCACCTGCGATTTCCTACGAAATTCTGACACGCAGGAAACGGAATCGCGAGGATTTTTGGTGGAGGTGTCCAGATAGACTCTTGCCCGGGATTTGAACCCGGGTCCCTCCGGTCAGTAGCTCAGCGGTCTACCCACTAGGCCACCATGACCCCACACCATGTTTGAAACTTAATTTTCTGGTGCTTCAAGGTTCCAGAAAATAATATAAACATCAAAAGTGGCTCTGCAATAAACCTTAACGAGAGGAAAACTGCAAAGAGTTCCTCTTTTACGGTGTGTTCCACAGCTCGACCCTGAAACGATTCCATGCATAAATACTCCTGATGACGTCTCTAGCTTTTGGACCTATCGCTGAGGTCATGTAAACCATCACTGTATGGAACTTCCTTTCAGTTTGGCCTGGTAAAAATCCGGTGATGTGGCACCAACGGCACCCCCTCCTCCAACCCTGCCTGTTTGCCGCCAGTATCGCTGTCGCCACCATTTCGATTTCCGCCCACCCCTCCTGACACGGCAAGAGCGTGTTCCTCCACCCCCGCCTCCTCAGTTTTTTTTTCGTTTCCCTGCAGACCACAACATCCCTCACTTCAGTCAACACCCCGTCCACTCTTCGTCCTCTTTCTCTATCCACCTCTAACTAATAGCTCCATCATTCACATGCTAATTTCCCCGCCCTCTCCCCCGTCGTGTCCTCCTCTCGTTCGTCCGACGTCGACTCTGCTTCCTCCTTCCCCCCCTACTGGGAGATAACGAGGGGGAGGCGTGTAGGGTCCGTTCTCACCCACCCACTCATCCTCGCAAATTGTTTTCCTTTATCGTGGTGAAATCGCTCGCGACGTTTCGCCGCCACCTCTCCTCTCTCTTTCTCTCTCACCGCGACAACCGAGCCTCTTCATTTATCCTGCTGCTGCCTCCTCCTTGTCGCCCTCTCCACTTTCCCCTCATCCCTCTGCTTTCTCCTTGACCTTGTCTTCTCCAAGGATTCTGTGCATGACTCCTCACAGTTCTCGGTTCTTTTCTCATTCTTGGGACCGGAAAACCAAAGTAGTTTGGCCGTATAGGATAGGTGGGTGTTTGGGAATATCCAGGGTATTTCAGAGAACAGCGTTAGGGTGGAGGGAAACCTGGCATCTAGATTATAGCTTTTTCTTGGCGAAGGAGGCCGAGAATTCCAAGGTTTAACATCCCACTCGACGTGTTGAGTAATGAGCTTAAAATGACTTTCACATGGCACTCATATATAGGGACAGGTATTTCTATGAAAAATCTGCCACCTGCCACCACTGTTACTCTAGCTACCAAAATGGTCCCCCTCTATTTACTAGTACTTCGTGATTTTTCAATGGATAGTAATAATGATTTAACGGAGTTGCTCTACTTTTCTGTAGAAAATGTTTGTGTAGACAATTGATTTATCGTTTTTAATCGATATTCGCGTAATGAGCTCGACGTGCTTTCCGCTGAGCCCTTAACTTTATACCGTTAAAAATCTCTGCCAAACCAGACTCAAACTCAGGCCATCGGAATGGGAAGAAAGGCTACTTTACTTTAGCTACCATACCAATGGAATCCCCATGGTTCCCGGAAGGAACTTTCGCCACTAACGGTTTTTATGGAGAGCTTAGTGTGATTTGGCCCATTAAGGGGTCCTGGTCTTGAGCGAACCAGAGTTACATCAAATACGTCATATGTGAAGAGTAAACATGCATTTTTGTTATGACGGCTTGGTTTATAGTAGAATATGAATGGTAAAGTATGAAAATCAAGTAGTGCCTGCTAGGGACACTAAACTATTTTATTTTCCTTCAAATATGTTTTTCTCACTATAAGGAGTTTCCCTTCATGCAGTGCTACTCCAGTCGTGTAAATTTTTCTTTGTCTTATATCCGACCATGATGGCCCTTTGAGCTGACGTTCTCATATTGATAGCGTTTGCAAGGCTTAAAAATCCTGGTCCAGGAAAAGGTTAAGCACTTCGTCAAAGAGCGCTGTACATTTCGTAAACAGCTTATTTTTTATTCACTGGCAGGAGATTTTTATGTAGAGAAATTTAAATCATAGCTAGCATAAAATCTCAGATATATTATTAGATATTCATTATTATTTCTGAAATCCTAAGTAATCATATCAAACAAAACCTGCGGTTAGAAAACAAGTTTATCTTTGATTTACCACCTTAGTGGCAACATAATATGGGCTATAAATGATATTTACTGGATGTAAAAATAATGTTGTAGAAAATATATTATCTATTCTAAGAAAATCTATTATCCAAAGTAAAGAGTGGTTTATTTAGGTGTAATAAGATAAAAATCTAATATAACCACCAAAAGTGGTTCTTTTAGGGATTGATGATATGCTTTTCCTGTTATTGTAAAACTCGAAGCATGAAGTGTAAGAATGAATAATGTGTATTCATTTTGCGAAAGAGAGTTTCGTTGTAAAAACATTATTAGATAGTTGAAATTAACTCCCTAACTAAAGTGCTGAATCATTTTTAATGCGGAATTGAAATCCTTGCAAAAGAAAACTGCATTTTTATATTCTGAACATTTCTGCGTATTTTTATTTTAATTTTGATTGAGTGTGTGATATTCAATAGGAATTTAAAATTTGCATTCCAAAATAATCCTAGGCTTCAATTTCCGATAACAAACGGTGGAGGAAAACATATTTACAGGCTCCTCGTATACGCATGCTTTTGAATTATTGGAAAACACTCAATTGGCTTGCTGGAGCTTTTGTATTTCCGCGAATTTTCCGCCTCCGCGCAATAAAACTCATTCCTATCTCTCTCTCATTATGTGCTGTATGATGCGACCAGAATGAAATATTTAATGCCAGACGATCAATTGAATCTTAATGAAGTTTCCTAGAAATATTCCAGCCTGCTTTTGCCCTGAACCCAGAGTTACATGCAGTTTCCTGCAACAGGGACCGTTCTAAGCCGGTTGTGAACTAAAATAAACAAAATCTGTAATGCATTCGGTGGAAGGATGAGATAGAATTTGAATAAATATAATGTTAAAAAAATTTTAAACATCTTGTCTTAAGAGAAGGACCGAAAAAATGTCCGGACCCAACGTTCTAGCCCACCACCATAAATATATGTAAAATATATAAAAATGACAATGGAATATGGTACTATCAAGTCGTAGTGAAATATTTTGACATTGTATGACGCCGTTAAATGGCTTAAGGTTGCAACATTTGATGACACGTTTGAGCCATTGTAAGATAGAGAAAATTATGTAAATAAGGATTTTACGATCTACTGAATTAGTTGAGGGAATCAGATATGTTTGCTTGTAATAAGAATGAAATCCTCGCTCGTCCAGCCTACGATGTTTCCAGTGTTGGTAAGTAATCGAGTAAAAGTAATCGGATTACTTGTAACGATTACTTTTGAAGTAATTTGTACTTGTAACGATTACTTTTTACAAAATGTAATTTTTATTTGTAATTTACTCCTTACGGTGAAAGAGGAATCGTTACTTTCGCTGTAATCGTTACTTGCTAGTAATCGACGATTACTTTACTCGCTCCCACGTAAACTTGAATTACTCTCAGGCAGCTTCGCTGGCCGGTATACAAGCTTGAACAGGGAAGCGTTCAAGGTCGCGTACGTCGGTCGGTCAATCTTCCCTCACAGGAGAATTTGGTGTCTCCAGCCATGGAGGAGACACTTTCCTATTTGTCTTGCATTAATACCGCTCTGTCATTGCTATTGAAATTTCCCTCTCTGAAGTCTCTATTTGTGAAATATAACACAGGTATTCCATCAAGTGCTCCAGTTGAAAGACTTTTTAGTGTGTGCAAGGAGGTGCTATCACCCAAGAGATCAAGACTCAGCGATAAAAATTTTAATATGCAACTATTCTGTAAGGTGAACAAGGATGCATTAGATTAAGAATATCATTTGATTTTTAGGCTTGTTTCTAGTTAATAATTATTTTCTTTTGTATTTCTTATTTTGTGCATATTAAAGTTGCATAAGTTACTTCATCATATTTACTTATTCACTGATTTACCTAGGCCTACAGATAACTTTGAATCCCTGAGTACCATAATTTGCTTGTTTAGGTTCAGCCACCCTTATGTTGTAGCCTACTTATGATGGGTACAAAATATGACACCCCTTGTGTTGTTACAGCAGTTATAATTGTATGTATCGCAAGTGAAATTGCAACTTTAGCAATTTCTATGACTCAATTATTCCACATGCTACACTAATTTTACTGCACTATTCGACAGTTGCCAGATGGTCTCTAGAGTGGACAATCTTACAAGAAGTAATTGTAATTGTAACTATAATTTTACTGATTACTTTTTAAAATCAGTAATTTGTACTCGTAATTGATTACTTTTTTAAGAAGTAACTGTAATTGAGCCCAGTTACTTTTTCTCAGTACTTTTACCAACACTGGATGTTTCGTCGTAATGCTTTAGTGAATGTGAAGTCAGATTAGTGTAGGAGCCGTAGAGTTGCATCCTTCCATTCTTGAAACACTCTTTGTCCAGTCCCTTGAATCCATTTCAATTCCGCTATCTCTTACCGGCGGCGCATATACCCTCCCTGCTCTACGCAATCGGATTGTTTGCTGGATTCCTCTGGATTTAGGCCCTGAATGTAGTCACTGCATTGGAAAGTATTTCCTCCCTGCTCTACGCAATCGGATTGTTTGCTGGATTCCTCTGGATTTAGGACCTGAATGTGGCCCTGTCACTGCATTGGAATGTATTCGAAGCAAGTGAGCAAGGATTACTCTTGAAAAATCCTTTTGTTCTTTCAGTTAAGGCAACTAGGGCTTAAATTTATGAATTTAAAAAAATTGTCGATTCCTGAAGTTGAACTGCTGTCAGTTAAGGTAACCATAAAAGCCTTTCACTTATCGATTAGGCTAGTGCCCATTTCATGAGAAAAAGTGCTTGATTGGTCTAGACTTTTCAGTAACTGGGTGTTTTCATCCCCTTTCAACTTATATTTTTATCTCAATATAATTCAGATAAAACACTTTTACTATTTCTGTTTAGTAACTACCGTCATTTGATAGGATTATTACGGTATTATAGTTGTCGAGTTGAGTTTGGTTAATACGAAGCACATAAAGTACCTATAAAGTGCAGTTAGCGGAATTGAGATTTAATGGCGAGATAGAGAACACACGATATTTCTCATAACATGAAAATACGAGCTAATGTTTAACTGTGTATAATAAACCAGACTTCGATTGCATGATGTAAATGACGAGTTGAAGTTTCATTAACGCGTATAAAATGTGAAACGCTGGTGATAGATATATTCAGGAGGAAATAATATTTCCATTCTATATGGTACTATTCCGTCAGAAAATCTTGGTAAAGTTAGCCGTTGAATATTTATTTTGTCGTGTTAAATAGAAATTAAGGAAATTTCGTAAGTTTTAGTGTAAATATAAGATTTTGATATGCTAATCCGACGCTACCACATATCTCAATGCTCTTCTCTATTGTAATTAGACATTTGAACTGTTTAAGTTCTTCGAAGTCCTTGAGCCATATTTTATACAGATTAAATCTGAGATAAAAATGTGGTGGCTTCGTAGTGAAACACTCGGCTGTTTATGGGGAATCTAGGATCCAAATACTATTGAAGCCGCTAAGTACACGTGATTGTTTAGTTACAGAGATTTCTAAGAAACCACTCTTGGTACAGGGAGAGGTTTAAGTTATATTTTCCATTCATCCTCCCTCCCTACTGAAGTGAGTGAATTCCACTTGACGTTGGGATTTGTGCTCGGTAAACCGTGCCAGCAAGGATCGAAGAGACCTTGTGGTTGAATGCTGGTTTGTTCGGAGCTGGAATGCTCCGTGTTTAGAGTGAATCCTATTAAAAGTTTCCTCTTCCAGCCTCAGTCTCTTCGGGCACCACCGATTGCCTCGCAAACTGAGACAGTTCGAAGTTTCGCTCTAAGACCAGAAATGCCAGCGAAAGAAAAAAACTTCATGTTTTCTCTCCCGAAGGGAAGGACCGTGTGTCTTTCTTCGTCTCCCGCTTGAACCCCTTTGGACGCCGACATGCATTCTCGCGCATGCATATAAATCAGTCTGTTGGGGAGTAGAGAAGAGACAGGGTGGAGTGCGGGAGAAGAGAGAGGCGCAGACGGGCGGGTTTGAAGGGAATAAAAAAGAGATTCGAGTTCACACTCCCGCCTTTCTCGCTTCAATCCTCTTCTATCTCCGCCTCTCTCTTTACCACCGCGCCACGCTCTCTCCCTGACATCTGGATGTTCTGGAAGGCACGGGCCAACGATCAATAGTTTGAATTCCGTATTTGCAGCGAATAGAAGGGCGAATTTGAAACAGTCACACCCAGACAGTGTGCGCAAGCCTCGCCGCTTGAGGGCCGACCACTCCCACTTCGCTCACTCCCCTCCCTCTCCTCCTCATACCCCTCCCTCCCTGCATCCTCATCCCTCCTCCCAATTGCCTCCTTTTCTCCCTCCTCCCGACCCACCCCCCGTTTTCCTTTCTCCGTTCCGCTGCTCTCTCTCTTCCCCTCTCCACCAACTTCCTCCCAATTTTTTAATCCTTCCCTCCCCCCTCATTCCTCCTCTCCTCTCTCCCGTCTCCCATCCCCCTCCATTCTCCTCCCCGCTCCCTCTCCCTCCCATCCTCTCCCTCTCATCCCTCGCTGGCTTGGACCAGTAGTGATGGCGGACACGCGGGAGGTGGGTAAGGTGCTGGCGACGCTGGAGAGCGACGAAAATATTTATGCGGGATCTCCATCCCCGCGTTCCTCCGATGTTTTGAGCTAAACAAGTCACCATGTCATCACTAGTCACGCGCGTCACATTGCGTACAACGCTGCATGTGGCATTTTTAAACACTTCTGCCTGACGCGACTGATTAGTATGTATATTATCGCTGTCGTTGATACCCCTTTAAATCAACCAATGCAAAGCGAAAAATAAGAGACAATTGGATAAACGTTTTACCGGCTTTTGATATAGCATACTCAGTTCACGTTGATGTGCATCTTTTTTTATAATTTAAGTTAAAAGAAAATTAATTGAGACAAATGTATAACGAAACAAACACGTGGAGACTATAAATAAACAACGAAGAAGAAGGGATCATCATCTACATGAGACATGTTTGCTGCTTTTAGTCATGCAAAGGAATAACTAGTAAAAGCTAATGTTAATATCAAATGCGTTAACATTAATAAATTGTCCTTACTATTTTGTAATTATGCTTCCTTGGCATAGCCATTTCAATTATTCAATATAACTCTAAATTTTTTTTGGAGGGTTTGGGGGTATGAGTGTGCGAAATTCCGCATAGGTCACAGATAAAATTAAAATTCTTAATAATTTCTCTCTAAAACAAAAGTGATGTCTGAACGTCATCTGTTACAGACTGACAATAGACCAATTATGATATGCTGTTTTGGAAAATTGCCACATGTTCTCTTCATTATATATCTTACAGTTATTATCTGAATATTGGCAGATAATGAATGCCAGAAAAGCTAAGTATATATATCATTGAATTATTTGTTTTTTCCCATTGCTTACGCCTTTTAATGACTATACTGGTTGCGCAGTTTTTCTTCACGGAAAATGTCACCACGACCAACATCACAAGCCAACGTTTTTTTTAAATAAAACCAGTGCTGCGGCAGCGTTTGAAATCCAAATTGGTGCATTTCAATATTTGTCCATCCTTTGGAGAATTTTGGACGGTTAGAGTAAGCTATATTGCTACACTTATATATTGGTATCATCTTACTCGTTGAAATGCGTTTCGTTCGAGTGCTCTATGGAAAAATGTTTCCACATTTTGCTGACGATATCTGAGAGGATTCCATACTTCTCCACTACTGAGGACTCAGCGGAGGAGGGCCCTGCGGCAATTCCTTTAATGCTAATTCGGCACACGTCGAATATTTTCTAAATCCACTCCGCCAAAGCATTACGTTTCTTCCCACTCGGGTAGTTCTCTATCATACGCGTATTTCAACCAAGTTCAAAAAAAAACTTAAAAACGAGCGCGTTGGCCGGAGTAATGCAGATTCAGCTGGCGTCGCTAAAGTCTCCCGTTGGCTTTCGCGAAATGGAGTTCGTGCAGTCTGCGGAAATAAACGCCCTAATCCCGAGAGAAGTCGCGGTAGCCGCTCAGCCCTCTCCCGAGTTGCTTCAGCCTCCACGGAAAAAGAGAGCTTGCCCGCGTTCAAAATCCATCGATTTCCCTCCCAACTGTGCATCCCAGCAGTTTATGCTCTCTTTAATTCCGTGAATCCTTGGACGTGAATATAATACTTTTCGCCGCAGTCCCTTCGGCGACGTCTTCGGAACCAGAGTACGTGCGGACAACCCGGAGTTGCGGATGCGCTGGATAAGACTGCGGTAGCCCGCCGTGCTTTCTTGCTTAAAGCTCTCATCAAGCATCGCGTTAGTATGCATGTTGCGCATTTAATTCGCGTCCAGGGGGGCTGTGTTTGAAACCGTCGGGATTATCTCAAATAGGTAACCAAGGAGTCATGTGGTATAAACACGAATACTTCGCAAATTTGGTGTGTTAAAACCGCTAATTACAATCTCATTCTTTGTTTACACTTGTGTTATATCTCAACTGGGGGCTCTTTAGCTGGAATAGATGAGAAAAACTCTAGTGAAAACAATTAATGTTGTTGTAAAGAGCGATTCAGACACATTAAATTTTGAAACCATTCGTGTTTGTATCACGTGACTCCTTAGTTACCTATTAGAGATAATCTCGACGGTTTTAAACACAACCCCCCTGGGGAGGATTTACAGCGGTATCTCTTTCCATTAATCAACCGCAGCGGTGGGAAAGTGATTTAGACGGTAATACATAATGATCTCCTCACGTAAGCTTAACTTTGCACCGTTTGGTCACCAGCAGCAAAAGAAAATATGCTTTCCTGAGGTTGTTTGCAGCTTCCCATATCAGTAGAAATATATGTAGGTATATGCTAGCTGAAGGTGCCAGTTGAAATTCAACTGGAGGGAGAAATATAATGATTTCAAATTGTATTAAGAAATTTTAACATTCTTCATAAAAGGGGCGAAAATAAACTAGTGTTATGGAGCTAGCTATGGCTCCAAGTCACTATCGGAACGATAAATATAATGTAAACATATAATTACAGCCTGGACTCATACCTGAGCCTTTACAAAAATATGAATTTTATTTAGAAACTCAAAGGCCACAAAAAACAAAGGAGGTTAGAAGGGAGGTGCATACGAATGTCAGTCTATTGTTGACAATTGTCTATTGTTGAACATTGAGGCCAGATTCGGTTTTTTGGGAATGATAGCACCCACCTCTTCGACAAAAAAATTTCTCTGGCCGTTTATGCATGCTATGTTTGTCTCAGTTCTCGAAATTCATGACAGTGGTGTGAATAAACTTTCTACGGACACGTGTTAATTTATTTTATTTCAATTGGAGTAAATTCTCTTCTTATTACCTAGAACAGATTTAGCGTACTTAAACTAAATGCTTGTTGCTCGGTTGCATACATTTACACCTTATACTATATATTAGACGTATAACTATATCACAAATTTTGTTCACCTTGCTATTCTTATTTTCGATTAGACTTCATTTACGTTCCTTATCACGTTCTTGTGTCTCGAAAGACAACAATTTTTAAAGCGGCCCACTTCGAAATACGGTGTAAATCCATAAAATATTCACCTTTTGAGCCCCGCAGCAACTTTCATATAAATACTTTTATTTTTACCGAATGCAAACTTACTTGATCTGGGAGTAGCGCAAAAAGCAAGCCTGTATGATTTTTCCGAGTGAAATGGCCGATCTAAATTCAAGAATTAGCTGCGATACCTTTTTTATTATCTTTCAATATCTTCACGAAAAGGACAATACTGTTTACGGTATCGCTTTTGGACGAACGTTTTTAGCATCATTGAAATGGATGGCATCAATGAAAATCCCACGGTTACGTAATGAGACATTATGCTCCCCTGGGAATTGAATTTTTTCCCTGGTTTTTGTTGTTAAGCTATCGCAAATCTCAAGCTATCTCCATCGCCGACGATTTTGAAAGCCTTCCATCTCTTTTCTCCATGTCCCAGGTCGGTTCAAATACACAAACCGGTAAAGAAATTAATGCAAACATTCACAATTTGAACGCCGCTGAATCATTCATTTAAATACTCCTAATTTTAACTAAATGCAAACATTCTAAATCCGCGAGTAGCGCTAGCAGTCAGCTCGTATCTTTGTACGGAAAAATATGGCTGACCTTGCTTCACGAATAGCCTACAGTGCCTTCAGTACCTTCCTATATCCTCGCAAAAAGCTCAATACCGTGTACGGCATCCCTCTATGACCAACTGCTTAAGAATCAACGATGTTTTCATTTCGGAGACGAAAATGGCAATGGCCTTAGCATCGCTCGGGAAAGAACTGAAAAAAAACAGTAAATTTCAACGTAAATTACACATTTCCCAAAACTTCGACAGCAAAGTGTAAATCGATCAGAAGCATAAGATAGTTTAAATATTTTCCCATTAAATACAGAAAAAATGAAAGAAATCGATTAATGTTGAAATATTTTACTGGGCGAAAGAAAAAACTCTTAAGCTACCATAAATTGAAAAATTCAGTTTAAACCAATGAAAATACATAATTGGCACCAGGAATCGAACCCAGGCCCTGAGCCTTTTTTATATAATCTATAGCATCTTCTAGTGTATACGCTAGAATCCTACAAATTTTCAGCTCAATCGGTTTAGTAGTTTTTGCGGAGATGCGTAACGAACATAGAACCGACGGACTGACAGACACCACTTCATTTTTAAATTGTAGTAGGATTATTAGGGAGATGCCATTTGGGATAATTGCCCTTGTCATAAAAACTGGTGACTCAACCGAGAGCGATCCAGCATTATTCCTCGAATGTCGATTATTTTCTCTGCTTATAATAATTAAGGACTTTTAAAATACAATATTATATACGTGATAGACTATCGATAGAGAATTGTGAAGTATTTTTTTGAATCCAACATTTTTGAATCCTATTATCGTCCATTGCAATCGCATGCTGCCGAACTTGTAACATTGTTCGTAAAACATCACGTTCTCTTGGATATTTTATACCGACTTCGAAGCCCGAACAACCTATTTATGGCTCTATAAGACAACTTATCTGCTTTCACTAAAGTACAGCGTTTTGGCAGGCTTTTCTGTCCTTAATACTCTGGAAATGTAAGCCTTGTGCTAATAATGCCTGGTTTTAGGATGATAACCGATCACTTATAAGAGCAAAGGGTTTCTGAGTACGTTTGCGTTCCGATTTCACCATCACTGGTAAATATTTTTCCTCATTTTTTTGTTGCTGACTAAAAATTATTAACTTCTTTGTCCTTTCTGAGAGTAAATAATGCTGAAACATATAGTGAAGGATGTGAAAGAGAAGAATTGTGTAAATATGAAGAGGTTAGCTGATAGGAGAATCGTGTGAAGTGCTGCATAAAACCAAAATTATCATTGCAAACCTTAAAATTTAACGGGGAAATGGCCCTGATAATGATGTTATGAGAAGTCAGGAAACGTTTGCTATTGAAAATCGGTTTCGTGTGGTGTTAAGAGTAATGGCCTCCAATCCTAAGCGGCCGGGTTCGAATCCAGGTGATGGAAGTACTTTTTAGTTGTACATCAGCCTCTTCTTAATTGCTGTGTGGAGAGCACTTTAAGAATCCGATAGAGTTTAGTACTCCGTCCGTCGGACTAACACCGACGCCGGGTTTCTCTTCACCTTTCCTCAAATTCCTTACAATTCCTTTTATACCCAAATAACCATATATCCCCAATGGCTCAAATGAACTTAGCCGTCGGCTGCGTGCCCTTACAATAATTTCTGACAATTCGCTTTTGAAAAAACTAGTTGGAGTGATAAATAGAATAAACTTGGTTATATTCCACAAATATATTCAAGTTCATTCTATTCCACAAGTTCATTCTATTCATCATGCATTCATTCCACAATGTGAACTCACCAATCATAGATTTCAGACCTAGATATATGGAATAAATAAATAAAGGAATAATAATTGCATATATTATGTATCATTATGAGGGTGTGCTACTTGTGGAGGAGGGTTGAGCTGAGCCAAAGAGCAAAATAGCGTAATAAATAATTTGCTTTTAGCTGGAACGGAATGAATCCCAATCACGTCCGAGCCTGCCTTCAATCTAGAGAGTAAAAAGTAGTAGAATGTTAAAATCCATGGAAAATACAGAACTCGGAGCATCTGGATGCATGAAAGGAAGAATGCACACGAGTTCCTACCCGCAAACTATCGTTAAGAAAAGGATTACAAGAATTGAAGAAATCACGATGAACGCAAATATGCGTATTCCTTTATTTAGTTTATTTTTCCAACGACAGATATTGTGAAGGGGAACACGACTGAGTGTGGGGGAAGCCACGGTTTGCCGTTACATCGTTTTCCCACCCGGCTTCTCCTCTCTCCGTGGAAAGGATTGACTCCTAGATTTCGACGACTCCATACCGGGAATTCCCGTGCGATCCGACCTCCTCCCCTTCCTCGTTCCCTCCGCCTGCCAACAACAATCCACAAACACACGCACACACAGAGAGCTTCATTCAACCCATTCAATGACATCTTCCCCCCATCCCCATTAACCCTTTCTTCCTCGGCCCCCAGATGAAAAAAAACCCCTCTCCATTAAAAAAAAAAATCCTCGATAATCGCGTGGGAGCCAATTAACACGTCTCCGCATCCCTTTAACGTGGGTGGGCGTTTTTGGTATTTCACCCCTCCCCCCGCAACCCTTCCCGCGCCAGTTGCCTACCCCCCCCCCCCCCCCCCCCCCCCCCCCCTGCCCTCCTGCATCCCCAGGCCCTAATTCCTCCTCCTATTCCCCCTCCCGGTCCTTCACGGCGCGAGACGGTCTCGTGACTGGGATCCAGAACAAGATGGAGGAAGGCGAGCGAGGAATTTCACGCGCGCGCCGCGCCGCCGCCGGTGCAAAGCGGAGGCCGCGCCGCCGTCTGCTTCCTCTCTCCCGCAAACCTCACCTCCGTCTCGCCCGCCGGGCCGGGGAGAGGAAAAAAAAGAGTGATCGGATCGGGGTGGGTCGGGACTGGGCGATGGAAAGTTTTGTTGAATCGCTGCACGCTTTCATTCCACATCCACGCGCGGCCACCTGCGGTGGTTGGAGGGGGTTGCGATTTTTTAGCAAGGGGGGGTAGGTGGATGGGAATTTTTTGCGGGGGATGATGGAGCGTGACGTGGAGAGGGGAGGGTTATCGTTCGTCGGGTGCCGGGTTTCCGCCCTGGAATGCTGGGATAAGTGGTGGTGGTGAAGTTCCCACCCTTCGTCTCCGCCCCACCCCCTCCGATCCCCGGTCCTCCTCCCTCTCCTCCCCCGCCCCGAATTCCGCCTGGTTCGAACGGAGATGGTGGGGAATGGCGGAGTTCGGTGTGCGCGGCGAGCATTGCGCAGGCCTGAGGGGCTCGCAGGGGCGAGGAGAGGGGGTGAGGAGGGAAAGGCCAACCCCCGCCTCTCCCACCCCCGTCTCTCTCCGCATCGTTCCATCCCAGCACCAGTGAGATCAAGCCCCACGTTCTCTCTCTTTCTCTTCACGTTATCAGCACATGTGAACCAGTGCTTGCGAAACACGGTATATGTAGCTGGTGTGATGGCGCTAGACTGTGCGAAATTCATTCTGGCTGGTTCAGGGGCAAGTTATTCATTTAATCCCTCAAGCCGTTCATAAACCTCTTCGGAAACCTAGTTCAGGCGTCATTTTAATTTCTGGAGGGTGTGGAAAACCTAGCTTTAGGTCTATTGTTAGGAAAGAAACATTTAGATGAAATTATAATGAATGAGTTTAGAGGGGAGCGTGATACAGCTCTCGCAAATCTGGAAACATCATAAAGGTGAAAGGGGAGCAAAAAATGGCTGGAGAATCCAGTCCCTATCTCCAGGAGTCATGGGTATGTACACGAGTATCTACGTCGAACCGCGCAGCGTTCCGAACGGACGGAAAGCCAGGATTATACGCGTGTGCGTCGAACCAGCTTGAGGGGTTCAGCCATCCACAGCTGAATGATTTTTAGCCAACTTGTTTGGCATTAAGTTTTCATTGTCTGCACAATTTATCGTTAACGACAACGCGTTTCCAATACGTGAGTGGTTAAAAACGTGCTTTAACACCCCGAATTTCATCACCAAAACACGTGCTATGATTCGAGTATAAGCGTTTGTAAAATGGCTCCAATTCTGTTATATCATAGAGTTTAGCTTAACCACAACCATAGAGTCAGTGTAACATAGAGGGCTCACCGCAAAGGGCAAAACTGTAATTTCGTTTTGGATGTAGTTCTGGAAGGTTTCCATAGATGGCGAGGGAAGAATTTTTCGCTTTACTTCACAAACGATATATAACGCTTTCATTACTTTCGTTTTTCTAATCGACTTAAGCGGCCTATAACTTATGCTATTGTTGTACTTTTGTTGTTTTATTACAATAGACCGATGTGCCTTCACCTAACGTCAACAGTCACATGGGTAAGGTAACATTTCTGTCACTATTAAACCAAACATATCTTGTCACAGAAGGGATTCCTTGATGTTTCATAAAAAAAACATAATCCACCACTGCAAGGAGCAGACGGAGCAGGCTACAAGGCACTTCTCGATTTTGCCGCTTAAGTCTATTAAAAAAACGAAAGCAATGAAAGCGATATGTATCGTAAATGAAAATCCACTTTGTACGTTCCACACAAATGTTTTATTGGTTTCGACAATACATGCCATTATCAAGGTGGATGCAAAATGGATTTTCATTTCCAATCGAGTGGTTCCACAAAGTAAAGCCTCAAACTTTGAACTGCGATATGTATCGTTTGTGACGTAACGCAAATAATCCCTCCCTCGCCATATATGGAAGCCTTCTAGTACTTCATCCAAAACGTATAACATTTTTCCCTTATGCGGTGAGCCCTCTATTATTCTTACTCTATGCTAAAACCATTAAGATCCGTAAACAAACAAAATAGAACGTTGGACTCTAACCCTTGACCTTTGGGTTGTCAGGCACACGTGTTACTCATGTGATTTCTACGGCTGGATTGGAATAGTGTTAGAGAACGAAGATGTTAGGAATGCGCACGTTTAGTTCTGCTTATGTTGGACTTTAAATTAATTCCTGCATTAGTAGGAAAAATTTCTTCTTAAACGTGGAGAGAAATTTTTGCATCGATATCAATGACGTTCACCATGTCGGAACGTGGAGGAGTGTAACTGTAATGTCCCGGACGGGAGCATGAATCTTGATAGAATTTTGTTATTCTTAATTTCACTTTCCTAAAAGATATTTTTGTACTGTTAATGGGCGTCTCTCAGAATAGCCAAAAGCCAATGCCTCGAGAGTAAGATTTCACTTTCGACTTCTCACTTCCCCTTCTCTCCTTCCCCTTGACCGAAAAATATCCTCCTTTTGCCTTCTATATAATGGCGTGTACGGTGGATTTTAGGGGAGATTGGTGAAGGAGGAGATTGGTGAATCGGTTGCAGTCAAAATGTAGTCCATCATTGGAGACCGATGCGCGGACCGTTGGGTCCGTGCTCTAAGCCGCGCTATCCACCCGTACTGAACGCGCATTCTCTACTATCCTCCCGAGCTTAAGGTAACGTGAGATAACTCTCTTTTGGCTACTCGAGACGCGATTGGTTTAACTTTTGCTTCCAAATAAATTCTGTCTTTAGCACGAACCTTTTACTTCATTACTTGTTCCCGACACCAAGGGCAAGAACCCACAATTATGTGTACAGGTTCGAGTCCCCGCAATAGCATGCGGGGCCGAAGCTTCACATAACGAGTACTTTCTAAGAAATTTATTTCATATATTTCTTTGTGATCCCTCGGTGTAGTATCAAAGTTTTTTTTAGAAACTGTAACAGAAACTAAGTATTTAACGCCCTGCACTGCAGTATTTTAATCAGCTTTGCTTTCATGGTTTTGAGAATTCTTTACATGCTAAACGTTAAAGTTTACCATGTTTATATGAATCAGGATATCTGTCCGTGTGTAAAAGAGTTTATTACTTTAAAAAAACATTTTAAACTTATTTCGCAGCAGATGCCTAATTAACCGCATTGTGTTTGAAAAAAAAATTTAAGTTTTTAACTTATGCATATAACTTCAAGCACGAATTGAGAGACGGTTGTGAGTTGCGATTTTACTAAAAAATGTATTTCTCTGTGACTGTTGATGCGGACTAATTTTCGTAAATTACAGTCTGAAGATGGTTCTATTCGAGATCCACCCCGAGGAATGCGTCATCTGGTGGCCAATTTACGAAGCATAATTAATGCAGGATCGCTACGAAAGTTATTGTTCCTAACTTTTGAACAATCATGGATGCTGAATGCAAGATCAAAACTCAACACTGATCACAGTGAATGTATTCTACTTGATCTCAAATGATGAATCAGTGTTTGCATTGAGTCACGCCCATTCAATGACAAAACTGATCACGCTTGGACTCACATTTCGACGCTACTTTCATTACACCGGTGACTACGGTTTGTAACAGCTACTTACAAAGATACTGGTTTACGTTTTTTAAGAAATTTGAGCTCATCATCATCATCATGGGTGTTGACCGGGAGGAAAGACATAAGGATAGGTATGGAAGGGATGGGGATAGGATAAGGTCCGAAGCGCGTCCATCCATAGGGCTAGTAAGAAGAATAAATTTGAAGGTGCATATAACTTGTATTTTATATCTCTAACTTTGTAGTTAAATCTCTGGAATGTTCACTAAAATACGTAGTCGGTTTTTCATTCTCTGGTGAAATTGACGGAAAAATGGCTTTTTTTTGACTCTATAAAAATTCGTGTCATAATTTTTGCTGTTTGAACTATCCTTCATGTAAGAACATTGCGTTAGTCACCATTTTCAGTCGAAATATAATGTAGATACACCGCTGCCATCTATGTGGGGTTTACATTATATTTACATATATTACATTATTTCATTCATTATTTTACACACATTATTTCTTTCCATGTATCGATGCTTCCAGTTATACTTCTTTAAGTAAATACTTGTTGAATTTAATTCAAAATTACATTACCTGGAAACTTCCATAGCGATTAATTGGGCGGAATAGAAAATATAATGCGAACCGGTATATCGACGGTTGCCACTTCCAAACTGAACAAGTTCTTGTTTTTTGATCAAAACACCAATCTTTGATGCTCGGTTTCGTGGTGGAAAACCATTTAGTTGCACATGCCATTTCTTTCAATTCGTCTTGACGTATTTACGATAGCGTGTTCAATCAAGGTTCACCCCCTGCCTCTCACCCTCAAGGTGGCTTGCAGGGTTCTTCGTAGATGTAGGCAGGACCAAAGAGGTTATTATGCACTGAAGGAGGCATTGATATACTAGCCTATGGGTGAAAATGAAGCCAGAATAGGTGCATTTTGGAATGATTGGGCTCCACCTACTCCGAACAACATATTGTATTTTATACAGCCTCTTATAATAGAATAAAAATATTTTATTGTCCTTCGACGTCTTCGTCCGCTAAGAACTGCAAAAAATGCATAATTATTTGAGCTCGAAACACATGTATCCATTTTCAAAACGGATACATATTTATTAATAAAAGTAAAACAGCTCATTCTATAAATTTTTGAATGCAAAATTAAAACCCTTCTTGGTTGAATAGATGCCGAAAAATAAATCTGTTTTTAAAAGCTAATATTGAACTTGATTCCTTGATGCTATCGGGAATAATATTACACAATCTGGCCCCAGCCACACAGAAAGATTTTTGATGCGTAGTAGTTCTACGTAGTGGAGCAATCAAATAATCAGGAGCCATTCGGGTTTGAAAAATTGGCCTTATTTTCTTATGGAGACTGTGTGTGTATTAAAACATTAATAAATGTGAATTCGTACCTGTATTTCATGGAAGCGGTGACAATTAATCTTCTTAACACTATTTTAGGTACCTATTAATGCATTTGACTCCCATGGAAGTTAATTTTATTGCTAAAACTGGTTAGAATTCAGCCAATTGAAACTACATTTTTGTCATTTGTTTACGTCTTTGCTAAAAATTTCCTCCGTCTTTGAAGAATTTTAAAAAAAGCATTTTATTTTTCGATGTACTGCTCTTAGTTTTTTTTGCATGCAAAAAAAAATTTCAACCAGACGAGTGCCAAGAGTAGCAAACCCGTATGCACGTACCTACCAATATGGCCGATTGGCCGATGGCTTCTCAAATCATCTTCGTTGTCTCCTCAAGTACATTCTAGCCACCTTGGTCAGGACGCTTGGAGGCAGCTCATTCCCCCCTCGCCAAGCCTCCTCCCGCTTCCCGACAACACCCTTGCGCCCCCCGCACCTCCCCGCACCCCTTCTACATCGCCCGGAGATGGCGTCGTCGTCGAAGAGCGGTCTCACCTTCACTCTGCCTCAACCGGCGCCGCCGCCGCGCCCAAGCGAGCATCTTCCCTCCCCGTCATTCCCCGGCCCCATGTAGCCGCTAATTGTTGTTGTTAAGGTAGGTGACAGATGACTGAGGTCATCCACGTCCTTGAGGATGATAGCCAGGTATTCGGTAGGTAGGAGAATATCTACAGGAAGGAAGAAGTTTGGACGGAAACCCAGGAATTAATTACCTTCCCTTCCATTCCCATCCTTATACCTTTCCTCCCGGTCTGAAGCGCTTATTAGTGCGGAAACACTTGAAAACGCCCATGAAAAGGGAAACCCGGTAAGCCTGGGTCGATGTAGAGGTTAGTGTACTTGGCTCTCACTCAGAGTACTCGGGTTCGAATCCCGGCCGTGGAAGATTTTTATTGTTAAACCGGCCCCTACTTGATGCTTTACGGAGAGAATTCGAGTACAGCGCTTCATCTGTCGGATGGGTCGTTAAACCTTGGTCCCCTGGGCGCCTTTCGTTAAGAGTAGGATAATGCCGACGCCAGGTTTCTTTCCACCTTTCCTCCTTTCTTATCCATTCCCATCCTTGTACCTTTCCTCCTCGTCTGAAGCGCCTGATAGTGCGGAATCAGACTTGGGAACCACAGATAGATATAATTCCGGCTTCGGTATAAAGGTCCGTGAATACCATCGATATAGACGGACCTTGTGGTAGGTAAGCCTGCACCAGAGTCCTCTACATGGATGCTACTCAACTACAAAGTCTTTACTACACTATAATTGAGTAGCCGCCATGTAGAGAACTCTGGCCTGCACTGAACGAAAGCGCCGAAGGGACAACGGTTCAACGTCCCATCCCACGGACGGAATGCTGAAATTGAAGTACCTACTCTTCACACCGCAATCAAGCGGAGACAGATATGACAGTGTAATTAGGGCCACTGTATAGGTATGCGCACCCGGACTCTCGGAATGGGAATCTATTTCTCCAGCCAAAATTATTACCTGATCCTCAGATGGAAGTTGAACTTAAAGGGGAACGAAAATCAGTTAAAATGTCAAATGAGATTGGGAGTGCAGGGGAAGTCTTCGTCATGAATTTCTGGGTGGAGACCCAGAGGAGTGAACCCTCTGACCTCAGGCATTTAATGTCACGAAAGACGCTGCAGTGCTCAGGCAAAACGTCTAGATTTTCCACGCGAAATATCATTCGAGTTGGGATATCTCACTGCGAGTTTGCATAAACTTGGCGACGATCATTGGCTTCTTTCTTCCATTTTGCGTCTTTTTTTAAGAGATTCTCTGTCGTCAAGCGTCTCTACGTCCTTTCTCTGTTCCCGAAAACTTTTTTAGGGATCGGGTTGGTGTGGTAACTGCAGTCTAAAGGCCAAGGTTTGAGTCCTGGCAATGTCCGATTTTTTTAACGAGTAATCCCGATGCAAACCAGAGTGGAGTGGTGTTTACTTCATGTCCATTTCTGTGTCCGTCAAATATGACGTTAACCCAAACTCTTTTTAATTATGTACTTATGATAAGTATGTGTCGGAAAAACACTGAACATGAGCTCAAAGGAGGATTAGGTCGTTGAAAAAGAAAGAATCGGTCTCCCATCCCGAAGGACTATGGTTGAATCCCGGCACTAGCGAAATTTTTCATCGAAAAATCTGTTTCTGCTAGTCTGCGGTGTCGAGAGATGTCAAGTTTAGTGTTCTGTCCATCAAATGGGAGGTAAAAATTTGTATCCCATCGTGGTTTCCGTCAGCAGGTCGCAGGCTAATGGTGACGCCGGGTTTTACACAATATTTCTCCTCCTCTTCTTCCGGAATTCTTTCCTCTTTTCAAACCCCAGACTATCTCCTTTGGCGCAAATGGCCTTACCTATCGATAAACCCTCTCCTCAAATTAAATAGCTGACTAATGAACTTGAAGAGTTTTTATATTTCATTCCCACGCGGCCATCTTAAAATTCGTATCGAGTTTAACTCTCTTGCTAATGAGTTAAAACTGATCCTTTCGACTCGTGCTTCAACCCTCGTGTTCCGTGAAAAGAGCGATCCCCTCTTTAAATTCCGCAATAAAGCTTCGTTACGGTTTCCTGAAGGATCCATCCAACTCGAGACTGGGAGTGCTCGAATATTATGCGCTTTTTATTTTTCGCAGTCGGCTCGGCCCCTCCCCCTCTCCTTCCCCCAAGCGTATCGATTTCTTCGCATCTTTAATTATCGTCTCCGGTGAAAGTTTTTGAGGAGCAAGCGAGAGGGAGACCGAGAGCGAGGAGTTGTTAAATTATGCGGGGGGGGGGGGGGGGGGGGGGTTGCGGAGTGGAGGAGCACCCAATTGGGTGATGGGCGGACTACCCCGCACGCTCGCTATGATATTCATGTGTTTGCCAAGAGGAGTGTGTGTGTGGTGCGGTCAAGTATACGGGGAGGATGGATAGAAGGGTGCTTAACGACTCGGTGATTATCGCCGTGGAGGAGGTCGTTGCCCTTTGCCAGCCACCTACCCCAGGGGAGGAAGGGGGACATATACGAGGGCAGATCGGAAAGTGACGCACAATAATTTTTTTCCCAAAAAGTTTAATATGTACCAAAACCAAACAAATCACAAATTAACTTGCATCTTTGACCTACTTTTCTACATAGTCACCAATTTTCTCAACATATTTCTCCCATCGTGGTACCAGTTTCAATATGCCCTGTTCGTAGAAGTCCGTTTGTTGGGAGTATAGCCATCTGCGGACTGCTGATTTCACTTCCTCATCTGTTGCAAAGTGTTGGCTGGCCAGGAATTTCTTCATGGGACCAAACAGATGAAAGGCATATGGTGCTAGGTCCGGACTGTATGGTGGATGCTGGAGCAGCTCCCACCCAATTTTGGCGAGTTTCTCACGTTAGATAAACATCTTTATTAGGGCAAGAATGAGACTATAAATCCCTTCTTCTATTCAACCCTTCGTCAATATATGAAAAATTATATATATAGTGTAAGAATATGCAACATCAGCAAGATACAAAAGGTAATATCAAATATATGTACAATTGTAGGAAAAAACGTGAGAATTTTGGCTGATGTCCATCACCGAATTAAAACCCACAGTAGGGAAACACCCAAACAAGTGTTGTGAAGACTGCTGAGAGAGGGTTTGTGAGATTTATTATAAAAATAGTACATGAGTTACAGATACCAATTCAGAAATTTTTAAGCGCTTTGTTTAGAGACAGAGAGTATCTTATGTGTATTTGGCTGTATTTGAGAGAATGGGGGAGGGAAGAAGGGAGAGATTCGGAGGTGTAGACGGAGAGGTAGGAAAGGAAGGTGTCACGGTGGGAACTGATTGCGGAAGAAAAAGAAATGAGATGGGCGTGGTTGAGCGGAATATGGACCGAGAGATTCTTTTCTGCTTGCGCCAAAATAAGTTTAACTTTCGATTTAACAATCGGAATCTTCAAAGTCACAACTTCCGCAGCGTTTTGAATTTAAGGTCCATCTAGTAAGTTTTTGTCTTGCAAAATTCCGTTTTTACAGTTTGTTAATGAGGAAGGTTCTCCAAAGCTAATCTCATTAGCGTCATTACGGATTGATGGATATGTGAGGGGATGAAAGTATTTTTTCCAAGGAGGAGAAAGGATGAAGAAAAATACAAAATCGCCATTGACGTACCCTTAAACCAAAGGTGCCAAGGTTTCCACTGTTTTACATCCCATCCGACGGACGGAGTACTGAACTTGCGAGTCCCCTTCAAATCACACTCTAAGTACGGACCGGTATACCACCGCAATTACCTGCTGCCATCGCTATTAGAAACCAGCTCGTCAGGTAGTGTCCTCTAGCCTAACAACCCCGAAGCGATTCCCTTGTATCTCTCGTCCACTCACGAGTTCTTATTCGGAAAGCCTAAGCCACCATACCGGGATCAATGCCCTTTCTGGTTGTGGTTGGGAAGTTTAATAGGAGAATAATCAGAGGCGTTAGGACTTCGATCAACTATAGGGTTTTTGAGGAAATATTTGAAGGGTTATTTTATTAGTGAAAGGATGACTGAAATATCTGCTGTTTTTTTGTATGTTTATGCAGGTTATTTAGTTTAGGGTTTAGAAAGGGAAGGTTTAGTTTCAGTTGTCAGTCTTTATTTGAGGAAGGAAATGAGTTGCGTGATTTTAGTCAGGGAAAGGACGTAAGAAGTTGCACCGCACGTCTACCGAAGCCAGCATAAGGAGGGTTATCTATTGCTGATGAAGTTTGCGTGAAAAGAGAGAAGTGATGTAGATTTGCAGGTTGGTGAGTTGCTGTTCCGTCTTCTTCAGTTGTAGTTTGGGAGAACGCTGGGGCTTTGGAAAGGAACGGCTTAAAAGGAAGGTTTTTATTTTTCAAATGGGTTATTTTGCTATGGAATTTTGGGATTTTGGATTTGCTTTCGGAGTTGGCTTTCGGGATGATAACACTCATTTCGGACGATCACAACTTTATGTCTTCGCGACATTATTTTCACGCTCAGAAACGCTTCCCAGGGTTGTCACGTCGGTGACGTCACGGCGTCCGACGATTTGGGGTGAACGTCCCTCTCCCTCCCTACCTCCCCACCCCCGGATTTAAAACTCGGAAACCAAGTCCTAAGAGCTTGAAAGAGTTCCTGAAACTAATGAGTGGAATTTAAAAAAATAATCATCGAGACTCCACATTAAAATGTTCACTCCACACTGCTTAAATCCTTTTTTCAAACTTAGATTTAATCTTCTAGCCCTACTTTGGGCCCTAATTATGGTAATTAATTCGGCCAACTAAAATTGTAAATGCTTAATGTTTCTGAATTACACTCGCTAATCGTGCATTCAATTTCACGTTTTTGTGACAAAATATTTAGAATATTTAATTATAGTAACTGCTAAGTAGCCATTTTTACTGGATTATTCTTGCTTAGTAATTTAAGATGGATTAACTGGTACGGGAAACAGAATAAAATTTTATTGCCTAGAAAATAAAGATAACTTAGGGTTGAGGAAGGTTATTAAATATTTATTGAGAAGTAATTTAGGGCACAAACCATATTTTTATTATTTTGTGGTAAAGTTCGACTGAATTTAGCGTAAAAATTTAATTAAGGGTGTCATTAAATTTATGTATGTCAGTATGCAGACTGGAAGAATGGAATATCTCTTCTTGTGTTCGATTCGACCCTCAGCAAATGACGGAAGGTAGCGAATGGAGAATTATTGAGGGCGGAAATTCATAGGTCGGGTAGGAAGACTACGTTTTCCATTATTGCCGGGGATCTCAAATATGCTAAGAGATGGTAAGAGGTGAGGGCCTACATGAACGACATAAATTGGAGAATGGACGAAAAGTCAGATGTATTTGCGGATGACCTAACTTTAGATGCATAAAGAATGGCTCATTTCTTCCATTCTTAAAAAAATGTCGGACTTAGCCATCTCAATTTACTCCAATTCCATGCGCTTTGCAAAGCTACGATTTTACTGATCCCATTAAATAACTAACCCTCCAAGCACAACACCACAGAATCCAGAATGAATCAATCATATCCTCGGTACGTATAATACCAATGACTTTATTTCGTTGAGCTCATAGGTGGTTGGCATCCTCAATTTCATTTAAGCGTTCAGAAAATATTGGTGGCTCAATATGTTCAAATATTTTAGCGAATTAAAGAATTAGTGCTCGAGATATGGTGTGAATATTAGCCACTGGAAATTATTCATGGCTAATACGTAAAAGTAAATCATGAAAAGGTAAACTATAAAAAGAACTTAAGAAAAAAGTTTACAAAGACGGATGGGAAATATTATGAGTTAGCAGTTTTTGCATTAATAATATTTATGTTTGGTGAAGGAATGCGTCAGCAAAAAGGACGCTGCTGTGTGTGGAAGAAATGATAGCATGGATCCGTAGTGTAAATAAGATGAATAGTGAATTGTGAAAAGTGTAGAATGCTGAATGATCGGAGAAGATTAAGGAAAAAAACAGGATATGAGAAAGTGGTCGGTGGGTAATGCACGGTTTTGAAAAAGGAAGTGTGGCAGATGTGAATTTATACATTTTGAAGTTTTCACTGTATTTATTATGATTGGTAGCAGAAAACGTGATTGATTAATTGAGATTCAATAATCTTCTAGGAGTTGGTGTAGTACCATTTGGAATTTGCTTGGATTAATTGCGCTGTCAAAAGTTCCCATTTCCTCTGCTCCTATGCACGACCGACAAATACGTTTACAATTGCCTGAGGAAAAATGTTTGGATCGGAATCCGAACCACAAACCTTTGGCTTCCCGGACCAATGTGCATACAGCAACGCTACCCAAGATTTCTGATCCGGGACGCAATTCTTTAGGAATTTTAGGGACTTTAGGAATTAGCTCTCATTCGTCACATTATCTTACAATGAGTTGCTAATCGCGCTTTGTGATTGTTAAAGTGATCTATCCTTGTGAACAGTGGATTCCTCGAAGCCTAGTTCCGCCTTACGAGTGACATCCTTATGGACTGTGACGATGTTTGAGAGGAAACTCCTCTAGGTCCTCCTATGCATTGCATTTTCAATAAGAAATACTGGATAATGACCTCGCCTAAGCATTAGGCAAGAAATACTGGATAGTGGCCTAGGCATTACCTCGGAAAACAGATGGATCATGGTTCGACTTCCAGCCCAGTAAAACGTTTTATTTCAATTTTGGATACCGACGTTAATGAAAAAACCCTGACCGTGAGCAAAATTTAATATTATCTGAGTCAATAACGTATTCATTGGTTATTTATTGGCATCCCGTAGTGAATATATCGAGACTGCTTTAATCATCACTTGAATGTCAAGGGACTCGCATAACCAAGGAGTCGGGACAGTCAACGTTCCCCTTTGATTTACTAATAACTCTTTCACGTGGTATCGAGGGTAGGGAGAAAGTTTACGGGAGTGAGAATGAGGGAGTGAGAGTGAATGAGAGGAGGCGAGACACGGAGAGAGTGGAGGAGATAAAGGGAGCACTGAGGAGGGAGGGAAGGAGATGGAAAGGGAGAGAGGTAACGCAGGAAGAGTTTCCGATACTTGCGAGTTCATTATCTTCGGTTTACCTTCTAATATCCCTCCGCAGTTTATCCTCCAGTCCCTTCAGCCGTCCCCAAGACCCCCCAAATCCCCTAATATGGTCTCCCTGCCTCTTCATCTTCCATCCTCTCCCCTCCAACCATCCAAGGAAACACTCCGAGAGCAATCCCCTTTTCTTCCTTCCACCCCCTCCTCCCGTCCCACTCCGATCCAAAACCCATCCCGCTTCCTTGGGGCCGACTCCTTGAAGATTCCCCCCGAGAGGCACCGACCGAGCTCTCCAATGGAGAAGGAAGGAGAGAGAAGGCGGCCTTAGGTTGGGGGGCAGTGGCGAGATGAAGCGGTGGGGGAGGTAGACAAAAGGGTTTCCTGAGATGTTGAGAGGGGAGATGCCGGGTGTGGGGTGCATTGAAGACTGGTGTCTGGGGGGGGGTGAGGATTTTGGGGGAGGAGGGGTTGGGGGGGGGGGGGTGCGTTTCCGGCTAGAGGGAAGTGGGGTGGGGAGTCCTGGGAAGGGGCCTGGGACAAGTCCGGGGGTTTGGGGCGAGCCGTGCGGAGCGATATTGCGGAGAATCTACGTTGTCGCACAATACACGTGATGCATTTTATGAAAAAAGTTGTGGTTTTTTTATGCGATTTCATTTTCATCCGATCTTTTGATATTTTTTTAATAACAAGTAGGTACAAATTATTGCTCGGGAGACGTGACCAACGTCATTGGTTATACTGCAGCATTTTTACGGTCGGTAGGCACATGGGTAGATATAGGAAATTCACGAGGAACGGAGAATGGGTGGAGAGAGACCCTACTTCGTCTGCCCACTTTTACAGGATGGTGTCAAGGGGTAAACGGTTTAACGTTCCATCTGATGGACAGAGTACTGAACTTGAGGTACTCTCAACACAGCATTTTAGTATGCATCGTTATTAATAAACTTAATTATTTATTATATTCAATGTTCACCCAACGTGGGTCACCATAATTATTAAGTGACACCTAATTACTATATTTATACCAATACAAATCATCTGCATTACACAGTATTCGAATCCGGGCCCTCTTGTCAAATAACCAGAACCTAATCTAGCCACCACACCAACTCGATCCACCAAAAAAATGAATACCCATTGTAACTGAGGATAATATTGTTCGATTGTTTTTTAATTTTGATGCATTTTTTCGTCATCTACACGCGTCAAGTGATACAGTGCTTCAATCAGCATTACATTTCACTTTGCGTTGCCTTGCCATCGATTCTAAATTTCTCGTAACCGTTGATAACCACGAGCAACAGCGTTGAAATTATCTCTACTATATTTTCCATGCCGTGCGTGGATGATGTCTGTAGCTGTTTTCCGTATGAAGTTACATTGAGGGAGAAATGAAAATCTGCATGCTTGCTCCGTGGAGTTGCAATTTTAACTCATCTGCATCGCAACTTCGACGCATCCGCATTAAAATGATCTGCAAGATTTGCAACAAGCGCCACGAGCAAACTCTGTTATCGATCTGTTGCAACTGTAATCAGGGGCGGATACCGACATCTAAGGTTATTGCCTTGATCAAGGAGTAATGGTTTTTTTGTTTTTTCATGTTCCAACTAAGGTCAATCGCTCTGTCTAACATAACTAAATTATCGACTTAAAAAATGCCCTGATTTAAAATGGCAAAAAATTAAAAAATGGCAAAAACCAAAATGCCCTAGATGGGACCCGAACTCGCAATACATATTTTGGTTACCAACCGGAACTTCACCGACTTATTTATAGAGATCAGTTCCCCTCAAATATTGGTTGTTATTTAGGAAAAACCAGAGCAAAGGTAAAGAGAAAACCGGCGTCGGCTGTAGCATACACTTAACGAGAAGCGCCATGGGGTCCACTGCTTGAAGTCCCGTTCGACGGACGGAGTACTGACCTCGGAGTGGTGTCCACACCGCGATCAAACATTGACCTACACACTAATGAAAATCCTCTGCCCCTCACGTGATTCGATCTCAGGCTTTCGGGGAGGGAGGCAAGTACTTTCAACTGGCATGCTTCACGTTGACCAACCGATGGGATGAAGTGAGGGGAGAAAAATCGCTAAGGAAAGGGAGTGGGGGGTTCATTGGAGGGGGGGGGGGGTCGGAGAAACTCACATGAGGAGGAAGCACTGGATAAGGAAGTGGAAAAAAGCGACTAATGCAGGAAATGGGATCGAAAAAGGAGGGTTAAGAGGGGTGCCGGGGGTGGATGCGAGCTTATTCGGGGAGTGGGGTGAGGGGAGGGAAACTACGTTGAGAGCTGGATGGCTTGCGTGGAGGGTGAAGAGAGGCAGGGCAAGCGAACGGAAGAATCCGCGCATTTAAATCCTTGTCGGGAAATATGTATAATCTGACTCCCATCTTTCCCATGCGCAGTTTAAAACTTAAATCCTACACAGAATGTAAGCTCCTCATCTCGAATCACGACTGCAAGTTCACTAACCGGAGCTGGATGTAAATCCTCGCTGCGTTCAGTGATGGTTCGGAGTCTAAACTCATATCCTACGTCAAAAAAAAAACTTCTGGATGAGATTGTGAAAATCGAATGCTTAGGAGAATAGAAATTTTTAAAGAGGGTCGTTTCGCTCAGCCTGCTCGAAATTCGGTTCATTTGACCAATATATTGCTCATGACGATGGTATTCGATTTTCCTCTCTTGGAATAACCAGGTAGGCCCAGAAAGTGGGGATTTGGAATCAGGAAAATGCATGTTTCCATGAGTTTTTTTTGCCTTCGATGGTGTTAGACCAACGTCATCCAATGCCTGTTTGATTCCTGGTGAGAGCTTTGGCACTGGAATTTACAGAGTTGTTGTTGTTCTTTCTATTAAGTGAGATGACCTACAGTCGAGGTATTTACGGCATAGTTGAGTAGGCGGGGAAAGGTGGGATTGTTAGGAGATGCAGAACATTGCAGCGAAACCCGGCGTCGGATTTAACCAGATCTTTATAAATGCGCACACTGGTTCACTTTTTACGTCTCATTCGACGGACAGGACACTGAACTTGAAGTACCTTTCGCGCAGCACTAAGAGACCGTTTTAGCACTCATAAATCTGCTACTGATGAGACTCGAACCTGAACCTTGGGATAAAAGGCCAGAACTTTAGCCACCAAGTGAACTACTTTGTTAAGAATGTAAGCAATCAACTCATTCATTTTATTTAACCAATTCATTCAGCCCGATGGTCATTCCGGTTGAAGAGTAAAGTTCATCGAGTTCATCTGATTTACACAGTTCATCTTCGTGTGAAGTTCTTGCATATAAGGCCAGCTCCTCTCTCCGAGTCACTTGTAGCCTCTCAGAATGATGTAGTCCTGAAAAAACTAAACGTATATTTTTGTGGACCTGTTGAAAGAGAGCTCTCCGAGAAATTAATCCGGGACTTTCGGTTAGTAGTCCAACACTGGGTGAAAACGCTGTCGCATTTTTCGCCGAGAAATAGGCTTAAGAGCATGCAGTTTAAGATTTGAAAATGCTCACCGCTGGTATAGCTGAATCCTGGCGATCTTACTCCTTAAGCAGTCAAAAAGAGACCTTGCGTTTGACCTCAGGTTATGGAGACGGTGATCGGCGACCTCTGGTCAAAAGTCGCTTCATCTAATTCTAAGGCGGAACGCGGATCATTCAGATAGGTTGTAGTGGGTTTAAAACCCCGACTCGTCATCCTTCGCTGCGGTTTACAGTTGTTGGGAACCCTTACACCACCTGTAGATGATCCTTTCCTGCACGCGAGCACAGGTTTCCTTACGTTTAAATGATAGTTTCGACTCGGCGTGTTGTAGAATGGCTAAAGTTGGTTCCCGGATTGACGCACAACAGAATTATTTGCGGAAATATTATTCTAATCGCAGAGAAATAACCACGTCTCGGCAGAAGGTGGTTTGCCTTCGTCTGCCTTATGTGCCTCTCGGGGGGGTTATTTTGTAATCTCACTTTAGTGAGAATACGTCATACAATGTCACTTTTTCGTAGTTAAACTCCGCCACCCAGGCGGCGTGACCATCTACGGATCTCAAGCGGTGAACTGCCGGTCATGTGCTGGTCTTTCAGACGATTCATCCGCTCTGATCCGTATCTTTCGACTCTTGATCCGTTTCATTATCTCCGCCTGACATTAGTTCCCGTCTCATCTACATAAATAACGTGGCATGGAGCCACCATCGTTTCCACTAGAAGCTTGAGTTGGAAAAAAAGGCAAGAACGAGAAAGATACAATCGATTTTTAATTGTATTTTTGGAATTTGCACAACGTGAAGAACTTAAACTTTCTTAAATCACGAATTGTATCTTATCAACAAATGATTTCTTGAATGGAACACTATTGAGAAAATGAAAAATGATGAAACACTATTAACGTAAAATGTTGCGAGAAACAAATGCAAATTCCAATATTGATATAAAGGAAATTATCGGACATGAATTATCTTGACAGGCCATCCGAATAATTAAAATGATATGGACAAACAATTTTTCACTCACCTTCACCGTATTCCTCCATTTTTGAAGAAAGCGGTTGCCGTTGCCAGGCACTTGTTTGTTTATTCAACGACAGAAGCTTCGACAATTCACGATCCGTTCGTGAGCCGATCATTAAGAGAGCGAAACGGATCTCCCGCTTTCCCGCAAAGAGTCATTAAAAAGGTGAGATTACAAAATAACCCCCCGGATCTTCTTTGATGTCACGTGAGTTTCATGTATGCTTTGTTATTGTTAGAAGAGGCAGCCGACTTCAAAGGCAATCTGCGCCATTATGAAAAGGTGATTGATTATTTGTTATTGGTAAAAATTTTGTTAAAAAAAGAAAGGGTGTCTCCATTAGCATACTCTCGACGGAAATTACCAATGGATGACTAAGACTCAGTATTTTCCATACTTATTCTTAAAGTTCAACCATGGTTTGGACAAGAATGTTGTCGTTTTTTAAAGTCGGCGATCAGAATTAAATTATTGCAATTTTGCCGGCCAATGTAGATTTCAAGTTACCTCCTCTAATCTTTTGCTTTTTGAGCTTTTATTTCCTTAGGCTATTTCCTTGTGTTTTCATTTCCTCCATTTTCCTCATGTCTCTAGTATTCCAGTTTATGCAATAACTTTCATTAACCGTCGCCTTTACTTGCTCCACATATTTACTTTACATCCTTCAACGATTTTCGCTCTTCCGAGCCATGCGTTGTAGATAAGTCTTCATTCTTCTTCCTCTCCGTCCATCGTATTATCTTTTTCGATTCTCTAGACGACCCGTTTCTCGAGTGCCCCTAATCATTTCTCATCCTCTTTCTCCAATGTCAGTGTGTGCAACCCATGCAATGCAAGCTCATGATAAAACTCAGAACTAGTGTTTTCTTAACATCATTAACTAGGGTCTCCTCCATATGTAAACTCCAGCAAGTAAATAACTATTTAACTGACGCAGTTCTGCGGAGAATAACACATTACTTTCAATGAATTTTCCCCGGGTTTCGTACCGGTTGATAGAGTTAACGGGCAGCAACGTTCCGGAGACTTAGGCCCGTATTCATAGTCCCAGTCTCAAGATTTGCTTGAGATCCATTTGAGAATTTGTGCGATTCCGTATTCATAGTCACTATCTCAAGATCGACTTGAGATCGCGTTGAGCCAGATTGGAGATTTTGCCAAGACATCGATGGGGCAGTCTTGAGCCGATCTCAAGACCAACTTGCACCAATATGGCTGATGGCGTAACACCGAATATCGTTTTTAGATTCATTTATATTCCATACGCTTCGACGTTTTGGAGTTATTTTAACTTATTTGTTGTTAACAATAAAGGCAAACCACATTTTAATTACTTTGACGGGTGAATACGATTGTTGTTATTTGTTTGGGATACCGCTTGAAAACACATTGGGTGAACGAACGCTCGAGCGCTAATGCAATTATTCTTGGCTATTATATACTATTTTTTGTATAATTAGGGTTTTTGGTGATATTATTTACATTATTTGACGACGATTACTCTTGTAAAGTACGGTCTGGTGCTTTCCCGGATCTGGTGCGCATAAAATTCACAAAGTTTTCACGGGTGCTCCACCGGGTCAAGACTTCATTCTCACTTGATGTGGATATATCTTTTGGAATACGCTCTTGATCTTGGCTTCGCTTAACACAGGTAAGAAATTGTTCTGCTGGGTCGTTTAACGTGGCAATTTTGACCAATTTAAGTCACTATATTGGATGACGATTACGATCAGTTTCATATTTGTAACTCTCCTGTTTTCTTATATTTTCTGACTCTGACATCCTCGAATTTGATTCTTGGTGAAGTGATCTTGATTTTAGATGGGTAATGGTCGGTGTTTTGTACCATGATTTAGGAAATGATGAATTTTTTGGACGAAGATGAAGAGAGAGTACCGAAGCGATATATTAGTGACAATGAGAACCCCATGGAATATTATTCGGACGAGGAATTTTACAGACGGCGCCTATGTTCAGAAGACACCGTTTGAAATGGTATTTACCTACTCCATTGTGGACATCGAAGAGGGCCAGTGAAACAGGGGTCTTCCAGTTCCAGAAATGCTACGACTGCTAGTTGCTCTAAGATTTTATGCAACCGGAGACTTTCTGCAGGTGTGTATAAATATATTTATGCTGTCTGATTCACATTATATATTAGCGCTATTCTGATGCCAATATTGATAATTTTCCCACAATTAACTTTTAGGTTTTGTGTTTGTAGTCAATGTACGGAATGAAAAATATGATTGCATAAAACATACACAGCCAATGCCAATATCACAAATGGAAGTAATGGCATCGGCAATGAGTCAGCATTCATAAATTATGCAAAAAATGCAGTAGAAAGATAGTTATTAACGAGTGATTGAGGATATTTGGCATTATATGAATTCACTACCCATGGCAGGTGAAATAAATAGAAATACCTATACAATTAAATTCTATTAGCTAACAGAAAGTGAATTTAGTGAGTACAATACTGTGTCAATACTTTGTTCGTGAAGCAGGAAAACTTTATGTTGCAACATTTCTTCTTGTCTCTCCTGCCAGTGGTAGTAAGTTCACAGCATGTCCAAATATTCACAACTACCCTGCATTAATAGTATAATTAGAGAACACTGCCGATATTTAATATGTTGGTGTAATTAGTAATTTAAAAATTATGTGGGATTTGCACATTGGCTAGAATCAAAGCAGTCTTAAACATTAATAAGCTATGAGAATAAGAAATAATTGCAAAGAAAATTAAACAGAACCTATAATCGTTCATTAATTTATTATAAATTATAGGTTAATTATTTGGATAAGCATCTATAAAAAAGTATCAATTCTTTAGTAAATACCATAAGAAAATAAAGTGAAATGTCTCACCACATACTAATCATTCTTTAGTAAATATGTGGCTAACTTTCTTGAGTGTTAGGAAAACTAAACAGTGCGCAGCTCAAATGCATGTGATATTCCACTATATATAACGTAGTTTTAATTCGCGAAAGACATAAACGCTCTTTGGTAACAAAAAACTTATTTTCCAGGTGCAATTTAGCCAACAGATGGACAAGGAATATCATTGAAAAGGAGTTCTGAAACAAAAGTTCCAGTGTCTTCGAAGAAAAATTGTAGCAAATATGAGGACAACACAAGTTTGTTGCTTGTACTGCACAATATTGGGGCACACTATCAAGATCTATGAAATGTAATGGATGACGAATCAAACACAGTACCTGTGCCCCATGCAGCCCAAAACCACCAGCCATTACCCATCTAAAATCAAAATTACTATGTGGAAATGTTATTAGGCAGTAGTTTATTCAAATCATTTTTCATTATAGGGTTGTAAATGAAGCAATTTTTACAATAGTTAATAAAACTAGGTTGTTTCAATTTAATCAATTATTATCTCTGAAAATGGTTACATTTGCTAAGTTGCTTTTGTAATATTGCCATTTGAAGCCTATGGAGTTCCCCTTTTCTCCTCTCCTCAACCTCAAACGCCACTCTTTTTATTTCCTCCTCAAGCAGTCTCATCTTCTCCTTAGCCAACTCCACCATATATTTATGTTCGTTAGTTACTCGGCTTTCTAGCAGCAGAACTCTTTCACCACTTCCAGTTTTGGCTTCCCTAGTTTAATGTGGGTTTTGGCCTCTTCTCTCTTGCTGCACACCGATATCTTAGTTTTTTATCAGCAATTAATTTAAATATCATAATCTCATTGCAAAAGAAAATTGAGGCAGTTTCATTTATTGTTTACTAAAAATACGTCACATTGCTCTTATCTTATCAATGTAATGATGAACTAATAGTGGATTAATGTTGTGACTTTCAGTGAATTCCCAACTTTTTTAAAGAGCTGAAATCCCGCTTTTTTTACCTACACTATATATACAATAAATGCTTGGTAATTTGAATTCCGCGGAACTCATGAATATCCCTAATTTTAACCAGTTTATCATTACGTCCATTGGTGCTATTATATATCATAGGTATTTGTTATAAAGGCTATACAATGTTCATGCTAGGCATTAAGATCATGCAATCTTTTGAGTTGTACATGGATAGTTAATCTAGCACACATAGGTTCTTTTCCTTCCGTTAATAAACATGAAAATTATGTTTCACCAGTATATTAGTCACCAGGTCATTACAACTCCAGCGATAATTCACTTCACCTAATTTTTTTTACAAGTTTCTGTTCAATCATAATTGATATTAATTAATGTGGAAGGCTATTTGTGCACTAATAATTAAAGCCACAAATAAAATTGCTGTATTATAATAGATGGATATGCTCGCAATTGAATTGAAGCTGCTTTTATTCTACAGAAAAGGGCTTGTTTATTCCCGCCATAATTTTAAGTTTACTCTCACCGTTCTTGCGGAGTGCCGATCGTCACTTTTTCCGGTATGAAAAATAACGATATCCAAAATAACCGCGCATCGCTGGTCTCAAGCCGATCTCAGTCTTGAGATCGCGCTGAGAAACAACTATGAATACGGATGGCGGTCTCAGTCTCATCTCAGTCTTGAGCTGAGACTGAGCTGAGATCGACTCAAGACCTGACTATGAATACGGGCCTTAGTCTGCCATTGCCTTCAGAGTGAGTTATTCGGAGAAGGAGATATTATATAATAAACAATCGCAACTAGTGCAACAATCTAAAGAAATGAATATTGATATAAATATTTATTTCTTTCGATTGTTGCGCTAGATCGTTTTCCAGACAGTTCACAACACGGTTTGGTCTTCAAAGCGTCTGTAGTCTAACGTTTTCCATGTGAATTCGGGCCGGATTGCATAGGGTAAACGGTCGGACTATTCAAAAGTACCTGAAAGAACGGCAAAGGTGTATCAGACTCTACCATCCAGAGAAATCTGCTGTAATTGACCTCAGCCTCCAAAGAGACCATAGAATTAACTTCGCCAGCACCAAGATTTTGTGATGCTCACATGGATTTTGGGACCTTGCTGTGCAAGAGGCAGTGGAAAATCTAGAAGAAGATAAGAACATTAATCGAGAAAACTATTTCAATCCAAGCAGTGCGTGTAAACTAGCTCTAAAAGAAATACAAAGGTCACGGCGAAGCAATAAACAGTGGGGGCCTTGAGAAATTGGAAAGGGGGTTCGTACCAATCGGAGCCGAGCGAGCGCAATTATCTAAATAAATATATCTATGCGACTGTCTTAACATTCTCTGAACTCAGTCATCGAAACGTTAGTGCCCGTTAACGATATCACCCAGTTTGGAAACCCGAGAAAAATTCATTATAAATATTCGCCGGGAAAACCTGAAATATTTTAACTCATCACTTTGCTACAAGTAAGTCAACCGTAGAAGTCAGAAAATATCGCCTGTCTCGCACCCTATCGTTGGCTCGCAGATGCTGATACTCACGTATCATGTTTCAGCGACTGAAGATATTTCCTTAGCTCGCTATTAGCATCAAGTATGGTTCGGATCCACTTCGTCCAGGTTGACGCGTTCGAGGTCCGATGAAAACTCACCTCGGCGGTTTGTGTATTTTGGAAACCCTGAATGGGACACTGGGAATAACCGCAGGGTGAGATGGGAATGGGAGTCAGGAGGAGAGTGGTTGGAGCCATGTAATGCGGAGGGAGGGAATAGGGATTTTGCGGATCAGGACGGCATGAGCGGGTGGATCAGGCTTGCGCGGGGTGAGCCTCGATTGTTTGGTTCGTCGAATAGGAGTGACGCGGGAGAAGGTTTGGGGAGCGGTTATGTGGGAAATAAAATTTCCTCTCACTCGGGTTCTCTGTATCCCCAAATCCGAAGGGTCAAACCGCATCCATGTGCTTGCCGCCGCTTCCTTCCCCATTACCCCCCTCTGAATTGGATTGCTCTCCCTTTCGACTCCACTCCTGAAGAGTTATACCCCCTTGGGTTTCGACTCAGAACTTTCGAGAGTAAGCACTGACATGATCACAAACCTGCTCGACCTTTGGAGACCTCACTTCTCAGAGATCATGGGTTGATTTCGTTCTGGCGGCTCTCCTTCTCGGTTACAGGTGCAAACACGCAACCGTAATGAAACGCCTCCGATTTCAACCAACTGACCGTCGTTACGCACCAATGTAAGCGTTCAGAGAACTCGAGGACAGGCCAGTGAAACAAGTAGCGTACCAAGGCTACCTTGGCGCCCGGGGCTAACTTAATCTTAAACTTAAGTAAAAAAAAAAATATTTTTTCTACGGGGAATTTTACGCGTTTTTCAAATTTGACGGCCCCCCGCCCCGCCCCCCTTTCCCCATGCCCCCCTTCGGTATGCTACTGAGTGCAACGTTTGGTACTCAGCGTTGTCAACTTATTTTATGTAAACACCTTCACTGGGATGGGAAAATAGAGAAAAATTAGATCAAGGTAAGAATCCGAAAATCGCCTGCCTTTTAGTCAACTTACACTATATGACAAAGGTATCCCGGATTACATAATCTTGTCGCAGAATTTTGCCTTTAATTCTCCAATACCTGTTTCCAGTTTTTACTTGATACTTGTTAACTAACGGCATGCCATGCCACATACCTCGACCGGCAGGGAATGTCGACCAGAATAAGGGTATGCCCTCGCCAAGTCTGTGAAGCCTGTCTTCTTGGAGACAGTGAAGAAACAACCACAGATGTCAAGTATATGATGAGTTTTGCGCTTCTGGATGGAAGCGCAATGATCATCTTCCATAGTGGTAACTAACAGACGTTGGAAGATTGTGAATTCGAATTTGGGCGTAGATAGTGGCTAGAAGATGAGCGCTGAAATAATTTAGCGAAATAGGCATTGTTAAGGACATGATAATCTTTTATCACACAAATATTGGTCAGTTTAAATGTGCTCCCTTACAACTATGATACTTTCTGTGACGTAAACAAACAAAATGTGCATAAGATAGGGAGGAGCATCGCTTTAATGTAAAGATTAAAAAAAGTTCAAGGTATGAAATTAATGCGTATATTCTGAGGGCATCCAAGACCTTAACCCTTTTAGCAGCACCAAATTCGAGCCATACATGGCAAGAAATTCTACTAGGATTTTATCTGAAATGCAAAGCCTCAGTAAATAAAATACTGTGGAAAACTTACTTATGTAGTGATTAATGTATGTACAATGTAATTTACAAGCACTTAAGCATTCGCTGGTAATGAAACTATTTAAACTGAAATGTCGTCAAAAGCGTATACGTTCTTTAGTTGTAAGTATTTATTTTTATGTATGCAAGAGCTGATATATCGGCCCGTGGCAATTTTAGACAGAGGAGCAAAAGCGGATATATCAGCCTATGGCACTATGAGCTTGTCGCTTGTCCAGTGCAACTACCTAGGGTGGACGTATATGAGTCACGATGGTAAGCAGTGACAGAAGCGTCTGATAAACGCTTAAAGGAAAAGCAGTATACTTGGTGAATTCCACTTATGATTTAGTTTAAGCACGACCCAGGTTCGGGTGCGCCTTCATCGCATTTGGCGCAGGACAATTTTATTTTCAGTTGGTGTAAAACTACTGTTGCGCTATTCTGATGTGCATTTATGGCACAACCTTATGCTGAAAAAGTAAACTTAAAATTCTTACAAATTATCTCAAAATTTTGGCGTTGAAAGTATAAAGAACCGTTTTAAATACCCTAATGACCTGAACGAGGTGATATCTTAATTTATATACCTGAGTTAGGCACCAACACACTTAACCATATTAGGCCAAGGTATGGTCGGTACTGGTTTGTAACGCTCCATTGAAAGGTCGCAGGTTCGTATCCCGCATCGTGAATGGATATTGTTTTTTCTTCGATCTAAGATTAGGTTATACAGTGCGATATAACCTACTCAGTAGGAACATCTGATAACCGAATGTTATTTGAAATACAATGGCGTTTCGATGGGGTATTTTAACTGAAATGCATTAGTTGTAATGTATATTGCCGTGCCTATTTCAATGGTTTCTGCAGTACAAATGACTTCAACGAGTGTTGACTCGTAAGTATTCATCAATGGTTGACGGCGATTTCCGAAGACCATGACTGAATATTTTTATTGAAAGTGAAAAAATAGGCACAATCACGGTTTCTATAAATTTCAACTGATCCGCGGATTCAAATTAGCGCCCACTAACCAAAATTAGGGTTTGATGAAGCAAATGACTGGCTGCTTGACAAGAGAATAGACAAAAAAAGTTAATGATTGATTGCTCCATACCGCGGAGAATATGACCAAACAATTCAAGAATTCCACAGAGAAAGAGTCGTCCACCTATTCAGGAATCGAACCTATATCCCTGGACATCGCTTCCAATGCTTTAACCAGTCGAGATACCTGGGCATTTTCATTCCCAGAAACATCTCTGTCAATTCAGGTGCGAGTCCCCGCCCACGCGAATGGAACTCAGTTCGATTCTTGCTCTGCTGTGCACTACCAGCTGGTAAACTGCGCAAGAGTTCACAGCGACCAGTGGGTTCACGATTCCCTTTAACTCCTTTGAGATATTTTATACCCAATTATATTATGACTCTTTCCGCATTCGTCTTTGCTTCGTAATTGAAATCTGGTTCCCTCAAAACTCATGGTTCACCCATCTGCCGATATCTCACTGATAATATTCGGCTAAGCAATACCGATTCGATTTTGATGCAAATCCCTCTGGTGCTTTTTTTTAAGATTTCTGATCGATGGCATTAAAAATAAACTGGTAAAAATTTATACAAGTAACTATTATAGAAAACTATACAGATGTTGCTTATATTTTCTATGCGTAACTAAAGGAAAAACTAATGAAACTATAGGGCAAGGGCCTAGCCAAGTTGACACACCGCACAGTGGGGCAGAATGAAAGTCTCGGAGGACAAAATTCAGATTTTTGTACTCATTCCCCATACTAGCCTCATATTTATTTTCAAATCAATATAATACGAATCGAAGCACATTGCATTAAATATGGGTAATTATTACAACTTATTCATGCCACAGGGCTCACCTAAGCAATTTTGGTAAAATTTTCCCCTTGAACTGAAGATACCGGTGCACCGGTTCCCGTCAGATCACCGAAGTTAAGCAACGTTGGGCCTGAACTGAGGTTGGATGGGTAACCCCCTCCATACCACTACCACGGTGTTCTTGTTCCCTGTCTGCGAGTTGCGGGCAGGTTAATGTGGGTTGGCACAATGGATCTAAAGAGGTCTAAGTGGCAGGGGGGCTCCAGAAGGTCACCGCCCACCTCTCCAATTTACATTAAAGAAACTATACAAAACTATACATATTGTGCACAAATGTCTGTACGTAACTATAAAAGGAACTCTTGCGATCCATGGTTTATAAGAAAAATCAAAGGGTGCTAACTATAAAAACCTATGTGCATCTATAGGTACATATCTATAGAGATCTATATAAATCTATGCATAACTATAGAAAGGTATGTATATCTATAGAAATATATATGTTTCAACAGAAAAAAAACTATACGTTTGCATAGAAATTTTTACCTGGGATGAGTAGGCTTTGCAGTAACCTCGGATCTCTCTCTCTCTCTCTGCTTCTTTTAATCAATTAACTAAATTCATTTTTCTCTCTCTCCGCTCTTAGGTTGACTTTGGCGAGATCTTCATCCCGCCCAACTTGGAAGTGCCCAGGCCACGGGTTCTCCCCGAATTCCGCCGCCTCGCCCACGGCCTCCGATCAGGCAACGTGTCCATCCTGGACGCCAAGACCATTTACATTCCCAATCTCCACTACGACGGCGCCGGGCCCGACGCTTACTTCTGGGTCGGCAACGGCTCGGAGCCGAGTCCGTTCGGGATTAAAGTCCCCAACGAAATGGGGAGGTGAGTGAGTACAACCTCCGTCTTCAATCCATTAGACCGGCTCGAGCGGTGGGGATGGAGATCACGTGGTGATCTGCGAGGAGAGGGGGGGGGGGGGGCGAGAGAGAATCACGCGTAATGCCTGATCCTTTCGCTTTGTGGCTTGGTGATTTCTCAGGAAAATACAGTGGTTGGAAAACCTCGTTATTCTACTTGGCTGACCACATGTGAAGAGATGTCATAGTGTTAAGCCTGTGATTTCAATAAGATGATCATGGGCGTATCAATCATCATAGGGTCATTTTCTATCATTGAAGTCGCCACAACAAAGAAAATTCATAAGTATTTTACGTACTAGCCTCCTCTAAGATTTAGTCGACCTTTTCACCGCCTTCTTGGTTGACCCTTAGAGACAGTCTTCCTGGAATTATCATCATCATTAGTTTAATTCTGATTGAGTTAGGTTTAGATGGATGTGACATTTTCAAAATATATACTTCAAAACATTCCCATGAAGCAGGACCCACCTATTTTTCACTAAATGTTCATTTTCAGCTCCTCACACGTATCACCTCTCATCATTTATGAATGAGTTTTATTTTTTTATTTTAAGCATAGTTCTTATTTTAAATTTATCATTGCATTAAAAAGGGATTCACTTTTGGATATATTTAGATGCATATTCTGGGATTTTAATGCAACAATTAATGCACATGGCTGTTTAAAGTATTTGATGATGCATGTGTTTCAAGCACCTATAGTCTAACTTTTTTCATGGAAAGATTATTTTTTGGGGAATTTTCGTGCTTTTAATATTACTTTGGTACATTTTATTTAAAATTGTGTGGTTTTCTAACGATAGCCCCAAAACAGGTACTTAGACCTTTAGGGTTACCGAATGCTTTGTATTTTCTATACTGTCAATGTATGTGGTAGCATTAAACATTGTTATTATTTCATTCCAATTGCTCATTCTTGTCCTGCCTCTTTCTCGCTCACCTTACATTCTCCCATTCACTTCTGCCTCCCACCACCCTCATTCTTTGATGCTCATCGCATACACTCACTCTGTCTCCAGCCAATTTCTTCAATCAGTCTCCTCTCTCCCCTCTTCTCCATATCTTTATCTCAAAATCCACCAGTCCATTTTCATCCTCTTTCCTACTAGTCCACATTTCAGTAGCACTGAATACCAAAATATTACCAGTCTTATCTAAGGTATTTCCTAATGGCTCTGTAATTAATTCTCCACTAGACCTAAATGCCTCTTTTGTCAAAGCCTCGTTCTTTTGAACATTGATTGGGCTGTACTCCTTTTGCTGTAACATACTACCTAGGTTCAACATTTATAACATTTATATTGGTTCAACATTTGAGGCTTAACTTTGTGGAACCACAAGATAGGAAAAGAAACGTTGCTTTGTACATTCCACACACACACATTTTATTGACTTCTACAATTTACGTGTCATTATCAAGGTGCAAAAGAACACATGCCCATTCCTTAAGTACTCTCAAATTATGGGGGAGAGGGAAAGTAAGGAAGGGAGTGGGATGGGTGAGGGGGGGGTGACCGCAATAGGTGACTAATCCCTGTGTGCACAGTTAGGGAGTTAGTGGAAACCAGTGGAAGGGGTCGGAAAAGGAAGGCAAACTCACAAACAAGGACAGCAATGACACCAATGCAAGAGAACAAGAGTCAAGTATGTGGTACAAGCCGTTAAAAATTTAAAAGACGTGAATGGCAATCAAATAGTACATCATTTACTAGGTTAACATTAGAATTCTTCTTTGCTTTTGTTATTTCGTATTGTTTTATAAATTTAATTTTATTTAACCTTTGTCCTCAACACGTACAATTCAAGATCAAAATTACTGGAGTGATCACATTCAAATCAAGATTTTGCGATTATCGAAGATCACCAGTTGCGAAGCATTTTACATGTTCATTACATCTCATAACTGTCTTCATTTCATATCTTTCACACTGCTTTTGTAATGCACCCAGTATGTTTTGAAAACCCTTGTCTAAGTGGCTAACTCACTCTTATAAGAGCGATACTCTTTAGACTACCAAAGAATCTTTACACTAAGATTTAAAGACGATTATAATTATCCTCAAATCTTAGTCTAAATTTAAGAATAGGTAGTTTCCTTAAATATGAAAACAAATATCTTCAACAATAGTTACATTAACGTTTTCTGCGTGAAATGTTGCCTCAAGTCTTGATAGGTAGGTACCTATTTTCCTTGTCTTTCTCAGAAATTCTTCCCCCTGCCAACAAGTTTTGCTTTGATCAAATCATTATATCACTGCGAGTTGAAGCCATAACTTTGGCCTTCCATGTTGTCCAGTAATGGCGTCTTGTCTTTTTGCATTCATGTTTTGCATATGAAAATAACTAATAACAATGAAATCAGGTGTATTTTCAAAATTGCTTTTCTCTTGCAAATGTTTATTGTGTTGCTGCAAAATTCATTACCTATGTAACCCTGTCTGTAGTTGAACTGACATTTCAACAATATTAACCAAGGCACAATGATTTTTATGGTGTATAGAAAATAGCTAAATTATACACATTTATTAATGCTTTAGTCATTTCTTGTTCAATTTATGCTCAAATGACAATATATTTAACTCCAGTAATACATTTTTATTGCTGCCCATTACATTATAATTAAAAATCTAAATTTAATATTGTGTTCTTGTAATGTTCCTTCAATTTAAATAGCATGTTTTCATAGTTTGGTATTAAACAAAACAAGAAATGTTTGCACAAACACATTGACAAGAGGTCAATATAGTCTGGCAACCAGTGGCGTACCAGGCTACTTTGGCAAACCTTGGCACCTGGGGCTAAATAGATGGTAGCTGCCCCCAGTAGCAAAAAAATTATTTTTTCTTAAACTAAAAAAAGATGTTTTTCAATTTTGGCGCCCTCCTTCTTTTCGACACCCGGGGCGATCATCCCGTTCGCACACCCCTTGGTACGCTACTGCTGGCAACACAATGGGTATATGATACTGATGTTATTAACTATTTAATTGAGTGTAAATACAATTTTGCTACCAAAAACATCCAAGCAATAGGTATTACTCTTTGGACCCATGCTCTTGGGAGGTAATGCAGAAGCCAAATAAATGTGAACTAATTCTAATAAAAACATGATAATGAAAATGATATGAATAATAAATTACAGAAAGGTCAAATAGCAGATTTCCCGAATTCAAATGTTGAATACCAATGAATCATGACTCGAATGTTCGAATTTTGAATATGTTGAATTCTAGAATTGCAATTGATGTGCTAAACATTATTTTTTTAAATTTTGAATCGTGACTAGTGGTTACTAGTTTCGGCATGTTATTTATGGCAAAATGGCAACAGTTTTTCCCGGAATTCCATCAGTTACAGCTGTTGTCTTTCTACCATAAATTACGAGGCAAATCCCTTCAACAGACTCTTATCTACACCGTCTTCTCATGGCAGCAAATGATGTATATCATCAACACGCCAAATATTCCTTAATTATTTGAGATCTAAAATATCGAATTCTTTTAGCATATTTATTCAAGATTTCAAATATCAAATACTTTCTAGTATTCGAGGTGTTCGAGTATTCGTGAGTAGTATTCACCCATCTCCATAATAAATATATGACTTTTATTGTAAGTAGTTGATGGATTCCCACTAACTGAATTTCATTGCATTAAACATAATCCAAGATTAATCATTTGATTCAGGCTCGTGTAATTGAGTTATGTATTTTTTAAGTATTTATTTTCCATTTTCATTGTGATTGCAGCTTGGATCCTCTTAGAGGATATCAAGGAGAAGACATTGAAATCCAACTTCCTGGTAACTTGACAGTCTATGACATTGACTGGCTGGCAGTATGGTGTGTACAATATCGACATAATTTTGGTCACGTGATGATTCCAAAGGATCTGGATGTACCACCAGCACTTGGACAAACAAAAATAACTGTAAGATATCTCTTTCATTCATTGATTTCTGAAAATAATTTTTATTAAATTTTTATTTCTGTATTATGTGTGAATAGATCCATCATGTGATTATGCAAAAGATTTATGTGAGTTTACTCTCATTGAATTTTGATTTTTCTTTTTTTTCCTGAATTGTTATGCATTTCCAATATTTGTAAAGCCCCTCTTAATCATATAGGAAATCTAAATAGGTAAGCTTTTGTATTTCTGAATAATATCACCAGTAATACAGAATCTAATCAATGTTACTTTAAAGACTTTATTTTGAGGTCTTTTGGATTTTTTTCCTGGTCTTCAGTATTTGCCAGTGACAGTTTCAGGGGAGTTCTAGTCTAATTCTTCAGGCCTGAAGTGGCCTGAGGAAAGGGAATTGAATGCACATGAAACTGTTGTTGCTGAATATGGAAGAATGCATATTAAAATCAAAAGGATCTCAAGTAAAAGTCACATTATCATCCTGTGGAAGCTTTCTCTCAGACTAAAGTTGCATATGTACATATTTGTGTTTCCAGATGTACTTTCCGAGAGATTTTTGGGTAGACTCTAGTGAAATATTTAAACATATGTGTCCTCTTGTTATCTTTCATGCTTTCTCATTGGTATGTAAAGCCTCCATGGTGGTATAATCCTGTAAGTATCAACTGAGAAATAAATTTAATTCCAATGTATTAGTCCAAAGATTTGGATTATGGTCATCCTTTTCATTCTTCAAATATGTATAATCAGAAAATTATAATTCATCATAATAAATGACCATGTGTTCTGTTCAAAATACGCAGGGATAATGGTTCACACGTGAAGAATTGCCTTGTAGAGAACTAACAAAGTAAAATCAGCAGCATTTTTTAACATGTGACTAATTTTGCTCTCTTACTTTATATTTTGCTGTCATTAATTTATAAACCATTATGCATATGTCACATACCAATAGCCATTTTACTGCCAGCCCCCTTTTAGGTAGATTACAAAAAAATGCCCAGCACATTTTCATGAAATTTTTAAGATTATTAATTTTACATTATTTCAAGCACTAAATTTTAATATGTGAAGCATTAATTCATCTCAAATTTGAAAAAATGTTTCAAGTGTACGAGGTTAAAGAAATCATTCATGCTGTCCCCGATTTGAAGAAAATATAATATTACAAATATGTACCTACTGATGTAATGCAAGTCAGCTGATAAATTGGCAGTTTTCTCTCAACCAGGGAGGACCGATAAATCAACCCAATGGCAGTAAAAGGGCTAGCTAATTCTCACTCTTCACTTATTATGAAAAATCACACTCACATATGTGTATATGCATTTGATTACAGACTACAAGCACAACACCTGATCCATCGAAAGATACGTATGGAAGTCCTGGAAACCACACCGACTCCTCATCAACCCTTATGAGTAATTGCCGGGAGCTTCTGGATGGCCGATTGCAAGTGCAATGGCAGATGGTGGAGGGTAGTGGTATTCTTTTACCTCCTGGGGAGACTATTTCACCACCAGAGGTTGTGGAAATACAGCTATCTGGCCGAATTCGTGAAGATGAATACATGGCTTTTGGAATTAGTGGTAAAAAAGAAAGGTGAGTGCATTATAATTTGCTGGTATGGTCATGCGATTGGCAACCTGAAATATTAGCTTTTCCATGCACACCACAAAAGCACTCTTCAGCCTCCCTTACCTGGGTGAAAAGTTTTTTTTTCTTTCTAACTCATCCTTCAGTATATGAGCAAAGTATCTATGGCATGTGAAAGACATTATGCATGGGTGCATTGCTGTTTTTTTTTAAGGAGAAATTTTCCAGGTTTAAAACCTTTTGTTTCAATGTCACGGGTGTTCTTTTTTACAATCACATCCATGGTGATTGCCACATTGAAAATGCAAGTTAATTTGCATTAGTCCTCAAGCAACAGCAAAAATACGTACATTGCAATATATGTATCTATTTAAACACATTCTGTGTATACCTATAATGATTGCTGTTCTAAAGGTACCTACCCATAATTAGATCATTAAACTTCTCTTCATTGCATTTTGGCAGGTCATCAATGGTAGGTGGAGATGTTGTGGTGGCTTTCTATGACCAGGATAAGGCCTCATTTCGAGCAGTTGATTACTACATGTCATCAAAGGCTCAGGTAAGTTTGTTATAGAATTAATAAAATACTCAGTTTTTATGAAATATACCATTCATGCACATTTTTCATTGAATATTGAAATATCAGTAGTTGGGATTCATGTGGTATTGATCTTTTTGATGATGATATTTTTTTATCAAATAAATACAATGCATCTGAATAAATCAACCTCTAATGTTGGTTGTATTGTTGATGATGATTGTTGTTATAATAATGGATTTTTGAATGCCCCTTCAAATGGTATGTGTCCTGCACTACACTTTGGCCTTATTTTTTGACTAGGAACTGTAATATTTTGCACAAAACAATTCCTAAGTATACAGCAAGCATTCAGCTTTTGTGTAATTCTGACGATAAGAGTGTCATCAGATAGGAACTCTTGGCTGATGTCATTTTTTGCATTGACAGTGTGATGGAAAGAATGGAGTGTGCCCTGATGAGCGACTGGGTGGAAGGGATGATGTGACCCTAGTCTCTGGAGAAAGGCGATCTGGGATAACCAGAATTTTATACAGGCGACCACTCACGACAAATGAAGGTACTTTGGATCGTGTAATCCCCTTGAGGAGGGAAGTCAGCATCATAGCTGCTATTGGACCACTGAATTCCCGCAAGGAAGCTAATGCCCATGGAGCAGAGGATAAAACAACTGGTATGTACCCACCATCACCTTAGTGTTTAACTATTGCATAGTTTTGGGCTGCTGATGAAAGACTCAAGTTATGTGGAAACTTGTACTCTTAATTCATGGAGGGGATCGGGTTGGTTTGGTCAATTTGAGTCCTGGTTCTCCATCCCAAGAGCTTGGGTTTGAGTCCAATCAGTGGCTGAGACTTTTAATTGCTATTCCAGTCTTTACTTGAGTTGTGTGTGTAGGGCACTTCAAGAGCAATACTATGACCATTAGATGGGACGTTAAGCCATAGATCTCTTGATGTCTTTATGTAAAAGCATGATAATGCCAATGCCAGGTTTCTCTCCACTCTTTCTACTTTTCCTACGTATCCTACCTCTTCCCAAATACACACCAACCCTAAATGGCACCAAAGACCTTAGCTATTGTTCACCTACCCTGAATAACAACTTAATTTATGGAATCCCCTGACTATTTCCCTTCCCTTTGGGCCAGGCATCTCCAATTATATGCGATTTGGTGGCTAACAGGATGTTATGGTAAATAAAATGACTGTTAATCCTATGCTACAAGTCAGTGGCGTCGGAAGTGGGGTGCAGGAGAGGCATCCCCCCCCCCCCCCCCCCCCCCCCCCCCCCCCCCACCAGAATTTGCCCGGAGCCCTTGAGAAATGAGTCTTCATTAGTAAAAATTATATTTTCACTTGTTTCCAGCATGCCTTTTCCCTTTTGGTGCATATTCTACCACCTTCATATGCACTTTTAGCAGAATTCTAGTATCTACCCCTCCTATCCACAAAAAATGCGGGCCCTTTTCTTAAAAGCTGGGCCCTTTTCAAGGTTGGCCTCTCCCAGCGAAAATAGTGCCGATGCCCCTGTTACAAGTATGCAAATTCATATGGCTTCAAAGAGTTTAGTTTCAACTGCACTGGTATTGTTTTGTGGTCACTGAGTTCTCTTTTTCTGTGTACTAACTATGCATGTAGTAAATATTGTAAATACAGAAAGCCATCTATTATCATCTGAAATAATCAACTAGCTAATAATTACTTAGGATTTTAGACTGGCTATGCAGTTTTCTTTTAAAAGAATTATAGAATGATTTTTTACTCAGTAGGAAAGTTCTTACTCCTGACAATTTTTTATTTTAATTTGACATTGAAATTCTTAGACTTGCCATCGCTCCCATTGCCCCATGCCATTGATTGGCTAATAGAATTTTTTATTTTCCATTTCATCCCGTCAAAAAGTTAAATTTCACTGTCATATTAAACAGTATCAGTAGAATGAAATGAATATCTGACTTTGTATTGAGAAAGGGTTAATGTGAGGACTGATTACTGGAACTCTTACAAATTTTTGCTTTCTGCTAGATCTGCTTGAATTTTGTGGTGAATTTTTTTTTTATTTTGCTTTGTATCAGCACATCCTCAGACCTTTGCTGTTGCGCCAGTTCTCAAAATTGCACCGCATTTTTAGAAAAAACACTGAAATATCATTCAGCAGTAAAATGATTATTGGTATATCAGTGACGGTGAAAATTGGAAGATTATTATCTTCGATACTAGTGAGAGGTTAGCTATCCTATTTTATTTTGGTTTGTTGGTTTTTGAAGATTACTCTACATATTTTCTGTCTACGGATTTCATTGATGGAAAAAATAGGCCTATAAATGAACTCAACAAGTTTTATAATTGATTTATGGGAGATTAATTCAAGAAATTAGGATTATTAAGGCAAATTCTAATTGAATCATGATGAGTCCAGCATAAATCAATTCTGTGAGCTGCAACTAGTGCAGAATTTCAGCGCAAAATTCTATGAAGTTCAAAGCTGAAATGTAATTTAAGTAGGGAGTATCCTGTCACCGATTTCTAAAGTGATGATAAATGGTTTTATGCTGAGAAAATTTTAATTGTCATAGATGTTGAATCTTGACTCATATAACTATAGTAATTGAATACAAATGTTGATATTCTAAATTATAGCCTTGGCTGTATAAAATTTAACTAAAATTAATCCATGTAATAAGGGCTGAGAGAGTTATAGTTTATCCGCAAGTAAGAGATGGTAGTTGGCATTTATGGCAAAAGGAAACAAGCTCATTTACAGTAATGGCTACCTTAACAGGATGGACCTAGGCTTCAGTTTATAAGTGAATAATGAAAGATGCCATTCATTTTATCCTCATGGATGTTTTGGAAATCTCGAAGAGTATCAATTGCCTACTTATTCAATAAATTATAGCATTAACTGTATGTAGTATATGTTATTAATATGATAGGAGAAGTTTCCTCATTTGTTCCAAAAAGTGTATGAATAACATTATGATTCAGAGCCAGTTTTGTCCATAAATCTTTCATTATTTATTCACATTATAAGTTCATTTTTATCATTGCTGATTTTTTTCGCAGAGGATATTCGAATTGACTTCAGCAGCCGCAATGATCATTCATGCAGAGCATCATTGGACAAAGCAACTTCACCTGATGATGGAATTAAACCTTGGAATATACCATCCATCCAAGGAGAAACTGTCTTCTCTGCTAGAATTGGTCCAACAGGTGGAAAAAGAGGCTACACTGCCATCACAGGTAAACAATTGAAAATTGACAACACTTCACCCAAATGTGTACGTTGTAAGTGTATATACACTTAGTATATACTAATCAGGTATCAGTTGTTGACAATGTAAGCCAGACTACCAAAATAGAAAACAAAGAAAAATATAGTTTTCAAATGGAGAATTGAGAATTAGAAAAAGACAACAGTATTATGCAGACTCAAAAAGACCAAAATGATTTTTCTGATAAGTATATGAAATAGAGGTATGAGAAGACTTTTCAACTTTTTTACTTGTGGCTTTCAAAATTTAATGAATTGCCCTTTTAACATCTATCATCTTGTTTTATAATGCCTCAGTTCATCTATCTGATGTGAAAGAATTTTTTTCAGCCAGACAAATAAAATGTTAAGGACTTCTGAATGTAAATTAACATTCACTGTTGTTTAGTAAGTTCTAAATTTTTGTTTTATATAAAATGTAACCTAGTTTTGGTAATAAACATTGAAAAAGTAAGTAGCCTAAGAGTGAGTAACATAGACATTAAAGGGATCAGTTGGGTCGGGATCCACTCCAAAATGATTGGGACCACTTATCTCTAAATGTAGCCAGTTTGATAGCGAGGCAGATAGTTTGTGGAGCATTACAACCTATGCAGATACGAAAGCTAAGGATGTCAAATGAAAGGGTGGCCACTAGCCGGAGTAGCCAGGGATGGATGCAGGTTAGTGTAAGGGTTACTCCTTGGTGCTAACTCTCGTTGCGAGCTTGTAATCTTTGTCGGAGTTCATATGGACACGGACCTATTTATACAATCAAGTATGCAACACGATTTAAAAGGACAGATATTCAACACACAAATTCAAATTATATAATATACTCTCCCATCCATGCAACAACATATAGCTACAAATCAATATATGTTCCGATGGCGGAAACATAGCAAAATATCTTCAATACCTCCAAAACTATCCACGTCACTTTATCAACCCAAATACCATATGCTCCGCCACAGCACCGATCGGTCCATACAGTTCCACACTTCGCCTTCCCACTCCTGCCAGTCAATGCACTTCTCACTTGGTACTCCCACCTCCAAAACTTCCTCCTTCCCCCAATAAAACAGCCAAAATTCCAACACCAATCTCCGCCTCACTCGTGCGACGTGCCGCTCTCGCTCCTCTTCCTCGACTCCCCGTTGTTGATTCTCCCCTAGCCACCGCGAACTACTATGGCGGCCTTGCGTTATGTTACAAGCTCTTTCACTTTTTGGGACCGTGCTAGGGTCCCGTGCCCTCCGTGCAGTCGGTCATGTGTGGGCATAATCTTGCAGCAGCATTCAGTACTATTTCAGGTCGGGCATTGATGCAAAATAGTGGCACTGCAGACATCAACATTAAAATGGATCTAGGGTGATTTCCCATGAGCTTTGTACAGACAAACCCACATCTTATTCATCAGGAAATATGGTACATAGTATGTTTGTATGAATATTAACATGTGATTAATGTGCTTTTTAAATTAGGAATCTAGTTTATCACTTATGTATGAAATACGGTTATGTTGTTATATCTTCTAGATTTCAGTAATGTTTTGTAAAGCATTAGATTTCATTTATTTTTAATATAGAATCATTTTGATCACTTTTTCATGTGACAAAATGGAAAAGTCTTGGATAAATTGAGAGATAGCAGCATTAGGCATTTAAAATGTGATCTTGTTTATGGGCAACAAAAAGAAGAAAATTTATACCTTTATTTAGGGCTCAGGTAGGAAAATTATTGCTGAAACCAAAAGAAATAGTTAACAGTCAAAATGTTTTGTAGGTATGTTGAGAACTGCATTATGAATAAATTGGCCTGCACTCATATTTGTAGAAAATAAGTTAGAGATGGACACGAATTTCCTGGATACGGAAATATTTTGAGTGCAAAACTGAGGAAATATTGCATGAAATGAGGGTGTGATTGGTTGGCATTGATTATATTATATTTTAAGAGCATAAGAAAACATTTGAAAACAAAAATGCAATACAAATAAAGCCATGCCCTCCGTACGTCAGGATTACAAATGCAGCGACCTTCATCTTGTCTGCAACATAGATCTTTCCCTGTAAACCCGTGAATGAGACTCAAAGATGGCTGCATTTGCAATCCTGAGTGAGGGAATGCTTGGATATCCAGAAAGGCACCCACCCCCACTAAGTTTAGGCCTACCTCTCAGTCTCCAAGATATTTATAATGGTTTATTGAGGCGTTAGGGAAGCAACAGAAGTATTTCCCAAAGAGAGAGAAAGTTGAACTTTAAGCAAAGTGTGATGAAAGCTTGATACAGATTTTCATGTGGATCAGTCATTGTATGGCTCTGACACCTGGGCCTAGGGAAGATAGAATAGGAATGTATTGGAGGCTTTTGAGATGAGGAGTAGTATTGAAAATGTAAGGAGGACAAAAAGCTAGATGAAAAAGACATGACATAGGAAGGTAGAAGAAAGAAGATTGTTCGAGAGAATCAACCCATTGGGGTAAAATGCCGGCGATTCGCCGGTCTACCTTATTTTTCCTTAAGGAGGTTCCACCATGACTCAGTGATTCAAAATCCCATAAAAGAGCATTGTTATTTAATTAATAAATAGGTACTGATCCAGAAAAACACCTATATGGAAAATCAACTGTGTGGGGATAACGCATACACAAAAGTTGTATGAGTATGCTATTATATATTATAGTTGAAGTTGCATTCTATTTTTTACAAGCTCTTTTAACTCATTTTGACTTTGGAACATGACTCATTTTCGAGAGCAAGCAAAAATATTTCCTTTGTATGTAACATTGTTACCACATTAAATATTTCTAAGTGAACATAGTCACATTCGTTGAAACTCAAGTTGTCCATCAAAGAAAGGTATAAAATGATATTAACATACATATTGGATGATTATTGTTGACACCTAACGGTCCGTGTAAATGTTTGTTTAAGTATTCAACATTTTTCTTCATAAAATTCATAATTGTGGAAGCACTTTCAACGAAGCGCAGATGAAGTTGCAGATGGAGTCTTCATATGCATCCCGATAAGAGACATGGAAGCGCTAATGGGGAAAAGGAAAATAAGCGCTACCGAAGCGTAAAAGAGCGCTCCATTCACTCTCATGGAGGAATAATGGAAGAGTAATCCGAGCGAGCGAAATATCAGAGAGTAAACGGAGAGCGATGAGAACTCCCCGTCGCTTTATCACCTCTCCATTGACGTCTGTCATGCCCAAGCAAGCTGCCGATTTTTACCAGGGTAGGCTTGTAAGCACATTCTGTCACAAGTACCGTTGCCAATAACAACATACTGTAGTGCCATTTTCATGTAACTAAGGCCTTTCTACTTTTTTTTTGAGCAAACATTTATTAATATCAATTAAACAATTGTGGAAAGGTGAGCACTTTTTTACAATGCTAAATTCTACATAAAATTGCACATCTTATATTAGTTTTTTGTCAAACAATATTTCTCTTTACTTTTTAATCTGCGAATTTTACTACAAGAGCCATGCTCTGCCGTATAACCACATTTAAAATAGCTGATTTTCAATGTCTTTTTTCTTCAAATATATGATGGAAATTATGTTATTATTATTTTATTACCAATCGATAGAAGGGCCAAAAAATTGTGTCAGGAAATTTTCACAAAAATGACATCTACTTCATAATTCAATGGAGACTCCTTAACACATTCCCTGCCGTTTGGGGCCTGTTCTGGCTATATCATTTTCAAAGCTATCTCATGTCATTCTAATTGGCTATGTTTAGTTTGGTAAACACCCCACCTGATGCTGAATACGAAAACTTCCTTCTGTCAAGAGTTAGAGGCAATGATAACCAGTAGAAGACAAGCTGACTAATCCAATTTAATACAACTTCGTACAGAGAACAGCCAAAACCTATTTCCACGTAACACTGGGAGAAAACATTGTTACTAATGTCAGCTATTGCATGACCGAAAAAAATGACCGATGCCGCATGGGATGAGGAACACAGCTTCGCCATGCGTTCATAATGACCAAAAGTGATAAACAAATAATTTGAGGGTCGCAGACGTTTTTAACTGATATAAAATGAAAAAGTTCAATATAACAGTTAAAGGGTTAAAAATAAAAAAGAAAACATTTTGGCACAGGGCGAAAAATTGGCAAAACAAGGTGGAGGGGAACGTGTTAAGGTAAAGAGCCGGTGATTCGCCAGTTACGTGATGGAATTCAATGTTCTAATGCTATTCTTTTTTCCCGATTATATTTACCACAAGTCTTTTTTTATTCAGTGAAAATAAGTGTTGAAATATTGAAATTTAAAAATAATTTTAATTTCCAAAAAAATATAAAAAAATTCCAAGTGGAAATTTTCAGAAAATTAAATAGAGTTTAAAGGGAAGACCATCCATGGAAAATTAAGATGTGAATGGGTTAAGAAGAGGCAGATAAGGTGTATAAACAATTAATTAGAAGCTATATGATTCCAAAGGCAGTATTGGAATGAAGGTTGCTAAGGATGTGAGGAAGGGAGTGAAAGGGAATGAGAGTTTTATAGAACTAGACAGATGTTCAGTTCTTCTCCATTGCCTTCATCTTGATGGCCATGAAGATGGTGCCAACACGATGAGGAGATGAGGAAGAGGGATGACCAGGAAACCTGAAAACAAACCTAGTTCATCTAAATGTTGTGAAAACCTTCTTCAGAAATTTTATAGAGGTAGCATGAAGAGTATGTTTATTTGAAGAGAGATGTAGTGCTGGGAAAGGGAGCATTCAGGAGAAGGAAAAATGTGAAACAGATTATAAGTATGTACTTATTCTATTAAAACCATCCTAACCCTGATGGAAACCATGTACTAATGATTCCTTCTATTAACCTTTTTTCAGGGCTACCATCATGGGGAATAGCATGGTATATAAATGATCTACTCATCCCTGAAATATATGTGGAAAGAGGCCAGAGCTATGTATTCATGGTGGAAGGAGGTAGGTTTCATGTTATATATTCAGTCTGGTAGAATTTAGCAATAATGAACATTTTCACTTTTATTTATTGTGTATGAATGAGCATTTGACTCTTATTTTCTGATCTCTCCCTTAGGCAATGATCGTACAAACCCTGCCAGATACCATCCATTTTACATCACAGACAGCCAAGAAGGAGGGTTTGGCCAGAAATCTGAGCAAGAGCAAAGAAAACAGAGAGTATTTGCAGGAGTGGGATATGATGCTGAAGGTTATCCATACCCTACAGCTGGTAAGATACCCTCATGAAAATAGTGAATTACTTCAACAATAGTATCTTATAAACTGTGAGGATCAAATTACTGGTAACTACACTTCTCCATCAATGCTTTGGAAAATCAAAAATGGGATGAATGGTATCAAATGGAAATCTTGTTTTATGATATTTAAAAAATTCTGCCTTGAATTTCTTCCCTCTTGAGTTCACTACAGATCATTGCAGTTTTATATAAGGCAAGCCAATGTGAAAAGTTACACTGTTAAGCTGAGAGAAATAGTTAGCTATTTCACATGATGTGGACAAATAAGTGACTGCTTCCATGGTACTTTACTGCTACACTCTTTATCCCCTAGCATTATTTCACTTCAGGAGAATGGCACATTCATTTTCTATGTAAAAGAGAGTGTAACTGATCTAGAACTAACATTATAAAAGCTTATACACACATTTTGACTAACTTGGGACTCAATCCCAATGGCTTTCAATACTGTTTCTATGTGCCTTTCCTAAAAAATCTCCTTTGTGTATTGGTGGAGTACACAGGATTTCCTTCTGTGGGGGTTTCATTTATATTTATCTGCATCATCATATAATTATATTTTGATTATTACTCTATAAACAATATTTAAATTAACATTCTCTTTTCGTGATTTCAATTCAACTAAATTTTTCAGCCCAATAAGCAAAATTCTAAACGTTAGTGCAAAATATACAAAATATAGCAAATTACGGGAATGTTTTTGGGGGGTTTAAACCCTAAATCCCCCCCAGTCAGTACACCACTGATGTGTATACATACTTACACGTGTACCTACTAAGCACAGTAACTTCATTCCAATCAGTGTTTTGCACTGTGGATTCTCAGCTCTTTGTAGACGTAAAAATTAACTGAAGTTATTTTTTTATCAGTTAATATATAATTTTAGTGATTAAAAGTTAAAGGTTAACTCTTCTAAAAAGTAATGATTATATTAAATAGTTTACTACATTTTTAACGATAAATTTTTTAAAATGTTAATCCCAACTATGGGCATTGGCATCCTAACCCAGGTAGAGATGGGCAACTTTGTAAATTACCGCGGTATTTTTCGTAAATTACCAACACCCGTAATAAACGGTAATTTTCAGAAGTTCTTTTTCAGAAAATTTCTTCCTCACGAAGAAACCATTGGAATGGGTGATATTATAAATTATGTAGCTAAAACGATTTTGTTTACATTGTGTCCATGATTAATTCCAATTAATTCAGAGTAAAATAACAAATGCACATTGCGCAGAGGTATGTCTTTGGAACGAAAATTTCTCATAGTGTGACCAAAGAGAGGCAAATTGCGTGTTGCTGCCAACTTTAATTGCCAACAAATTTTTTTAATGAGTTATATTAGATGAACATCGTGATATGTTTGATAAAGGCGTCGGAATTTGTATCTCAATGATGATCTAATCTCGTTTTGAGTCCTCTGATAAGGATTTGCAGCTCAAAAATTAAAATTACCGGAAAATTACGTTAATTTTCGAAACTTACCATAATTTACCACAGTAATTTACCTCATTTGAAGATTACGGTAATTTCCCCATCTCTAAACCCAGGCAGTTCAGCCCTTTTGAAACCTGGAGAAGGCCTATTTTGAGAATATATAGGGATTCCAAAAATATGTATGCCTATAACAATGTTCTAATAGAAAGGGATAGGAGGGGAAAAAAGAAGTCTCTTTGGGATGACCATCTCTAGCCACATTAAATTTACAACAGGTGATGTACCAATGTGTACTAAAATATGTATGTGTCTAATGCCTCAAATTATTTTTTCACCTTTATACAGCGGGACGATATTGCGAATGGGTACATAAGACAATTGACCAGTCTCGTACAACAAAAACGTTTGAAGAATTTTTCGATACCCTCAGACTAATGTGTGATGACAGTTCTGAGGCTGCTGCCAGTGGTATTGCTTACCTCAACTGGACTGTGGCAGAAGAGACTCCAGATCTTTTATATTATCAGGTGAGTTGAGACGTTTTTGTCCGCTATTTTCACCTAGTACAGGATTACTTGCCAGTATAGAGACAAGTAAACTCCTACACAGAAATTTCATATATTTATATGGATTTCACATATAAAATAGGTCTTATTAAACATAAAACTCATTGCAAGCATTTAATGTATTTTGCAGTGAGAGGTAATTATTAAATGGTTTCCCATAATAGAATTTTAACCTGAATAATGATCTGCATCCTAACAGTTTTTTTTATCAAATTTAGTAGGTATTTTCCTGACAGATAAAAGAAAAGTAAATGATGTTGTAAAGCTACCCAATGTATTTAACTAAACTAATGCTTCAAACACTGTTGAAAATGCTGGTCATAATTATTATTTAACAAATTCAGTGAGGACTATGTCAATCTATGTAGTTCATGCCAAGCCGAGCTATGGACCACAGTAACCCTCCAGCAGGGTATCCTGTGTGGTTGGGCAACCGTCCAATCTCGGTTAATCCTGCTATTTCTACGGGCTTGTGGTTTTCCTTACATCTGCCCTGCATAACCCACAATTTTCCAGTCTGATCCTTCTATCCTATGAGTTGCTATATGGTGACATACAGGCCCGGTGAGAGGATTTTTGGGCCCCTGGGCAACTGAGTGGTCCGGGCCCCCTAAATCCTGGCAAACCCCCTCACTCCATTTAGACCAGAACTGTGAACTTTCAGGTTATTTTATAACCAAGACTTACCTGATTATCAGCTTTTTCTGCAGAAGAAACTTGCACACTGTTTATTACATTATCTTTTTATTTACTATAAATTGTACTTTTTATGTAAACTAAACACATGTCAGTGGAATGGGATGGGGAAACAATTTCAAAATGAAAAATTTTTTGACGGTGTAACACACTTTACACTTTCATTTTACAGTAATCAAAACTACGACTTACTTGAACTTGAAAATTTTATAAAAAGTCATTATAAAACGTACTTTATTTTTTTTTCAAAATTAATTGGAATGTGATGGGGAAACAATTTCAAAATGAAAACTTTTTGATGGTGTAACACACTTTACACTTTCATTTTACAGTAATCAAAACTACGACTTACTTGAACTTGAAAATTTTATAAAAAGTCAATAAAAAGTACTTTTCCTTTTTTTTTCAAAATTAATTGGAATGGGATGGGGAAACAATTTCAAAATGAAAACTTTTTGACGGTGTAACACACTTTACACTTTCATTTTACAGTAATCAAAACTAGGACTTACTTGAACTTGAAAATTTTATAAAAAGTCAATAAAAAGTACTTTTCCTTTTTTTCAAAATTAGCATATCCACAATTACTCCCATCTTTTCGGAGATACGGAGATAATTATATCACTACCAAATTAAAATGAATGCAGAGTATTCACTTCTACTAAGCTTTGCTATCACTACAACTCTCTCAATCAAACATAACAGCAGGGAATGGGTAAAAATAATGCAAGTTAAGGGTTTTGACGTACAGAATATATTTTGTTGTGCCTCAATATTAAGCTATTTTCGATAATTTGTTTCCTCCCTGTGTGCAAAATTCAAGTAAAGTAGAAACTAAAGTTTTCCTAGATGAATAAAGTCTAATGTGACGTATAAATCAGGGATATGCATATTGTAACGCAGGGAAAATGAAAGATTTGAGTAGATTTTCTCAATGAACAACCAAAAGCTCTACAGTGTCCAAAATGTACCTTTCTGCATGAACCTCCTAGTAGGGTCAAAGGCTTGGACTGCTGGGGCGAAAGGGCAAATAAATGGAAAGAAGTCCTTAATAGTGTCCCTCTGGAATGTAAAATAATGTTTCATGTGAAAAATACAGGAATTTTAAGGCTTTGAGGGTGTGAATGAGAAGTTTACTTTTGAGAGGAGAAACCTTGAATGCGATTTCTCGTACACTTACAGACCTTAATATTTCTATAGCCCCAATATTTTATGCGGTGTAGAGCCGGTGGAGATCTATAGCAATGCACACATATTAAAAAAAGTCGAATAAGAAGCGTTATGTTCCTTAAGGCTTTAAAAAACTTACTTGCATCACATCATTTCCAGCTCCCGGCACGTGTCTCAAGCTCTGGACGCGCATACGAAAAATCAAATGTAATTTTTGGCGTCACAAACGAATTTTCAATTTTTTTTCAGATCTACCTTTAAAAAGCATCAACAACTGATTTAATATGAGTCACTCGACAGGCACTTAACATGCCAGATATTTACTACTTAAAATGAATTTTTGCGTGAAAATAGCGTGAAAATAGCGTGAAAATAGCGTGAAAATAGCGTGAAAATAGCCGAAATGATCTCGGCTTTCACAAATCATTTTATGATTTTAGGCTAACATTAGGTATCACTTCAATCAGAAGTTGAAAGGCAGTGGTCAAAGTTCCTGATGTTCAAAAACCAGATCAGAATGACAGCTAGATGATATAAACCTTAATAGTGGAAGAGTTAGTTCATAATGGTTTTCATATATCAAAAATCTATAGCCAAACTTTATAATATGGAAACAAGGCTGTTTGTTTTTTCAATTTACTTTGATCTTTATGTACAGTTTTAAACTGAATCATTTGTCACTTGATCAACAAACACCACAGAGGTAGTAGGATTCTTCTAAAATTCTCATAATACTACCAAAGCCTGCATAATTTTTGTATATAGCTTGATGATTGCAGAGCCCTGGTGAAAATAAACCGTGACAGACAGTGTGACAACAATGTGTATCACACTGTGCAAATGTATTAGTCACAGTGTATGTACACTGTGTGCACAGTGTGTTCCCTTCAAAGCGTGATGGACAGTGTGACCACAATGTGCTGCACACTGTACAAGGCTATTAGTCACAGTGTACGCACACTGTGCTCCCTTCAAATCGTGATGGACAGTGTGACCACAATGTGCAGCACACTGTACATGGGTATTAGTCACAGTGTTCTCACACTGTCTGCACGGTGTCCTCACACTGTGAACACACTGTACCATCACAGTGTCTATCACGCTTTCTGCACGCTTTTGAGTCCCAATTTACGCTTTTGTCACAGTGTATGCACACTGTAATCACACTCTTGTCACATTCTAAGCACACTGTGTTCACGCTTCTGTCACATTGTCTGTCACACTGTCTGTCACGGTTTATTTTCACCAGGGAGTATGATGAGGAATAGGGAAAAGATTTTTTGACGATGTGATGTTTGTCATTCTCAACTGCAGTATATATGCTATGGAGTGTAATGAGGTTTTAAACATGACCAGTATGTTTCAACACATTCGCTGTGGATAATGTGAATAACCGTCATCCCTGTCTTATGCTGGGAGTGGAGTGATGCCAATTATCTTCTAACATTAGTGAATACATTCAACATTAACACTATAATGGTGTCAACTTCATGTTGTTTTTTTCCTAGCAGAATACATTTCTCTTGATGAACTCTTCTCGGGCTCTACACCGGGTGAGTGAATGTAATGTTGCCGACGTTTCGGGTAGCGACTCGTTACCCATCCTCAAGGCAAATGTCACGTAACTAAACCGTCCGTTGGTTTTATACGGACGCTGGCGGTGGGGGATTGGTCGAGCCCCGATTGTTGAGCTGGAGGACCGTTGACCGTTGAACTTTGGCCGTTGACCGTTGGCCTCGCTCTGTCAACCTGTATTCTCTTTAGGATTCTATTCCATGAGCTGCTGATGGTATAGCCCGAATCCCGATTTACGTTCCTCCTCTCCATTTTTATTTCTATCGCTTCCTTTGTCAAGCGATCCCAAAATTTGTCCGAGCGCCAGATAACCCTCGTATCGTCCCATTTAATGCGATGGTCTAGACTGAGGCTATGTTCAACTATCGCTGATTTCTCCGGCTGTCCGAGTCGAAAATGTCTTCGATGTTCCTTCAGTCGAGTGGAAATCGTTCGACCTGTCTCTCCCACATAGACCTCGCCACATTCACAAGGTATTTTATAGACCCCCGGAGTCATGAGGCCGACTGGGTCCTTCGCTCTCACGAGACGATCCCTTAAATTGGGCAATGGTCTGTGAATGGTGTCGATGTTAAACCTCTTCAAAACCCTCGAAATTTTTCCAGATATCGTAGAAACATATGGCAAAACGGCTCTGGCTGTCGGTTTGGTGTGTTCATTCTCTGTAACTGAAACCCATGAAAAGTTAGAGGACCTCTTGAGAGCCAAGGAAATTTGCCGCTCACCATATCCATTCTGTCGGAAGGTTTTTCTGAGGTGGTCTAATTCCATAGGAAGATTTTCTTCGTCGGAAATAGCCTTTGCGCGATGTATTAGTGTGGAGAGGACCGCGCTGCGTTGAGAGGGGTGATGATGACTGAGGCCGTTCAGGTAGAGATCCGTATGCGTCGGTTTACGGTAAACGCTGTGTCCAAGTTTGCCATTTTCCTTCCGGTGGATAAGGACATCGAGAAAGGCTATCATATTGTTTTTCTCCGTTTCCATTGTAAATTGGATATTGGGATGCTGGTTGTTCATATGCTCCAAGAACGATGCAAGAGTGTCCGGTCCATGAGGCCATATGATGAACGTGTCATCCACGTATCTGTAAAAGCACTTGGGTCTTAACGGAGCAGTAGTAAGGGCTCTTTCCTCGAAATCCTGCATGTAAAAATTCGCAATGGCCGGTGACAAAGGGGATCCCATCACAACTCCGTCGGCCATTTCATAGAATCCACCGTCATACTTGAAGAATGTGGACGTTAATGCATGGTGGAATAGCTTCAACGTTCCGCTGTCGAATTTTTCTTCCAGCAGCTTGAAGGTATCGGAGAGTGGAACACGGGTAAAAAGGGAAACAACGTCAAAACTAACCAAAATGTCTGTTGGTTCCACCCGAAGGTTAGTCTGGAAAAATTTCGAGGGTTTTGAAGAGGTTTAACATCGACACCATTCACAGACCATTGCCCAATTTAAGGGATCGTCTCGTGAGAGCGAAGGACCCAGTCGGCCTCATGACTCCGGGGGTCTATAAAATACCTTGTGAATGTGGCGAGGTCTATGTGGGAGAGACAGGTCGAACGATTTCCACTCGACTGAAGGAACATCGAAGACATTTTCGACTCGGACAGCCGGAGAAATCAGCGATAGTTGAACATAGCCTCAGTCTAGACCATCGCATTAAATGGGACGATACGAGGGTTATCTGGCGCTCGGACAAATTTTGGGATCGCTTGACAAAGGAAGCGATAGAAATAAAAATGGAGAGGAGGAACGTAAATCGGGATTCGGGCTATACCATCAGCAGCTCATGGAATAGAATCCTAAGGAGAATACAGGTTGACAGAGCGAGGCCAACGGTCAACGGCCAAAGTTCAACGGTCAACGGTCCTCCAGCTCAACAATCGGGGCTCGACCAATCCCCCACCGCCAGCGTCCGTATAAAACCAACGGACGGTTTAGTTACGTGACATTTGCCTTGAGGATGGGTAACGAGTCGCTACCCGAAACGTCGGCAACATTACATTCACTCACCTGGTGTAGAGCCCGAGAAGAGTTCATCAATGCAATTCGCCGGGAAAGCGTGAAATCTTACTTTACATTTCTCTTGGCAAAAAAGGTTTGAATTTTTTTATTGTGATAGTTATGGCGAGGTTACCTTCATAAATTCAAGCTGGTTTTTTTAAGGCAGAAAATATTCTAATTTTAAAAAGCTGATTTTTTAAATTCGAATTTTAAAATTTTGAATTTTATTTTATGAATGAAGGATAATTTTAATAATGCTATGCATTGACACATTTTATGAATGAAGGTTTTTAGAGATGGCAGTTGTTGAATGGTAATTGGACAATGTTTTATGAAATTTGCTAATACTTGTAGTGTTAATATGATATATTTGAGCATATGATGTGATATTTGAATAACAATGAATGGTGTACGGTTGAAAGGTAAATCTTTCATTCTCTCATCTTATCCTGCATTCTCTTATCATGAAATACTATAAGTATATTTTAGTACATCATAAAATAATATGGCAAGATCAGCTGCTGCTATTCTGACCAGTGGCGAAGCTAAGTTATTCGAAGTGGGTATTCTAGCTCATCTGCCCCTTAATTCACTGCTTCACAGACTGATATATTCCAGTTGTCAAAAATCAGTGGACTTAACATGTTGTTTACCTGGGTATTTGAATGGGCTATAACCCTCCGTTCCGGCGGATTTTTAAAATCTAGTTTTTTTGAATATGCATTGCATACGAAGAGAATTCTAGATGCTTCAAGAATGCTTTCTCACTTCTTTACCTCTCACTCCACTGTTAATTTGAAATAAATTTTCCGATACCCAACCATGCACAGGGGTCAGCAATGACAGGCTAAATAATTTGCCTTTATGTTTTCTGTGGATCACATGGATTCGGCAGGTTTTCCTTTGGGCATAGATGTCGATGACACATTCCTTGAAACTTTCGTCGCTCGATAGGTTGTTCAATAAAGTCTTTTCAATCGCCAAGGCACTTCAATTGCTTAGGCTCGAGTCCGTGATGGAGTTTCTTAAAAATGTCTTCACTGTCTTCAACGTACTCATACTTCTTTCGGACAATACAGTTGATACAGGAAATATCTGAATCAGTCTTATGATTCCCACAGTTTCTTGATACACTATATCCAGGCCATTATCCAAAAAATATTTAAGTAACAAATGTGCAGGCAAGTTTTTACTCTCGTTGGAATAGACTAATGAGTTCTTTTTTTAGCTGTTCACTATTAAATAATGAGTACATTTTATCAGGCTACTCAATTTCGCCGAGGGGAATGATGTATTGTATGCAGGATCCTCATCTAGTAATTCTGCAAAATAGAAGTTATTTAAGTCTTCAAAACGAGATTCCATGTGGACAACGAAAGTGTAAATTATTTCAAAAGCGAGCCTTATGAAATAGTGAAATATGTCTGGTCCACCCTGGTTGTTGTTGTTCAGTCCTTTAGCCGTAGGTTGACTTGTTGTTTTCCAACCACTAAACGAAGAAAAAATTCACATGCAGCGAAACTGTTTCATACAGAATCAGTCTCTCTTAATTTCGCTCCATCTCACCATCTCTTGATCGTTCGCCGAGACTCGGAAGGGCGCGAGAACTAGGCGCGAGTGTCTAGGCTCTTAGCGCGCAAGAACACGCAGTTTCAGGTGCAAGCATCCGGCGGCGAATAAGCGTATGCGCATGCATCATCCAGCCATTTGGAGTCTACCAGCCGCCAGACTCCCTTGCCTCCAAAACATCCAAACCACTTCAACGCAACGCAATGTGCGAAAATATAGGCCGAATTTATTTTTCCTATGCCTTCTCGGCAACATAAAAGGCATGACAGAGCTGAAAAAATAGTATATGTTTAACTGTAATCATTTTGGGTATTCTCAGGCTCCCAGACTACCCTTCAGCTTCGCCACTGATTCTGACTAATATCAAAAGCAATAATACCCTAAAAAAATAGCTCTTTCCCCTTTATGTACCTTGCCAGAATTGACAAGGTTATCATTGAAAAATGTTTCCTAACTTATTTTTAGGAAGAAAGGCCAAAATAATTCTCATAATATTTAACCAACATCTTCCAATCTCTTTCTGTTATTGTGTCAATGCTGTATATTATTATTAGATTTTATATGAGGAGATTGCTTGCACAGTAAAAAAAAATTACTAGTTGAAATTTATATTTGCCTATGCAATTGAATTTCAATCTGTCGTTCTGAATGAAGAAAACACTGAAAAATATTGTTCAGTTGCTAAAAATTCATCACAGTGGCTTAATGAGAGCATAAATATAGATTTTATTATTGGTAGTTTTTTTCATAATTGAGGGTGATTTGATGTACTGCTGGTTCACATCACCTTGAAACTGAAATTTCTTTCATGAAAGTGGGTCGCTGAAGCAGTCCAGTAGCTCTTGGCTCTCAAAAAACCTCTTTTTAACTGCATCTTTGAATATCCATTTTTCCCATTGAAGTGTATTATGCATTGTATTCATTTTCCAGTGTTACACCCACAACAACCTTGGATGGAAGATTCATGTTGTGGACCCAGGATATTGGTCCCAGCAGAACAAAGGAAGTGGTACATATGTGCAGCAATTACACCTAATTATCATCCCACTCCTACTTGCCATCTTCTCTCTCCCCCATCTCCTCTTTCATTCTCCCCGATTACTTAGGTGAAGTATCCAACGCGATTGGCACTCTGCTTAGAGACAATGCCACCAACTCATCTTTGGACATTCATCACTGACATCATGATCATTCCTGTCCCTTGTGTGCTGACCAATCTCATCAGAGTATCACTCATGAACATGAAAAAGCCTCCCAATGTCATATTCAATATCACCGTTATCTCTGAGCCAATTAAAATTTGGTCAGAATGTTAACTGTGATTGGGAGCCTATAATTTCTTATTCCTTTCATATCTATGTGACCATTTCCTCAGAATCAATTTCAGCTACTGACTCCGGTGTTCGTGATACGTCTATTTATCATTTGGCAATAGCACCAAACTCTTTAAGGTTTTGGTCTAATATCAGTTACTTATCCAGTTTTACCTAGTAAGCAAAACTATAATGCATAAAGATTTGTTATTATTATGGAGAATTTTTATGTTATTGTTTTGAATGGATCTTTAGGTTGTCTCATTGTTAATGTTTTTAAGCTAGGAATTTATTGCATTTTCATGCCCAAATGTGATATAGTTTTTAAAGTTGCACCACTTACATTTTCAAATGTGGAAATGAGTATCATAAGATTACAAGTGAAAAATGTTATTGCAGAACCATACAGAAAGGCTATAACCGCCTTGTTTGCTCAACTTGCACATTGTATGCCAATTAATAATCCCCATTCCTGCACAGGGTGAAATTATGATCGAAAGGAACAGAAAATTAGTAAAAGTAAGTTACTAACTAAATGGCTACATGTGAAGTTGATTTTTTAATAATGTGGTTTGAGGAACAGAAAACGTCCGAAATTTTCTTTGCAGTCTCATGACATTTATGACAATAAAAGTTTAAGAGGAGAAAAGGAACTTCAAGCTTGGTCTGGAGCAAATGTGACAGCCAAGACTTGAGAAAAGGTTTAAATAAACTGCAGTTTTATATATAAAATTCCCAAGTATTGATGACAATAATGAGTAAGCCTTCTTTCAAAATCCACTTTTTAGGGTGGTAATGTAGGAAAGGAACTTAGCTGCTGTGAAATGCTTTCATTTTGTATGGATTTTTATGAGCCCAGTTTGTGCCCAAAAATTTATTTACTATCCGAGTCATTCACTCTCCTTGTCCCAAAAGCTTAGCAAGATTCATTATCGAATGCTTTGGACATATCAGTGTTCACATTAATTTTGTACTGAATAGATTCATCTGCTCGTCTCTCATTTTATATATGATAAGAATATATGTATAAGGCATCTGATGGAAGGATTTGAAAAGCAAGCATAATGCCATTGGGCTTGTCATATTTTTAATGTAGTTACTACTACAGAGTTCTCACTCGTTTACAGTTGAGGGAGGAAATGAATTTTCTAATCATTTTTGCATTAAAACTCATCCTGGTATGAAACAGTAAACTCTATAAAATTTGGGTTTTACAGTCTCAATCAATAGCTGTAGTTGGATGTTACAGCATGAATGGTTTAAATGTGTATGAAAGCCATGTGTGTAACTGATGAATGCCAAACATGCCTGGGATTTATTATTTTATTAGTTTGGATATTAAGAAAATTCAAGCGGTAGTTAAACAGGCATCGAGATAAATTTATAGAATCGCTTTATGATGTCTATTTACTATGGCTCTTGATATCATAAAGTAGATCAATTTCTATAACAGCAGTTGCCTATAGCTGGTTTTTGAAATCACAGGTTTTTTTACACCACATTTTATTTTGATGAGCCAAACTTGTTAGGTGTTGTCTGGCTTAGCATTATTTGACCTTCAGGTGTACCTAGTGAAATGTTAGCTGATATAACATGAATGTTTTAGCAGGCATTTGTCTGCAATGTAAATCACAAGAGATGGGTATCCTAAAAGTTTGGGCATTACTTAGCATATCTCTCTTCCTAAAATGTGTCGGTGAGGAAGATCTATTTTTACCAGTATATATGCATCACTAAGAAATCGATTATCTAGGTGCCCAAATTTCCAAGAATTATCCTACATATGATTTTGAAAACTAGTAAGTTTGTGTGTTCTTCAATTCATAAAAGGTATTGGTAAAAGATCTTAATGTATTGAGTGCCTTTATTTTGGAAAAATCTTGGGAGTGATGACAATAACTCTAAATCATACATTCTGGCTTACAGTCAATAACAGACAATAAGGTGACTTTGACCCATGCTATTAGTAATTGTAGCAATGGAGTTGATCACCATCAGATTTATCATTTATTTCTGGTACATATTTTAGGTACCATGGTAATGAACCAATTATTTTTTGTAGCTGTTTACACTTAAAAGCATTTATTTAAAATAAGTTTTATTGTCATGAATACTGATACTCATGTATGATAAACCACTTTGCTGATGTGTCAGACAATAAATTTATGGCTGGTAAATGGGATGAAAATGTCAACGACTTATTTTTATCAGTGGCATTATATAATATAACATGACAATAATGGATAGTATGTATTAAAATTAATAATTTTAAGTGTGAAAATATATTGGTACTACAAAATATTTAATGTTGTTAAATAAACTCATGAGGGAATTTAATCCCTTCTGCAAATTTTACTTATTAAGTTTATTGTAATTAGTGCTATAGTCATTGTTGATCAGTTTTACTGTTTCTGCTGTTTTTGTAGTGAGTTAGTGGTGATTAATCTTTTTAAAGAACATTGATTTTTTGCATCAGGGTCGTTAAAGTTTTAAAAATGTCATTGAAAAGATAACATCAAAAATATTTTATAGGTGTTCACATTAATACATAAATTGTTCTATCTTTTATTGGAAACTTATATGAAGTGCATGGACAATAAAATTGACAGACATGTATCATGAAATACCATAAATATTGTTTGTTAGTATAACATGATTTTCCTTTAATATTTGCCCTCAGTAACTAGCAATTGTTTTCTCAATATCCTCATGCAATTGCAACGCAAATGTGAGAGGCTCTAACTTTCATCAGGATATGTCATTGAAAAGACTGAATGAGACTATTTATAAGTGTGCAATTAAAGACAGACATAGCTGGCTTCAGTCAACTTTTATTTTTTTTTAAGTTTGATTTACTCCTCTCATTCACAAACTATTGACCGTAGATTGCCATAAAGTATAAGTACTATTTGAAAATTTACCACCCTTTCAAGGCTATGGTTATGTATAGATATGATACTTTCTGTTAAAATTTAGTGATTCAAAGAATTAGTATGATTTTAGCTACATATATTATCTTTTGATTTTAATCAATCTTGTTTTATAGTTTCATATCAAAATATATAATTGCCATGAAGGAACATTGCTCAGAGCAAGAGATATGATTTGCCAGCTGTTGAAGAAATATCAAAGAGAAAATGTGATTGATACATAAATATAGGGATCCTAAGTTGGAAAATGATTCTGAATCCCTGCTTATTACCAGAAACATTGTTAAATCAACTTTTTTCTCATCAGTTAATTTTTGAGCAAATAATCAGTTACCTATTAAAAGCTTGTTTCAATTGGAAAATCCACTAGAAATGTGAAATCATGAATATACTTTAACACTTTATGTGATAAATAATGAAATGTAAATGTTATTTGTTCAGAATATATTCAGATACAATCATTATAATTTTTGATGCCTAAGGAAGTCTTGTTTATCATTAGTACCTATTATGTTACAATCTTCCACTAACATTCATCAAATTATTCATTGTATTCTGCCAAGTTTAAATGCGAAATACCACTGGGGAACTGAAAAATGAACACAGTTCACAAGAACTGCAAAATAGTATGTTATGGTTAATATTAAAGGAATTTCATTACAAGTATTAGTATTCACATGATTGAGTAGCTAAGTTGAATTTGTTTGCTCAAAGTTTAATGAAATTTAATATTGTTATATTTCATTTTACAATGATATATTTTTCTTAGAGAAAAGTGTTATGGTACTTTGGCATGTAAATGATACGAAAAATGGCAAAAACAAACTCTTTTCATCTGTTGGACAAATTTTCATGAAAAAGTGTGATCCACTGTAGAAAAATAATACTTTATCAAAGATACCAGTGAAATTATTGATAAAATTTAATTGCTGAACAGATACCAATGGATTATAGTATGCATTCATATTTTGGGAATGAGTTTTATTGTTCATGATCCCATGATCACTTTTGAAGTTACAAAATATATTGTTGTATCTGCTGATTACACATTCAAATATGAAGATCTAGCTGTTGCAAAAAACTGCTTCATATTGCAGATGAAAACTCACCAACAAGCACAGGGCTACCTTATACAAGCTGAGCCATGAATACCCGTAATTGACAATAATTCGTTGTGTGAATGGAAACTCTGTAATTCATTCATAAAAATGATATGGAAATATTTGAGTTTAAATTTTATATTTTTTGTAAGATTATATTTAACCCAGAAAGAAGATAATTCAAATTCTATTTAAATTATTTTAAAATTTACTTTTTATAACAGTATTTGCTTTGAAAATATGATCAATGTAAATGACTTTTCCGCTAAGATGTTTGTAACACCTTATTAAAATACATTCTTTGAAGTCAGCTCAAGAATTAACCCACTCCCAGGTGCAAACATTGTGTGCTAACTGTAATCATTACATGTGTTACACAAAGTGAATAACAATGTTACTTTCCCAACTAACCAAGCTGTGACCTCTCTCTTAGCTTGCTAAATGTGTGAATGGTGTTCCTAGACTGTAAAAACTGTTTATCTCTTTAAAAACCTTTATAATTTGATCAATTGTATTGTGGGGACTTGGGAAATACCTATTCATGATTAAATATGAGATTTTATATAAATTACTCTGGTTGAAGAATAAAGATTTTTAAGAAAAGCAACACAAATCAACTCTACTATTATCATCCAGCTACCATATTTATTGGTGTATAACATACATTTGTATATACAATTCACATTTATTTAAGAAGAAAAGTTCAATTGGAAGAAACAAGAAAAATCAAAGACTTGAGAGCTTGAAATTTTCATTTAAATTAATGAAAATTTTTATTAATATTCATAGCCTTTTAAATATAAACATGAGGTACCTATCAAGTTAAGAGAACACAAAAAGAACATTTTAATAATTAAGAATGACTATCCCCTATTAATTTAGTTTAAAAAATTAGTACCTATGTGAAGGCACATAGCCAGAAATTTGCTAACTCTAGTGTAGTGTAACTTGCAACAAATCAGCCTTGCCTTTGGTACTGACATGTTACAAATCTCTTTCCTTAATTTACAGTGCTTGGTATTTACTTTCACAGTGCCCATTCCTATCTCTTCTCCCTGGTAAAGTTCACTACTTACCTTGTTATGAAGCAGTTAATTTGACTGGCCTCAGAACATAAGTTTAACACATACATATATATCAGATTGAAAAGAACATTCATTAACCACACTCATGCATCAAACTAGTGTTTACTTTTTAAGACTCTTAACACTAGAATCATACACAGTGTAATCCGGATTATCATGTCCAGTTAAAATCTGACCAACAAAATTATTGGGAAAAAATTTCAGGGGGGGAGAGAGGACTCCCCCCCCCTTCTCCCCCTGCTGGCTACAGGCCTGCCTATGTGGATATAACACTTGGGTAGAATTTTGAGTCTCAACTTTAAAGAAACAATTGCATTATATATGCTGTTAAATGAAAGAGTTAATTGATGTATTCACCAAGTATCCTGTCAAACAATCTTGTTAGATATTTTATCAGTGTAAAATTCATAAATGGAACAGAAAAGAGGTAGCCTATGAACGAACTCTGCCTGTACACTTATAAATTCTTATCACTTTGTGAGGGCTTAGTCTCTCTTTCTTCAAGTTTGGAGATGTGCAGAGTGTAGCAATTCCATTCTAGGAAGGATAGGTGGGGAGGGAAAGGGAAGACGAGAGAGCAGGAACATGTCTATAGCTGCATATTAAGGGAAATAATAGTTCAAATTATGGAGCTGTATCATGCTTCATTGCTTACTTTCTATTATGATGAAAAATCAGTAGCTCAATTTTCATCATACGTTATTTTTATTTGTGCAAAAGCAGTAGTTTTTAGGTGAAGACAAATTGATCTGATTTCATGAATCTTTCATAAAGCATGTGTATTGTTTTTAAAATTTATCAATCTTATGGTATGATAAAGACTCAGCCTATGGAAAATATAAGAAGTCAATCACTTTCTTGTTTTTACTCACACCTTTGTTTTGCTCATTCTTCTTTGGAGATAAAATCTAGTCTCAAAATTTAAAAGGTGCACAGAAACCTTAATCATCAAGCAATATGCGTGTGATTGCAATGAAATCCATATAAAATGACTAAATATACATGCAGTTAAAGGTTCTTAATGACTTTTCAGGCTCAGTCATTTAATTTCTGCGATTTGTGGCATATTTTTCATGTAAAAATAACAAAATGTATGCCCTAAGGATACATAGCAAGAGTGACGGTGACTGATAACTTAATGCATGAATTAGTGTGAGGGAGTTGTATTTTAGATTTATCAATGAGATTGTTATGATGAGGAATTTAGGGTGAGGAATTGTAAAATATAGTGTAGTCAGTGTGTTAAACATTGAGCAAGTAAAGTAAGGCATTAGGTTGAACCCTAATGGTTTTTAGACCCCGAGTCTACAAAGAATGTTATTTGTGCAATTTCCTCAGTTGATAGATTCTTAGAAAAATTTAAGAACTGATATTCATTATTTTGAGAAATGCAAATTTTCTATTTCAGTATATTTTTGTACCTTTGCTAGTGTGGAGTAAATGTGAGAGTTCTGTCTTTTATCCACTTTATCTTATTTGAAACTCATCATTTTGCTATGTATGTATCATGAGCCAGTATCTGAAAACATTAATTCTGATTCTCCACTTATATTTTGTCCTTCTTAAGGTGCCTAAAAATGTAAAACTTTCCCATATCTATGGGTATTCTCCAATATATTCTTCCCTCTACGGTCTCATGGTCTTTGTACTTGTGTCATGTTTCTTCATGGCTATTCTAAAAAGTGTCACTAAATTCATTAATGGCATTGAAATTATGAATGAGGAGATAGTGCAGATTAGGCCACTTGGGGCCTTCCAATGCTCTGACCCTCCTCAAGTTTTTTTATACTCCATATTATATATGCCAGTGAATCACAGATGAGATTCCTAAAGTTTCATAGATGAGGATCTTCCTAAGTGGGTGACAATGTCCTTGCTATTGCTGCCCCCTCACAACAAACACAAGCCATATTTATTTTTAAATGTTTGCGGGAATAGTAACTACATATTTAGGTTTAGTTGCAATCAGAATTTCTTGTTAAACTGATTGCAAAACACAGTGATATTCATGAACACTTTCCAAGTTAAATCAAAAGCACTTTGGTCATTGCTTTTCTTGCCTTTAAGAAAACCAAAGGGAAAGAAGCATTTCTACTATAGGGAAATCATTTATTATTTTCATTTTACCTTTCTTGGCATTTAATACATATATATTATTGAGAATGAAGACTGGTTCTAAATCATTGGTGAAACTTACTACATTTCCATCTCAGTGGGATTTGGTTGTTGAGGGGTACCTATTTTAGTTATCTCGTGGAGATTTGGAAATCTCATGGATTGCTATGGCCATCATAATTATAATGAATTTTTTATGAAGAACAGATCTTGATCAAAAATTTACCATTTTAAATACCTCTTTTGGAAAAAAATAAGTGTAAAATAATCTGGTATTTAAGTGTTCCATAACAAATGGGTTAAATATATGTAGGTTCCTAATTGGAAATGTAACCTTTTTGTTAGCCATCATGCTACATATTAAGATTACATATTACATGCTTCTTTGAACACATTATGCAAGATTAATGATCCGCATAAATCTAGTTGATGAGTCTTATTGGAAACGAACTAATTTAAAATATTCAAAGTCTTGTATTGATGTACTATGGACTAGAGGTTCCATCATTCTAGGCGAAGCCTTTCTGGACACCCCCACCAAAAATCCTCCCAGTGTGACTGTCAGAAAATTTCAATTTTGTGGGAAATTGCAGTTAGCCTAGGGATAGGATCTGTCCCCCTTATCCTGAATGGGTACATTTTGCTTGCTAATGGCTTAGTATGGAGTGAGCTCTACCTTTACCTATTAAACAAACCTTCTGGCTGAATACTAGGTGAGTGTTAGTCACTATGATGATTGTATTGTGCCTTTCTTACTTCCATCAAAAATGGCATATCTTAAATCTTGTTTGAGCATTATTGTTTGCAATCTTTTTTGAATTAAATGGAGTACAGCATTTCTTTCAGTCTCATTGAGACATAATTTGCTGCTCCTGTGAAGATTTGATGCAGCGAGTGCCAAAATTTTCTTCTTCCTTTCTAATGCCAAAATTTGTCACCACAAAATAGGACCTTCACAGTATACAATTTGTTATATACTGAGGGTGTTACTATTGATCTGGATCAACATTTAACAATTTTAGGTATCACCTAAAATAGTCAGAAATTTTATTTTGGGCCTTATTCCACCCATTTGATGCCTAGAAAGTTTTCAACAAATTCAAATAAGGAAAGGCAGATATGTTAGACACGGGGTAAAATTTTATTTGGAAGCTGCAATTGAAAAAAATACATTAATGGTTAGCAGTCTTACCACAAGTGTTATTCTGAGGTGTTTAATACTAAGTGAACTTTTTTTAAACATTGACAATTAATGCACGAGTTTTGAAATTGGAATGAAGTTCAAGTCTGCAATAGCAAATCCTCTTCTGTACAAAATGTATCGGGGAAAATCAGTGTTATTTGTGTTCTCCATGCTGAGTAGCTCCTTATTCCACCTCACTTTCTCTTTAATTGTCAAGTTATTTGCGACCCTTGCTCTTGGCATGACTCTCCAACTCCTTGATTTCTTTCTCTGATGTTGCTTCACTGTGCTGCATCAGCACCTTGCTTCCTGCTGTCACTCCCCAATCATCAGGGCGAGACATTGAGGGGCAGTAAGGACGTCCAGATGCTGGCTTTAAATCCTCCCAGTATTCTCTCTTGGCCCTTTGTGAAAGGTTTACAGAAGAAATGAATTAACATGCTAATAAGATTAATCAATGCATGTAATCAATCCTTACTTTGGGCAGAACTTATCAATCCTCTAAAAATATATTTTGCTCTTAGATTAGTTAGTTATACAAGGGAGGTGACCAGCAGCTGAGGTCATTTGGCCAAATAGGATAGATGGGTAATTGGTTAATTGTAGGAACAGTTCAGGTAATGGAGGAAGGAATGGAGAGAAACCCAGCATCATAATTAGCCTAATCTTAACGACAGGCACCAAGGGTACCACGGCTCCATCTGACGGATGGAGTACTGAACCTTAAATGCCCTCCACTAGGCACTCAAGTGGGGACCAGTTGGCCACTGAAAAATCCACCACTGCCGGGAAACGAACCCAGGTTCTCAGGATGGGAGGCCAGTACTCTAGCCACCACACCAGCCCAAAGGTGGGCGATGTGAATAACCTTAGGCCCTTGCCCTAAGGGCCTTGATATGAATAACCTTAGGGCAAGGGGCTAAGGTTATTCATATTGTCATACAAGAAATAATCCCAGTTTTCTTAGGCATTCTTTTATTTGCATTAGAAGGCTTGGAATGGATTATTCCTCACCAACCAGTATTTAGCTTCTACCTGAGAATTAAGTGATCATAATTTGCATTTTATAATGATAATTGATGCTGTCGCTGATTGAGTGGGGACTTGAACAATGGCATATTTATTTCCGTTAACTTACCTTGCCCTGACCCATGGCTTGGTGTGCATTACTAGACCGCCACCCCACAAGTCATGCTTCTCTGTTGATGCAGCCATCTTACCACGCTCCTTCATGAGTTCCTCAGAAATAGCACTGTAATGAAAGTATCATTTTTCTATAATTATCATACAAATAACAGCATCAGGCTACTGGATTCATGTACACACACGAGGCATTTATTTCTGATTAAATGCTATGCCTAATACATATTACTAATGCATTCTCACCACCTTTCAGAATTTGGGTGTCCCTGAAATTACCGCCTTAACCCATTGTCATATCTATAAGATACCACTTGGAGAAGTTGAAAGAAATTTGATATGGTGCAAGCGAGATGATTACAAATATCTTCCCTTTGAAATTCACAGACTGATTAATTTGCAATATATTTTTATCAGTGGGAGGATTTCCTTCTGGGGGGGTATCATTAATATTTATGTGCATCATCATAAAATGATATATAGATTATTATTCACTATAACAATAATTAAATTAACATTTTCTTTTTGTGAATACAATTCAATAAAAAAACAAGTACTCTTATAGATCGTTTAAACCCTAAACTCCCAATCAGTACACCACTGATGTCTTACTGATGACTTTATGTCATTTAGTTAAAGACTGCTTCTAGGTTTTACTATAAGGAATATTAGGAAATAGGAAGATAATGAAGTTTTCAAAAATGTTCCATCATCTCTAAGATATTTTTTTGTGTACCCCTGGATGGAAAATGCAAAAGTGAAGAAATATCAACATATTTTACCGAGTGTGGTAAGGCTCAAAACCACAGCAGCCTCCAATGTAGCGAACTCCAAGATCATAGGCCTCCCTGGCATACTTTTGGATGTCCCACCGACTGCAAATACGAGGCTCAAGTGCTGTAAATGAACAATATTTGTGCTGAGGGATATCCTTTGAGATGTAAATATCACTTTAGTTCAAACTTTGTAAACAGTTTCATTGACGGAGCTGAATAGGTGAATTGAAGTAAATTGAATAGGTAATGAGCATGAATCTCATAACCTTGGTTTTTATAACCACTGAATTTCCAAATTAATCTTATCGTAAAATATAGCTAATTAGGCATTAATAGGCCATCTATAACCTGCAACTGTCATTATTGTAGCTCGGAATAAATAGTAAAACACTTGTATTTGGTGCCAGGAATATTGTATTCCAAATATGGTATAGCCTGTAAAAATGTAAAAATTTAATAGTACACTTTTTGTAACCATAATGGATCCAAAGCATTAGAACTGATTAAATTTCTATTCAGATTCAATGAAATTCAATCCCAGTTGATGACTTGAAAGGCAACCAAAATATTAAATAACTAATTCTTACCAAATGGGAACTCAGGAAGGTCAATGAATCCTTGCTTGCCAGCATCTGGAGTGTGATATGCCAAAGGCTGTGACATGAGGTATGCTTTGAGTCCGGCCTTCTCCAAACCTTGTTTCATGTGACGTATTGTTTCCAGGGAGGTGAATGGATCAAAGTGGCAGTTGACACCCACTGTACACAAATTCACAAAAGTCAGAGTTAAAATATGTATGAATTAGACCTTCAAATCACCCATGGCCATCCCCATTTAGTAATATTTATGGTCATCAGAGTTTCATTTTTTTTGTGATTTGTCTTTTTCTCATAAATACCATGACTTTTCAATGAAAGGGTAATATTTATATATAGGGGTAATACTTTAATAAGTAAATACCAACCACTGAAAATTAAGGGAAGTGATTTTTAGCATATCGGCCCTGAATGGGCGAGGCTGATTACTTTCAAGATGCTCTACACTAGAATTAGCACCCCCCTTTCGCTGAAGTAAAATTCTGGCTATGTGCCTGGCTTACATAGAAATATTTATATACTGAAACCTAAATTAAAAAGCCAGTTATTTGGAGATGAACAAATAAATTTTAATCACTAATAAAACTTACTCATTTTTGTATGTTTTACATTTTAAAGTATTTATGGTAGATTAAAGCCTAGTTCAACATATTGATTGATATTTAGACACACTTACAGTATCCTTTTGCTGACCTGCTTAATCTAGTTGGCTTTTTCATTGGCTTATTCAAAGGGGGGATGATTTGTTGAGCAGAGCAAGACCTTATCCAAATGGGGGGAAAGTAACTCAAAATAGCAAAATCTTCTCAATTTTAAGATTCAATTGGGGGCAGAACAAGGTGGTAAGGAATAGAATTTTAAAAAGGTAAGGATAACTTCACCGCCTTTTTAATTGTGCTCATTAAGAAGTAAAGGAATATATGAGAGAAAAAACAGGAAAGGCAGCAAATATTTATTGGAAATCCAACAAAATTTAAATGTCCATAATTAATAAAAGACCGGCATGAATTTGAGATATATGAAGGAGATTGTTGAGGAGGTTTTCAAAGTATGTATAGTCTACCTATAAAACAAGTCCACTCACCAATGTCAGCTCCAGCCTTGGCCATCCTAACTGCACAGTCTGCAGCTGACACGCCATGCATATCACCCTCTGGTCCAATGCACATTGTTGCTGCAACTGGCTTGCCAGTAGCTTTGCAGACTTCAATGGCCCATTCAATTTCCTCCACATGCTCAAAGTACTGTTTGCACGAAGGAGAAAATAATCAATTTGATATTCATGAGCCATGATTGAAGTAATCGTTCATTACCTTCTTCATGATAAGTTTAGCTTGAGGAGCTGGTATTTGCCAGTTACTCTTAGGTATATGAAGATGACTTAAGTATGCTTGATTTTACCCATCACTGTGAGCAGTGTCCATTGGAAGATTGGGAAAGATTTTCACTGTAGCATTTCAAGCATAGATGATAAGAGAATTTATTTACAGGGGTAGCATATACTTATTATTTGTTTTCATCATTCTACCAGTTCAGAAGCCACTGTTAATTCTTGTAGGTATTATATTTCACTGAGGCAAAGTTGAAAACTACAGTTGATGATGACATTAAATGATATTTTTCTTGAACATCATATTCATGGAAAATAGTCATATATAAATCCACTCCCCAAAAGGATGATAGTAAACGGAACATAAAAAGCTGCTAGTCTTTGTCCACCTCTGCCACATCACCATAGCTATTCACCCTTGCAACTTGAGATGTGTAAGAACTTAACTCTTTAGCTACTTATGAATGAGGAAGTGGACACTAGATTAAGGAGAATGTTAATATCTGTGTTTTTTCTAGAAAGGATAGGAAGTAAGATCATTACAAGGACATGCAGTTAGAGGCCTGTTTATAAAACATGCAGGAAAATCAATTGTTGGATCTTCAGGACCAGTTGTGGATTACCACATGGTAATATTTTTGTTGGGTGGGTAATTGACAGCTAAGGTTATTTGCACAATTAAAGATTGGTGAAATGGGAGGGGAAAGATCTACTAGGGAGTGGCGGAGTGATACCACATATTGGCATTAGTCTACTCTCCATGGTCCATAGTTTTTCATCCTATCTGATGTACAGAGTTCTGAACTAGAGCTGCCTTCCATGTCTCACTCAAGTAGAGACCAATATTCCAATGGAAAATGTCTGCCATTAAGGGGGTCAATACTCTATTAATCACACCAGCTCGATCTTCAATTACTATCCAACTTGTGTACATTTTGAACTGGAATATGGCAGGATAATAGAATTTTAAAATACCTGACCATCATAAAATCCACAAGAAAACGAAAATGATGCCATGAAGTAAGGATAAAGTGGATGGTTAGGAGGGAAGGTAAATTTATTATTCATCAGACGCATCAAAGGAGAAATGGGCAGGAAGAAATCCATAGAGTTTTAGGTGGATGGAGTAAAAAATGTTATGCATCCCAATGCTCCATGCCAAAGAGTTGAAAAAATATGTCGAGAAAAGATGTAATCTACAGTGAAAGTGATTTTTTTAATTACAACTTCATAGAAGGAATAAGGTGAAAACATAAAAATAACCTTTTTCTGGAAGGTCAATTATTGGTTAGCCAAGTGCACACAATCGCGAATATTTCTGCAAGAGGAATAATCTCGCGAAGAGGAGAGATTCTGCAGGATAATCTGTTTTGGAAGAGATTTTAATCATTCACTGTCCATGATACTAACCTAAGCAGTTTATCATTACTGCTGGATGGGAAAAATGGAGGTTCAAGGGTCAGCCAATCACCGAACAGAAGCAAAAATAAAGGAGTCGCCGACAAGAGAGTTCAATCCAGAAAATTTGCTTACCTCGCAAATCAATAAATCAAGGTTGTTATCCAGAAACACCTTCACTTGCTTCTGGAAGTCTGCCTGCACCTCCTTCTTACCCTTTCCGCTCAAGTAAGTCGGAGTCTGGCTGAGTCCACCAGCAACCAAAGCGTCACCTTCCGCTGCAACCTCCTTGGCCAGTCTGCAGGCTGCCTCGTTGATGGCCTTTCCCTGCGAAATGAACGTGATGGAGATCGTTTATAGCGATGAAGTAGACAGTGGTTGGAACGAGTGCATTGTTGTTTCTGCTTTAGAAAGAGTTGTAAACCGAAGTTTTATAGCCATAATAAAGCTCTAACAGTTGGACCCTGCATTTCGAAGTGATAATAAAGGGTCGGGAAATAGTTTTCGATAAAACTTTTCGTCAACCATAATAAATGACTCTCGGGTTTCAAGCCGAGAGGGTGGAGAGGAACTCGGCGCCGGCATTGGTCTACTCTGATAGCGTTTAGTAGTTCACAGATTAACGTCCACTCCGACTTACGGAGTGGTTAAGTTTTTAACCACGTCACAACCACGTAGTGACCAATATTCTGCTGTAAAATCCTATATTTTCGTCAACCAGTCAGCACTGTGCTTTGGTGTCTGTACTTCCTTAAAAGCGAAAGCGCAAGTTTCAATTCTAGCGCGTCTGGCACAAGATGACAAAACATATATTCAGGGACGGATTTTTAAATTTTCACGAAAGTTTATAACATTCATCCTTAACAACTCTTGTATTTCTTTTCTTAAGCTTGAACTAGAGGGGATTTTACATTTATAATAAAACAAAATCACTTATTAGTCAACTGCTGATGAATTCATCAGGTTAACCTTAAATCAAACATAGATCCATACTAGTTTATAACACTCAGATGTTCTCATTTATCCTGTTGTGAATGTATTTTTTTCCAAAGGTCTTCAGTTATGAGTAAGAGGGGGAGATAAGTTCTCTCCCTCCGTCTTCCTTATGTGAATACCGTTTCAAGTTCCCGTCCGAAGATCACGTAAAAAAACGAAAAGAAATTTTTGCATCGACTAGTAATTAAATGCTAGCATTATTTTCACACACACATCGCCGACGTCCAGTTTGTAGAAGGGTTTCGGAGGCGACCGGTTGCAAAAGATTTTGACGCTCCCATAGATGGGTTGCTGGGAATGGATTGGATTATTTTTTGCGAGCGGAGAAAGGGTGGAGAGAAACTCGGCGACAGTATTAGCATACTCTGATAACGTTTAGTAGTTCACAGTTTAACGTCCACTTCGACTTACGGAGTGGTTAAGTTTATCCCACGCCACAACCATGTAGTGACCAATATTCCGCTGTAAAATAGCAGTCACTCCTGGGATTAAAACCCAGACCCGCGGTATAGGAGACCAGTGCTCAATTTACCACTGTATCCTGACACCTTTGGAAACAATCATGACTAAATATACTTGGCGAAAAATCTTTACATATGAAATTTCTAGTTCTGTTCGTTAGTCTGGACTATGACTTGAAGATCGAGGGAAATGCCAAGGAAGTGGTAAGATAGTAGGTAAATTTGATTATTGTACACCCTTCGATGAGCAAAAGTATTAGTTATGAAGAGATATATAGCGTGAAATCGATGGTTGGCGAGTTCACCTTGTGGAATGAATTCATGATGAATAGAATAAACTTGGTTATATTCCACACAAAAAATTTCCCCATTTTAAAACCCCTGAAGATGACCTGAGAAAGTCAAAACCGGTCAGTTAATAAAAGTTTTTTGCGGAAAATAACCAAGTTTATTATATTCATCAGAAATATATAAAAATCAACGTCCACGCTAATATGCTAACCAGAAACATCATCCTGCGAAGTTTTTGCATTCCCGTTGCACCGACTTTCCTCGCTTTTTTATTTACCAACACTTAAACGTACGACGGCGCAGAGCGCTCTATTATAGAATTTTTTTCGGCATCTAGAGTGAAAAATATTCTTTCCTTAATTACTTCCAACAAATTTGAAATTATAATCCAGCTATGTCTTCCAGCGATAGTATATAACAATAAATAAAAATCTAAATCTAAATGAAGTCCTCTTAGCGGTTCATACAAGTATTCCTAATTGCCTTATTTTAAATTTTTAAATGTTTAAACATTTCAAGCATTCCTGCAGATGTCAGATGTGGTGCAAATCGCATCCCGTTTTGTAGAGATTTTTTAGCGTGTATAACCTCGAAATAACTCTGGTGATATTGCCTCACCTATTTATTATTTATTTTGAACTTTCAAATTACCTAGCGATCATATAACCTACAATCTCACAAAAACAGTTTGATCGACCATATAACATTCTCTTTACGACAAATGTAAATTGTGAATGCCGTATAATACAGGGACTGCTCATTCAGAAATTCAGTACGCTTGAGATGAGAGGTCCCCCATCCCTTCCATTGCTATCATTATACCTAACCTCCCGGTCTGAAGCGCCTATTAGTGCGGAAACAGACTTGAAAACACCCATGTAAATTCAGTGCGACTACTTTTACGGCAAACCCTGTAAAATTCTAAACCTAAAAATCGAACGCTCGAATTCTCATGTTCATTTGCCTTAGCAAAAAGAGATACCTTACATAGAGATATTAATTGATAAGTATTTGGTACGCAGAATAACCCTTTGGAGAGTACAAAATACATACTAATGTTATTAGAATTTTAATCCACATAAAGTATTCATATTCATATATTAACCAACACCAGTCGAAGACATCCATATAGATTTCAATTTGATGCCACTTTAGGGTGTCTTAATTGAAGATTTCCTTTTTTTAGTCCTACTTATAGCAGTTGTGTCTGTGCAATTCATATCTCCGTGCTACCGGTCCCTGTTGAGAACACAGAGTGAAATATTTGCATTCATCATGTGATGGAGATAATTTTGTCTCACAACACTGATCTTCCAAGTTTTTCAGTTAAGGATAGCATATCAATGATGCACAACATGACAAATTTCGAAAATTGAGAGTGCGGTCTTCCGCAAAGGAATGTTTCCAACCTTTGTTCTAAGGTAATCCCTTTATTATGGGGTGAGTTAACATTAAATGGTACTATCTAGTGCTGTTTAGTGCTGATTCTTTGGCAAATAAGGCCTAGTATGAGATATATTGAGCGAGTAGTGAATGGCATAAAAGAGAAAATAATTATGTCCATAAATGAAGAGGTTGTCTTTCAGAATAATCGATTGGAGATTATGTTGAAAATGTTGATTAGTGATTCTTGACGAATCTGATTTTTTTTTCTTACAAGAACTCATTAGTGAAATTTAAGAATTTCGAAGCATCCATCACAAGAAACCAACACAGACAATAGAATATAAAACGGTTGATTGCGTGATTCTCCAAGACAACTAGTGCAGCCTGTTAATTACTTGGATCCAGAATGGAAACATCAGTAAGGAGGGCGAAGTATCGTATTTTACACCAACCTTTCCGACATTTCCGTATCCAACCTCACAGTTTTTCGAAATACTTTCCTTAAAAAAAAAAAACTATTATGACACAACCCATTGAGACTTTTCACTGTTTTCCTTACCGTGAACATTTGACCTGCTTTATTGCCCCTGTTGTCAAGTTTGGTGTCACTGGCGTAGAATGTCAGCGCCTGCATGACGTCAGCCCCGGCACGGAGAAATTCTCTGTGCAACTCCTTGACTGTGGAGTAAGGCAGTGTAATCATTAATGGAAATGTCATAAATACTTTATCAAGCGGTAGGTAGTTTCAGGAGAGGATTTTTTTTTTGTTTTCTATTGAATAAGGTTTTTTTTTCGGAGTAGGGTATTTTCCTACTCTCATTCTACTATTTTTTCCCTCGATTGTCTTGAATTCATCACCAGCTGCCTTCTCAAATACTTGTGTACTTTTTACCTTCATTCTACAGTCTGAATGCTCTAAAAGAAGGAAAAGAAGAGTAATCTAAAATTCCCACTCTCTTTCCCTCTATTCATCACCTTCCCAGCATTGTTCCTTATATAATCCTAGTATTCTTCATAATACTTTGACAACCACTCACTTTTTCCTTGCTATATTCTTTGTCTTTCTGATTTCCTCCAAAAGCTTTCTTCCTCCACTATTCCAATAAATGCCTCAGTCCTTTATCTTCGTTCCCCAAGGCTCATTTCTCGGAAGCACGTATCGTCACGCTCCTCATAAAACTCTTTGAAAACCTTTTGTCGATATATTTGCTTTGGGTTCCGATCATTACGTTTCTGCTGCTCATAAAGGCCTTCCTTTATCTGAATCAATTCTTCGAAGAATTTCTCAGTTCCACGCCGCCACTATAATCAGGTGTTTCGGAAAGTGTCATTATTTTTCTTTTCGAAATCTTCTTAACCACAATGCATACCCATAAAATCAGTATTTTGAGACTGAGATGATTTAGAAGCTCAAAACTATCAGCATGTGCTTTCAAGATTTCGGGAAACTGTGAAAAGACACATTCACTTATTTAAAAAGATACCTGGAAAATCTCATTCGATGCTATAGTGGGTTTACAGTATTCCAAGAATGATTATTTCTCCGAGTTTAATGCTTCCCGGATCGATTCTTGACGGACAAATAGTTTTGTTCTCGATCTGCAGGATAACGTTTCCTTTTGATATGAGTTTATTATGGCCGACCAAAACTGATGAAAACATTTTTTGACGCGTCACTACTTATTTTCTTGAAGGGTGAGACCTATAATTTTTCATGAAATTTTTAGAATAAGCTGAGGCTCTTCAGCATTACCAAGTTTGAGCACAATTTTCTTCGCATTGCCGTCTTAATATTTTACGGGATCTTCAGATATCGTAGCGAACCTTCCAGAAAGGTGTCACTACCCTAAAATCAATATTAGCATCTTTGATGGCGAATATTTTCAGCATTGGCAAGAAAAAAGTAAGTTATTGAAAACATTTCCAGGATATTATATTTTTCCAATGACGAATCTTTGAAGTTCCTTTGTTGAATATTCGTTGATGACATTAGTTGGCGAGGGAGTAAAATATTCATCATTTTACTTTCCAGTGTAGGTCCAAAATTAGGTGGCCCACGAATCCACAACTTCATGAATGAGCACTAAATATTCTGTTAAAGCAATCATTACATCGTGAGTATGATTTAGACGAAATTTAGTCTTTTATACAAACCTCGGCTTTGAGGAATTTCGGCATTTCGGTGAATGGCAGCAATATTTGTATTGAAGATTAATTACCAATCAGGTCACCCATATCTTGTTCGGAAACTATTTTCAAGAACCTACAAAAATACCTCAGATAGACTGCCTTCTTATTGATACGGACAGCATTTCACATTCACTAATGGGATTTTCGCTAAACATCTAATCATGTCGCAACGTAATTTCCACTCGTCAAACGCAACCTAAATGAAGTTAAATTAAAGTGCTGGTGTTTGTCTTGGGCACTATTGTAGTGGTTATCGTCCATTCATCACTACTCTACAAATAATGACAGGTTCTCGGGCAGTTCTGCCATATCTCCACTCTTAATAACGTAGAGTGTTCGGTCACCTGACTTCAAATTGTACTTATAACAAATTGCGCATCTTCTACCAATCTTAATGTTGAGCAAAATATTTTCTAATAATTTCTTCGCAAAAATTCCGTAGCGTAAATATGAATGAGCGATGGAACAAGAGATTATGAATTATGTGATCCAAAAGATTGTTCTAGAGAGAAAAATGTTTGAATAGCGGGGGATGGGAGAAAAAGAATAGATATTTCACTTGAGACGGAGAGGGTTAGGAACAGTGCTTATCCGAAAAGAGAAATATGAGAAGGGAAGAGAGATTTGAAAGAGAAAAATCATTCATTGAAATGTACGCCTAAGCTTCCCCTTGCGATTGGGAAATAGTCTATGGCACAAATCAAACTTTCGGTCACATCACGGGGAGAGAAGTGGAGAAAATAAAATTAAAAAGTGAGCTTACCTCCTTCCGGATTCTCGCATGTTGCCTCCGGAGTCCAGGGTCCAGCTTTCACGTACCCTCTCTTCTCCAACTGGAACACGAATCCGCCATCACCGACGACCACACCGTCCCTTAGACGTTCCAGAATTCCCTACACACAAATAGGATGAAATCAATTCGTTTCTGCGGCACGCGCCACAAAATATGACCAAGTTATACAAGGTAAACATGAAATGACTTAGCACAGCCTCGCTTATGTATTTATTTTTAGGTGAAAATAACACCAAAAGTAGGACTAGGAAATTCATTTCATCTTTACCATATTTAACGATAAAAAAATCCACCAAGTATTGCATTCCTACAACAGTTTGTGCTCAAGTTTCTCAGCATGTTATTTATCGCAGTAACCGTTTTAATTTGCCTGATATCAATAGATCGTAAATACTCTTGCAACATATTAAAAAACGGATTGTGCTGTAACCAAGCGGTCGAACCACAAGGCAATTATGAACATTTTCTTCACAATTGTACTACAACTTAACATATGCTCCTGTTGATAATTTTAGAGATTTAAGGCTATAGACATAACACAACAAATAGTCTTCTAAGGCCTTTTTTTGTCTCAAATTCAGTTCATTTATATCATTTGATTTTCCTACAAGTTTGACGAAGAGATCATTTGCGTCCCCATTCAAAGCTTGGCTTCAATATGTATTTGTCTCATTTTTTATGCTGGATTTTAAGCCTGTGAATGAATTCGTTGGTAAACATTTACTGCTATCGAGTAATTCACGGACTGAATCACAAAATGGGATCTGCAATTATAGCTTAGTGATAATAGCAAATCAGGCCGGATTTGAACCCATGACTTTTAGGTCATTTGAGCTTTGTTCGCGTCGCTTGCGCCATCTGTACCTTTTGTACTGGAAGGAGGAGGAGAGAACAGCCGGGGGCAGAAAGGTGAAAGTCAGTCGAAGCGAACGCTCTTGCGGCTAATATGGCGCGTAATCTAATTTTTCAAAACTTACTGGAAGGGATACAGGAGGATTCTTCGGATTCGAATGAAGATGTTTATGCAGATGTGATTCAGCCGCGAGAGAGAGGCGATAAGACCAACCATTAATCCATTGATTGTTGAGATTTAAACGCATTGATTCTGTTGAATGGTGGAATAAATAATGAGTAATTTGTAGCAAGGCGTATGATTGTTATTATTGAAGGAGATTTTTGCGTGTAGCATTTCCTTAATTAATATTTTCCTCTTAGATAGTGTGGTGGAGAATGCTAATCACATTATCTTATATTTTTGGTTGTTGTCCTAATAAATAAAACAAATGGTAATATTTTCCATCCATCTGAATCCATATCCATCTAATTATCTCAATATTATTAGGTAATTTACAATACCTACTTCAACTGTGTCATGAATGTAATAGAACTCAGTACTGCGCTACAGAACTGCTATCCCAGGATATGTGGACGAAGTGATTCCTTTGTACAGCGAATCACATTATCCAAATAGCTACCGTGGTCTACTCTGGAGTCTACTCGGTCTTCTCCAAAAGTTCCTTTCTAACATTTAGGCTACATCGAAATGGGTTAAAGTTGATGGAAAAGTAATTTGCCTGCATAGAAGTATATTATAAATATAGGTAGTCAAAGACGTATTATTTTATGTTAAGAGATCTGGTTAAAGTGAACTCGCCCTAGGATAAGTCGTTTAGTTCTGAAAATCGCAAAATATCAACTGGTGGTTATGTTGTGAATTATGAATCAATTTAAACATTTTTTTAAATGCAGTAATTAGATAATAGGACCCGGCTGGGTTTCTAGTAATTAATGATGAAAAGAGATGAAAGAGAAACTATCCGTTTACACTTGACCGAAATATAATCTGAGGCGCACATATGCTTTCACTAGTAATTCGCTCATGCAAGGCGTTTTTACTTCCCTGATAAGAGTGTCGATCACATGACCTGCTAGTGTGTGAACAGGCTCTTGCTGAAATGGGTCAGTCTGACTGAGCGGATTATTCACCGGTTTTATTTCTGTTTAGGTTCTCCATCTCCAGCGACGTTACGGCTCGCTCATCATCTTGAGGCCAATGCACCCTGACTGGGCAACATGCACCCATTCCAATGAAGATGATAAGTGCTTTGTTCATCGAAACGCCGGCGAAGATGGAGAGCCTGACTCGGACGAGGACCCAATAGGAATTCTCTCAAAAGATACGGCGGCAAAGCGCAAGAACTTTTTACCAGCCAGACTCATAACTTACAGGTTTTGACGAGGATTCAGGTTATTTACGCACATGGTGAAATGTTCGGGATCGCCGATCTTCTATTCTATTTCCACCTGCCTTCTGTCCTTTGTGGAGATGCATTGTAGTTTCAGAAAGATTCAACGGGACAAAAATATGAGTTACGGAAGCTCAAGGATTCGGAACACGCATGAGGAGCAGGACAGATTCCTCGTCGCAGATTCGTCAAAGGCAGATGAAAGTGTTGCGTGACCTTGAGTCATCGAGAGAGTTCAGATGAGATAAAGACGTTGTGAGTTGGGGTAGGTTGTCGGCGTAGAGGGTCCAAATTGACTTCGACCCATCCGTTCAATTCAGCCTTTCTGTCCACTGAAAACGTGCACTGCTGCTGTGATATATTCGTAATTTTTGAGCCGTCCATATATTTACGTATTACGTAACGCTCAGGAGGGAGGAAGGGATAGGACCAACCGTAATGATGCGTTATCGACAGGCTAGCCTTTCGTTATGCTGGGAGTAAGACACAGACATTATCTGTACATGCAGACATCATAAATTCATTCTTTGCACAAATGGCAATGATAATACGCATTATAACTGGTGAATAAATAAGAGCAGATAGAGATAAATAACTTACTTTATTTTATCATACACAAAAAATGGAGGGTTCATTACCAGAAGTTTATACTTTAAGGGGCTCTTAGAGAATGTTACGGAGCATTATATAGAGGGAGGGAAGGAAGTAAACTGGAAAATCAGCGTTACGTAGGTAAAATGTGGATGCCCCCTTTCTAGTTAGTAGACCTGTCTCTATAGACCGCTTCACGCGAGGTTTGTCAATGAACTGTCTGGTGTATGAAGAGGTGCGCAATGAAAACTATAAGTCAGGGTAGTTAGTATAAAGTTGTAGGGAAAATATAGCAACGAATTTCTCGAAAAACTTCCCAGACGCGTGAATGACCGCAGAGAATAACTCACGCTCTCCTTCCTTGCTGGGCTAATAGTTTTGTGACCCTTCTGCCAATAAGCCCTCTTCAGCTACCACTTAACTGTAGTTGCCTAGAAAGGATAATAAACAATAAGGAGCACAAGCTATTTTGAAGGACAGATTTTCGCGATGGGCCGATTGGATTTTTAGGAAAAAAATATTGCAATGGGGCAGAGGAAGCACTTTAGTTTTAAAAAGTTCGGATACAACAGTCGGTTGCGGTAAAGGGTTGGCCTGGCAACCCAAAGGTCGTGGGTTTAAATCCCGTGTAGGGTATGGGTGTAGTGTTTCCCCAATGATCAATATCTTAGGATAGATGGCGCTAGATAACCTAAAGCGTTGGAGCACCCAAAAAACAATACCTCTACTGCATACTTTGTACTTGGACACGACAGTCCACCAGATTTGGAGGAAATATAAAACCGTTGCGTTGGCCACCGTGACTGTCGGGAGACGCGACGCTCACCATTTGAGCGCGACTGGGATACGCCCTTTGACCTTGAGGATGAGGCCCTGGCGGGGAGATTCCCTTCAAATGGACCCCTTTCCGCTCGGTCCTGACGCACACGTGGTCGCCTGCGCACAGATGAGTGAGCCAGCCTCCGCATTCCATTCTTTCCTCTCGCCTGAAGACGCAGGCGGATGTCAGGGAACTGGGATCCCAGCAGCGAAAGCTCGTACCCTTCAAACTCGGCGTGGGATCTCGTCCGACATTCTCCTCCGCGCGTCTGGAGACGGCTGTTCGTCTTTTTAGGGTTTTCCCGCGATCGCTCCTCACGCGCATCAGATATGCTTATGATTTTTTTTGGCCCCTTGAACATTTGAACGCCTTTAGGTGCAGGCACGTAGCCAGGGGGGGGGGAAGAAGCTTCAGTCCCCCCCCGAAACTTTTTCCAAGAAATTTTATCGTTCTGATTTTAACTGGGCATGATAATACGGATTAAATTGCTTATAATTCAAGTGCTAAGCGTCTTGAAACGTGAATACTAGTTTGATGCGTGTGTGGTTAATAATTGTTATTTTCAATCTGATATGTATGCATGCGTTGAATTTCTGTTCTGGGGCCGGTAAAATTAACTGCTTCATGACAAGGTAAACAGTGAGCTTAACCAGAGAAAAGATATAGGAATGGGCACTGTGAAAGCAAATACCAAGCACTGAAAATTAAGGAAGAGATTTGTAACATGTCGGTACCGACGGGCAAGGCTGATTTGAAGTTAGGCTAAACGGGCTACACTAGACTTTTACCCCCCCTCTCCCCGAAGCAAATTTCTGGCTACGTGCCTGTTTAGGTGAATTTAATATAAAAGGGGTTTGGGACACTCCATCAAAACTTAACCCAACCGGTAGAAGTCTATCATCATCAAGGGTGAATACCCTTCCAAAAAACAGAACTCGAGCTGTAACTTAGGGATAATTAACTAAATTTTCATAAGCTATTTGAAGGCCATACCGATTCACATTAGTAAGAATCGTGACTTTTCAATTTTGGTTTAGTGAAACCCAACAACTAATAATTATTTGAATTGCGAATTTCGCTATCAGAATAGGCTCGAACAGATCGTTGATTTTGGAAAATTCCAAGGTTTGAAAAAATACTTGAATCTCGGAATTCCCCCAAGAATCACTTACAAATGATCAAAACGAGAAACGATGTAATCCCGCCATATCAATCGGTAAGGAGGTTTTCTTAATGGCAATCTGAATGAGAATTTTAAGAACTATGGTCTGCGAAGGAATAGGATTTTTATGAATGTCCAGGCTGTCAACAATTAATCGCCCTTAAAATTATCTGACACCTCTTATTTCCGTGGGATATAAAATGTTTGCCAAATATTGAAATCCTATTACTCCGCTAACAAATTACATGATGGAACAAGTTGTATTTAATTATCAGGAAAGGCCGCAAGTTGTGAAGTATAATGAGTTTATTGATAGATTACTGAATGACTAATACGTAATCCAATCATTGATATCAGCAAAAAATATATAAAATAATTGGATTTCATATAAACTTACACAGACGATATTTTCGCGAATAATTTGGTGATTTCACTCCCTAATTCTTTAAAAATCCACTATAAATAACGACATTTAAGAGCCAGGGTGTAATCGCAGTGGTTTTCGATTACCCAACAAAAATTTCCTTTTATCCGGCTTGTTCGAGAAGAATCATCCACAAGCTCGAACTTCATATTCCCTCCAAAAATATGCACCACGCTTCAGGTTGGCTTAAAAACTAACAGTGATCATTGACAGCAAGTATTTGTGGAAATTAACTCTTACTTAATGTTACTCAAAGATTCCTCGCTGCCCCCTCACTCCCGAACTCGTTTCAGAAAAGTGATAATATTCCTCTCACGTGAAGCAGTGATAGTATTAGTGGTTATCCGACAGCTAAGGCCATTTTCGTCATGTTGAGTAACTTTTCAGAGGATATTGGGTAACTATGTACTAATAGTTGGGTAACTAGGTAGAGGAAAGGATTTTTTTTAGGGAACGGACGAAGGATTAAGCAGCGTAGGCCCGATCGTGACGAAATGGGCCAAGGGGTCCACAGATTAGTCCCACCTGACGGAAAGAGTGCTCTTCTTGAATTCATTGTGTGACACCAATTGTATTAGTACCGGTATAGCAATAAAAATCATCTACCACTATCGGGACTCGAACCTGAGCCATCAGGATAGAAAGCCGGGCTCGAACCATTAAATCAGCCCGATCCAACTATATATTTTTGAGGACAGTATTTAGAAAAGGATAAGAGCACATAAATGAACTCGAAAATCCGTGGATAGGTTGCCTCCGACGCTTACGAGGGGATTGAGTCCCTTCTTGAGTGCGATTTGGAGAGAACTTCGAGTTCAGCACACTGTCCTTCGGATTGGACGTTAAACAATGGATCCCTTGGCCCCTTTATTTAGAGCAGCGTATGGACGAAGTAAAAGAAAAATTGCCAGTATAATTGCCCAAGCGAAAAGGGCATTTTACCAGAAGAAGATTCTGCTTACAGCTGAAAATACAAGAATGGAAGTGAGGAAACATTTAATTACTAAAAACATGATTCTGGAGATGATTTGGAGACTAGAACATGATTCAAGAAAAAAGAATCATGTTCTAAAAAGAACATGATTCTGGAGCATTCTACTATATGGCAGGGAAGCATGGACAATAACAGCAGCAGAGAAGTCCAGGCTGGAAGCATTTGTAATGTGGTGCTACCGAAGAGTGATGAATATAAATGGATCGATCGAGTGACAAACAAAGAAGTCTTGAAAAGAGAGAGAGAAAAGAGAAGTCTGCTAAGAAGAAGAACCTTAAGAAGAAGGCGTGACAACTTAATAGGTCAAATCTTAAGACACGATGGCCTGATGAAGACAATCGACGAGGGAAAAGTGAACGGGAAGAACGGCAAAGGAAGGCGTCGATTGAGATATATGGAACAGGTCGTGAAGGATATGAAAGAGAGGAATTATGTTAATATGAAGAGGTTGGCCGATAGAAGAATCAAGTGGAGGGCTGCGTCAAACCAATCCTAGGATTGTTGACCGATGATGATGAATGCATACGCCTGGTTCCTTTTCGCCTTTCCATCACTTTCTAAAATTCCCACCCAAGTTTCCCAAATACCCACCTAGACTTGATGGACCGCCCAATTAGATACATGTTCCATTTCCTTGACCCTCTGGTGGAACAATACATCCAGAACATTACTATAAATTTTGCAGTATGACCCAATATGATAATGAACTATTTCATTGCCTATTTCCTGAGATTCTTACAAATCAATCGTATGCAAACACATCAATTGGTGTTAATAAGAATATCCTAGTATCTTTATTCCACAACCCGCCTGGTATATGAAGCAAATGATCAAAATCGTCGCTAGCTTCTGCTAATAGCATCAACCCCTACGATTCCCATCGTTCACATCCGTAGGTCATAAGCATTCAAAATTCCAAACGTTTGATAATTCGACACAACACATTCCGAACGTAGAATTTAAAGAAATGGGAGTACGATAGCTAACCTTCTTCGGCATCTCGTCTGAAGCCTTCCTCCTCCGCTTTGTAGGAATCAGGGTGTCGCGGGCCTTCGACGTGGTCGCTACACAGACAGCCAGGAGACTGGACCGAAGGCTTGCCTGTCCTTATCCTCCTATCCCTTCCCCCCCGCAGGAAGTGGCGTGGGGATAAGGGCGGAGGGGGACTACGACCCGGCCCTCACAACCTCCCCCTTCCCCTACCCCCCATCATTGTAAACCTCCCCCAGAGAAGGGAGTCCTTTCACCCCCTCTCAAAAAGCTATCATCTCTCCCCCTCAGAGTCACCTTCTTTGACCCCACGCACCCGTCTTCTCTCTCTCTCTCTCTCCCCTTCGGTGGTGATAGGGGTCGACCGCTCGCGAGAGGGTAGTGACTGTCTTCCCCTCGCCCTCACCCCTCCTCCCCGCATCATCCCCAGGGAGTAGAGATGAGGGACGCCTCGGAAGAGACGCGGTCCCATTGGCTGAGCCCAAGGTCGCGCTCGGTTTGTTTGGCTGAGGGGAGGAAGGGCCGGAGGCTGAGGGCAAGGCGTATGGACCTCGTGTGTGTGTGCCGACGACGGCGCCGCTCTCGTCACGGCCTCCAGGGTAACGAGAGAGATTAGAGAGGGAAGGGATGCTGTGGCTGTGTTGTCGTCGTCTTTGGTGACGTGGAGGCGTGTTGCCAACGCGCCCATTCCAACCTTCAGGGAGAACTCGTGCGTTCGGACGCTTCATTTAATTTTCAAAAGCGAAACTCTTCAGTGAATGAAGAGTTGTTAGTCTTTCCCGGAGAATGCAGTTGGAGAAGTCTATTCGGGCTTCCTACCGGGTCATGTCCAGGAAATCTGGCCACGTTTCGATGTACGTGCCGCACATAACCCTAAGGGCTGAGTCACCCCAAGGTGAGCAGAATAGGAGGTGGTCTCAGTCGGCTACTCCCATTGCTTTCAAAACATCTTTCAGTGTGCCTTGACTCATATTGATGTCACAGGCTCATCTTTGTAACGTGGCTATACCCACAAATTTTTTGAGGATCTTTTGGAAACCTGAAATATCCTATGTAGTTCTCCCCACTCGAGGATCGCGGTTTATAAAAGCTATTCGAGCACACAACAACAGAGCACCTTTTACCAGGAATATTGATGCTCTTATATGTACCTATAGTTAATTAAAAACTTAATTAAAACCATTAAAAGACATACTCATTCCACTACTACGCCCAAACGTTCACACCGACTACTCAAGTGAACTAATGCAATGGTTTTTCACTCGTACCGTCAAGGTACTCATAACAGCATGGGACCCCGTGACGCCACACACTTCCTCCCCTACTTTCAGCTGAGACTAACTCCTATTCTACTCACCTTAGAGAACCCAACCCTTAGGATGACGTGCGACAGGTACATCTAAACGTCGGCAGATAAGGACATGACCCGATGGGATGCCCGAATAGACTTCACCATTTTCAGAGAATGATGATAGTTACGTATATATAAAGGTTGACATACGGAGAATAGCGTTAGCCATCGAGATATTTAGGATACAAAAGAACTAATGAAAGGGTCATTGAGTGGGGAGTTAAAGCAAAGACTGTTGAACAGTCTGAAATAGAGCGAGGTTTTGCGCGGCGCCCGAACACGGACTTAAAGGAAAAAATAATGGAAATAGGCAAAGGGATTTTAATATGGAGATATGGAGATGAATAGAGGAGGTGAGGTGGGTAAAAGGAAGATGAAAGAGGAAAAGTTGGAGATGGAGGGGGAGAAAAGGTAGTTGATAAGTTGATAGAAGAAGTTAGGAGAGGGAAGAAAAACTGAATGTAGCAGCCAGTAAATAGCGATGGTGTTGTGGGATTTGATAGGCAGAGGAAAGGTGTTGGGTATGAAGGGTAGAGTAAGGAGGAGAACGGGTAGTTTGATCAGAGCAGTGAGAGTTTGGACGTACCTATGCCGAACTAAAGAAGGACCTTATGTAAAAGATAGGGCTCTTGGTTATAGCTTTGTGTTCATAGGTACCTTAACCGGTGGATCACTATCAATATTCCCAGTAAGCTACTGAGAGGGACAAAGGAGATTCGGAATGTAAAATGACATCGGGTGCTTTCACGTAATTTTTGGAAATCCTTTCATTTTGTGAAATCCATTACCAAATTCATATTGCGGCAATATTGTGTGGAATTTGAATGGAATAAAGAAAGCAATTTTCTGCAAAAATGTAACTTTACCCAAAACCAAAGGTAATATATAGGTATATGATTATCAGGTGAAAATGGTGGGCACAAATTCCTGCAAATGGGTGACAAAGGAGTAGGGAATGGAAGGGGATGAAAGTGGTAGCGATGGTTGTGGGGAGAATAACACCGTAATGAATTAGAGATAAAGGCGAGGACTGATCATATAATTCAAAAATCGAAAGGTGGTGTGTATAGTATAGTTTAATTTTGGTTGGAAAATGCCTTCTTTATTTCATACTATGGGGGGGGATATCCAGCACGAATTCTTCGTCAGAGGAATCATTTATTTGGAGCATGTGAGAAGCTATATGGATAAGAGCAACTAGTGGTGGATTTTTACCGATGCTTAGATGCTCTCAGTACAATATTCTTCAGTATTTGTGAACATGTTACAGAATTAATCCCTATAGTCTTAGAGTACCTACATGTAGCGCTGAAATAGACTAAAATGAAAATAAAATTATAATTGTTTCATTTGTAAGTACATTTTTTTGGAACTCATGAATTTCTTATAACTTAAATTATCATTACTGGTTAGTAAATAATTATGGTTGTGGAACGATTTATAAAAACTTGGGAACAAATTGTTTGGTTCTCCCTTCTCAAAAGTTCAGCAAATCCTGCTCTAGGTAAGCTTCATACTTTGCGACATCTTCGTTTTCGCAGTACTCCATTGTCAAGAATACCACATTACAATGGTGTATCAGTCATTCATTTCAATATTGCCTTATGTCTTATTTACCGGTACGCGTCCATTGCGATGAAGTCTTAAGTTAAAATATTCTAAAATTCTGCATTATCACCGATCAAGAAAGAGGAGAAATTTTGTCAGACCCTAGTACTATGCGGGGAGGTAATTCTTTTGATGGTCTTAAGGTGAGGGTGAATAATATGTAAGAAATAACGTATATTTTCTGAATTTCAATCTCCTTTCTGAAGGCATATGACAAAAAAGTTGACCAAAGACGACAGTGGATTAATTTCAGTCAGCCAATGGAGACTGTCTAGGGACCAAAATCGGGAGAATTAGTTTCATTGTGGAAATTCTTACACTGCAGATGATCCGTAGAGAAACCGGGTATCGGAGTGCAGCTCGCAGGACACAATTCAAGGTTTTTATTATCTGCTATAACGCTAATCTATGTGCATGAAGACTGGGATGTCCAAGCCTGAAAGAAGTGGAGTCATATTGAAACGCAATTTACGGTGGCGTGATCCCTGGAAGAAATTCTTCCACCCCTATTGTTCCAGGTAAAGTGTTTTCTAACCCCAGAAACGAATAATGGTCTAAACGTTCGACTATTATTCGGATATTACGAAAACGTCAAGAGCTCCGTCGTGAAGTATTGTAGGCTAAACTCGGAGGAAATGTTGAATTTCAAATACCTTAGCCAAGAACTTAGTAAAATGTTTGCGTAGCTAAATAATGAAGGTTTTTGCCTATTTTGTATAAAATCAAAAAGTTCTAATCCTAATCACGATGAAACTTTCTGAGTCTTTGTTCATTCATAGAAGTAATATAATTTAATGGAAACCGAGACACGTTGAAGAGTGCAAATGAGCACCTGCGGTATGGGTGACCAATTATAGTACGTCTTAGATCTCTTAATTTTACATATACTGGAAAATAGAACAGGAACAAATATTTAAATCAAAGCAAGTATTTTATCTATTCTCCTTACGTTCACAAGGAAATTCTGCCTAGTATTGCAGTTAGATTTAGTGGACAATTGTCGATGTAACCTACTGCTTCACATTAATATATAGATTCAAGTGAAATAACTCGATGTAAGAAAACTGATATTCAGTATGTATGTGCGGATAACCACTGTACCACCATTCGGAACGCAGAGAGGATTAAGAGAGTAAACTTAGCTTTAGAGGGCTCTTGGTCGATCAGAATTCGGATGCTCGCAATTAATTCATCGTCAAGACCATACCACTATGTCTCATAAATTGTCAATAGCTTTTGGATTACGCGTTTGAAAAGTTAAATCAAGTGTAAATTTTGAATGAAATATTTTGCCCACGAGACGAGAATTAATTTTCTTACGTCAGTATATGCTATCAGTGTAAGCGACGTGACCACAGATATAGACGTGACACAGATTTGGCGAACGAAGCAAAGCATCTGAACGGATATGCTTACTCGGGAAAAAACGCCTAGCGTACCGCGTACGGAAAAATAAGTAATAACTTAAGTCCAGTCTGGGAATCCAAAGGGTAAATTAACGTTATATCAGCTGGCTGTACGAGAAATAACCAATAGGAATTTCAAAGCTTGTCTCGAAATATTTCTTTTGATAATCTTTCGACTGATTTCAAACGAAGGAACATGTTTTCAGGGGTATGATTGATAATTGATTTGATTCATAATACTTCAAATTTATCGGAAATAAATCGTCGAGCATATTTTTGATGAATACATATGCTGAATACATTTTCCTCGTTACATACTAAGTGAAAATTAACCTTGATAAAACTATACTAAATTTCATTGTCTGAAGCCATTATTTTCCTGAAAAGCCTTAACGGCACGCCGAGAAAACTTTTCAGGCTCTTAGCCATGGCTTATTGGGGACAAAAAGGGGGGAAGGATATATTTCCAAACATGGAATAAGACCTTTGAAAGTTCGTCTGCTGATGCATCTCTGAAATGCCTCATTGACCGACGTCACCCTAAATCCCAAGCATATTTTCACGGCGAGATGTACTTCGTTGCAGCAAGGACAGTCGTGAAGTGGTCAACAATGGAATGCGCAGACGTTCTCTGTGATTTTTTTTGGCTGAGTTACAAAATATTCGTGATAGATTAATGGTGAGTAACTGGGGGTATTGATTTCCCTTCCCGAGGGTTCATGCTCGAATGACGGCAACGGCAGAGACTTTGAATTGGTATAATGGTCCCCACTTGAGAGATTTTTGGGGAAATTTCAAGTTCAGTATGCCGTCCGTCGGATAGGATGTTAAATTGTGGACCCCATTGGGGCCTTACGTTGAAAAAAGCTTGAGGACGACACCGGATTTTCTCCATCTCTCGTCCATTTCCTGTCAAATATCTACCTCTATTCATTTATCCACCAACCCTAAACGGTGGAAATTGCCTTATCTGTCGGCCGCCTCAACCGAATAATTAAGTGGATGGAATAAGTCATTACCCTAAATGCTAACGGGATCGATGATACAAGGAAGAAAACTGTAATTTTCTCATCAGGTGATCATTGTCAGCCTAAATTTGTTTCAGAATTATATGATGATTGATTAAAAGATCTTCAAATATTTGTGGCATGTCCTGAAATGCGTTTCAAACTATCAAAACAATTTCAGAAAATCTTTGATCAGGTGTTACCAATCGAGGATACTTGCCTTATCGGCGTAGTGATTGAGTATATAATATCCTGAGGAAAATTTGTCACGATATATTTTAGATTGCTATTCATTGTAAAATTCATATATGTATGATCATAAACCATTTGACTTATTGTTAGATGAAAACCAGATATGAATGTATTATACTTATTGTGTTTCTCTTCCCGTGCTGTCTTTGCGGAGGAAGATTACTACGTACCAATTTCCTTCTATTACCACCAGTGGTCACTAAAATTATTTCAAGTAATGACGACGTTTGTAAAAATGAAAACTAGATACTTTTCTTTCTACGTTAAGGCATTATTATTCTGCAATGACTCGTGATACTCACCAAGGGACAGGCATTTAAGATGATTTTTCGTTAGTACAGTATGGGGTGGTGCTTATCAAAATGCAATTAGACCGGTGCTAAACATGCAAAAAAGTATTATAAGAATCATCACTAAGAAAAAACGCCACCATCCAAGTTTTCCTCTATTTTTTGGTCTAAGGTTTGCTCCCTGTTAGACATTTGTATATATATATAAAGTTTTACGTGTCTTCTTTGTCATAATTGGTAATGTATCTTCACTTCCTTTTAAACCTCATATTGGAGGAGGTATTAGGAGGCTTTTACTTCCCTTACCCAAGCCTAATATTTCGATTTTCAAAAGAAGTTTTCTATATATTGGCCCAAAATCATTCAATAAACTTCCGCATCCATTTAAAACCAATTGAAGCTCACCTACCTTCCTTAATAATTTAAAATATTGGCGTTTTTGTTTTGAAAATGTGGAATATTTATTAATATAGCTTGTTTTGCTTTGCTGAACTCCGATCTATGATTCGAATTATTCTGTATTCTTGTATTAAAACCTTTACTGTACTCTACTTCACTTTGCACATCTGCGCTCTATACTTTGTTATGTTAATTTATACATATTTTTGATTGCATTTGGTTAATTTTCATATTTTTATCACACCTTGCTTTTGATTGTACAGTATTTCAATTCTAAAACTATATTTCTGAAGGCCTGGTTACACGATACATTAACACGTAACATGTAAATTTGCGTGAATGGTTTCAGCGCAACTTGTGCGAATGCATGAACCAAATAGAACAGGTTCTATTTTCTGTTCACGCATTCATTCATTTGTACATTTTGGTGTGGTTACATGGTGCATTTTCGCGTTCATTCTCGCGTTCATGCGTTTACACATTAACTCGTTCGTGTTAATGTATCGTGTAACCAGGCCTTGAGGGTAGCCTTATTCAGGTTTTTCCCTTGCAAACAACCTAAAGCTCAAGTTTTTTCATTCATTGTATAATTATATGTATGAGATTATTTAAAAAAATATCTATCTATCTAGTATTTTACCTTATTTCTTCAATTATCTTCCGATGGCCAGACACAATTTTTTTTCAGTCAAATTCTCCTCAAAATAGTTCAGCTTCAGATCAATGATCGATGCTGATGTACTCAGTCCAGAATTTGCGTCATATCGAGTATCATCTCATTTGAAAAGTGCCCCCGTCTCGATCAACAGACGCAATGTGATTTACGTGATCTCTGACGGGCTGGTCTACGCAATAAACGTGACGAAGGATATAAGTTGCGAGCTAGCGAGGGTCTGAAAGTCACGTATGCACTGGACAAATGCTTTCCCGTCAATTCTGGGTGACCTTATGAATGCAAGCAAAATAATACGCCCATTCCTTCTTGGGACATTTTAAATAAAATTGAAATGATGCTCGTCCTCAGAAGTTATGACATTCTGACTATCTGTCCTCATTAAAATTTTCTCAAAGCTTTATGGAATCTAATGATGGTATTTGGAATTTTATATGGATTACCCAGTAAAATTTCCAAGAGCAAAAGTTAATTCTCACATTTACTACTCACGGAACGAGCTCGATGGTAATGCTAGTATAGCATTGAATACCCCATCTATGACTGAATGTTCATGAATAATTACGAAATGCTGCCTCAACTTTCAGCCTAAGGCAGAAAAAGTATCAATTACCGAGGGTTATAGTTTACGCGGCATAAAAAGGCGCAGCCGGTAGACATTATGGAAATATCACTTTACCACCCATGTATTCACTCCTCTGGTGCATAGACACAATCATTACGAATTCAGCTAGGGTTTTGTTAATGGTTATGCCACATGTAAACATGTAAAAGCGATTTTCGTTACAACAATCCCAAAAATGTATAAATCCATGCACCAAAGGCTATAGAGTAAGTTTGAGTGCATGTAAATCTATATTATCATCATCGGTCATCAATCCTCAGATTGGTTTGACGCAGCTTTCCACTGAGTTCTTCTATCGGCTAATCTCTTCATATTTACGTATTTTTTCTCTTTCACATCCTTCATCCCTTGTTTCATATATCTCACTCGAGGCCTTCCATTGCCATTCTTCCCATCCATTTGTCCTTCAACGAGTGTCTTCATTAGGCCATCGTGTCTTAAGATATGGCCGATTAAGTTATCTCGTCTTCTTCTTAGAGTTTTCAGCAGGCTTCTCTTTTCTCCCACTCTTCTTAAGACTTCCTCGTTACTCACTCGGTCGATCCATTTTATCTTTATCATTCTTCTGTAGCACCACATTTCGAATCCTTCCACCCTTTTCTTCTCCGCTGCTATCATCGTCCATGCCTCACTGCCGTAAAGAAACATGCTCCAGATGTACTTCCTGATGAATTGTTTCCTTAGTTCTACGCTTTTATTTACAAATGTAAGTCGGTTCTTCTTTTGGTAGAATGCCCTCTTTGCTTAAGCTATTCTACTGACTATTTATTTCTTGCTTCGTCCATCGCTGGTTACTTGGCTTCCCAGGTAGCAGAACTCTTTCACTTCTTCCAGTTTTAGCTTCCCTAGTTTAACGTTGATTTTGGCCTCTTGTCTTTTGCTGCACACCAATATCTTAGTTTTACTGTTATTGATCTTAGATGATACCATGTCATTGTCCTTTCCATGGTTATTAGAGTCTTATTCAGATCCTTCTCTTTCTCTGCTAAGGGTGCTATGTCATCCGCGAATCGGAGCATGCTAATTATTTCTCCGTGTATGTTCACTCCAGAAGACTTCTCTTTGATTTCATTGATGGCTCTCTCGATGTAAACATTGGAAATAATGGGAGACAGTGCACAGTGTGGACAAGGCCAGCAATATGAATCAACGCGGGAGGAACCCGAAAACCCTCGAGATATTACCGGAGCACCGCGGAGGCCTTCACTACTCCTTTCTTTATTCTTGCTGCTTCACAGCTGGGTCCAGATTTAATCACCGCTACTTGGTTTTTATACAAACTGTGTATAATTCTTCGATCATTGTATGACACTCCAATTCTTTTCAGAATATCAAGCATTGAATTCCAATACACATTGTCAAAAGCCTTCTTTGAATCCACAAGTGCAATGAACGTCGCTCGGTTTGTTTTCTCCATTCTATTCTCTATGAGCAGCCTAAGGGCCAGTATTTCTTCTCTTGTACCCTTGCTTTTCCTGAATCCGAAATAATCTTCATCCAGGAACTCCTCAGCTTTCCGTTCTATTATTCTGTAGATGATCCTTGTCAATATCTTCGATGCATGTGTTGTAAGGCTTATAGTCCTAAAACTTTTGCATTTCTCCGCTCTTTTCTTTTTGGGAATAGGAATGATGATGTTTTTCTCGAAGTCCCTGGGTATTAAATCTATAGTAAAAAGAAAACGCGGTGCAAACGGAGGCAGCATCGACGATTACGAACATAGTGGACAGAGAGAGGTAACACTTATGATAAAGGCTACAAACAAACGATCGGCAACCATACACCGATTGCGACGCATGGAGTCAATAGAGAATATTCTTTTTAAATTTTCATGTGTGCATATTTATAGGAAGACCTTAGTGAATGAATTGAGTGACAAAATGGACGATTTTTGTAGAAATTGTTGATGTAAATGAGGACTTCATTTTTTTCAATTCTCACCGAGTATGAGAGTATTTGATTGGAAGAATGGGTATATGGGTGTAGGTGTGAATATATGGATATAGGTATGTAGATTATCTTCCTCATTCAACATTCTTCTCTTAAGTTAAAAATTGATAAGGGGGGTGGGCGGGGGCCTTAAGGCTCCAGAATTCTGGAGCCCCCCTGGCAATTAGACATCTTTAGATCCATTGTGCCAACCCACATTTGACCTGCCCGCCACTCGTAGACAGGGGACAAGAGCACCGCGGTAGAGGTATGGAAGATCACCCATCCAACCTCCGTCCGGGCCCAATGTTGTTTAACTTCGGTGATCTGACGGAAACCGGTGCATCAACTTTGCTAGGCCCGTGCTCTATTCTTCTCTTAGATATAGATGTAGAGGGTAGGCTTCTGATATTAAAAACCAATCTCCCCACTAAGAGCAAGTAATTTGAGTTCAATGCCACCTTGTTCCGCCGTGATCTACTCGCGCAAATCTGGACTAAAATGCCAAATATTTTTTTGTCCAGTCCTAAATGGCCAATTGCCTTACCAATGGGGAATATGCATGAAATTTGTTTCTCAAAAATTAATGATGCACTTGATGCGAAATTTTCTCACCAATTTAAATATATAAACCAAATTTTTCTACGCCCACCACAAAGATTATTAAATGATATTAAAATGTTCCAGGAAATCGACGAAAGTCACGTGACCTGAAACGCCTTCTGACGTCACTGCACGGTATAGGTTCCATTTTTCTACGGAGATAGACATTTATATTTAAAGGAAAACGAAGTGAATATATTGTTTTGAGGTTTTTAGCCGTTTCTCGAAAGAAACGATAACTGAAAAAATACTTAAAAAACACATTCCGACAATTTCCTTTTGGTTGACTGCCTTATGGCGGCGTTCTTCTTAAAAAAATCAGCGATTACATAGACGTAGTAGAAATTCTTGGGCACTAAACAGGCGTTATATAATTAATGGACGATTTGCTCGTTACCATCCAGGCTACGTAAATAAAGAATCGAAATACAATCGTTTATTTCATTAAACAAATGAGATAAATACATACGTTATAGCCAAGTATTCATTTAACAACTTACATCCACGCAAAAACTGATAAACAACGCCCATAGTGATACCGTGCCGTGACGTCATGCAATGACGTCGTGTTTTTAAGCTGCCGAAAAAGTACAATTTTCAAAGAGTAATATCTTTGTAACGCAATTTAATTCTTCAGCAAAATTTTCGCCAAGCACATTTTAGCTAATAAACTTCACATTCAAAGAGTTATAAAAAATAGTGCATGTTCCCCATTGCTTAGACATGGTCAATTAGGATTTGTTTTACAGATAATTTTCATCATTCACCGTAATTCACAGGCAAAAGAATTGCTTTGTAATAGCTCATTATGTTATATTTTAATTTATAGCCGTATACGAAATTACCTAAAGTATTGAGATGAAATTTGTTAATCCTGGGGTTTGTTACGCACCAACTTATGGAATTACCAAGGGTAAGATTTTCTTATCAACCCAAAAGTGACTAATGGAGTAAAAAGTTCCAATTTAAATGTTATCATATACGATAATTTAGCATCGGGTACGGAGGGATAAGAAAAAAACATCGCAATATTTTCACTGAGAAAATGGGCAAGCCTTGTTCAGGAAGCAAAACGATCAACCGGACCGAAGGCTTTGCGTGGGAACTGGAAACTAATTAGATCCAATCTGTGTAAACGCAATCAGCAATGATTCGTCATGGGCTGCTTATTGCCGAAATTGTAGTGGAGCGTCATTCACACACAATATATATGTTTTTCTCAATTTTAGACAATTGGTGATTAATAGCTGAGATTCCCCGGAAGATATTCTTGCTGGCTGCTGTTAGATGAGAGCACAGACAGCTGAGATCATTTGCGCTGCAGAGGATAGGTAAGCATAAGCAACACAGTATGACTTTATGGAGCTGAATAGAAAGGGTGGAGGGAAACCCAAGACTTAATCTGGATTAACCTACTCTTGACAAAAGATGAAGCGGAGTCCACTTTTTGACGTCCCATTTGAATGATCGATCGACTTGCTGAACTCGAATCTTCTTAATTACAAATTTCACAGAGGAAAAAATCGAATTTGAATTACATAATAAATTGAACTAAATTTTAATTAAATTTCTCAGCATTTCTCTCAAGTAGAAACTAGTAGTATTATTAAACAAGTAGTAGTAGTTGTAAACAAGTAGAAGTATTACTCTGAAAAATCTGCCACTACAGGACTCGAACTCCAGCCTTTACAATGAGAGACCAACTCAACCGGATTTTCTTGTTTTTTTTCTGGTGACTTGTGTTCCTGCGTGCAAGAGCTTAAACGGAGTTGCTTCCCTGATTGATGTTCAAAATTATAGTATAGTTCACGGACTTATTGTTTTTAATCGGCATTCTTTGAGTACTTCAAATGCACTTACGTTTGTGGGCCTTTGTATTCGTGTCATTACCTCGTTATGCCCCACTATCACAATTTCTTTATGTGGAGATTTGTCGTTTTCACGCATTTCATCATGGTGAAGAGATAAAACGCGGTCTTTGACTGTGAGCTGTCTAATAACTTTTTGATTACGTTCATAAGATTCGTCCGCGTCGAGATATGGTTCTCAAAACCGAAGGCGCGAGCTCCTCTCCCCTCTTTCGTATTTGAAAATGAAGCGATATGGTGATCCGAGAATGACCTCATTAATAAATGCCGAGTGTGTTGGAGTCTGACCAATGATATGGCTCAGAAGATAATGCGGGAGGAGGGGGATGGTGGGACATCCCCGCTATGCATACTCCGGCACATCTGGTGGTCTTTGCTCATTAAAAAAAAAATTATTTTATTGTGATCATCAGTGCATAGAGGACAACCAATTCAACCGTTATCCTCAAAATTTGCACAACGCATGTCATCATTCTCCAATCAAATACTGGCGGTTTGATGAGCTGTCTCGCTATCGAATTATGCAGATATGCTGAAGCACCAAACGTCTATGAAACCAGGATATGTTTAACGATGAGGAAAGATGCACCTCGCGTATTTCTCGATTGATTCAATCTATTGGGTATATATCCGACCCGTCAATACATTTGTGCGAAGCTTAACTTATGGTGGGGAGAAGATCCACGTTTTATACGTGATAAATCTAAGTTAAAACTAAATTAATTTTTTAATAACGTGTATCTGAATGAGTGCGTACTAGTAGTGCTTCAATTTTTGCTGTCTGTGAGACCATTCTGCACATTCTGGGCTAGTAGGTCTCGAAATAATAACGTTGTTGTCCATAGAGTTTGCGACCGACAACTCAAGTCTGCACCGTTTACGGAAAAGTATGGAATTCGAAAGATGTTATAACTCAGAGAGTGGATTAAATGTGCCGAGGACCCCGGTGTGGACGTTAGCCGATTCTCCATAAAATACTAAATTGAGTTACATTCGACGGAGGAGGTGCTGTACTTGAATTTTCATCAAATAGAGACCGACATTTTTTTTGGTAGTTTTTAGCCGGTTAAGTTTTGATGGAGGGTTCCTATTTTTCCTTGCATTCCTTTTTAATGACGGCTCATTGATGATAATATATTTCTCTGCAGATCAACGCGGTTCCTGCATTCCTTCCTAGTGTCCAAAATATCTTGTTATGTTACCTCTCCACCGCTTACCCAGCATTCTACCTTAGATAACTGCCTTTTTACTATCCTGAAGTACCCGTTTCGGCCAATCTTTTTGCCTCTTAAATATTTCAGCCATTCGTCTTCTTTCACATCCAAGCGTGCTTCTTAATTCATCCTTTTCCGTCCATTCCACTTTTTTAAAATGGAGAAAACACGTCCAAACTTTTTACATACTTTTCTAAATCCACCTAACATACCAAATATAACTATAATTACATGGTATTTGAATCCTGGAGTTCAGGATGGGCAACCTTTCGCCTCACCATTAATCCAACCCTATCCCTAAAAATAATTAGTGCCTGAGTTACAAAAGTCTGACTACATCAATGTTAAAACCAACAGTGTAGAAAGATGTGTCTGCTTGTAGTATCCCACTAAGTATTGAGCCCATCAGCGATCATTACATTAGTATTGGAGCTCTAGTTTATTCGGGCTTACACAAATCGCCCAGATTTAAACTCAGAACTTTCATCTAGGAGACCGTTCAATAGTCGGGAGACCATTTACCAGTTCGAGAAACTAAAATTGGCAAAGTTTATCTTGTCTAACCCGATTTTTTTCAACTGAAAGAACGTTAAAAAAATTAATGCATTTACTTGACCGACATAGAGTGTGGTTTCCTCATTAGTACTGGTGTACCCAAGAGGAAATCTACTATCAGTATTTGGTGTATGCGAGATGATTGTGTTCCTCGCCAAATCAACTGTTCAAAGTTCATCTCTATATCTCTTTCATTTTATATTTTATCTGAATATTCATTGCAGAATCTTGCAGGACTTCCGATTTTCTGTATTAATACTGAGCTAACTCGCCATCTTTCACAATATTTGCCACCGGTACTTAAATTTCTTGGGTGCCTATTCATGCCGATGGCCTTCGACTCCTTGAACCCATGATACTATTGATGTGATCGCAGATGCTTGAATGAGAAAGCACAGTAGTTGAGAAAGAGTAAGCAGATATTTACCAATTCCTAAGGTCATTGTCCGGCGCTCGATTTGTTGGTTTAGAAACGAAGCCTGCTCAATGGGAAACACTGAGCAATTTCATTGTTAACGGGGAATATCTAATGTCATTTTTATGTCCCGAGAATAGACGCTGTGCTCTCCGGAAATGGATAGCCTGGGCAGAACAAGTAGCAGCTAAGTAATCAGTTGCTTTGGGACGACCCCTAATGGGTGACAAAAAACAAAATGCAAAACGAATCTCATAAACTTCTCCATTTATTACTGCCCATACTTTGGCTCTGCTAATTAATTAATGAAAATTATGAAAATATTATTTCTACAGCATCATACTAAAAAAAAAACATATTGCAATACTTTTTTGTTTTTCTGCACTAATTTCTTGTCTGTTATCAGCCGTTTTACTTTAATAAAAGCTATTTTTCCCAGGTCGATTCTACTTCTTATCTCATCTGTACAGCTTCCGTTTCATTCGATCAAACGACCAAGGTACAAAGGATGATACTTGTTCTAGTTTTCCTCCATCTGTGGCCACCTCTTTAGTCTTTTTTCGTGTTTGGCTGCCTTCTTTATTTTGGTCTTTTTAATTGATCTTAATGAGGTAGATATTATGGAGCAGAAAAGTTCCATCATTCCAGCGTGAAAGTGCTTAATATAAGCGCGACAGCAATGAGTGGAAGTCGGCCGTTAACTGAGATAGTTTACTCCAATAAGTATTGGTGGGTTTCAGCTCGAATTTGTAAAAATAAATGGGGTAAGGAGAGGCAATAGCGTACTCTTCACGAAAAGCGCGGGATGATCCCCAGTTTGATGTCTTATCCGACGGAACGAGGACAGAACAAAACTATCTTAAGCTATCTACATTCAGTTATGAGCTAATGAATAAAAATAACAGTACAATTATTCGGACCTGGGTCCACTGAGGAACTTTGCGGTCACACCAGTATAATCCCCAGCATTAGTGAGACATTAAAATTTGTTTTCATAGTCTTTTCGTGGTTTATTTTTTTCCATACCGATTCCACTGAACCCCTTGGAAATGAGTCCGAGTGGTGCGTGGAAAGAGAATCACCCCATTCGTTGACCTTCCGATCTAAGTTGTCAAGCGAGAATGCCATTAGATGATGATGCACATAACATGATATCATGGGAAACTGGATGTAATGTCGCCCTTCCGTTCATTACTAAAATTCAATGTCACCTTCAGGAAGTGGGGCATTCCAATGTTTCCCGAATGAAAGATATTTGGCAAGGAACATCTGGGCCATGCCCTTGCGATCGCCTTCCGGTATCCAAGCAATTCGTCGTAAAATATCCCATATTTCATCCGCCCAATAATCGAATATTGCTGGGTATCCCCATGCAGAGGGCTGATAGTGAAAACGTGTCATCGCTCGAACAGAAATGCTTGATCGAAAACCCAAGGACATTTACATATATTTTTCCCATGGTTTCCTTGGTAGCTCGACATTGACTCGAATTAGTAAACTGCTTGCATTACATAGAAGTATTATGTTAAATAATAGTATATTAGTATTCAATATAGTATTATATATCAGTTATTATATATATTATAGTATTCAATTAGTATTATATATCACGATTGACGCTAGCCTTAAATTCTTTGCTTTACTTCCCTGTCGATCTTGAAGCTACTGAATTGCCGTGAGAATATTAGCGGGCTTGACATTTCCCCAAAATCTTGCACACCTTTTTTCCTGTTTACTGGACATTCATGAGCTCTTTTATGAACTAAAAAACGCATATGTGCATATAATGATTTTGTTGCTTTAAATCAAGCCCCATAATCAAATCGAAACCATATCATTGAATCGGTCAAACCAAAAAACCTCGAAATCAGCGTATTTTCACATATACTGCCTATCTGTGGCCAGAACTTTGAATTACGTCAACATTAGTATACGTACGATGTGTTGGCTATCGAGCACATATAACAACCGAAGACTACTTCATTAGTTAAATAAATCTCTCAAAATAAAAGGAGGAGTGAACTCTCGGTCTTATGAGAACGTTATTAAGACGAACATAGGTAAAGTAAACGTAATATTTCTCTTTGAAAATTATTTTTGCGGACGATCATTTTCTTAACGTTAAAGAACACATATGTTTCATTTTATTTTTCGATGGAACTGAGCGTGCGTACGAGCGCTCATCGTGTGAGCGTAGAGAAAGTGATAAGTCAAGAGGCGGACGACAGCGATGACTGCGGATAAGGAGAGTTCACATCTTAGGATATTCAGGGTCAAGTTGCCGACGTCAAGAGCTATCGACAGACCTTTCAACCGCCGATACTCAAAGATCAACACCAAAGAAGTAAAATATTTTCGGGAAGTTGCTTCACATCTAGCATATTTTCATAGTGAGCGTAGAGATGATTTCCTTTTGAAAAATGAGCATTATATGATTCTCGTAGTACCAAAAGCATACTCGATAATATATTACGAAAGTTTAATATCGTATTTTACGCTCTTTGAACCTAATGCAGAGAAATAAACTTGGGAATTACATTTTAACGAAATCATAAAATTGATAAATAAACCTAATTCATAGAATTCTTTTTTGATTTTGCTAAATGCAGAAACTATGACTTAGATATAAGTAATTACTTCAGACATGACTATGTGGAATCTCTTCATGATGAAAATGAGAATAAAAAATTACACTTTGTAATGGTACACCAACAATACCTCTACAAAGCGTAAATTACACTGCAAAGTGTAATTTTTTATTCTCATTTTCATCTTGACTTAGATGTCTTCATGCAGCGTAGGGCAGGAAGGCGATGAAATAGAACGCTAATTCATCAATCGTTAGCATTGGTGTTCAGCCAATAATTTTCATCTCCAATAAGTTATGAGCACCATGCATATTCTAATTTTTCTGCCCCCCCCCCCCCTCCAATTTTACTGCAGACGTTACGTACTCCATTTCTTCAGTTCTTTCATCTGGTGAGCACCTAGGTATTTCAAACGACTTATCTAATATTCTCGCACAAGTCACCCGTCCAATAAGAATCTAGCGTTCCTTCATTCCCCACTCCTATTGAGAACACGTGTCGAATTTCCCGATTCAAGTATGCGACCTTGGATTGGGATCGGATTGAGGTCAAAATTCACCAATTTTTCCGAAAACGTTTTGGGCAGGCATTATCTGTTGGGGTTAAGCCTATGATTCCAATAAATTTTCGTTCCGATGATGACCTTTTCTTTCGTAGTTCAATCCTGTGCCAAAGAATGAATCACATTGGAATAATATATGGTTAATACAAGAGTCACCTACAAAACCATTATTATGATTATCAGAGTAGCCAATTTTCATTACCTATGTGAGAAAATTATCATGTCTTGGAATGATCTCGATAAGATTTCTATTTCTATGGAGAGAGTTTTGCTTAGTCCGTATTTATTTACTGGGAAATTTTTCACAGCAATCTCCGTCTTCATCTTCAATAAAAATAATATGTAATTCCAATTGGGAGGCAAAGAGAACTTCTCACTGGACACCATATCAAGGGTGACGGTAATACTCCTTAAAATTCAGAGCTTTCGGTCACTTGTCTCAAAATTGATTTGATTGGAAGAGTAGCCGAGACTTTGGGCGATAAGATCTGCACTCGCGAATACCTTATAATTTTATGGTCTTCCAATACTAACTTTAAGTTGACCGAGGAGATTATTCTCCTTTTTATTGCCAAGAAGGCTCATTGAGCCTTCGAATAATATCTACATTTCAAAATTAGAAACATTACGTCATCGCTCATGTGGATATCCATGCTATTTATGAGGGTTTCATGTAAATGGTAAAAGCATAAGCCGTTTCTTCTTGACTGTAGCTAACTTGGTTCACTTCAGCAATTAGCGTGCCTATTCTCCTTTACGTCAATGTGGCTCAATCAAAGTGTGTAGCAAGTATTCTCACGAATCGACACAAGAATTTGGCAGTAGTTCAAGGTTCTTAGTACGTAAGTTGCATCCGTTGTATCTAAGCGATGTATCCATGCCACGTAACAGCTTTAAGTGACGTCAATTAATACCACGGATGGACTCTGGAAGATGGTGTTGTACACCGAAACCGGTCTTATTAAAAATCCTTATTCTTGTGGAAAATTGCCAGTTTTGTCTTTCGCTATGATATTCCACCAAATTAAGCCTGAAACTACTACCTTTGTGAAACCTTAACTTACATGCTTTAGATATTGCACCTAGGAGGACGAATTAATGTTATCATAATTATTGTCTTTCATTTACTTATGCTTCATGCTAGAGTTTGGACCATTCCCACCATCGTTTACATTGCATTTTACGGCGGACAGCTCTACATAATTTTAATATTTGGACCATTGCATAATTCATGTGATATGGCACAATAAACCTTGTAATATCCATAATGTAAGCCCTTCAGTATCCCACTTTTAGTATTACTTTTTCCGTCCACCTGCGCTGCCTTTTAATTTATGCCGACACTTTCATTACCTACCTATTTCTCATAATTTCTGCACTTTATCACTCGTCTTCCCTTTTGTCATCGAACCTCTTTCGTTCCCTTTGTAACCCACATCTCAATACCCTCCGATCTGTTCCTTTGTCCTCTCCCTGAAGCTCGGGTTTTAAATCCATAAAATGCTACATACCGTGCACTTACCTTTCCTTTGCATCCCTGCTCAAGATTCTTGTCGGAAGTGATGTGACTACAAAATTCAACCTACTTCGTGCATCAGCTTACCTCAGTTATAAACATGCAAACCCAGGGTCTAAATTCTCCTGAAAATTTCCAATAGTGTCCAGTGTGACACCGCTGTGCCGCCTGATGTCTACCTCTGCAAAGTATGCTGAGTTCAGCTTTCTTAGAAGTTACCACTCCGTTTAAGGAGTTGGTAATTCTTCTTTCGCTAGTCACCGCTCCATGCATTTTTTTCCGTTCTAACCTTCCGGGTCTAATATAATTTGTCAAAATAATAATAGACCGTAACTGAAGTAGTGGATATGGTTATCAACATTCATTTAAAAGTATTTCTTCCTTCAAGATAAAATATTTCGTTCGATCTGTTTTTTGACCTCTCCCTGGAGCCCAGGTTTTTGATCCGTAAAATGGCACATTCCATGCCCTTACCTTTTTTTAGCATCCTAGATGGCCGCTGCGCTGAAAATTGACGGATGGAAGAATTGCCTTCACCAGGACTCGAACCACGGAAGTATATCCTCCATGTCCAATGGACAGACGGCGACTGTGTCCAGGATTCGTGACTCTGGGGCGATTATTTAGGAGTACCTCTCCCTTCACATTAGGCTGGCAAGCCAAAGGCCTGTGGTTCGATTCCTTCTCAGGGCAGTTTTCCCTCTCGGTATTTCCAACGTCCTTGCCAGTCTTGGATGGTGAAAGAGTAAATATCTCCATGGAGACTCAACTCTGGTTGGTAGGATGACTAGGGTACAGGCTTCCCCAAAGCCCCCCCCTCCCACCAAATCTCCCCCAATCCCCCCCTTCAACCAACCTTCAACCATCCCTCCCATAGTAACCTCCTAGAGTATACATTTTCCTGTCTTCTCCAAAAAATTTTAATATACCTGAAACTTGACAGATGAAACCGGTAGTTCTTGTATCTTGCAATAAACCGTGGAAGTCGCAAAGTTTCTTCATTTTAGTTATGACAACCTTTCTCCACGTCATAGCTTCCTATTTCGATTTAATACGAGATCCCCATGCCGAGGGCCGGAGTTCAAATCCCGGTAGAGGCAGATTTTTCAGTCCTATACTGATCCCCAGTTGAGTGCTACACGAAGAGTACTTCGAGTTCAGCACTCCATTCCATTCAACCTCCGTCCGATGGGACAGAGTTGCTGAAGATCGTTGTCGTTAAGAGAATGCCATTGCCGACGCCGGGTTTCTCTCCCCCCTTTCTCGATTCCCGGAAAAATTCCTCCTCTTTCCCTGACCGGGGGGAGAAATAAAACGATGGGATTGAAGAGGACAGGAGGGAGGTTGGGGAGAGAAAAGAGGTGTCGGAATTATCCTACTTTTGGCGAAAGGCGCAAAGGGCAACTGGACGTCCTATGCGACGGACGGAGTATTGAACCTGTGTAATTTCTCCCCATCTAGCCTTCCAGTAGGGTTTCCAAGTAAATTTCTATCGGATTTTGAATCTAGGCCCTAATCATGGGTACTAGCATAGCCAACTCCTTAATAGTTGATTCGGGAGTTGCCCGCTCCATAAGTAAAACATTCGGGATAAATAAGGATTGAGCTAACTTGAGCAGTATGAATATGCATAAATTTTAAACCAAAATGATCTGGGTATAGATATAGAGAAAATTCCAAATGGAAGACAATTTTTTAAGCGGAATCATAGAGATTTGATTGAAGAGAGGAGTCAATTGAATGTTAATAGAATTGTTCAAATATTTCTAAATATCAATCCCGCAATTTTTCTTCCTTTTCAAGGATAGCCCATCCACGGCTTAATGATCTTGCATATAAACAATTGGAAGTATTTATTGCTGAGAGAAAAAAGGAGGGCGATTCGCCTCAACCTTCTATGACAAGGATACTCGCGCTTCATGCGCAGCATCTCTCTGCTCTTCATCCTTAACCGAGCACCGATCAGAGATGTCTGTGAACTTACCATTTGGGTATAATGATAATATCTGCTAATACAAATGAAAAGAAACTACCCTAGTAGAAATTGATATCCGTAAAATATCCCCACAATATCCGTAATATCCAACTATAGTGTCCAAACAATATCCAATTTTCATCCGCTAATCTTATATAGATATCCATGCAATATCCGAAGTTGCCACCAAATGCCATCCATATTATATCCATCTTGGATATTAAATAAAAGGGGAATACCTTCCCCTGCTTCATTTTTTTCTCTAAAAAATATTTTAATATTACCCTCCTACTTGTTAGAAATCAGTAGAGCAGCACTTTGCAATTTTCCACACTTGTTGTATTTCACCTCAAACAGTTCCGACGTACCTTTTATCATTACTGGCTATTAAAGGCTACTGCATATAGCAGCCTCTAGATACTGATATAAGGAACGTAAAAACATGATTGAGGTGAAATAAATCAACTGTGGAAAATTACACAGTGCTGCTCTACTATTTTATTGCCATGAATTTACTCAAAGATAACTCGTCTAACGTTGACTTTTACCCCTACATGTTGTTCGATCACAAACTTAAAAATGTATTTCACCATCATTGTAAAGTATTATACTAGAAACATTAAGTACAGGATAGCATGCGCAATAATAGTATATTTGCATCCTGATAACCAAAATAACCATTCACTATGCAAAAGGCAGTCATACATTAACATCTATACAATATTCACACAATATTACATTTAGATGTAATGGGTTATCAAAAAAGCAGTGGTACATCAACATCCAAACAATATCCACACAATATTACATTTTGATGTAATGCTTTTTGGATATTGGTAACACTCTATGGATATTGTATAGATATCAATTGCTACTAGGGTAGGTACATTTTTGACCGTCGGAAAAAAAGAGGCTCTGGGTAACGCGGGAGGGAGTCGGGAGGTAAAGAACTCAGCGGGTCCAGCCAAGATCAGCGTGGAGCGCGTTGCGCCATCCGTGGCATCGGAGAGAATTAATGCGGTTGGTGGCGGGATTTTTGTCGATTTAAAAGATAGTGTATTATCAATTCGTCTTTGTTTTAACGCACGAATCGATGGTTTTCTACTTAAATAAACGCAGGCTCCTTTTAAATACTTAAAATTCCTGGGGAAAACTCGAACCCACAACCTCTGGGTTAGCAGGTTAAGGGGGATTAGTAGTTCACTAAGAACTACTGATTCCCACTTCTCGCTTAATGAGCTCGTTTTGGCGATTTGAATCGATACTGTTTTTAGGATGTCCCGGTATCAGGCTCCTGCTTGATACGTCCTATTATTCATCATCATCATCAGTATTTTAATCCTAGGATTGGTTTACCGCAGTCCTCCATTCTGCCGCATTCAGTGTTAATTCCCTCACGTCCTGGTATGTTTTCTCTTTCACATCCTTCTTTGTTTGTCTTATATACTTGTCCCTTGGTCTTCTTCGCGGGACCTTCCCTTAAATTTTCCTTCTATTATATTTCTAACTAATTCATTATGCCTCAAGGTATGTCCAATCCATCTGGTTCTTCTTTGCCATAGGGTTTTCTATATTGTCCTTCCTTCATCTGCCCTTCTGTTCACCTCTTCGTTCCTCACTATACCTGTCCATTCAATCTTCAACATTCTCCTCCAGCACCACGTTTCGAAGGCTTCAATTCTTCGCTTGTCATCTTCAATTCCCGTCTGAGCAGATCATCATCATCATCAGTCAAAAATCCTTAGATTGGTTATATGTAGCTCTACACATGATTCCCCTATCAGCTAACCTTTTGATATTTACGATAAGTATTCTCTTTCACATCCTTCACCACTTGTTCTAAATATCTCATACGAGGTCTTCCTTCGCAATTATCCCCTCCCCCTCCCTTCGTTTCACGAAAGCCACACACGAAAGCCGACAAAGAAAACACCTTAGTGATTCTAAATAAAGCCGAATATGTGACCAAGTGCGAAAAGTTTATTTCGGAAAACGGCTTCACCACACTGAATAAAGACCTGACAAAAAGTTTTCAACAATCCCTCAAGTCAAAATGAAACAACTGCACTGCACTTCTTCCCTCGAGGGAAAATGGCGCTTAGTGAGAATGAACCGCCTGCCTCCGAGACAGTTTGGCCTTCCAACAACACATAAACCGGGAATTCCTGTTAGACCCGTTGTTTCCCGCGTTTCCGCACCTTCTCATCTATTGTTGACGAAGCTGAATACTTTCCTGAGGAATTTCTCCTCATTCAAGTCAAGGTATGGAATTGAGAGCTCTACGGACCTGGCCAACAAACTAGTAAAAGTTAAAACCCCCTCAAATGGGGAAACTTGTTTCCTTTGATGTGCGTAATCTGTTTACGTTAGTTCCGGCCGAGGAAGCCATCAGTGTAGCCATCTCATGGTTAAAAAGAGTGAAGTGGGAGGAGATATTATCAACGATTTCCACCAACTTTTAACCTTGTGTAGTGAACAGAACTATTTCCTGTTTAACGGGAGCAATTATAAACAATAACACGGACTCAGCATGAGTTCACCGCTCTCTCCTACACTCGCAGATATGTTCATATGGAAAACAACATATTTAATTCAAACCACCCACTTTTAAAGAATGTTGTATACTATTATAGATATTTTGATGACGTTATTTGTTTGTGGACAGGTAGAAGCAGACAACTGGAACAGTTCTTAGCCTTTTTAAACACCCAGCACAAAGCAATTAAATTAATCATGGAATTAGGCCGACGCAAAATTAACTAATTAGACCTAACAATTTATGTAGATAAAAATCAACACGCATTTGCAATTTACCGTAAGGACACGTATTCCGATGTTATTATTCCGAATAATTATTTCCACCATCACACTCATAAATTTGCAGCCATCAACTCCATGCTAAATCGATTAATATCCTTCAGGAAGAACTTTAAACAATAAAAACGATCGCCCAAGGAAACGGGTACGGCAACTATACGGTTCAAAACTACTAGATAAGAAACTAAGATATAAAACTATTTCACTCGTGTCGTCATTGAACAGATTATCCTCAGACAAGCCTAAAAAATGGTGTAAACTCCCATTTTTAGGTACTATTACACACAAAATAGTTAGACACATTCCTGGTGACAGACTCAGAATTGGCTACTAGAGTCTGTTAACCGTAGAAAAACTTCTTTGCAACTCCAAGGACAAGATTGATAGTTCCGAAAAATGTGGTGTGTGCCTACTAGAGTGTAATGGTTGCAACGGTGTTTATGTTGGACAAACTGGTGGTAAATTCACCATCAGAGCAAAAGAACACAAGAAATGTCTATTAAATAATGACCCAAAATCAGGTTTTGTTAAACATCTTATTGAGACTGGACTCCATGGTAATTTTTCGCTCAAGATTTTATGTATAAATGACAAAGGGTTTAAACTGGACTTTTTAGAGAATTTAGAAATTGTTAAGAGAAAAGGCGCTCCTGATGTATTGGTTTTAAATGACTCTTCCGAATTTAAATGTTCTCCTTTTACCTTCGCGTTGCACCATGACCGTCCGCAGTCCCTTCCTCTTCACCTTGACCATCGATGATTAGCAATACCCCCACTTACTCTCCCATCTCCCCGCCCCCGTTCTCCCCCACTACCCCAAGCCACTATCCTTCCGCCAACTCCTTTTGACCCAACAATACTGATTCAGTGGCTCTTTCTTCCTTCAACCACTTCTTACCTAACCCCCACCCTCAGGAATTTCGTATATATGTGACTTGCACTCCCAGAAACTTCGGAGATTGTACCCCTGATGATGACGTGCTAACGTCGAAACCGGTTGGGTTAAAATAAATTTGTAGAATAAGTACAAAGTGAATTATTTCTCCAATTTTGACATCGAGTTCTTCTTCAACCAAAATTAACTCACTGAAAGTAAACAGTCCCTTTGAATAAAATAGTTCGATTTATGCTGCTGGAGTTGCTGGAAGCAGAGGAATACAATAGGAAACAGAAATAACTGGAAAATAACTCCAGAAGAAACAAGAGAACATTAACGTACGAAGCGAAAAGAAAAACTGAGCTGTAGGAAAGACAACAACTTTAAACATCCGTAGAAAAACAAGAACACAAAAACTTTTAAAGGTAAAAATGATCAACACATATGAAAAGCGCTCATCGGTGACGAAGATAAAGTTATTTTGGATGACTGCACCGACTATAACACTGACTTCCACGATTATTGCATCGCTTGTGACATGGTAATGGTTGTGGACAACCACGACAGTGCGTAGCAACCCAAACAAACATATTAACATAGAAATGAACTGTGAAAGTTTTAATCAATTGTCACTTGTGGCAGTTATTTCCATGATTAAAAGGGAACGAAATATGATTAGGTATGTTGTGTTAAGCGCAAAACGTGGTTGCATTAAAAGTACGCGAACTCAAGTGAATATGTAATAGATTTGATCTTAAATGCTGTTAGATATATTTGTTCATTGTTTGAAATAAATAAATAATGTTGTTCTAAGAAAATAATTTCTCCAATATTTAAGAATCTAATTTCTTTCAAAATGAGAAAACTACTAAACGAGAGTATGTTTTCATTAATTTTTTAAATAATCATGTAATTTTATAAGCTAATGAGTAATTTTTGAAGGCGCTATTTATCTCCATCTAGTTTGGCATCTCATCCCAAAGATGGGGAAAAGATGCCTAATTGTAAGCATTAAACAAATTAATCCAGCTGTTTTTAAAAAGAGCTACATAAAGGTAAAAGAAATACATTTTGTAAATATAGAATTGCTGTGTGTGAACAAGTTCATCTACATCCGTGACTCTACGCCTAACATAAGGCGACTAAAACCATAAAGTTAGGCATCTTACCCAACTTACCGTACTATTTTTGTTTTCTTTATTATTGATCGGGTGATATCCGGCCATTTTCCTTCTCATAGTTACTGAAGTTTTCTTTAAATAATAATGTATTTATTCCATTACCTCATACAATATTGTGTTTGACAATGGGGTCGTTTACCATATTTTTTATTGCCGAATATGATAGAGTTTGTAAAATAAAAAGACCCATATTTTTCCGTTTTTTGATCCGTCAATTATTTCTCGAGTTATAGGCTGCGAAAAAATGATGTTTTTAACCCTTTCGGAAAGGTGGGTGTGGTGCAACCTCTGACGTTAATCGACTTCGTCCAATCACAACTGAGCCCGCGAAGCTACTTCGCCTTATCGCAAAGGGGAACACAGATGACTCTGCCAATCGGAGCAGTTACGATAGCATCTGTGCGAGCAGACCTTCCGAGAATCCCCCTTCACTCCCTTCTCTTCCCATAAGAGCAGTCAAGGACGGGAGGAAAATGACGTCAATGTTATCACAGCAGCTTTTTCGGTGGGCGTCACCTTTTGCTTATTTTAATTTTCGATTTATGAGTGAATGGTTGTGGTTAGAAGATTAATTTTTTCACTAAATTTCTTTTTTCGTTTCCATCTAACAATTTCGTGTACAAAATTGCGATTTCGGTTCCGGGTAAACGCCCCCATTTATATGAATCAATGGAATATAGGAACCCCAGAGGAACAATACCTGTATTGGGGTTACCATTATAAATAACTTTAGACGGGCAGGAAAGGTGCTAATTATACAGTACGTGATATGAAAAAGAATAATAAAAAATAAAATTTAAGTGCATTCATATTCAGTGTTGATTATATAAATATATGATCATACGAATACATATTATACCTGTGTACAAAACCCTCATTGTCTCTGTTACGTCATCGGCAAATCATAGTATGCTTTTTTTTGCTATGAATACTCACTTCTGAAGCTTTATCTTTGCTTTTAGCTTTCTCGGTGTAAGAATTAAAAAATGACCGGAAACAGGGCCTTGGTCTCCTCTCTTTATCATTGCTTCTCCACAGCAGGATCCTGATTTTTTTCCAGAGTTACTTGGTTTTTATATAAACTGCGGATAATTCTTAGGTCATTGCAGGACTCTTCAATTTGACACCAAATATTCCTGAAATCACCTGATCTTTGCTTAGGTCCGTTCGACTCGGCCCCATTTATAGCCAATCCATCAAAAATTGGATTGTGATCCGCTTGACAATTGATACCAATTGTTATAGCAGCACCGAATCTTACTTAATTCAAGGCGTAATGCTAAAGCCCATTCTACAATGGACGTAAGACGTATGACGTAAGCCGTAAGAGCTGTCGTAAGGGCTGTCGTAAGACGCAAGGAGCTGTCGTAAGGGACATGGCCAAGTCCCATCTCTACGTCTTACGTCTAACGGCAGGCCAATCAGAGCGCCTCATTACTACTGCCAGGCCCGTATTCTCGTTTGAAACGCAACCTCGGTTATCTCCCCAGCAACGAAACCGAGGTTGCGTTTCATTGATTTCCTCATTAGAATGTTTACAAAAAGTTAACGCGAGTCCCGAAAAACCTATGTTATCCCTTGGATACCACGAGAGTTTCAGAAAGAGAATAAGGACCCATGTGTCAGTCACGGGTTATTGCTTTTGTGGAAGTTTTTTTGACTTGGGGAAGAATTGCGGACGTATTTGAAATAATCTTTGGTCGTGAATTTGAAAGATGGCGAGTTTAGACGAGCCTATCCTTAACTGATGCCTCATTGAATAATATTTGGATTGTTTCATCCCACATTCTAACTAAATATTTATTGTATGAACCAGTTTCTTGGTTTATTTGGATGATTAGTGGTCTTGTAAGTTTTAAATGGCATATACTGATCGACACCCGCCAATATCGTCCAAAATGTCAAAAACTCAGTGGAATGGACAGTTGTAATTCTATGATAAGATGAAAGGGTACACTGAAATAAATAATGTAAATCAAAGATTGTCTTGCTGTTAACTTTCTTGACCGTTATTTTTATAGAAATCAATAGTTAGACAGCGGACTAATAAGTGCATTGAAGCCCATAATGATCTTTGCTCTGAGTTTATTTGGTCATTTAAGACCGAACAACATTGATTTGTTTTAGTTCTGATCACATCCCAGACAGCCCTGTTAGCATTGCAAATGCTTGTCTTCAATAGTTAAGTAATCGTATATTTGTTGAAAGTGTTCTCTATTCTACGCCAGAAAAAATCGACACTCATTTGTCTTCAATATCCATGTATGTACGACCGGAGTGCTTCCAAATGCACCGTGATCGATGTCGATATTTTTACGGCATACGTCAGCATTGGAGATTGCCTGTCGTATGGAAATCCTTACGTCTTAAGTGCTACGGCTTACGTCTTACGGCTTACGTCCATTGTAGAATGGGCTTAAGGGTACTTAATGTAAGAGATGGGATTCAATATGGTTAATACTACGGTATAAGCTGCTGCAACGACAGACCTTCTAGCTTAACTTCTTAACCTTGAGAAAAATTTAACTTCTATTCTCGAAACGGCACGTGAGCCATAAAAATTTTAGTCTTCAGGCCGGCCCAGCACTGATTTCACTACCGCGGTTGGCAAGAGGAAGAGGCCTCAGCGACGTTTTTCAATGGTAAAATTCTCAATTTGTCAGATTTTGGTCTACAGCTGAGACTCTTCGGTGGTCATTTTATATTAAAGTGTTTTCCTTGCAACTTATTTTACCTCGAGATCCGCGATAAATGGAGATATGACATGGGATGAATCGTTTGGTTATATAATTTAATGCGGGAGTACAGACTGGAACCATGTAATTCGTCATTGTGTGAAAGTGTAGTCTATAGATTGAAGTAATCCCTCCTCGACCAATGTCAAATTTCCATAGTTTGTCTTGTGGCATTAACATGAAAAGTGAATTGCACGAGAAAATATGGTAGATAAAGTTTCAATCCAACTCTTAAGGTATCCGGAAAACACTGGCTTCGCTGGAGATAGTCACACTAAGACCACTAGATTGAAAAAATTACAAGTAATGAAAAATGCCATTGAGTCATTTACCGGGCAAGTGCATTAAAACAGGCAGGCAATAAAAAGGTGATGGATATTTTCCCTCTAATAATAAACATACACTATGCTAACATTAAAATGAGTACTTTATTAAAGTATTTTTAAAGAAATACAATAACTTGAACAAAATATTACTTTGGTTATTAGTAACTAAAACAAACATACAACTACATACGGTTTAGTGTATATTCAAAAATGTAACTCATATATTCAGCAATGCATTTAAACAGCATTATAAGATCAGCCTTATATTTAAACATGTGGGACCAAGTTTATTTTTGAAACATTTAGAAATCCATGATTTCATTTTCAATGAAATAGAGAAAATGAATAAGAAAAAAAGCAAATTACTTAATTGTAACTAAAAGCTAAGTAGTAGTTAAACCGACAATTATGCGCCACTCGGAATAAATTGGCTTAATGATAAATGTCACAATATAAATGTAATCAAAAACTCCAAGTTCAATAGTTTCGTGTCGATGGACGCTTCCGAAGGAGAGAAGTCAAAGTACACAGAAGACAAATACACATGCTAGTATATCCATAATCAAACATACAAGATTATTTTTGAAACATTTAGAAATCCATGATTTCATTTTCAAAGAAATAAAGAAAATAAATAAGAAAAAAAAGCAAATTACTTAATTGAAACTGAAAGCTAAGATCTCTCTATCTTGGCGAGGACATAAAAATAGTTTCCTCCCTGAGGAGCTAAAGCTTATGAAAACCTTAGTATTGCAACAGTACAATGAACATGCTTGTGAAACTCATGTAAATGAGTATCATGGCACGTAATTATGAGGATTTTTCCACTCCCTGAGATCATAACTTAACAATTTCTTTAGTCTTATTCTAATCATACCAAGCGCAAGGAGGGTCTGATGAATTAATCATGTCAGGAAATGGATCATTTTTGAACTCGATAATCTCCGGGGGTCCCGGAGTCAAGTCGTCCTGCGAAGTGGAAGGTCCGGCAACCACCCATGCGTTGGAGCCTACCATACTCCCCACTGTCCCCTCTGTTGCCTCAGGCATTATCCTTCCGTCGAGAGATTCGTCATCCGTATCTTCACTCACCCAATGCATTAATTCTTTCAGGAATTCTATCTTGTGACTATCGCCCAAGACTCTTGTATTTGTTCGGCCCCTTCTCCTCTTGCAATATTTCTCTTGGGCCTCCAGCATCTTTTTCGCCCTATCGGGAACAAAGTGAAGAAAAGGTGAGACAAGGGAAATTTCTCGTTACCGGAAAGCAGCAAGAGATGGGAATAAATACATTGGCCGTTTGAAAACCTCACGACTTTCCGAATATTTCGTCATTGATCTTTCATGTTTTATGACATCATGTTTTGGGCCGAGATTCTTGGAACAAAAGCAGAGCACCTATGGACCTATGGTATTAGGAATTGGTGCTTTCCCGACGTATCTGCTTCAAGAAATTTTCTCGGGTTGTCCCGGGTAATGGCTTTCATTTCGGCCACCGCATCAACTTCAAAGATGCCCGGAAACTCGCCCACACCACCGGGTATTGGGACCGATTGTATAAGGAAGCCATAGAAATTCATCTGCGGAAGGAAAACCTGAACAGGGACTCCGGGTACACACTCAGCGGCACGTGGAAACCTGTGCTGGGAATAATCGAGGAGGTGAGAAGGAAAAGCAAGCGGCAAAACGCCAGCCAATCAGGAGACTCCCTCGACGTGCACGACATCATCGACCAATCACGAATCACCTGACCCGTGAGGACATGTATATAAGGCGGACAATTCTAGGATGGCACTCATCTTGCCCTGAAGATGACTCTCGAGTCGAGGATCGAAACGTCGGCCGAAATGGACGCCCTTACCCGGTGGAAAACCCGAGAAAACTTCTTGAACCTATGGTATTTTAGCTAAGTATTTGGTTGATAAGTGTCTGCATTGTTACCACATTTCTACCACGGCCCCGGTCAAGATCAAAAGGTTGTGCGAAATCTATGAGCACGAGGAACTCACACCATTCGATACGTGAAGAGTAAAATGTTCTGTGATTTTTCCTCTGGGTATACTACAGCTTTATCGAACAGAAGGAAAGGATCTCTCTTACCACCTATTCCGTGACTACCGTCTGAGAAGCAATCGCAAACTTTTTCAACGCTCTGGAAGTACGAAGGTACGTCAAAATAATATAAAATCGTAATCTGAGTAGAAGGAATTTCTCTTCGAGTAGCATAACTGGTGCCGCTTTTATATTTAGAATTGCACTACCTGGGTGCGCTGCTTCTGAGTTGAGATCTCTCATAATCAGTCTTCCCCACTCTTGTTGGATTGGCATACTCGGACATACCGAAGGACGCACGTATGAATATTTCTCTACCTGTTGACACATTCCTTAAAAGAAATCCGCAAATTGGAAATATTATCTTTCAATGAAATAAGCGGAGTGATGCCAATTAGCATTTTCTGCCGAAAAATAAATATTTAACCTTCCGCGCAATGGTTTTAAATCGAAAAAGCTGGTCAGCAGTTCAAAAGAGGTTTTTATTCATCATTCAGAGGACTTTGAAACTTCGCATTTGGTTGAAAATAAAAATCAACTTCGTAATTTTCCACACGTTTTTTAATAACCAACCGGTTTCAACACTGACGTGTCATCATCAGGGACTAAAATTTTTGAGCAAGGAAAGGCCTTAAATAGTTCACTGGTGGGAGTATGTCTCTTTAGGGAGGGGAATGAAATTTGAGGGAACGCTTAGGCATAAACTGGTTGGAGGTTAAGATGGAAAGGGAGTGTGGCATGGGGCTACACCACAGGGGTAAGAAGAATATACATTGGAGGTTAGGTAAAATGTTCACATTGTGGCGAATAATGGGGTATACCAGAGCAAGTGGTCAACGGGGAACATTTAAAATCCGGCATTTATTCAAGGCATTCCCAATGCTTAAAAATTTTAGGTTCTGATGATGACAATTCAGTGTTGAAACCGGTTGGTTATCAAAAAACGTGTGAAAATTACAAAGTTGATTTTTATTTTCAATCATGGAAAAATTCCACAATGTGACGGCCGAAGTTGTTTCATCGATTCGCATTTGGGTCTCCATTGTTTGTTGCATTTGTTTTAGCATGCCATTTGTCCTAGGTATCACGCATTTAATCTTTGCATTGAATCGAAGTTGATCAATTTTAGGAAACGTCTGTCTCCCTCAATTTTCCCAATCAATCAAGCAATAATTGGAGAGAGGAAGGCAACGACAACGCAACACCAACTGTTGACTTGTCTCCACAAGAACGTTCGTCATTCCCATAGGCACGCATTCTTTCTACGAAGACTAAATATTTTTTCTAAGGAGTAGCAAAATATGTGCATGAAATATTGACGTTCGATACCGATATGCTCCAGGAAAAAGCAGTCTTTAGCCTACTTACATCGGCATCCGATATCGTGTTCTATATGTGTTGAAGAAATGGATACCTATATATTATCGCCATCATCGTTGGGATTAACGATTAAAATTAATCGCTAAAAATATAGTTAACTCTTTAAATTAATCGTAACTTTTTAGAAGGGTTAACTTTAACTTTTAATCGTTAAAATTATTAATTAACTGATACAAAACTAACTCCAGTTAATTTTTTCGTTAATTTTTGGCGAATGTCGACCTGTCCGAATTTGGTCGCTAAGGTTTCCCAACAGACAAATGGGAAAATAAAACGGTATCTAAGAATGCAAGAGTAGTTGTGCAAGAATTCAATGAATAGGCCCTGACGATTACATCCAAACGAAAACGGAGGTGAGGGGAGTGACCGCCAAATTTTAGGAACGCACCCTCAGACGAGAGAACACGAAATCACGCGAAGACAATGTCCTGGAGGTCTCGCATGCCTTACTCGGTGACATCATGTCGTCAATACTATATAGTTGAAGCCGAGAAAGAAAACTTATGGCGGATAACAAGGGGGAAGGGTAAATTCAATGTAACGTATCTGTAACCACGGTATTATTAGATCTTTGTCTTTAACAATGCGTCTGTCTACTGCGACAGTGCTTCGTCAATACATCAGCCCCCAGTGAATCGCGGGAAACGTGCGCAGGCACACCCTCAGCATCTACTGTAACTCTATGTAACTAAGCCGTTTCCACTGAAATTTAAAATTGTGAAGGAATACATCACATTGAAATGTGGGGATCGATATCAAAAACTTACCTTAAAGCACTTTCCACCGCTCAGAACAACCTTTGGCGGCAAATTACAGACGCAATATGGTTCGTCAGAAAGTCTTACATTCACGACAACTTAAAAATCCCGGAATTGAAGCTTCACCTCAGAAAAATCGCCGAATCATTTCAGCAGACACTAGGATGTTTATCAAAACAAAAAACCACTGCATCCACTTTGACAAAGTAACTTTTAACTTAAAAGTTACTTTTTTTACTTGAACTTTAATCAGTTACTTTTTCAGAAAAGTAAATTTTATTTTTAACTAGTTACTTTTTACTGAGATTAACTTTAACTTTAATCAGTTAATTTTCTTTGGTAACTTTCCCAGCTATGATCGCCATCAAAACATCTATGGAGTGTATTTTTAATTGAAGGATCTTGAAAACAAGCGGGCTACGGCGCGAGATCGAGAATTCCATTTTACTTCGGCGATGTAAACGGTCGCAAAAGTTCTCAACGGATTCTAACTCAAGATAATTTGTCAAATCTCTTGGTACATGTAATTTTTTTGCACCTTGATGTAGCTCCCAGTTATTTTCATGAATGGAGGCAAAGAATTGCTTGAAAAAATGGTACACGCCATTTTCCATATATTAGGTGAATATTAACATTAAGTCATGTTACTTTCACATGTTTAAAGGCAAATAATCATTATGAATCATGGTATCGTTCCTAATCCCAAAACATTATCTTCCAAGGTTCAGAATCAGCTTGATTTGGTAGTTTTTCAGGGATATTCGACGGAGACCAAATATTGTAAAAAACTGATCAACCCTGATCCCACGTAAATTGTTGATTCTCGATATCTAGGACAAACAACATTTAAACTCAAATGCAAAAATCAATGGAGAATAAACATGCGAAGTTTCAAAGCTTGGGATGGAAAAAAACATTTTGGGCTAGCTTTTTTTCGATTTCAGCCCAGTGTCCCGTTCCACGACAAAATTTGGAAACTAAGTTAAAAGCTATAAATTAAATTTCAGATTGGACGCAAAGCTTAATCTAATCGAAAATGTGAATTGATTGATATTGAGGGCAAGTGTTTGTAACGAATCGTTATAGGGAGGTCGCATTGGATTTGAGGGTGCAGTCTTAGAGGACAACATTTTATTCACAGGTGAAGTGATGTACTCCCTCTCCCTTATTAAATGCCCTTTTCCTGTGATGGGGTGGCAAATACGTCTCAATTAAAAATTTATTTTCTCAGGGAAAGGAGGATTGGCGGAGAGAAACACGGCGGCGTTGGCATTAGCCTGCTGTTAAATAAAGGTTCCGAGGGGTGAACGGTTTAACGTCCCATCCGACGGACGAAATGTTGCACTCTAAGTAATCTCTACACAGCATTAAAGTACCGTTTTACCGCTGAAATATCTCAACCACTGCCTAGATAAAAAACTTGTCCCTCGGGATGGAGATCCCACCACACCAAACTCATCGCCTTATTACCGAACTTCTGGGATCGAGTGACGTCTTCATGACATATTATATGGCATTAATGCAGGGAAGCGTTCTCAAGAATCTGGTCGTTTACCATATTTTTTATTTCCGAAACTGATAAGGGTTGTAAAATAAAAAGACCCGTATTTTCCGTTTTTGGATCCGTCAATTAGTTCTCTAGTTATAAGCGGAGAAAAACTGATGTTTTTAACCCTTTCAGAAAAGTGGGCTTACATGCGACCTCTTACGTCATCCACTTCGTCCAATCACAACTTAGCCCGCGAAACTACTTCATCTTATCGCAATTACACACAGCTGACTCTGCCAATGGAAACGGTTGCGACAGAATCTGTGCGAGCAGACATTCCGACACTCCCCTCCACTCCCTTCCCTTTCCCTAAAAGCAGTCAAGGACGGGAGGTGGATGACGTAGTAAGTCTCAAAGCAGCCTGTTCGGTGGGCGTCACCTTTTGCTCATTTTAATTTTTGATTTATGAGTGCATGGCTCTGGTTAGAAGATTAATTTCGCTAAAATACACTTTTCGTTTCCATCTAACGATTTCGCGTACAAAATTGCGATTTTGGTTTAGAGTAAACGCTCCCATTGTACCCACGCGTTTTCAGTTTCGGAAAAACAATCAAAAACAGTGCACAATACAGATTACAGATCCTAATCATCACATATGTCCAATCTCAATTTAAAGTCATGAAATTGTTCAAATACTTTATGCAAAAATAAAAATATAATAAAAACATTTATTTATTTACAAAGTGCTGTCAAATCTTGATGCGTACAAAAATATTTTAGCTAAGTTTACTTTCAAATACTCAGAAATTACCAGATTCAACAAACTCAACTTAGCCTATTTAAGAACCCTTTTGAAATAGAAATTTAGACATTTAGTCTTTTAATCTCCATTTATTTCTCCCCTGGTTTTTTAAGTATTTGACATTGTTTCAGATGTGGTTCGTATTTTTAAAATTTCATGTCTCACTAAAGAATTACTTTCTTGAAGCCCACACCTTAAGAACTGAATAATCATTCATTTGCATTCCTAATAAGACATTCTCTTTCCCTCACTAATAAGCTTCTAAACTGCAAGCATTTGGTTATCGTTAGAAGGGCATAATGAGGTATGCTATCAGATGACCAGCAACTAGGAATTCATGCCGTCTAGTTTTGCTTAAAAGAGTCCAAGCACATTTCCTGGACGTACAATAAATCACGTGACGCACAATAAAAACAAAGACTGCTTATTTTCCCACGTTCCACCGTTGTGAGCAGAATAATGGGGCAAGCCTGAAATCATTGTATCGCATGTGAGTTATGAATTCTTATGATATTCCACTCTAGATTTTGATAGAGAATCGCATGGAGTACACTTTATTTTTCAAGTCGACATCTTGCACAATGACGTCTTAGTCTTAAAAAAACGCGCAGCTGAAACAAATATTTTTGTACATATTTTTTCGTTTGGATGTCTATTTCAACTACTACTCCACTTGGATGAGTAAAAAACTTTAGCAATTTTCCACAATGTAATTTAAAATAATAAAATTACACAACACGTGTTGTGTTTCGGCTTACTAAGCCATCATCAGGTGTACACTTATAAACTTCCGTGACAGCAGCGCAATATATAGGAAACGGGAAGGGGATGGGGATAGGGGAAAGTGGTTTGGGGGGGGTAGGGGGGGGGGGGGGAGTGGAGGGAATGACTAGATGGTGAGTAACGGGAATGGGGGGGGGATGAAGCACTCTAAGGAGTTTGTCCTTGGGACTGTATTAGGTAAGTGGTGGGTTATTTGAAAGTTTATAAGTGTACACCTGATGATGACTTAGTAAGCCGAAACACGTGTTGTGTAATTTTATTATTTTAAATTACATTTTGGAAAATTGCTAAAGTTTTTTACTCATCCAATATGTCTAAATTCCACTACGTGACGCCTGATACTGTGATCTATATTCGCACTACTCCACTCATTAATTATCCTTTTTTTTCCTACCTACGTCACCTCTTTTAATTCAATTGTACCCTACTGTATAATGTCATTTTTATGTTCTTGAATCACTGCGAAATACGCACCTAAGTGAGAGAAGCCGTATTCTGGGGATATTTCGATGCTACAATATGGATACGATCCTTGGAGTATCGGAAGGCAATAGGTACAACCAAACATCCTGCCCCCAACACACTCTTGCATGTTCACGCAAAATATATTCTTCATGCAAAAACATTCTACAAATGTTAGCATGGAATATACAATGGGTTAGTGAGGGTTGTTAAAAATCTCTGAAAGTGAAAATTCTTTGACTCCATTTCTTACCTGCAAAATTGACAGCGCCTCGACTCCGTTGTTATCATGCAATTGCCGTTGCCTCGGCAGTTACGAATCATTTTTGAAGTTCTTACTCTCCATAGAAATAAAGTGCATGGTTGACAGAAAACAGGACCATGTCTCTTCTTCTCAGCTCTGCCACCGCAAGCTTCACACATGTTTCTCTCGGCCTTTATTTGGGGGTCCATCGGTCTAGAGCTGATAAAAGCGTAAAAAAAAAGAGGTAACAATCCGTTAAATATGGAATTTAATGATATGCTAAGGATTTTTACGCATAAAATATGTTTTATTTCTTACACAGTAACTAGAACCTACGGAATGGAGACGCATATATGAAATAATCGACTTTAAATTTGCATGACTTGGATAGTTGGCACTCGAGTCTTTCTTGGATAAATTTTCCGCTACTAGATTCTGGTTAGAAGTAAGTGATAACATATTCAGTTGCGGCACACGATTAAAAATATATAAATTTATATTTTTACATGTATTTCTATAGTAATTTTTGCCAGATATTAACTTAAAAAGTGAAAGCAAGACCGATATTAAGTAATAGAATAAATCCCTAAAGACTCTTGGATAGAGGTATTCTGTCCTCGAATGTGGAACCAGAAGAAATGGAAGCAAATGACTTCTAAGCTTACAAATAATTTAGAAGCTTACCTCAAGGACTCAGAGGAGGAAAATCTTTATGGATCTTGGAGAAACCAAGATGGAAGCTCTCTGCCGGTACCAGACGACGCTAGAAAAAAAGAGAAACAAAGGAGACAATGGCAGTGACGTCAACGGCGTCATTGCAGTTAGAAGGCACCAACGGTATTTTCTATTCGAAAAAAATGTCTCACCTGAATGAAGGCCGGGTCAAAGATGAAGAAAGCGAAATTTCTCTGGTCACTAGTACGGTGACGTGTGAGTCCGGCTCGGAGCAACCGATCAACCTGCCTCGGACAACTCCTGTGAAGGAATGGGAGCGAGGGACGCGTCTCGAATGCTTTTGAACGCTGCCCTCGCAAAAGAAACGGGGGGGGAGTTGTGAGTTGGGAGTTGTGAGTTGTGAGGGTGGAGAAAACGGACGCGTGTATGAGCCACCGTCCTGTGCATACCCTTTCCTCCTTACCCGCCCCTTCTATCCCCCTCCTTCGGCTCCCCTCGTCTCTGACGGCGTCTGTGAGGAAGGGGGAGGGAGTCACAGCCCACCCCTCCCCCACCTGTGGCCATCGCGCCACAACTACTTCACAACGCTCTTCTTCAACTCTTGGGACACCAAATTATGTCCCCCTGACCTTAGATCGAAGTACAGGTGAAATCTCTCTTAAAAGACTGAGGTGGACTGATTATTGAACGGCGGTAAGGGTATTTTAATTAACTCCATCGCCTTAACGTTTCCTTGATTGTATGCGAATATATTTTTGCTTCCTAAAACTTTCCGTTTCTATTTGATTTCCCCCAAGTGACTTCCCTCGAGAACAATGCATTTGTCCTAATTAAAATTTGAATGTCTTCGACGTTCAATGGATACTTTGGCGTTGTTTTGTTACTCAATTATGCCTCACTTATGAGGGCGTTAAGGATGTCTTGAGATGAGAAAATGATGTGTAATGGTATCTTTCATAGCGTATAAAATTGTTTTTCAAAAAGTGTACTCTGATATTTTTTGCTTCCTAAAATGTGGCGTGTCTGTTTGATCACGCCGTGAGAACAATGATTTTTATTTTCACTAAAAGATAAATGTCATCGACGTTCAATGGGTACTTTGGCGTTCTTTTGTGGCTCAGTATTGTCCTTTGGGGTGTCGAAAATTTCGATAATTTTGAGAATTGAGATTCATCATTGCAATGAAGTCTTTCGTGACTAATCCAAGCCAAGCCTTTCAAAGTAGAATAGTGGAAGGTTGAGGTCTCAGATTTTCCAACTACTAACATTTCATCGTACTCTCTAACGAGGGTTCTGTCGCGTGGGGTTCTGGCGTTTCAGTACAGAAAACAAAAGTGCGCAGACGCAACCGCCGTCCATCGTTAGCTTTCCCGTTCCCACCCCCTTTCTCTTCCGAGAACTACACGCCGTCTTTGCCCACTCCATCCCCTCCCCCCCTCCCCGGTGTCGGCGTTTGCTAGGAGGGAGTCCAACGGGGATGGCCACTTATCTACCGCTCAGGTTTCCCTCCGCCCCCACTTGTTGCTCCCTCCTCGTCTAACATGGGGAAGGGGTAATGCTAGCGCTTTGTTAATGCAAGGAATAACATTTGGTTATACTATGAAAGATAGAAGTTTTTAGGGATTCGATTAGGGCATGGGGAATGTGAATCGCTTTGTGAAATGGATGCTGCTGCAGCTATACTAAAGAAATGATATGTAAAGTTAAGTTAAATATGCGTTTGAACCAAAAATAGTCCCCACATCTATCGAAATGTGTCTGACTATACATGCTGTATACGAAACCTTTTAAGACAGCTTATCTGCGCGTATTGGCGTTCCTTAACTTCTCTTGACGTTTTCACATATTTGGGATTTCCCTTCCGTCACTTCCGCTTACTGGGGTTAGCTGGTTCCGTCCCCATGAGCATTCGCAATTCCGATGATCTAAGACGTTTTTTACAATATTACTTCTACTCTTCTCATCGGTTCAATTTATTTTCTTTCCTTCTCTGAATAAACGGAATTCATTCCTTCGATTTCGGAAGAATCAATTTCATTTCTTTTCCAGTTGGCATTAAGTAAATCAATGTTTACGCATCCAACATTCTCGTCAGGAATTTGGTCTACAATGCCTTTGATGTGGTCTCCTTCCAAACGCTTTGAATACTTTTGGCATCCTGATTGAAAGTCTGGACGACTAGTAATATTTTTTTAGGATTTTTTGAACACGATAAGTACCTATTTGTTAAGGCAGCATTAATCTACCATCTGAATAATTTTTATGAATGGCTTACATGTAAATGAGTGTAAGATGAACTTTTCATTAGGATTTCCTGTCCTATTAGAATGGGTGCATCTTGGCGCACCCATTAAAATCTATGAATTTGTAAAACACTCTATACTACTATAACATTTCATTTTATTTGAATTCATGGTTTAAATAATTGGGCCTCGATCATGGATCTTCATAAGGCGTGCGCTAGAGTTATCGTTATTAGTTATTTTTTCATTTAACCTATGTCAGAGAGAACGAGATCTCCATTCCTCATATTTCGCGTAGCTCTTCAAATCGCTTATCATAATCAGTGGAGCGAATTTTATAGATGGTTATTGATAACCCTGCGCTACTCTAGAGGTAAATGTTAACGATTAAGATTGCGATAACGCGATAGATGAATTCGTGATTCCACACCTGATTTCCTCCGTCCTCCCTTTACAGCAACCCGAAAACTTCTTCACGCTCTTCCCCTTTTGTTTGATTTTTATTCGATTAATTACTGTTTCTCCCATTAGATTATTGACTTAAAGCTGTGGGTCTTGCACGTGGGGCTACCTTGATTCATTTCCTATAAAATGTCAGGGATTAGTTTAGCCTATATTAATATGGTAATGACCAATTTGGCAGTGCTAAAATGTACCTTTTGCAAACAGATTGTGACATGCAAAGTACTCAATAGATCAACTTCATTGTCGATTTCAGCTAATATACGTTCTAACTACTTTTGATGTTTGCCACTCGCTCTTTGAATTCTTAATAATGATTTCATACTGAAGAAGACTCCAGTCTGGAAAAACCATCCAGAGGGAACTAAGGATGTCTTCAAAATAAATAAATAATGAATAATTGTGTCTTTCCTGGCGTGTAAAACATTTTTTCAAAACGTTGACACATACTTATTTTTACTTCTAAAAACTTCCCGTTTCTGTTTGATACCCCGCAAGTGGCACGCCGCCGTGAGAATAATGATGTTTATTTTCACTGAAATATAAATATTTTCGACGTTAAATGGATACTTCGGCATTGTTTTGTGACTCAATTATGTCCTTGAGGTGCCGAGAACTCCGGTAGTTATGAGAATAGAGTTTCGTCATTGCAATGAAGTCTTTCTACAGAAAACTCTAAAAAGAAGACGGGACTACTTAATCGGCCATATCTTGTGACACGATGGCCTGATGATGACATTCGTCGAGGGAGAAAATGAACTGGATGAATGGAAATGGCAGGCCTTTTATGAGATACACAAATCAGGTTTTGAAGGATGTAAAAGAGAGGAATTACGTCAAAATGAAGAGGTTGGCCGAAAGAAGAATCGAATGGAGGGCTGCGTGAAACCAATCCAAGGAATTTTAACCCATGATAATGATGATGATGATTGTAAAAGATTATGAAGGAGCTGGTATATCCTTTTTTTACTATCTATTATTTGTCGCTTCTCGGTTAAATGGCTGTGAACGACAGAAAGACAATCGCATTATCAGAAAGAAAAGAATAGCAGAGACGATAAAAAAGGGAAGGAAAGATACGCAACGATGTAATCAAGATGTGTATCATAGTGACGTGGAATAATAGTACAAAAGTTAAAATAAACTCATAAAGAGGAATAGAAGGAAAGAATATTAAACTAATTTATGATATATAGGAAGTATAGAAGTAATCAAAAGCAATGTATTGATTAATATTTTCTTGTACACCATAATGTTGTTGTAGGCGTTAAATGAAGAATAAAAAGATAGGGCTTTTATAGGTAACCAAAGAGGTACAGGTTAGAGAACATATATAACGACTGAAAGCATAAATAATGTTCTGTTTTATTACGGAATTGGGTGACATTTACTCAAAATTTTGTTCAAGGGCAACATCATCGTCTTGGGGCAACATTCCTCCACGGTTCAACGTGCGAGGATTAACTTAGTGGAGCCACGAGAATGGTAAAGAAACGTCGCTTTGTACATTTCACTCACTTTTTATTGGCTTCGTCTATGGTTTCGACAATTTACATTCCCTTATTATGGCTTTGATATCGGCATGGTAATAGTCGAACCAGTGTCGAAGCCAATAAATATTGTGTGTAGAATGTACAAAGCGACGTTTATTTTCCAATCATACTCCACATTTCCCCGAAATGGATTAATTGTACTCAAAATTTTGTCAACATCATTTCTCGACATTGCAAACACATCCCTTCCCATCCCTTCCCGTCATTTACGCTCACATAGGTTTACATCTTACCGATAAAGTAAACGTTCACTTCAACTCCGAGCACAAGTAGCATGTTTGAAAATTATAAGTATTCGATCCTGCTATGGCGGAGTAAACTGGCTGAATTCGAAAACCACGTAGATCGCAAAAAAAACTTTTTCCTGCCATCTATTGGAGGGTATTGAATGAATTAAAATCAGATATAATAAGACATGGGATATAAGAATGAAATTTCAACCGGGTGTTACAAAAGTGATTCAATTAGCATTATTCAGATAATCCTAATGTTCAATTATCGTCAAATATTGAATTGTACTTTCTGTCCAAGCGCCAAGAATTTCCACGCACAGTAGGAGAATAAGGCTCTTTGAACCGAAGTGAATTTGAGTCTCTTACGCCATTATTTAACTTGCACGCATTGCAAAAAGTTAAGAAGTACATAAATAAGTATATGTGAATTTGAAGAGGTCGACAAGCTTTGGATATTAATCGGATCCCTGGTTACCAGAGGAAGCTGTGAGTGGTGCATAATCATAGGGGGCAGCCTGGCTCACGGAATTGTTGCCAAATCAGATTGTAACATTCGTTGCTGGTTCATGGCATGACGTATCCAGAAAGGAATCTCAGCTACTGTGCCGATTAGCGTAACTGACTTCATCACCCACCAACTAAGGAAAATAAGATATCAAGTCCCTAGCGTTTTTCCATGACCGCTGACTTCCTCCGAGAACTTGCAGACGCAGGTGTTCATTTCGGAGATATTTCCAGTGGCTTCTCTCGCTTTGGTGACACGTTTTTCCTTATCAGTGATAGGTATTGCCTTTGTTTCGGTGAACATAATCGTTTGCCGTATGGTTGCATAGAACGAGTGTTTTGAGTTGTCGAAACGGCGGTGTAATTCCTGAAACAAAAACAACACGTGGTGCAACAATGGGTGGCCCGTCGAAAGGCCGTCTAACAGAACTGTCAGTTGTGTTTGTTGATTGCTTGTTGAGAATGGGTAAGCAAGGAACAATGGGACTTTAAGGAATATTGCTATAGTTAAGCTCTATTCAAATGGGAGGTTTGTTTATGCCATAAAATATATATCATCGATACGGCATTTATTTTATAGAGCACTAGAGCATAGTCTAACAACATCTAATGTTAAAGATAATTAGGTCTTCGCCATTCAGCTTTCCCTGTGTGCGAAAAATTCTAATCATTGAGTGATTATTTAATTTCCTGATTTTTTCGATTTTAGTTTATCGATTTTTAAGGACTGCAAAAGTTTTTGAATAGCTCAGGTTACTTTAGACCTGATAAAAAAGATGTAACATTCGGGGTACTGCCTCTAATTAAGATGTTCGGGTGAGGTTAAAAGGGAATCACATCAATATTGAGGGTTTCTCATATGGAATATTTATCTTTAGAAATTCTTTTTCTTAGTATTCTTCTGTCAAGAGGGCAGAATAGTGAGGGAAAATGGATGGTCGTCGTGCATAACTGTACTAGTAATTATTCGAGAAAACGATTATCGAAATCTATTTTATGGAGTTTCGATAGTTAGTGTCATTTCTCTCGAAATTCATTATCAATAAAATCACCAACTCTTATGCTAGAAACATTATAACAGATGTTACAACTATGTTATATCTATGAAGCCGTCCTTTTAAGGTTTTTAATGAAAAATTCAAAAGGAAACTAAACAACCTAATCGGTCATATCTTAAGGCATGATGGTCTGAGGAAAACAATCGTTGAGGCAAAGGTGAAGGAGATGATGGGTAGAGAATAGATAAGTTTGAGATTTATAATTAATCATTAATAATTTGTATAAATTATTCCAAAGGATATAGCTTGAACATGTGAGACATTATGAGGACACTTCAAATAGGGAGGAGGTACTCTAAATAATTTAAGATAAAGCTCACTATTGATCTAAATTCTAATCACATGGTATCCCTTACCTTTCCTGATAATGAATGAAATGATGATTACGTGTAAAACAGATCAGTTGCCTAGGAGCCTGGAGCTCTACAATGATTTTCATTTTATCAATATGTCACATCCAGAGTTTGTACCCGAAAACGTATTGAGATCTGAACTGTTGTATCGACTTGGTGTCAACTTGAGTTAAAAACTATAAGTAAGAAATTAGCTCTAATCTGCTGCGCTTTAATTCAATGGACATTTTTTGAATATCAAAATTGTTATGAAATGAACTTTCATTTCATAAAAATTTTGATGATTAAAAGTGTTCTTCAGCAAAGAATGCTTCCTCGAACCATGATCATGTAAGAGACAACTTAAATTTAGAATTCGCTCTTTAGAAGACACTCCAACTTCTATGTTACATGACAAGAAATGCATTCACGTAGGATGCGATAGTACGGGTGGATTGAGGTTTAAAAATGCTCCTGATAAGGAATTATATCTCAGCACAAAATTTAATTACTAGCACTAAACAAACGCAATATGGATAAAACGGGAATAGATTTCTTACCTATTAAGTTTTAACCTAAGCCCGTCTATGTACTCAAACCACGGTTGTGCCTAGGATATTCTCAAAGAAAATATCAACTTCCGAGGACGAGTTTGGAACATGATATTTGATATTGTAGAATTTATATTTTGTTTCCCGTAATAAATGGTAAATGAAATATCAATAACCAGTTACAACTTTATTATTTCATTTTCAAAGAAATACAACAAATGGGTGTAAGCAGGTATTGCTTTAAGTTTTTAAGAGTTATCATATAGGATTAGAAGGAAACTACAATTATGATAATATATTTAATTAAGAGAAATATGAAGTTTTCCATCTCTGAAAATACAAGTGCACAGTATCTACCAAAGGCTAAAGAACAAGAGAAAATTTAACGGTGATAATTAATTGTTAAATAATAGCATTTGAAATTTTTCTCAGAAGTAAACCATCGTACAAAAGTCGTATTTTAAATATTTTAAACCTAAAGTAAATGCATATTAGAGGAATATAATTTGTACTAATAGAATTTGGAATCAAATTATTACCATCATAATAACAAAACCCAATAACTAAATAGGTCCTTGTGGAATAAAAAGGGGAACATTGAAAACGCTACCTGAGATTTAAGCCTCAGCGTACAAATATCAAAATATAACCAATTAAGAGCATTATTAAATTTTCCATGAATAAAAATATAATTGCACTATTATTCTACCACAATCTTAAATAACAAGATAATAATTATTGGTGAAAATTAATTGTTTAAAATTAACATTTAAAATTTTTGTCAGAAGTAAACATTCGCACGAAAGTGTCAATTTAAATATATTAAACCAAAATAAAATGCATATTAAAGGAACATAAGTTCTACTACTAGAATTTAGAATCGAATTATCACCATCATTATATAATTAAATAGTTCCTTTTAGAATATAAAGAGGAACATTGAAAACACAACCTGAGTTGTGAGCCTACGCGTACAAATATCATAATATGTTCAATTTAAAGCATTATTAAATCTCCTTGCATAAAATTATAATTGCACCATTTATCTACCAAATCCTACATAACAAGGAAAAATTAATGGTGATAATTAATTGTTCAAAATTAACATTTCAAATATTTGTCAGAAGTAAACTATAGCACAAAAGTATCATTTAAAATATTTCAAACCTAAATAAAATGCATATTAGAGGAACATAAGTTCTTCTACTAAAATTTTTGTCAGAAGTAAACTGTCGCACAAAAGTCTCATTTAAAATACATAAAGCATAAAGAAAATGTATATCAGAGGAACATAAGTTCCACTGCCAGAGTTTGAATCGAATTATCACCATAATTATACAATAAAATAGTTCCTTTTAGAATATACAGAGTAACATTGAAAACACAACCTGAGATATGAGACTAAGCGTACAAATATCAAAATATATTCACTTAAGAACATTATTAAATCTTCCATGCATAAAAATGCAATAGTACCATTTATCTACCAAAAGCTTACATAACAAGGAAAAATTAATTGTTCAATAATAACATTTCAAATTTTTCTCAGAAGTAAACTATCGCATAAAAGTCTCATTAAAAATAATATAAATATAAATAAAATGTATATTAGAGGAACATAAGTTCTACTACTAGAATTTGGAAGCAAATTATCACCATCATTTCATAAGAAAATAAATCCTTGTAGAATATAAAGAGGAACATTGAAAACACAACTTGAGAAATGAGCCTAAATAGCAAATAGCGTACAAATAGCAAAATATGTTCAATTAAGAGCATTATGAAAATTTCCATGTCTAAAAATATACTTGCACCATTTATCTACAAAAAACTTACATCGCAAGGAAAAATTAATGGTGATAATTAATTGTTCTATCATAACATTTCAAATTTCTCTCAGAAGTAAACTATTGCACAAAAGTATCATTTGAAATATTTTTACCTTATGAAAATGTATATTAGAGGAACATAGGGTCTCTAATTAGATTTTAAAATGAATATAATACCATTAGTACATAACAAAATAGCTCCTTGTAGAATATAAAGAGGTACTTTTAAAACACAACCTGAGATATGAGTCTAAGCGTACAAATATTAAAATATATTCAATTATGAGCATTATAAATTTTCCACGTCTAAAACTATAATTACACCATTTATGTACCAAAAGCTTAAATAAGAAGAAAAAATTTAATGTTGATAATTAATTGTTCAACAATAACATTCCAAATTTTTGTCAGATGTAAACTATCACATAAAGTCTCATTTAAAATATTTTAAACCTAAAGAAAATGTTTATTAGAGGAACAAACCGTATACTACTTGAAATTGGTATCAAAATATAACCCACATTACATAATAAAATAGTTCCTTTTAGAATATAAAAAGGAACATTAAAAATCACCCTGAGATAAGAGTGAAAGCGTACAAATATCACAATGTATTCCATTAAGTTCATTATGGAATTTTACATCACTCACAATTTACATACATTACGCTTTTCTAAAAAAAAAGGGTTTTCAAATGTTAATGATCACTATGATGGCTCTTATTCTCTAGTAAAATTTTGGTCACATGTGAATTCGTTGAACAAAAATAATAAACACGTTTTTCAAAATGAAAATATTCTTTCTTCAAAGGTTGATTGCCTGCCATTAGCAGCTGACTGCAGCAGGAGACGAAACAGCTGACCTCATTCTCCCCTGAGAATATCCCTCCAGATTTCTTCGATTTCTGGCTCCTGAGGGTTAAGAAAATCTGAATCTTAGAAGTAGGCAAATCGAGAATAAAAGTGTGTTACATCACATATTCAGTGTGGCACGGGGCTTAGGCGCATGGCGATCGAATCGTCGTCTTGGTATTTATCATTCCCCATGACAAATCCTTCATCCAAAGGCTAGGTATACTGGTTTGTAGAAGGAACGAATATATATTATAGAATGGTATTGTTTAGTTTCAGTCAGTATCTACCATTGCAATGATCTAACTGCATGGTATACGATTTTTCAGAATGATTGCTTTAAAAAATAGGAGCATTGAGGAACTTCAGGATCTACGATCACCTTCCAACCTCTTTTAAAATATATATTGTAAGGGGTTTAACGATACCAAGCCAGCTATTTAAATACAATAACAAAATATTTTTATGTTAATGATGATGTCTACCTACTGCGCCTTTCTTTGCTCTCATTAATTAACTAATACTTAGGAATGGTTTTCTTTGGCCATTGTCTTAAAATTATTTACACCTTTATTTTTAGGTGTCTTTCACCCACGAGCTACGAAAACCTATTTTTGGAAGTTAATGATGCATATTATCGAAAGGCTATTTTGTAGTAGCAATAATTACCATCGCTATGACGCACAATGGGACGGACCGCGAAAAAGCAGGCCAAAAAAACCTAAAAAATTTTCTTCTGTGAAATAGTTGGATTGGCTTGAATTGAAAGTAAAGGTCCAGAACATACATTTTTCATATAAATATTTAATTTATTAACTACACCCATAATATGGGGATTAAATATTATCATTGTAATAATATCTATGAATACTGTAGAAACTCTGAATGAAGTTACCACACAGAAATGTTCAGTATATTTTTCGCAATACAACAATTATTATGGAGAGTGCAGTTTTTAATAAATACGGTCATTCTTTTAGATCTACAAAAAAAACTCCTGTTAGAAGCAGGGGAATTATCAACTTAATTTGGTGTGTTGTGATGTTATTTATGAGGTCACCAAAATTCATCTGCGGATACTTGCGGACCAACAAGATAATATTTATTTTCCCCAGCCCTAGCCGGATGGTCCTCAGCGCGCCCGGCCGCCGCGTCAGCTCGTCGCGTGTTTGGCTCCTGGCCTCAAGAATGTTTTAGTTATCTAAGCGCGTCTGGTCGGTGGTACCGGGAATTGTTTAAAACATCTAAATTTATGAAATTTGTGTGACAGAGTGGGGTGATATCTGGAAGTCTTGTGCTGTCAAGCCTTATTCCCAAAGTGCAAAGCTGTTTACCATCAAGCGTTTTAATTTTTTGCTGTCCATGTTGAACCCAAGAATTAATGGATCCGGATGATTTCGGCTGGGATGCTCATTTGTTGAATATACATAAAAATAATTACTCTTAGGCACCATATAACGTTGGGGATTTGTCTGAGCCATTTCAGTCGTCTTCCATTGAGTCATGGTGGAGCTCCTACGAACTTGGGGCACAACAATACGATAGATTGGTCACGTGACTAACATGGTGTTTTTCAGCCAGATGAGAGAAAAGAGAGGTATCTTGTAAAGGTGTAAAAGATCTTTGGACCCCTTATTCGGCCATATTTTGAAATGTAGTGACCTCAAGAGCATCACAGATGGAAAGAATCGAAAGAACAGAAACGAAAAGCTATGCATGAAATATCGCGAACGCGAGTATTTAAGGATGCATAGAGAAGACATACGTTAATATGAAGACGTTAGTTGCAAGGAAAATTGAGTGGAGAGCTGAGTAAACCCAATCATAGGATTGTGGCCAATGACGGTGATGAAATTTTTGCCTATATTGCATGATTACATCTCTGGAAAAGATTAATTGTCATGACCATCGTCTTATTAGATTATCTCACATGAGACAAAACAGTAATAAATGGGTAAGGGGAGATAACTATATTGAGATCAAACAAACCGCATTAGTCTAGGGTCTCGAAGTAAATATTATGATTTTAAATCATAAAATTCCTTTCATTCACTTAATTTACCTTCAAATTAGATTCAATGAAAAGGTGGAGCTCTACAGCCTCAAATACACTTTATGAATTGAGTCCTACGAAAAGATGGAGCACACTTGATGAAAAGAAAAACTGCAATAGCCGTAATTTTTTCAAAAGCTTTTCTTTTTGTTAAGCACTTCAGATTATATGCCATTAGCCCCCAGCAGTCGCACGCTTTAGCTTATATAAGCGTGAATGCATTATATGTCGTCAGATGTTTTATATTTACTAATAACTCTCTTTGATCATCACCTCTAATACTCTCGTTTCGTCCATTACTGATTATTATAATACAGAAAAGTAGCATTTTTAAGAGCTTTCCTTATATTACCATCTGTTTTTATCATATTCTTTTCTGCTGCATGCATTCATCAACATTTTTTCTTAACGAAAAATTAGAATATGAAGAATCTTTTTGAGACCATGACTGTATTATCGTAATTTCCTTACTACGTAACCATGGCGACGAGACTTTCCAGTGCCTCACCGTTCGCGGAAATATTATTACCATCACCTCCGCAGAAACAGAATTCGATCAATTTCTTCGATCAATAAGAAAATTTCCCGGTGGCAAAGAGGTTACAGAAAAAATAGATAGGTCATCACCAATTTCCGGATCCTAACTCACAAGTTTAGCTATCTATATATTACGTAACGATGACTATCCAACTTTGAACCCACATTTATCTCTTTATAAGGCCGTGCAATATTCATAAGACTCCTAAATTACATAACGCTGAAAATGAACCCTCTCCTCTTTGTGAATGATTACCCTTGAGACTTTGTCAAAGGATGTTACGTACGTCCGTATCGATGTCACTGTCGATCAAATAATCAGGGATGTCATCTCCAACGACCTGGCCGGGCTCCTCCTCTTCCTTGGAGGTGGAGGGACCGGCTTCTAATCCGGCATCTTCGACATTGTCGTCATCTTCAATTTTAGCCTCTTGAGGTAGGGCAGCCAGCTCTGCATCAGGGGCAACGTTCCCCTCGTGGTTTCCCTCTTCATTCCTCCTTAGATTTATGTTAGATACTCTATCCATCTCGCTGATGATTGTCCTCATCAAAAATAACTTTTCCTGATTGCCGCATATTTTTCCCTCGGAATGGGGATCACTTTGATGACAGAGGCCGTTGGTATACGCCTCGTAGGCGGCGAAAATTTTCCTAAACCTGTATGGATAACAGAGAGGAAACTATTAGACGAGTATATTTGCAATGCGAAAAATGTGTAAGAAAATAGGAATGCGGGCAAAACGGTCTCGCGCGTAACTTTGTGGAACTTCTCCATAAGGTTGAATGAAAAAAAAACACTGCGATTCCACATAAAAAAATTTTATTACTAACGACCTAGGTTTTGCTACGTCGTTATGATGCTACGACGTCGCGATGCGTCGTGATGATGCTACGACGTAGCGAAACCTAGGTCGTTAGTAATAAAAATTTTTTATGTGGAATCGCAGTGTTTTTTTTTCATTCAACCTTAGGAATGCGGGAATGTGGAAAACCTGCTATTGTATGTATTGCTAGACTAAAGCCGCAAAAATATGTAAAATTCGAGTTTCGAGGTTAAGTAAGCAATTTTCTCTACTTATATGCAACAGAGTCCTTCATTTGATCACCTTCGAATGGTACGATGATCAATGGCACCACATTTCCGTCACGATTCCTCGAACGACTGCGGCATCAGCCACTCAATCGTGTTTCATTTAATTAATGAAATTGTAGGGTTAAACAAAATTAAAACTTATAATAAATTTGTAGAAAATAAATTTTTTTTTTCGTTTAATTTTCGAAACATCGCGAGTTACCTTCGACTTTATGGCTGACAAGCGTGTCATCTTCACAAGTCAGTCAAGAAATAAAAAAACTTATTATTACTGATCCTTCAGATATCCTATCTTCATAATTGCCCATCATTACCATTATGCGTGGAGTTTGGGATTGCGAATAAATCGAACACCATCTTCCTTTTCAATTTTCCTTCATCCTGTACATTTTTCCCTCTCCTTAATTCGAGGAAATTTGTGTTACCTGACACCATCGATCACATGACATATAAACTTTCGGCGGTGAAATGCAAGGCGTGACAAAATGTTATTGAAATATAAATGTAGTGGTATATAGAAGATGAAGTGAATGCATATATACGATAAAGGTTGGTAATTATTTTTGTACCGCGATCATTTATTTATGCCATCCATCGATATCTCGAACACTTTTTAATGGGTAACAAACAGCCTACTCATTGCTTTTTTGTTTGGTGAATTAAAGTGCGAAATTGGGGGTAATTAGAAACAAAGAAATGGAGTTTTATTATGAGGATGGCATGCGGAGAAAATACCTCAACGAATGAGAACACAATAATCCATAGTAACAAATGAAGATTAATTTCCAAAAATCCGTAACCATAAGCCGTAGATACATACTTTTTATTATTTTACTCCATAATAACCCTACATTATTTCTCACTCACACCCTCCACCGAATACGGAGTACATAATAAACTAAATCTCAGTACATATACCACAATATCACAATACACGGAGTACATTTAATTCGTAATTATCAAAAGCTCAAGAGTGAAAAAATAAGAATCAAGTTTTACTCCGCAATTAGGGTGGAAATAATTGAAAGAGCAACTTTTGAGAGTGTGGCACTGATTTTGAATTCCAGTCCCCTCCATCCTTGAGTGTTTTTCGGGCGTGGAAGAGGAATGAGGTGTCGCGTTGGAAAACAAAATGAAGAGTTGTCAGTAAGGGTATATTGGAAACAATCGGTCGAGGAGTTGGAGGTTGAGCGGAAGTGAAGGGATGGTGAGAAGATGTATTGAAATGTATTGCGTTTCTTTTCGATATACATAGATTCAAAGATGCCAATCCACATCTCAATCAACCATCGCTCGAATCACGTCCAACAAGAAGGGCAGTTTCCATGGCCTGTAAAAGGTGTAAAAGTGATGTTTTTTTTGATCGTTAAAATAAATTCTTTACCTTCTACACAACGTCCCATGTGATTATTTTCAATTGAACATTTTAAGCTTTATATCTGTCGTCAGTTTAAGTAATCCCTTTCAAGTATGAGTCTGAAACACGCATAAGTCGAGGATTCCATAGAGATGACAAGCATGCGTGGGAAGTGTACAGAACAAAATTGGGAAGTAATTTCCCCTTGATGGAGAGGATGAAATCATATATATGTATTATTTTTCTGGAAAAAATTGGAAAATAGTCTTTCTTACTGTAGGTTAAGTAGGAATCATTCCCCGCTTAAATAAAACGAAAAATACTTTTTATTTCGCCATTAGGATGAATTATGCCGGTGAAAAAAATCGAATGAAGAAACCTTCATGCATAGATTAAGAAGAGGATTGAAACTAGGTCATGAAGAATAGAGCTTCAATAAAACAAAAATAATCCTTTGCTTAAACGAGCTTCATGGTATTATATACTATTGATGGAAGAAGCGCTTAAGTAACAGAACCCTTTATTAAATAAATAAATGTAAAGTGGTGGGAAATGGAGTACTATACGTGATTAGTTGAGTAGTAGACCAGCACAAATACTAGTGCTACGTGAAGCAGTTCCAAGAGTTACCCCGGATAAGATTTGAACAAGAACAACTATCCTGTGTTGATTGAAAGGAAATTGTGAAGCATGGAAATAAAATGGAGGAAATAGGTGCCAAGATGAAATGTAATGATTGCAGAAGAAACTGAAACATGTATTAATATTCAGTGACGTATTAGGAGAAATTAGAAGGGTAAAAAATATACTCCTTATATATATGTAGAAGCCGGAATAAATGTACCAAAAAAGACCAGTTTAGACGGTTGCTGTAGCAAAAGCGAAATAGCCTCGGGCAATGGAGAAGATGGTAGAATTGATAGAACAAAGCCGAAGGCACAAGAAACTAATTAAATGAAGAATAGAAAGTACCCTGTGGGCTGTGGAATCAAACTTGTAAGCTAGAATCATAGAAGGCCATAGACATATGGACGAAAGTTTACTGCAATAAATTAATGACAATATGATTATGCTCGATTATTTGCCTTAATCTTTAAGTAAGACTAAAATAAAGTAATTGCTTGAACCCCTCACTTGAATTAGTCGCTATATATTAGCAAAGAAAATTGGCACATTAATTCCCTCACGCCCTGTTATGTTTTCTTAACGTTTTCCAATTTCCCACACACTCCTAATGAGCTCATGTTTTAAGTCTCAATTCTGCATTTATCATTCTTGATGATGTTCCCCTCCCAATAATCCCTAGTGGGAGGTAAGCCGTCATGTCATGTTGAATGCAAGCCTGCTTCTTCAAGGGAGAGTAATGTGGTGGTTTCCCGTTGCCTTCTGTATCGCAGTGCTGCAGCCGATTCCGTAAACTTTACTCTCGTCCGCAGCTATGGCATCTGATACCGGACCGATCCACTGGATCTACGCATGCTCTAAGTGGTAAAATTGCTGCCTTTCACTTTTGGGGGTATTGAGGTGTTTTTTTCTGGGAAAACAAGCCGCTTTTCATACTGCCTCGTTCAGTAGAAATCAGAAAATATAATTTTTTCAAAACCTGAAAATTATTTATCGTTGTGCAGCGTTTCTCGAAAGAAGAACAGCCGTACACGAGAAACGCTTGTCCAGGGGACAAAATTCTTTCCAAGACGGGTGAGCAAGATGAGGTCAAAAATACAAAAAACCACAAAAGTATGAGAATCTAACTAATCAAACACTGTATTTAAACAACAAAAGACAAAGTACAAACCAACAAAATTGACATACTCTTCACAATTCAGGGAAAAGCTAATAACTTGCACCAAAAGTCCATGGCGCTAAGGAGACTCGACAATCACCAAGTCTCCGCTGACCTAGCCTCGAAGTCGTCTCTTTGCCGTCTCGACTCAAACAGAGAGCGAGAGAGGGGAGGTATTCTCTGGGGTAAGGAGGGGGTATATATTCTGGAAGGTCAAAGTGCAATGGGGTTTAACGTGGAACTCCATTGGTGCAAATTGAGGGGAGGAAAAGGTGGTATGATGTGAAGAGGGCGAGGTGGAAGCTTAGGATTGGGTCATCCGGGACTCTTTTTTCACTACGGCGGGGGAACACCAAATAACGGCTCTTACGATGGCCTAAATTCTGGTCTTCTTCCGCGCTTTGGGGGCTGTATAAGTGGTAGAGGCTCTGGAGAGGGAAAAGAGCGGCTGAAAGGAGCGGCTGAAAGGAGCTGCTGAAAGGAGCTGCTGAAACGAAGCAGACGAAATTGATGCATTTTGGAATCGTAGGCGTTGTTGGCGTCGTTGGTTCCGCCTGTCGTTAGCTACGCCTGTCGAGCAAGTCCTGCGGCTAAGTCCGGAGGGTAATTAGTCCGCCGAGGGGTTATGTCCAACGAGGGGGGGAGGGGGGGGGTACCAAAAAAATGCCACATCTGCCCGAAATCGAACTGGTGACTCTTATCTATTAGAGGTACCCCCAGGCTACCTCTAGCCCCAAAAAAGGCATTTGATGAAATTTTCAAACAATGAACTAATAAGTTCATTTTGCACAAACCGAATTTCAAGTCAAAGAAAACCTGAGAACCGATTTTAACAAATACCTTGGCTTGAAATCATGAGCATGTATCGGCACTGGATAACTATGCACTAGTACTCTAGCATTTATATTTCAACTGAAAAACAGTAGAAATAAGAATACTTAAAGATGAATAGTCCCCAGTTCATTCAATTTTTTACCAATCCAAAGAGGAAAACTATTCAAACCATAAACAATATATATTTAATTTCTCTGATTGCCAATATTTTGGAAGTAAATAGAATTATAATCAATACGGCAAGTGAAATTGGAAGAAGTAACCGAAGGTGAGATACCACAAAGTTAGGTTTTGAAAGTATTTATCAAAACAAAGCAAAAGAAATTGGAAAATAACCGGGCTAAGCGTAAGATTAAACAGGATAAACATAAGAGAGATGTCCACGTTTTACGTCTCTTACACACGCTAACACCTGATGACCTGAATTTTCTTCCTACATCACTCAAGCAGTGGGACTCTTGTCTCTTACAAAAACCGATATTCGAACTCAGATCTCTCCAGATTGGAATCAGCTACTCTAGCCACTATACTTAAACATGTATCTTGTTTGTTCACACGGAAGAATAATTCAAAAACGTTAAGACCTGTTACTACAACTGATATCATAAGAGCTATTAAAATTACTTATAAAAATATAGGAATGACTAATTTCCTATTCTTACCTGCAGGAAGAACATCGTCTCGATGCTGCATCCACAACGCAGTCGTTGTCGTATTTGCATTCATAAATCTTCATATTGTTAATCGCCCTCCGGGAAAATAATTCGCAGGCTCGACAAAGATGAGGACCATTTTTGATATAGTCCCCAAAGTTGCCACATACTTCACAGAGACCTCTGACTCCATAATTACTGGCAGCCATCTTTCTTTTTCCAGCAGAGGTGACAAGTTTTATCACTCCGACGAAACTTCGAAGACTTCGATCGCTAAAGTCCCCCTACATGGACAAAGGAAAAAATATAATGCTTTCATTAGTCCCTTGGTACGATTCTTCTTTATGCGTAGAGATAGGTAGCCAACAATCACATTTAAGTCGAATTATAAAAACACTTAGCGACATAGATATGTTTAAGGAATAATTTAGGATTTTGAGTTCAAAATTTGGTAGAAACAAATGTCATATGATGATATAATAAAGGAAATACTGTCATGAGGGATACGATTGAAAATATTTTCCTTAAATATTAGCTAGGATCATAGATCAGTATAAAATAATTTTTCCAATTTTGAAGTACAAATTGCTAATTGCTATATGTCACCCACATCATGAACAGTTATCAGATCCATTCGAGATATGCCCAGACCGATTAACTGGATATAAATTTCAATGCTCAAATACATAATTTACATAGATACTATTGGTATGTACAGTTCCATTCTGCTTAAAGTTCTTACCTTGGATGCAGGAGAATGTACTAGGCTGCTGAGCTGATCAGCGGATGCAATGTGAGAGGATTATGAGGACCGCTGGAGAGAGCCGATTAATCGTTGAGATGGAAGAAAAATAAACAGGAAAGATTCAAGCAGATATAGAAACAAACCATGGTATATCAGGCAAAAAATAATTCAAACTCAGCGTAAGGCCTACCTTGGAAGCAAGCAGTAGAATGATTGAGTAACAGTTAGAAACCTTGGCGATTACACTATTCTTCACTCGGAAGCGTATGGTAAATCTTTAAAAGTGTAAGAAACAGAAGGAATGATGTCAGCGATCGAAGACAAACGCTATACTAACACCACACGCAGTGGATTCTTTCCGTCTTGAGATTCAAAATAGACGGAAGTGAGATGAGAGAGGAAATCAACTGCTAACGAGTCCAACGGCTATAAACCGAATGATCAATAAGAACAGTATTCGAAATCCTAGATCTCGCCACGAAAAACGTTATATTAACTACGGAGGAAAGGAAACCAGGCGACTCGACCGTCTTCTTCAAAGTGCTGGGTGATAGTGGCGCGCTGCTCGTTTTCAAACTCCGTGCTAAGAGAAATGCCTGCGTGGGGTCCTGGCGTTTCAATGCAGAAAACAAAAGTGCGCAGACGCAACCGCCGTCCATCGTTAGCTTTCCCGTTCCCTTTCTCTCCCGAGAACTACTCGCCGTCTTTGCCCACTCCATCCTCTCCCCACCCCTCTTCGGTGTCGGCGTCTGCAAGGAGGGAGTCCAGTGGGGATGGTCACTTATCTACCGCTCAGGCTTCCCTCCGCCCCCACTTGTTGCTCCCTCCTCGTCTAACATGCGGAAGGGGTAATGCGAGCGCTTAGGTAGTCTAAATAATAGGGACATTTGGTTGTACTATGAGAGATAGAAATTTTTAGGAATTCGATTAGGGCATGGGGAATGTGAATCGCTATGTGATATGGAGAGATGCAGTAATGCTAAAGAAATGATCAATAACATTAATTTAATATGCGTTTGAACCAAAAATGGTCCCTACATTAATCGAAATATATCTTAACTATACAAGAAATTTGTAAAGACAGTTTATCTGCGTGTGTATGCATTCCTTAACTTCTCTTGGCATTTTCACATACAATGGTTTTCCCTTCCGTCATTTCCGCTTGCTGAGGTCTGCTAGTTCCGTCCCCATGAGTATTCGGAATTCCGACGATCTAAGACGTTTATCCCTTGATCTGTGATATCTTGGGACACGATGGCCTGATGAAGACATTCGTCGAAGGAAAAAATGCACGGGAAGAATGGAAATGTCAGGCCATTTTTGACATACAGAAAACAGGATATGATGGATGTAAAAGAGAGAAATTACGTAAACATGAAGAGGTTGGCCGATAGAAGAATCAATTGGAAGGCTGCGTCTAACCATTCCAAGGAATGCTGAACAATGATAATGATAAGACAGCTTATCTGCGCGTATTGGCATTCCTTAACTTCTCTTGGCGTTTTCACATACTTGGGTTTTCCATTCCGTCATTTCCGCTTGCTGAGGTCTGCTAGTTCCGTCCCCATGAGTATTCGCAATTCCGACGATCTTAGACGTTTTTTTCAATATTACTTCTACTTTTCTCATCGGTTAAATTGATTTTCTTCCCTTATCTGAATCAACGCAATTCATTCCTTCGATTACGGAAGAATCAATTTCATTTATTTTCCAGTTGGCATTAAGCAAATTAATGTTTACGCATCCAACATTCTCGTTAGGAAATTGGTCTACAATGCACTTGATGTGGTCTCCTTCCAAACGCTTTGAATACTTTTGGCATCCTGATTGAAAGTCTGGACGACTAGAAACATTTTTTTAGGATGTTTTGAACACGATAAGTACATATTTGTCGAGGCAGCATTAATCTACCATCTGAATATTTTTTATGAATGGTTCATACGTAAATGAGTGTAGGATGAACTTTTCTTTAGGATTTCCTATCCTAGGTGCATTTTGGAGCACTAATATAAATCTATGAATTTTAACAACACTCTTTACTGCTACAACATTTCAATTCTTTTTAAAACATGGTTTAAATAACTAGGCCTCGATCATGGATCTTCATAAGGTTTGCGCAAACGTTATCGTTATTTTTTGTGTTGATCTATATCAGAGAGAACGAGATCTCCATTCTTCATTTTTCGTGCAGCCCTTTAAATCGCTTATCATAATCAGTGGAGCGAATTTTAGAGATGGTTATTGATAATCCTAGCGATACTCTAGGGGTAATTGTTAACGAATAAGATTGCGATAACGAGAAAGATGAATCTGTGATTCCACACCTGATTTCTTCCATCCTCCCTGTACACCTACCCGAAAACTTCTTCACGCTATTGCCCTCTTGTTTGATTTGTATTTGATTAATTACCCTTTCTCCCATTAGATTATTGATTTAAAGTTGTGGGGCTTGCTCGTGGGGCTGCCTTGATTTATTTCTTATAAAATGTCACAAGTTAGTGTAGCTGCTATGATATATGATAATGACCACATTGGCAGTGTTAAAATGTACCTTTTGTAAACAGGTTGTGACATGCAAAGTACTTAATAGGTCAACTTCATTGCCGGCTTCAGCTAATTTACGTTCTAACTACTTCTGATGCTTGCCAATCGCTCATTGAATTCTCAATAATGCTTTCATACTCGCGGAGTTTTCCCATGAAAAAGTAGCAGTTACCAAAAAAGGCGAGTGAATTAACCCGCAAGATAACTTTCCGGAAAAATTCCTCACACCGAATGGTTATTTATGTATCCAATGCCCGAAATTGGTTCGGCTGCTGTAAAATTCTAACGCGAATAAATGCAGTGATGGGAACCAATACACGTGTTAAAAAATGATGTACTGAAGAAGATTCCAGTCGGGAAAACCATCAAGAGGGAACTAAGGATGCCTTAAAAAAATAAATAATGAATAATTGTGTCTTTCATTGCGTAGAAAACATTTTTTCAAAAAGTTCACACTAATATATTTTTACTTCTAATCACTTCCCGTTTCGGTTTCATTGCCCTCAAGTGGCACGCCGCCGTGAGAATAATGATGATTATTTTCACTGAAATATAAATGTTTTCGAACTTCAATGGATACTTTGGTGTCATCTTGTGACTCAATTATGTCCTTGAGGTGCCGAGAAATCCGGTAGTTTTTAAAACAGAGTTAGAACGTTTCAATTATGAAATTAAACCCGTAACTTAACTTTTGTAACTGATCCTAGCCGTAAAGGCAACATTCACGGTTGAAGAAAATGCCTTTTGCGGTAGAATAGTTGAAAGTTGGTGTCTCAGATTTCCCAGCTGCTAAGATTGCATCGCACTTTCTTAATAATGATATTAATTGTAAGCTTAACACCAATTCCATGCACTTGATAGATTTGAACCTACCCCTTAGGGATGCCAGGTGAGTATATAACGGCTAACACCGCCGATTGACAATGTTTTTGCATATGTGTTTTCATTTTCTCGCTTGCTCATCATTTCCACATTAATTGCAAATAAATATTCAGCTAATCAATTGTTTTGAGGCTCTCTTGTCTACTTACTGCGTCATAAAGTAATGTTCGCCTGAAGTGGCCGGCGTTATTCTTTACTCTGCCCCACGAATCGAATTACGCAACCTACGTAGTTGTAATTTGGATCCTTGAATAGTTACTACTATATTTAAGGGTAAATTATTTCTGCTTAATATGTCTGTACGGATCACACATCGAATGCATTACTCCGTCCATGAGATGGGACACTAATGATTCGACCACATGGCGCCTGTTTTTAAGACCCGGCTTATGCCGACGCAAGGTTTTACTTCTCAGTTCCCCCATTCCCTGGAAATCTCCTACATATAGCCTATTACCCACCCGTTTTAAATGATCTAGGGTATCTGTTACCTCCACAGAGGAATTACTGATTCTAAATACTATAATCGATAATCAATTTTTTATTGTAAAAGGGAAGATAAAAAAAATCGACCGAGTGATAAACGAAGATTACTAGGAAGAATAGGACAAAAGATAAGTCTGCTGAAAACTCTAAAAGGAAGACGGGAAACTTAATCTGTGGTATCTTGTGTCACGATGGCCTGATGAAGACATTCGTCGAGGGAAAAAATGATTGTGAAGAATGGAAATGGCAGGCCATTTTTGAGATACAGAAAACAGGTTTTAAAGGATGTAAAAGAGAGGAATTACGTCAACATGAAGAAGTTGGCCGAAAGATGAATCGAGTGGAAGGCTGTGTGAAACACTTCCAAGACCCATGATAATGATAATGATTGTAATAGATTATGAAGGAGCTTTTATGTCCTTTTTTACTATCTATTATTTGTCGCTTCTCGGTTAAATGGCTGTAAATGATAGAAAGAGAATCGCATTATAAGAAAGCAAAGAATAGCAGAGACGTTAGAAAAGGGAAGTAAAGATAACCAACGAAGTAATCAAGATGTGTATCATAGTGACGTGGAAGAAGAGTACAAAAGTAAAAAAAAACTCAAAAAGGGGAATAGAATTAAAGAATATTATCTTATTTAATATGTATAGGAAGTATAGGAAGGAACGAATATTAAACTAATTTATGATGTATGGAGAGCATAGAAGTAATGAAAAGCAATGTACTGATTAATATTTTTTGTACACGAAAATTTTGCGTGAGGCGTTAATAGAAGAATAGAAAGAAAGGGCTTTTATAGGTAACCAAAAAGGTACAGGTTAGAGAACATATAAAGGACTGCAATCGAGGCAAAAAAGCGTAGCATGAATAATGTTCTGTTATTTTACGGAAATGGGCGACAATAACTCAAAAATTTGTTTAATGGCAACAACATCGTCTAAGGGCAACATTCTTCCATGGTTCAACGTGTGAGGCTTAACTTAGTGGAGCCACGAGAATGGTAAAGAAACGTCGCACAGTGGTCCGAAATCGAAAATACTTGGCCAAAAGTCTTTTTTTCGACTTTTTGCAAGGAAACTTTAAATAGTGTTTCCGTACTGTAGAGGATATGGCCTACAAAATAGGGTACTAAATGGGCCTCTCTATTGCACACATTAACACTAGGAGGACGGAAATTTCGCTCAACCTTGGAGGCCGGAGGGGTCAAATTTGACCCCTTCGTTCTTTGCCAACTGCGTTATTCATTTCATGCGACTTATAGTAAAGTATTAATTAGGGATTACCTAATAATTGTAATTAAGGACTTTATACTCCTACCAAAGGTATAATTTTCATCTTTCCTATTTTTTTTAGTCTATTCTTGTGGGAAACTATCTATCAATAATGCCTCGATCTGATGTTCGTACTAGTTCTTTATCAAGGATATTGTCTTTTTTAGCCACTCAATGGCTATAAGAACATACTTTCTAACGGATTACTTAGTGTTTTTTCAAATGGCATTGAAAACAATCGATGGTTTTCTACATTTTTTATTGTTATAAGCCATGTTTATATGTAGTGAAAACAAATCGTCCCTGAACCAAATTCGGCTGCTATGCACCTTTAGACGAACTTTGACAAATCACAATGTAACCACCTTTCGTTCTGGAACTGCATTTATTGCGGACATGTTTCCTACAACTATTACAAATCAGGAATCCCTTAGCACCGTTTTTACATTTGGCGTGTACTTGACGCCATGATGATTTTCACATCACAATGATTTTCAACTTCTTTGTCAGCGATACGCTGTAGCACCTGCAGTGCTAGTGTGCTAGCAGCTGCATGCTCTCTACAAGAGTAAGAAGAAACTTACGGCAAGTTATCTTACGACTATTTACTTCTCTAAAGAGAACCCAAACATTTATTCCAGCGAAATCAAGAATGTTTCTAAAAGTGTGAAAAGGCCGACGTCGAGCTACCGGCTTCACTGAATAAAGCCTCACCATTTGGTCTACTATATCTACGCCGTATTTGTTTTCATTATAAAATAATACAGTCTCTGTTTATTGAGGCTTCCGCGGAGTGTCTGGTTTGAGGATCCATTAGTTTCGGGATTTCTTCCGCGTGTGTCCATTCTGGGGTGACAACAGTTTCGCCAACGTTTCAATTCGCGTCTTCAGGTCACTTCAGACCTGAAGACGCGAACTGAAACGTTGGCGAAACTGTTTTCACCCCAGAATGGACGCGGAAGATATCCCGAAACTAATGGATCCTCAAATAAAATCTCTGGTTTACGTTTAGTGTCTAAATTGATGGTCACATTTCGGTGGATAATAGTTAGTATAATAACATTTTTAGTTCTCTTGCCTTGAAATACAGTGAGTGTGATGTTATCCTCTTTCAGAACTCTTTGTTTCGTGTAGCTGGAGGCGACAGGTTTTGATTTCAGTAGGGATAGTAACAACTAAACTAGTGCGCTTACTTCCCAGTCTCTGTGAGGTAAATAGAAGTAAAGAAACTATCACAAGTTACATTCTTTCTCTTTTCGAAAAAGAGATAAATCAACTGTAGCACCACTTGATCACCGAGAAGCATATCATTTGGCCAGGAATCATCTTTTCCCAGATAGGGAATGATATAATTTTATTGGATGATATAATGATATAATTTATATTACATGATGCATTTGTGATATAATTTTTATTCTTATCCACAGCCGGCCAAATTATTTGCCCATAATTATCAGGCTTACTTGATAAAAATAGCAAAAATGGACAACGGGCTTTAGCGGGTTGTTCGTCTATTGTTACGTAGGGCCCTGTAATACAGCATGCCTGACTATTCTGAATGAAATAGCTCCATGCCTCGAATATAAGCGCAAATTTCTCTGTAGCCAGTTACTTGTCCTAGCTGATTTTATTTCAATCTAAGGAAACGCTAAATTTCCTGAAAACGATCTCTATACATTGCATCTTTACACAGGGGCAAATTCCATTTCACTGAACACAATGATTTTAGAGGAAGAGATTGGGCCCCGAGTACTCCTCTCAAGTAAAAAATTCCCAAAAAAGTATCTAGTTCTTCCAATGTCACAGACCAATTTTTATCTCCAAGTTTCACTTGAGCTTCTGTTTCAGTACAATTCTTTATTATCCTGAGAATTTCTTCGGTTATAATGAGACTCCAGACGCTCAAGCAGATTTCATTTACATTTTCATCTCCGCGATCTGCAAGCCGCCGCGAGTGTGTGCGGCAGGGGGTGAAGATCACCAATCATGCACTATTGACATGCAAACAAGCAACTAAATGGAAACATGCTACATAATAGGGTCTCATGCAACTATGTTGGGTTATAAAGGGACTCATACAAATATGACACATATATATCGTTGGATGAGTAAAAAACTTTAGCAATTTTCCACAATGTATTTTAAAATAATAAAATTACACAACACGTGTTTCGGCTTACTAAGCCATCATCAGGTGTACACTTATAAACTTCCGTGACAGCAGCGCAATATATAGGAAACGGGAAGGGGATGGGGATAGGGGAATTGGTTGGGGGGGGGGAAGAGGATGAAGCACTCTAAGGAGTTTGTCCTTGGGACTGTATTAGGTAAGTGGTGGGTTATTTGAAAAAGGAATAGCTAGCAATGGGGAATGGATTCGGAAAAGTTGGTCATTCAACAAGAGGTCATTATCACTATGTATAATTTCCCACTGTTCCCATGCGTCCAGTCTTGGGCCTTTTCTTTCAATATGCAGGATTTCCGGAACAAAGAGGCAATGGTGCGATGTCTCCAGGAGGTGTTTGGCCAGCAGTGACGATTTGTCTCCCTTATCCACACACCTTAGATGCTCTTGAAGTCTGGTGGTAAAATCCCTGCCCGTCTGTCCAACGTAATATTTATCACAGCTGAGGCACTTGACTTTGTAGACGCCTGAATGGAGTTTTGGGTCAATGGCGTCCTTGCTTTTGCACAAAATGTTCGATAAGGTACACGGATTGTAAAAACACACTTTAAATTTGTCCTTTGGGAATATTCTCTTAAGTTTGTAAGAGAGATTACCAACAAATGGTAGCCTACACCAAGTTCTTTTATCCGGTTCAAAAGCTGGGATAGCGGTTATTTCGGAAATAGCTATTTTTGTGAGCTTTTTACGCAGGAGTTTGTTTATAATATCTCTTTTGTACCCATTGGACGTTGCAATGTGGCATATGATTTCCAGCTCTTTGTTGAATTCTGGGTTGGAGAGGGGTAGGCTCACTAACCTATGGATCATCGTTTGGAATGCCGCAAGCTTGTGTGACATGGGATGGCAAGAGTCTGCTGGGATTACTAGGTCGCAGAAGGAGGGTTTTCTAAATATACCAAAATAATGCTTCTTGTCCACTATTGAAATGTCTAGATCCAGGTCGTCTTCCCCCCCCCCCCCCCCCCCCCAACTAATTCCCCTATCCCCATCCCCTTCCCGTTTCCTATATATTGCGCTGCTGTCACGGAAGTTTATAAGTGTACACCTGATGATGGCTTAGTAAGCCGAAACACGTGTTGTGTAATTTTATTATTTTAAAATACATTGTGGAAAATTGCTAAAGTTTTTTACTCATCCAATATGTATAAATTCCACTACGTGGCGCCTGATACTGTGATCTACATATATATCGCTTGGCATGAGCTATGAATCGTGCCCTATCCACAAACACGTTTTGACTGACAAGCCTCACGGGAAGATCTTCATTTGGGCGCACTAGTCTCCACTCAGTACCGTTTGCGGCATTTATCAAGGTACCTGCGCCAATTTTTTCTACCGATTCGTTACCTTTTAGGTGACTCTTTTTAGAATCCGTAGCATCTGAAGCCATTGTCCTGGCATATCCTCCTTGACTCCCACGCCTCTTTAGTTGTCCTCGTAGGCTCGGACGACGCGACCCAGCGAATGAGTTATCTTCAAATTCAAACAATGTATGCATTGAAAGTACGAAGAAACTGAACGAAAATCAAGTTTCAATTCTGAGACTACAGAGACTTAAATTTCACATAAAAGTCGGAGGGGAATGCAAAATTAGCATGTTGACGTGGCGAAGGAGTAAACAATGGGCGTTTGAGAAGTGGAAGGCATAGGGAGTAGAGATCTTGTTACATTAGGGCATTCTTTAACACTTAAAAACACATTTATAGCTTTAAGAGCAAGAATATAAGGAATAGAAAAAGTTTAAAATTGTATTACAGCGTGGGGGTCAAATTTGACCCCTCCGGCCTCGAAGGTAAAAATGAAAATTTCAACTTAATCGTTCATCCGTTTTTTATGAAATTCACCTCGTTTACGTATTGTTATAAAATACGAAAAGTCACGAAATTTCATTTCCATCAGAAAAAAATTAAGAAATCCTCAGCATCTTTAAAACGCCGAGGGGTCAAATTTGACCCCTCCGGTCTTCTAGTGTTAATATGTATCACTCGTGAAAGTTGGGTAAATCAAGGGTTAAACGCCCACCGCGTTGAATCCGTCAATTTTTGTGAAGTTCACCTTGGTAGTAGAAGACTTTAAGTTCATAAGTGTCCTTCATTAATTTTTTCACAGAATTTTGATACCTCATAGAATAAAAATCCGGTAACTTTGTTCCAATTGAGTACTTGGTTGACCGTTTAAATTTTTTAAAAATATTTATCTATTATTTAGTAATTTTTTTAATAAATGCATCATTATCTTTTTGTGCTCCTCTTTGCTTCTCTGATATTTTCATATGGAAATGAGCAGAAAAGCCAATTAAACATGATGAAGAAAAAAAATCTTGCTTATACTTGCTTATCTGACCACCAGACGGTTTTAAGTTGAGCGGTACAACGCTCCGCTCCGGATCTTCGGCCCGCGGCGGCGGCTGAGCTGCTGCGCAGTGACCCAAGTGGTTTTATCGATAGTTACTCTCGTGGAATGTTACAGATTTTTCATCTTCATACAATTTGCACTGTTTTGTGCTAAATTATATTCTTTTTACACGTATTGGATACTCCTGTAAACACAAACTTCATCAATGAGGTTTATCTCTGTTTTTAATCTGGGTCGGTTTACGTGCTAGCATATACCTACTTTTATAGCATGATACGAATTATAATCCAAACGACAAGCTACAGATGTTTATTCAGCACTTAATTGTTGCTTTGTATTTCTATATTTTGATATTTCTATTACGTCTGAACCACCCTGTCCACCACTCGCTTCTGAATAGGATAAGGCCTTCCACAGAGCAATAAAAGTTTCAAAATACCCTTGCTGTTCCCTCACCGCCCAAAGGAGATATTTTGACTGAATAGGGCAGCTTTCGGTTGTATTTTTATTGCCTTCAAACCAAAAGGAGCCAGCCGCGTGCTCTTCATTGAGGATGGGAAGGATTGCACTCAGGTCACCAAAGCAGGGCTCTTTCTGCACGTGCGTGAAGATTTCTTGGAATACTACGGGACGAGGATAACGGTCAACACCCACGAACTCTGCCGTAGTTTTAAGCATTGACACTTCGAAAGCGTTCCAGGACTCATTTATACTCAGTGCCTTGCATAGAAGCGTGTTCTGATCTGCTACGCGCAGAGGAAAGCTTGTCTTGCCCAGAGGAAAGAAACACTTCTCCTGCCTGACACCTAATCATCAATATACGCCAGAAAAGAATAGATAAGTTTAATCCCATGCCTTGTTCCGATTTTAATCCATCATTCTTAGTTTTGCACTTTTTATTGATTTTGTTTTTATTGATTGATATCCTTTGTGGTTGGCACAGAATTTTCTTATATTTGGTTCAACGTTCTCGTTTCAGCCCTAAAAGATTATGTATTAAGGGTTGTAACGGATGTCATAGAGATAACAAACCTTGAGTTGAACGAGAAATTTATGGAGCGAAAGAGATATTCATTAGCTTCAAAGAAACAATACGTTCTGGAATACTTAATTGCTGAATTGAATCTAAACGGAGATGTTGCTGCCAAAAACATTCTTATGCGCTGCATGCAGAACTTTTTTTCTCCAAGTATCTGGAAAGGTGGGAACAAAGCTCGCGTGCGAATAAATTTTTCAGGAAAAAGTTCAAAAACTGGTTATGGCTGGAGTTTGAACTTCCTTCATGTGCTTGTCTTCCCAGTACGCATGGTGAGTATCCATTATTACAATTACGATTAATTGAGAAGACGTCCATATTTTATTGATTAGTAATAAAATAATATTTTGCATTTTCGCAAGAGTGTGCTGAATGACGGCAAAAAAATTATTTGAAGAGTCAAGCGAAAGAGAAAAGTGAAGAACTCAGAGTCAGCACGTTGCCAGCTGAGTTAGCCTTAACTGCTTCAATGAACTATCGCAGCAAAGGCCTTGAAACGGCTGCAAAACTAATCAAGAAACAGATCTCAACATCCAATTCTACGCACGGTATTACATGCCATCTACTGTGCATAATACGCTGATCCACTTAGCAGCCATTTCCAAGGAATCATTTATTGCAATCGGACACTTCTCAGAAGAATTCATAAAGGCAAATAATAAGGATATAAGAAGATGCCGGGAGTATCACACGGGGAAATTGTCTAGGTTGGCTACAAATGAAGATTTATTCCAGACATCATTGTTAGCCTCAGATCGATTATTTCAGTATCAGGCGTGTTGAAGAAAACTGAAGTAAACTTAACAACTGAAGTTAAAAATCTTCTTGCCCTAGCTGCTACGCACAGCGACAATGAGTCCGATATAGTGATGTCGGAATAAGACTTTTATTAGATAAAATGATTAGGTATACCAAAGTAAAAATGCCTATATGAAAGCATCAAGTTTATCTATTTTCCAATTTTGCCAGAAATTATATACCACTTATATCATATTATTTAACCTAAATTTGAGTATTCAATTATTCTAAATGGGTAGCTAACGCGCAAGCCGGAGGCTGAAGGTCGTGGGTTCGAATCCCGTGAACGACATGGTTGAAGCACTACATGGATCTCGAAGTACTATGCATTTATTTATTACGTAAATATTTTGGAGTGATATGATCTAAATAGTTGTGGGTCCTTTGTACCCAGATAAATTCTTCCGTAGAATATTTGGAAATTGTTTCAATAATTATGTCTCATTACAATGTTAGCAATTACAGATACATAAAAAATAACTTCAAAATCGGATTCATGGGTCAATAACCTTGGGATTTAACTATTTTACTTTGTAAGTACGTTGATATAACGACGTTATTAATTTTGGCCAACTTTCTTCCATTTGGGACCACTGTGCGTCGCTTTGTACATTTTACTCACACTTTTTATTGTCTTCGAACATGGTTTTGACAATTTACATGCCCGGCCATTGAAGAAACCGGCTGATTTCCACAACTATGTAGATCGTAAAAACAAATTCTGCTGCCATCTATTGGAGGGTATTGGATGAATTCAAATCAGATGTAATAAGGCATGCGACGTTTATTTGCAAATCATTCTCCATATTTCTCCGAAATGGATTAACGTACTTAAAATTTTGTCTTTAGGCAACATCATTCCTCGACATTTGCAAAAACATGGAATGTCTAATCCCGTCATTTATGTTCACATAGGTTTGCACATTACCGATAAAGTAAACATTTATTTCAACTCCGAATACCAATAGTATGTTTGAACCAATATGGTATAGATATACGATGAAGTTAAAGTAGTAGGCAATTGCATGTTTATACTTATGGGATATAAGAATGAAATTGCAACTGAGTGTTACAAAAGTGATTCATTTAGCATTATTCAGATAATCCAAATGTTCAATTATCGTAAAATATTGAATTGTACTTTCTGTCCAAGCGCCAAGAATTTCCACGCACAGTAGGAGAATAACGTTATCAGAATCGAAGTGAATTTGAGTCTCTTACGCCATCATTTGACTTGCACGCATTGCAAAAAAGTTAAGAAGTAGATAAATAAGTAAATGTGAATTTGAAGAGGGCGACTAACGTTGGGTAATATTCGGATCCCTAGTTATCAGAGGAAGCTGTGAGTGGTGCATAATCATAGGGGGCAGCCTGGCTCACGGAATTGTTGCCAAAGCAGATTGTAACATTCGTTGCTGGTTCATGGCATGACGTATCCAGAAAGGAATCTTAGCCACTGTGCCGATAAGCGTAACTGACTTCATTACCCACCAACTAAGAAAAATAAGATATCAAGTCCCTAGCGTTTTTCCATGACCGCTGACTTCCTCCGAGAACTTGCAGACGCAGGTGTTCATTTCGAAGATATTTCCAGTGGCTTCTCTCGTCTTGCTGAGACGTTTTTCCTTATCAGTGATAGCTATGGCCTTTGTTTCGGTGAACATAATCGTTTGCCATATGGTTGCATTCAACGAGTGTTTTTTAGTGTCGAAACCGCGGTGCAATTCCGGAAACAAGAACAACACGTGGTGCTTAGCTATATCCGCAAATGGGTGGCCCGTCTAAAGGCCGTCTAACAGAACAGTGACTTGTGCTTGTTGAGTGCTTGCTGAGCAGGGCAAGCAGCGAACGCTGGGATTTTAAGGAATATTGCTATAGTTAAGCTCTATTCAAATGAGAGGTTTGTTTATGCCATAAAATATATATCACCGCTATGGCATTTATTTTATAGAGCACTAGGGCATAGTCTCAGACAACATCTAATGTTAAAGATAATTAGGTGTTTGCAATTCAGCTTTCCCTGTGTACGAAACATTCTAATCATTGAGTGATTATTTAATTTTCTTGATTAAAGTTTATCGATTTTTAAGGACGGCAAAAGTTTTTGAAGAGCTCAGGTTACTTTAGGCTTGTAACATTCGGGGTACTACCTCTAATTAATATGTTCGGATGAGGAAAAAAGGTAATCACATATGGGTCATTCCACCTCAATTTAACAAACGTTTGTCCCTTAGGGTCTCAGATTTTGATAAAAATTGGTGTATGGGAACAAAATCAACTCAAACTAAATATGCTCAAACAGTTTCGTGAAAAAAACATTTTTGAGCGAATTATGCACGTTTTAATTTTTTCGCATTTTTAGCAAAAATCCGAGCCTTAAATCATATTATCACTTATATCTCCGCTTGTAATTGTCATACAGCAATGATTAATAGCTCCTTTTTAAGCTAAATCTTTATTAAATGCAAATATATCAATAAAAATTATTTTCTTCTAAACCCTATTGTTGTTAATTACTAATGCTCAAAAAATGTTTAATAAACTTTTCTCAAATACTCCATCTCAGAATCGGCTGAAACTTTCTTTCCGTAATCTAAACATACCCAGCTAACTATTTCAAAAATAAAATTTAGTGGCAATTCATAAATGCGTTTTTTATAAATATTTATCCATTTACAATCTTCTCTCGCGCGGCCCGTCGGCTCCCCCCCTTGAAATACATGCAGCGGACACGCGATGCAAGCCTAAAAATTTCCTAATTGCTCAAGGTCGTGGCTATATGAGATAAAAATATATTATAAACTATAAATGTTAACAACAATTGTTATTTGTTCTTTCACTTTTCGAGCTTTTCGAGCATTGGGTTGATCCAAATTTCTCTTGAATTTTTGCCACACTCCAGCTTTTAGGCAGTGTAGACAGGACTAACATTTTTTCACCGTAGGAATTAGCTTCAGCAAATTTTTCCTTGAGTTGACTTAGCATTTCACACCCTACTAACCATTATGGGCCGAAGGAAGTTTTTGCTTTTCCCCATACTTTCCCGATTGCTCTTCGATAAACAGAAGTAATTTTATGAATTTTTTCTTTTGAGTTTTTTCTACTTCTCAATTTTTTTACTGGTGATGTATCGATTTCGGATAAACTCAAGTAGATTTTTTCTAGCACAGATCGACGAGGTCATAAGGTTCACTTTCGCCCTCTCCTTGTGAGTCACTGTCATTGCTGGAGTTGTTTGTAGGTAGGGATAATGAGTCTCCGCAAATTGCAAACCAGAAGGCCCCGGTTGTGACAGTACTGCTTCTGCAGCCACAAGCTGCCCAGGAACGTCTTCTTGATGACTGATGGGGGACCTTGGTGTGTCACCTTTCGCGACTCCCTTATTCAGAAGCACTCTGCACTGACGACACAATTTTCTGCCCTCGACCAAAGACATCACTCTAGTGCTGAAAAATTTCTATTTGTAATATTTGGCAGTAATTGTATATAAATTAGCACTACAGATAATTCAATGCAGTTTCAGTGGATTACAACACTGTTTTTGACGCTTTGAATAGAAAGCAATAAACGATTTTTCATTGTCAACGCACACGGTTTCCACTTTGACACCACTTCTATCCTCGATGAGCTGCAGATCTCTTCGATACATTTAAAGGCACTGTCTCGCGAACACTTTTCTCCTCTCACTGTGCCGATGGAGCAAATTTTGACAATTAGTTAAAAAAACTATTTACGAGAAAAAAGAGAAGGCAGACAGCTTTTGAATAAGGAGATGCACACGCGGTGACAGATCAAAACAAACTGAGACTTCTTCGGTGAATAAACGCGGATGTCAACAAAAACATGTCCAGCTAGATGGTCTTCCTTCAAGCTTTAAGGCACATACCGCAATGGGAGGAATTGGCTACCAACGGTGTCATAAAAATATGGTTCTGAAAGGAAGTGGAAAGGTTTTTGCCCTCTTCCCCTAATCCGAAGGTGCCATTAAATATTTCTTTTTAGAGAGAGCTACGTTTACGGAAAACGTCTCAATGCACGAAAAGCCACAGCTGCAGGCTCTCGACTCGAATTGAAAATGAAATGTTTTTGCATGGGTAAAAAATATTTTAACACTAAAATCGGAGTTTGCAGTAAATTTGTCTATAGAGATAAAAAGAGTGAGATAGCAAAAACGAAGAAATTTTCTGATAGAACAAATGACGCAAAAATTCCATTATTTCAATTTATTTTCATTTCATCTCATCAATGAATCATATTTGAAGATTCTTAAAAAGTTTTTTCATTTTAATTGTCACAAATTTTTAGCTCAAATAAAAGTTAATCCGCCTCGAAACTTAAGTGGGGCTCAATGGTAAATTTCTCTGCAAACATCCATTCAACATAACAAATAACAATTGTTGTCAACATTTATAGTTTATAATATATTTTTATCTCATATAGCCACGACCTTGTGCAATTAGGAAATTTTTAGGCTTGCATCGCGTGTCCGCTGCATGTATTTCAAGGGGGGGAGCCGACGGGCCGCGCGAGAGAAGATTGTAAATGGATACATATTTATAAAAAACGCATTTATGAATTGCTACTAAATTTTATTTTTGAAATAGTTAGCTGGGTATGTTTAGATTACGGAAAGAAAGTTTCAGCCAATTCTGAGATGGAGTATTTGAGAAAAGTTTATTAAACATTTTTTGAACATTAGTAATTAACAACAATAGGGTTTAGAAGAAAATAATTTTTTATTGATGTATTTGCATTTAATAAAGATTTAGCTTAAAAACGAGCTATTAATCATTGCTGTATGACAATTACAAGCGGAGATATAAGTGATAATATGATTTAAGGCTCGGATTTTTGCTAAAAATGCGAAAAAATTAAAACGTGCATAATTCGCTCAAAAATTTTTTTTCACGAAACTGTTTGAGCATATTTAGTTTGAGTTGATTTTGTTCCCATACACCAATTTTTATCAAAATCTGAGACCCTAAGGGACAAATGTTTGTTGAATTGAGGTGGAATGACCCATATATCTTGTGCGTTTCACATATGGAAAATTTATGTTTCGAAATACTTTTTCTTAGTTTTCTTCTGCCAAGAAGGTAGGATAGTGAGGGAAAATGGAGTGTCGCGAATAACTGTACTAGTAATTATTCGATAAAACGATTATCGAAATCTATTTTTGGGAGTTTCGACAGTCAACGTCATTTCTCTTGAAATTCATTTTCAATAAAATCACCAACTGTTATGCTAGAAACATTTTAACAGATGTTACAACTATGTTATGGCTGTGAAGCCGTCCTTTTCAAGGGTTTTTAATGAAAATTTCAAAAGGAAAACTAAAAAACCTAATCGGTCATATCTTGAGGCATGATGGTGTGAACAAAACAATCGTTGAGGCAACGGTGAACGAGAAGATGAGCAGAGGATAGATAATGTTGAGAGTTATAAGTAATCAATAATAATTTGTATAAATTATTCCAAATGATATAGCTTGTACATGTGAGACATAATGATGACACTTCAAATAGGGAGGAGGTAGGAGGTAGGAGGGAGATCTGAACTGGTGTATCGAATTCGTGTCAACTTGAGTTAAAAACTTTAAGTGAGAGATGAGATTTAATCTGATGCTCTTTAATGCAATAAATGCCGTGATGTGCTCCCTGCGCGAATCCTGCCGCTATAATGGAAGTTTTAATTTCATAAAAATTTTGATGATTCAAAGTGATCTTCAGCAAAGAATGCTTCCTCGAACCTTCATCTTGTAGGAGACAACGTAAATTTAGAATTCGCTCTTTAGAAGACACTCCAGCTTGTAAGTTACGTAAGAAGAAATGCATTCACGTGGGAAGCGGCAGTGTGGGTGCATTGAAGTTTAAAATTGCTTCTGATAAGGAATTGTATCTCAGCACTAAACTTAACTACTAGCAATAAACACACGTTACATTGTCAAAAAGACTGTCGATCCCTTACCTATTAAGCTGTTAACACCAGCCCGGCTATGTCCTCAAACCACGGTTGTTCCCTGGAAGTCTCAAATAAAATATCAAACTTCCGAGGACGAGTTTGGAACACGATATTTGATATTGTAGAATTTATATTTTGTTTCCCGTTATAAATGGTAAATGAATTATCAATAACCAGTTACAACTTTATTATTTTATTTTCAAAGGAATACAGCAAAATGGGTATAAGCAGGTATTTCTTTAAGTAACTGGAGGTTATCACATAGGATTAGATGGATACTAGAATTATCATAATAAATTCAATTATGAGCAATATGAAATTTTTCATCTCTGAAAATACAATTGCACCAATTATCTACCAAAGGCTAAAGAACAAGAGAAAAATTAACGGTGATAAGTAATTGTTCAATAATAGCATTTAAAATTTTTCTCAGAAGTAAACCATCGTACAAAAGTGTTATTTTAAATATTTTAAACCTAAAGCAAATTTATATTAGAGGATAATAAGTTCTTCTACTATATTTATGAATCCCATTATTACCGTCATAATAAAAAAACACTATAACTAAATACTTCCTTGTAGAATATAAATAGGAACATTGAAAACACAACCTGAGATGTAGGCCTAAGCGTACAAATATCAAATTATGTTCAATTAAGAGCATTATTAAATCTTTCATGCATAAAAATATAGTTGAACAATTTATCTACCAAAATCTTAAATAACAAGAGAATGGAGAAAATTATTTGTTCAAAATTAACAATTTCAATTTTTTGTCAGAAGTAAACTTTCGCACAAAAGCCTCATTTTAAATATTTAAACCTAAAGAAAATGTATATTATATAAACATAAGTTTTACTACTAGAATTTGGAATCAAATTATCACCACCATAATAAAAAACACCATGACAAAATAGTTCCTTGTAGAATATATAAAGAGGAACATGACATGACATGACATGAGGAACATGAAAACACGACCTGAGATGTGAGCCAAAGTGTACCAACATCAAAATATATTCACTTAAGACCACTATTAAATCATCCATGCATAAAAATGTAATTGTACCATTTATCTACCAAAAGCTTACATAACAAGAGAAAAATAAATGTTGATAACTAATTGTGCGATAATGTAATTTAAAATGTTTCTCAGAACTAAACTATGGCACAAAAGTTTTATTAAAAATATTATAAATGTAAATAAAATGTATATTAAAGGATCATAAGTTATATCACTAGAATTTGGAATCAAATTACCACCATCATTACATAACAAAATAAATACTTTTAGAATATAAAGAGGAACATTGAAAACAGAACCTGAGATATGAGCCTAAGCGTACAAATAATAAAATATATTCATTTAAGAGCATTAATAAATCTTCCATGCATAAAAATGTAATTGTACCATTTATCTACCAAAAGCTTATACAACATGGATAAATGAATAGTGATCATTAATTATTCAATAATAACATTTCAAATTTTTCTCAGAAGTAAACTGACGCACAAATGTCACATTTAAAATATGTTTACCCTAACGAAAATGTATATTAGAGGAACATAGGGTATACTATTAGAATTTGGAATGAATATAATACCATTAGTACATTACATAATAGTTCCTTGCAGAACATAAAGAGGAACATTGAAAACACAACCTGAGATGTCAGCCTAAGCGTACAAATATTAAAATATATTCAGTTATGAGCATTATAAATTTTCCATGCCTAAAAATATAATTGCACCATTGATGTACCAAAAGCTTAAATGGGAAAAGAAAATTTAATGTTGATAATTAATTGGTCAACGATATAATTTTAAATTTTTATCAGATGTAAACTATCGCACCAAAGTCTCATTAGAATAATTTGAAACCTTAAGGAAATGTATATTGGAGGAAAGGGAATGATATTAAGATTGGAATCAAAATATCACCCGCATTACATTATAAAGTAGTTCAAATTTTTCTCAGAAGTAAACTAACGCACAAAAGTCTCATTTAGAATACTTAAAGGAACATTAAAAATCAACCTGAGACTACTAATTGTTCGGTATTAAAATTTCAAATTTTTCTCAGAAGTAAGCTATGGCACAAAAGTCTCATTTAAATTATTTATAGCCTAAATAAAATGTATATTAGAGGCACGGATTATCTACAACTTGAACTTGGAATATAATGGTCAACATCATTACATAACAAAATGGATCCTTGTAGAATAGAGCGGAAGCATGTAAACACAACTTGAGATGTGAGTGAAAGCGTAAAAATATCACAATATATTCAATTAAGTTCATTATTGAATTTCAAATCTCTCACAATTTACATACTTTACGCTTTCCTAACATTAAAATGGATTTAAAATGTTAATGATCACTATGATGGCTCTTATTCTCTAGTAAAATTTTGGTCACAAATGAATTCGTTGAACAAAAATAATAAACACGTTTTTCTAGATGAAAATATTCTTTCTTCAAAGGTTGACTGCCTGCCATTATCAGCTGGCTGCAGCAGAGCGCTTTATGGTTTATCTTTGGCGGAGACGAAACAGCTGACCTCATTCTCCCCTGAGAATATCCAGCCAGATTTCTTCGATTTCTGGCTCCTGAGGGTCAAGAAAGTGTGAATCTTAGAAGTAGTAGATGGATCACATATTTAGTGTGGCAGGGAGCTTAGATACATGGCAATCGAATTGTCTTGGTATTCATCATTCCCCACGTCAAATCCTTCATCTGGTTTGTGGAAGGAACGCATATATATTATAGAACGGTATTGTTTATTTTCAGTCAGTATCTACCATTGTATTGATCTAACTGTATAATATACGAGGTTTTCAGAATGATTGCTTTAAAAAATAAGAGAGTGGAAGAGCTTCAGGACCTAGAATCACCTTCCTAACTCTTTTAAAATATGTATTGTAAGGGGTTTTACAATACCAAGCCAACCATTTAAATACAATTGCAAATTATATTCATGTTAATAATGATGTCCACCTATTGCGCCTTTCTTTGCTCTCATTAATTAACCAATATTTAGGTTAAGTTTTCTTTGGATATTGTTTTAAAATTATATACACCTTTATTTTTTGAGTTCTTTCACCCAAGAGATACGAAAACTTATTTTTTGATGTAAAGGATTCATCGAAAGATAATTTGGAATTTTCAATCATTTGCATCGCTATAACAACAATGGGACGGATCGCGAAAAACCTTGCCAAAAAACGTAAAAACGTTTTCTTCTGATAATAGTTGGAAATGGCTTAAATTGAAGATATGTGTCCAGAACATACATTTTTCATATGAATTATTAATTTATTCGATAACTACACCCGTAATATGGGGATAGAATATAATGGCGAATGGAGTGTCGGAACATAACCATTAGACAGTCGCGTATGGAGGCATAATCACAAGCCATTCATAAACTATTTTTTTGTAATAATATCTATAAATATTGCAAAAACTCTGCATAAAGTTACCTCACAGAAATGTTCAATATATTTTGATTTACAATGCAATGTTTATTATGGAGAGTACAGTTTTCAATAAATAAGGTCATTCTTTTAGAGCTACAGACAAAACCCCTGTTGGAAGCAGTGGTATTACCATCTTAATTTGGTGAGTTGTGATGTTATTTATGAGGCCACCAAAATTGATCTGCGGATACTTGCGGACCGACCAGATAATGTTTATTTTCCCCAGCCCTAGCCGGCTGGTCCTAAGCGCGCCCGGCCGCCGCGCCAGCTCGTCGCGTGTTTGGCTTTTGTCATCAAGAATGTTTTAATTATCTAAGCGCGTCTAGTCGGTGGTACCGGGAAATATTTAAAAAATCTAATTTTATGAAAGATTTGCTTCTCTGCTGCCTCACAAATAGTTAGTTCTTTCACTAGTGTGACAGAGTGGGGTGATATCTTTAAGTCTTCTGCTGTCAAGCCATATTCCCAAAGTGCAAAGATGTTTACCATCAAGCGTTTTAATTTTTTGCTGCCCATGTTAAACCCAAGGATTAATGGATCCGTATGATTTCGGCTGGGATGCTCATTTGTTGAATACACATTAAATTAATTACTCTATACCATACCCTCGGGGATTCGACTGAGCCACTCCAGTTGCCTTCCATTGAGTCATGGTGGAGGTTACTTAGGTGGTGCACTGACTTTGAATTCCACTGAGTGTTATTCGGACGGGGAACAGGAATAAGGTGTTATGTTGGAAAACAAAATGAAGAGTTGGCGGTACGGGGATATTGGAAACATTCGGTCGAGGTGTTGGAGGTTGAGTGGAGGTGCAGGAATGGTGGGAAGATGTGTTAAAGTGTATTGCGTTTCTTTCCGATATACATAGATTCAAAGATGCCAATCCACATCTCAATTAACCATCGTTCGAATCACGTCCAACAAGAAGGGCATTATCCATGGCCTGTAAAAGGTATAAAAGTGATGGTGTTTTAGATCGTTAAAAAAAATCCTTAAGCGTCTACACAACGTACTATGTGATTATTCTCAATTGAACATTTTAAGCTTTATAGCTGTCGTCAGTTTAAGTAATGTTTTTCAAGTATGAGTCTGAAACACGCATAAGCCGAGGATTCCATACAAATGATAAACATGCGTGGGAAGTGGTCAGAATAGAAATCAAAATAATTTCCCCTTGATGGAGAGGATGAAATCATATATATGTATTATTTTTTTAGAAAAAATTGGAAAATAGTCTTTCTTACAGTAGGTTAAGTAGGAATTATTCCCCGCGTAAATAGAACGGAAAATAATTTTTATTTCGCCATTAGGGTAAATTATGACGGTGAAAAATATCAAATGAACAAACTTTCATGCATATATTAAGAGGGGGATTGGAACTAGATCACGAAGAATAGCACATCAATAAAACAAAAACATTTCTTTGATTAATCGAGCCTCATGGTATCATATATTATTGACGGAGAAGCGCTTTATTTATCCACTTTACATTTATTATTGAATAAATAAATGTAAAGTGGTAGGAAATGGATTACTGTACGTGATTGGCTGAGTAGTAGTCCCGAACACATACTAGTGCTATGTTAATAAACCTAACAGTTACCCCGGAGAAGATGTGAACAAGAACAACAAATCCAAATAGCCTCGGGCTATTTGGCCTTTGCCAATGGAGAAGATGGTAAAATTGATAGAACAAAGCCGAAGGCTCAAGAAACTAATTAAATGAAGAATAGAAAGTACCCTTTAAGAGACTGTGGAATCAAACAAATAAGCGAGAATCATAGAAGGCCTAATATATATTGACGAAAGGTTACTGCGAAAAATTAATGACAATATGATTAATCCCGATTATTTGCCTACATCTTTAGATAAGACAAAAATAAATCAATTGCTTGAACCCCTCACACGACTTAGTCGATATATATTAGCAATGAAAATTGGCATACGTTATAGTACGTGAAATGATCGAGGAATGCCAAAATTTGGATGTGAAATTAATCCATCACTTAAAAGAGAAAAGAAATGAACGGCATGATGTAAATGTTGCCATGATCAGGGAAATGCTAATTCACGTGCATAAATCACAGGAATATTCACCCTTCATAAAAAAACGGTGTATCCTCAATACCAACTCACAATCCGTGCTTTAGCAGGCAGTCACGAAAACAGTGTAAAAGCTGATGCGATAAATAACATCAAGGTTCATCAAAAGTATTTCAATCCTAGGATTTCTTTACTGCACCCTCTATTCTACCCTGTTCAGTTTCAATTCCTTCACGCCCTGTTATGTTTTCTTACGTTTTCCAACTTCCCACGCACTCCCAATGAACTGAAGTCTCACGTCTAATTCTGCATAAGTCACTCGTGACTGATGTTCCCCTCCCAGTAGTCCCCACCCGGAGATATACAATTTGGGAACTATTGTCACTCAGGAATATTTTCCAGAAAGTTATCCATCACTTCATGTTGAATGCAAGCCTGCTTCTGCAAGGGAGAGTAATGTGGTGGTTTTCCATTGCCTTTCGTATCGCAGTGCTGCAGCCGATTTTGCAAACTTTACTCTCATAGGCAGCTATGGCATCTGATACCCAACCGATCCACTTGATCTACGCCATAAGCGGTGAACTTGCTGCCTTTCACCACTATGGGTATTGATGTTTTTCTTTCGGTAGCCGCTTTTAATGATGCCTCGTTCATTTAAAACTTATAAAATATAATTTTTTCAACAGGTGGAATGTATTTATCGCCGCCCGAAATCGAACCGGTGAATCTCAGCTTATCAATCAGAGGTATCCCCAGGCTACCTCTGGCCCCCACCAAAGGTATTCAATGAAATTTTGAAACAATGAACCAAAAAGTTCATTAGGCACATGCCAAATATCAAGTCAAAGAATACATGACCACCGATTAAATACATTGGGTTGTAATCTTGAGCATGCATCGGAACTGGATATTCTATGCACTTTTGCTCCGGCATTTATATTTCAAGTGAAAAACAGTTGAAATGACAATACTTAAAGATGAATAGGCTACAGTCCATTCGTTATTTTCCCATCCAAAGAGGCAAATATTCAAATCATAAAAAATTTATATTTTTTTGCGAAGTTTGCCAATATTTTGGAAGTGAATATAATGGATAACAATTCGGTATTCTGATTCGAAGAAGCAACCGAATGATGAGATAGCACAAAGTCAGGTTTCGAAAGCATTTATCCACACAAAACAAAATTAATTGGAAAAAAAACCGGACTAAACATAAGATTAAACACGATAAACATAAGAGAGATGTCAACGTTTTGCGTATGTTACAGACGGTAACAACTAATGACCTGAATTTTCTTCCTACTTCACTCAAGCAGTGGTACTCTTGTCTCTTACAAAAACCGATATTCGAACTCATATCTCTCGAGATTGGAATCCGCTACTCTAGCCACTGTACTTATACAAAAATCTTATTTGTTCACACAGAAGAACAATTCAAAAACGCTAAGATCTGTCACTACAACTGGTATGGGAGCTATTAATATCACTTCTACTCATGAGAGTAGAACTCATGAGAGCTATTAATATTACTTCTAAAAACATAGGAATGACTAACATCCGATTCTTACCGGCAGGAAGAGCAGCGTCTCGATGGTGCATCCAAACGCAATCGTTGTAGTATTTGCATTCATAAATCTTCATATTGTTAATCGCCCTCCAGGAAAATATTCTGCAGGCATGACAAAGAAGAGGACCATCTATTATATTGTCCCCAAAGTCACCACATACTTCACAGAAACCTCTGAATCCATAATTACTGGCAGCCATCTTTCTTTTTCCAGCAGAGTTGGCAAGAACTAACCCTCAGACAAAACTGCGAGGCTTTCGGTGGCTAAAGTTGCCCCTACATGGACAAATAAAAAACAATACTTTCATGCGTCTCTGGGTTCGATTCTTCTATATGCTTACAGATAGGTAGCAACGATCATAAAAAAATTCAAATTATAATTAAACTTAGGGACATGGATATGTTCATGGAAAAATTGGTGTTTTGAGGTCAAACTTTGGTAGAAACAATATGACTTATGATGATATGATAAAGGAAAAAGTTTCATGAGGGATACGATTGAAAATAGCTTCCTTAAATTTTAGCTGGGATCCTAGATCAGTAAAAAAAATCTTTACGATTTTTAATTACACATTGCATAAATAAATATGTCACCCACATCATGCACAGATATTAGATGCATTCGAGATATGTCCAGATCGATCAACTGGAAGTGTATGTAAATTTCAATACTTAAATACATATTTTGCATATATACTATTGATATATACGTTCGATTACTATTGATTATACGTTCCATTCTTCTTAAAGGTCTTACCTTGTATACAGGAGAATGTACTAGGCTGCTGAGCTGTTAAGCGGTTGCAATGTGAGAGATTACGAGGATCGCAGGAGAGAGCCGATGAATCGTAGAGATGAAAGAAATATAAACAGGAAAGAATTCAGCAGATATAGAAACAAACCATGGTATATCAGGAAAAAAATCATTCAAACTCGGCGTAAGGCCTACCTTGGAAGCAAGCTGTAGCGTAATTGAGTAACAGTTAGAAACCTTGGCGATTACACTATTCTTCACTCGAAAGTGTATCGTAAATCTTTATAAGAGTAAAGAATAGAAGTAGTTATGTCAGCGATCGGAGACAAACGCTATACTAACTCCACATGCAGTGGATTCTTTCCGTATTGAGGTTCACAATAGATGGAAGAATCAGACAGAAGGGAGAGGAAATTTACTCCTAACGAGTCCAACGGCTAAAAACCGAATGATCAATAAGAACAGTATTCGAAATCCCTGCTCTCGCCACGAAAAACGTTATTAGAGCTACGGAGGAAAGGAAACCAGGCGACTCGACCGTCTTCTTCGAAGTACTAGTTGATTGTGGCGCGCTGCTCCATTACTAACTCCTTGCGAGGGGGTTCTGGCGTTTCAGTACAGAAAACAAAAGTGCGCAGATGCAACCGCCGTCCATCGTTAGCTTTCCCGTAGTCGCCCCCTTTCTCTTCCGTAAACTACACGCCGTCTTTGCCCACTCCATCCTCTCCCCTCCCCTCTCTCGTGTTGGCGTCTGCTAGGAGGTAGTCCATCGGGGATGGGCACTTATCTACCGCTCAGGCTTCCCTCCGCCCCCACCTGTTGCTCCGGCCTCGTCTAATATGGGGAAGGGGTAATGCGAGCGCTTAGGTAATCCAAATAATAGGGACATTTGGTTGTAGTATGAAAGAAAGAAGTTTTTAGGGATTTGATTAGGGCATGAGGAATGTGGTTCGCTATGTGATATGGAGAGCTGCAGTAATGCTAAAGAAATGTTCAGTAACATTAAGTTAATATGCGTTTGAACCAAAAATGGTCCCTACATTAATCGAAATATATCTTAACTATACACGAAATTTGTAAAGACAGCTTATCTGCGTGTGTATGCATTCCTTAACTTCTCTTGGCGTTTTCACATACTTGTGTTTACCCTTACGTCATGTCGCTTACTAAGGTTTTCTGGTGCCGTCTCCATGAGCATTCGGAAATCTGAGAAACTAAGATTTTTTTTCCATTATTACTCCTACTTTTCTCATCGGTTCAATTGATTTTCCTTCCTTCTCTGAATCAACGATTTCATACTTTCCATTATGGAAGAATCATTTTCTTATTTTCCTAGTCAGCATTAAGCAAATCAATGTTTCCGTATCCTATATTCTCCTCAGTAAATTGGTCTTTAATGCATTTGTTATGGTCTCCTTCCAAACGCTTTGAATACTTTTGGCATTCTGATTGAAAGTCTGGACGACTAGAAATATTTTTTTAGGATGTTTTCATCACGATAAGTACCTATTTGTCAAGGCAGCATTAATCTACCATCTGAATATTTTTTATGAATTGTTTACACGTGAATGAGTGAAAGATGAACCTTTCTTTAGGATTTCCTGTCCTATTAGAATGGGCGTATCTTAACCAATTATATCTATTAATTTTTCCAAAACTCTTTACTGCTATAACATTTCATTTTTTGAATACATGGTTTAAATAACCTAGATCATGGATGGGCCTAGATCATGGATCTTCATAAGACGTGCGCTAGAGTTATCGCTTTTTTTTTAAACTATGTCAGAAAGAAAAAATATCTCCATTCTTCATTTTTCGCGCAGCCCTTCAAATCGCTTATGAAAATCAGTGGAGCGATTAACCATCATTAAGACGGTTAACAATAACCATCATTAAGATGGGTATGGTTAACCTCGCGCTACTCTTGGTGAGAACGTTAACGAACAATTTGCGGTAACGCGAAAGATGCATCCGTATTTCCACTCCTGATTTCTTCCATTCTCCGTGTAAGGCAACCCGAAAACTTCTTTTTCGCTATTGCCGTTTTGTTTGAATTGTATTTGCTTAATTGCTGTTTCTGACATTAGACTATTGACTTAAAGCTGTGGGGCTTGCACATGGGGCTACCTTGATTCATTTCTTATAAAATGTCAGCTATTACTTTAGCTGCTATTAATATGGCAATAACCAAATTGGCAGTAATAAAATGTACTCGAAAGGTCACCTTCACTGTCGGCTTCAGCTAACATACGTTCTAACTACTTTTAATGTTTGCCACTCGCTCTTTGATTTTTTCAATAATGCTTTCATACTCGCGGAGTTTTCCCATGAAAAAGTAGCTGTTAACAAATAAGGCGATTGCATTAATCCCCAAGTTAACTTTCCGGATTAATTCCTCACATCGATATGGCTATTTATGTATCTAAGACTCTAAATCGGTTCGGCTGTTGTAAGATTCTAAAACGAATAGATTCAGTGATTGAAACTAGCAAGCTGTTACAAAATGAAGTACTGAAGAAGACTCGTCTGGAAAAAACATCAAGTGGGAACTAAGGAAATCTTAAAAGAAATTAATAATGAATAATTGTGTATTTCCTGTCGTAGTAAGCATTTTTTCAAAAAGTTGACACATTATATTTTATTAGTTATTTTTACTTCTAAAAACTTCCTGTTTCTGTTGAGTAGCCCGCCACCCTGAGAACAATGACGTTTATTTTCACTGGAATATAAATGTTTTCGACGTGCAATGGATACTTTGGCATTGTTTCGTACCCAATTATGTCCTTGAGGTGCCGATAATTCCGGTAATTTTGAGATTTGAGTTTCATGATTACAATAAAGACTTTTGTAAGTAAGCCTAGCCGTACAGGTAATATTCACGGTTGAAGAATATGCTTTTTATGGAAGAATAGTGGAAGGTTGGGATCTCAGATTCCCCAGCTACTGAGATTGTATGGCACGTACTAAACTAAGGTATTAATTGTAAGCCTAAAACTAATTTCATTCACTTGGTTTGAAAACCCCCCTTTGGGATGCCATGCCAGTATATAACCGCTACGACCGCTTCCTGACCATTTTTTGCATAAATTTTTCATTTTTCGTATGCCCATCCTTTCGGCATTAAATGCGAAATAATATTCTGCTAATCTATTGTACTGAGAATCTCCTGTCTACTAAGTGCGTCATAAAGTAATGTTTGCCTGAAGTGACCTGCGCTATTCCATACTCTGCCACACATCGAATTACGCAAACTACCGTAGTTGTAATTTGGATCCTTGAATAGTTACTACTATATTCTAAGGGTAAATCATTTCTGCTTAATATTTCTGAACGGAGAACACATCGAATGCATTACTCCGTCCAAAGGATGGGACTCTAAGGCTTAGACCACATGGCGCCTATTTTTAAGATCCGGCTAATGCCGACGCAAGGTTTTACTTTTCAGTTACCCCATTCCCTGGAAACCTCCTACATCTTGTCTATTACCCACCCGTTTTAAATGACCTTAGATATCTGTTATCTCCCCATAGTAATTACTGATTGTAAATACTATAATTGTTAATCATTTTTTTATTGTAAAAGGGAAGATAAAAAAATCGAACGAGTGACAAACGAAGATTACTGAGAAGAGTAGGACAAAAGATAAGTCTGCTGAAAACTCTAAAAGGAAGACGGGAAACTTAATCTGTGATATCATGTGACACGATGGCCTGATGAAGACATTCGTCGAAGGAAAAAATGAACGGGAAGAATGGAAATGGCAGGCCATTTTTGAGATACAGAAAACAGGATGTGACGGATGTAAAGAGAGGAATTACGTAAACATGAAGAGGTTGGCCGATAGAAGAATCAATTGGAAGGCTGCGTCAAACCAATTGAAGGAATGCTGAACAATGATAATGATGATTATTGTAAAAGATTATGAAGGAGCTGGTTACTCCTTTTTTTACTATCAATTATTTGTCGCTTCTCGGTTACATGGCTGTAAACGACAGAAAGAAAATCGCATTATCGGAAAGCAAAGAATAGCAGAGACGGTAAAAAAGGGAAGTAAATATAAGCAACGATGTAATCAAGATGTTTATCATAGTGACGTGGAAGAAAAGTACTAATGTAAAAATAAATTCAGAAACAGGAATACAAGGAACGAATAATAAACTAATGTATGATGTATGGAGAGCATAGAAGTAATCAAAAGGGATGTACTGATTAATATTTTTTGTACACCAGAATGTTGTGTGAGGCGTTAATAGAAGAATAGAAAGAAAGGACTTTTGTAGGTAACCAAAAAGGTACAGTTTAGAGAACATATAAAGGACTACAAGCGTGGCAAATTTTCAGTTATATTACAGAAACGGGTGACATTTACTCAATATTTTGTTTAAGGGCAATATTGTCGTCTAAGGGCAACATTCCTCCGCGAATCAACATGTGAGGCTTCACTTAGTGAAGCCACGAGATAGGAAAAGAAACGTCGCTTTGTACATTTCACTCACACTTTTTATTGGTTTTGACAATTGACATGCCCTTATGAAGATTTTGATAATGACATGTATATTGTCTAACCAGTGGTGAAGCCAATAAATATTGTGTGTAGAATGTACAAAGCGACGTATATATTCCAATCATTCTCCACCTTTCCCCGAAATGGATTACTTACACTCAAAATTTTGTCCTAGGGCAACGTAATTCCTCGATATTTGCAAACATATAGTAGATCTTTTACCGTCATTTATCCCTTCACCTAGGTTTGCACCTTACCGATAAAGTAAACATTCACTTCAAATCCCATCACCAAAGATATATTTGAACCATTATGGTTACGATGGTGAAAATTGCCCATCGGCACTTATAGGTAAGTTTGGTCCGCTCCATTGGGCCCTTCAAACTTGAGATCTACGGAGGAACCAATATGGTATACGATGTAGTTAAAGTTGTAGGCAATTTGATGATTTTACTTATCAAAAAAGAGCAAAGAAAGATGCACAAAAAACTTATCAATTATGTGATAGAGTTATTAAAAAATTATTGATTATTAATTATAGAAATTTCGAAGAAATGATAAATATTCGATCCTGCTATAGCGGTGTAAAGCGGCTGAATTCCACAACTGCGTAGAACGAAAAACACTCTACTGCCACCTATTGGAGGGAATTGATTGAATTAAAATGATATATAATAAGGCATTTGATATATGAATGAAACTGCAACTGGGTGTTACAAAAGTGATTTATTTAACATTATTCAGATAATCCAAATGTTCAATTTTCGTAAAATATTGAATTGTACATTCTGTCCATTCGCCAAGAATTTCCACGAACATTAGGAGAATGAGGTTCTTTGAATCGAAGTGAATTGTTGTCTCTCACGCCATCATTTGACTTCCACGCATTGCAAAAATGTTAAGAAGTACATAAATAATTAAATGTGAATTTGAAGAGGGCGACAAGCTTTGGATATAAACGGATCCTAAGTTATCAGAGGAAGCTGTGAGTGGTGCATAATCATAGGGGGCAGCCTGGCTCACGGAATTGTTGCCAAATCAGATTGTAACATTCGTTGCTGGTTCAAGGCATGACGTATCCAGAAAGGAATCTCAGCTACTGTGCCGATTAGCGTAACTGACTTCATCACCCACCAACTAAGGAAAATAAGATATCAAGTCCCTAGCGTTTTTCCATGACCGCTGACTTCCTCCGAGAACATGCAGACGCAGGTGTTCATTTCGGACATATTTCCAGTGGCTTCTCTCGCCTTGCTGACACGTTTTTCCTTATCAGTGATAGCTATGGTCTTTGTTTCGGTGAACATAATCGTTTGACGCATGGTTGCATAGAACGAGTGTTTTGTAGTTTCGAAACCGCGGTGCAATCCCGGAAACAAAAACAACACGTGGTGCTGAGCTATATCCGCAAATGGGTGGCCCGTCGGAATGCCGTCTAACGGAAAAGTGAGATGTGCTTGTTGAGTGCTTGTTGAGCAGGGAGGGCAACGAACTCTGGTATTTTAAGGAATATCGCTATAGTTAAGCTCTATTCAAATCGAAGTTTTCTTGATGCCATAAAATATATATCATCGATACGGTTTTTATTTTATGGAGCACTAGGGCATAGTCTCAGACAACATCTAATGTTTAAGATAATTAGGGTTCGCCATTCAGCTTTCCCTGTACACGAAACACGAAACATTCTAATCATTGGATGATTATTTAATTTTTCCGAGTTTCTCGATTTTTAAGGACGGCAAAAGTTTTTGAAGAGCTCAGATCACAACAACCTGATAAAGGGAAATGTAACGCTCGGGATACTGTCTCTAATTAAGATGTTCGGATGAGGAAAAAAGGGAATCACATCAATCTTATAGGTTTCACATAAGGAAAATTTATCTTTCGATTTACTTTTTCTTAGTCTTCTTCCGCCAAGAAGGTAGGATAGTGAGTGAAAATGGAGTGTCGTGCATTAGTGTACTAGTATTTATTCGATAAAACGATTATCGAAATCTATTTTTGGGAGTTTCGACAGTCAAGGTCATTTCTCTCGAAATTCATTTTCAATAAAGTCACCAACTCTTATGCTAGAAACATTTTAACGGATATAACAACTAAGTTATGGCTGTGAAGGTGTCCTTTTCAAGGGTTTTTAATGAAAATTTCAAAAGGAAAACAACAGCCTAATCGGTCATATCTTGAGTTACGATGGTGTGAACAAATTACTCGTTGAGGTAAAGGTGAACGAGAAGATGGGTAGATGATAGATGAGTTTGAGATTTATAATTAATCAATAATAATTTGTGCAATATTCCAAATTATATAGCTTGAACATGTGAGAGATAATGATGACATTCAAGTAGGGAGGAGGTACTCTAAATAATTTAAGATAAAGCTCGCTCTCGATCTAAAGTATAATTACATGGTATCCCTTGCCTTTCCTGAAAATTTTATGAAATGATGATTACTTATAAAACGGATTAGATGCCTAGGAGCCTGGAGCCCTACAAAGATTTTCATTTTATCAATATTTGATATCCAGAGTTTGAACCCGCAAACTTATTTAGATCTGAATTGTTGTATCGACTTCGGTTCAAATTGAGTTAGGAACTTTATGTAAGAGATGAGCACTGTTCTCTTGCGCTTTAATTCAATGAACGCCGTGATATGCTACCTGAACAAATCCTGCCACTATAATGGAAGTTTTAATTTCGAAATAATATTGATGATTTCCAAGTTTTCTTCAGCAGAGAAGGCTTCTTCTAGCCATTATCTAGTAAGTGTGCAAAGAAAATTTAGAATTCGCTCCTTAGAAGACAACCCCAATTGGTATGTTATATAACAAGAAATGCATTCACGTCGGAAGAGGCAGTATGGGTGGATTGAAGTTTAAAATTGCTTCTGATAAGGAATTATATTTCAGCACTAAATTTATACTACTAGCACTAAACCAAACGCAATATGGTCAAAACGGGAGTAGATCTCTTACTTATTAAGTTATTAATAAACACCCCGGATATGTCCTTAAACCGCGGTATTCCCAGGATAGTCTCAAAAGAAAATATCAAACTTCCGTAGACGAGTTTTGAAACACGATAATTGACGTTGTAGAATTTATATTTTGTTTCCCGTAATAATGGTGCAAGACTTATCAATAACCAGATGCAACTTTATTATTTCATTTTCAAAGGAATACAGCAAATGGGGCAAGCAGCTATTTCTTTAATTAACCAAGAGTTATCACATAGGACAAGAAAGAATATATAATAATCAAAATATGTTAAATTAAGAGCAATATGAAAATTTTCATCTCTGAAAATACAATTGCTCTATTTATCTACCAAACGCTTAAAGAACAAGAGAAAAATAAATGGTGATAATTAATTGTTCAATAATAACATTTCAAAATTTTCTCAGAAATAAACCATCGCACAAAAGTATCATTTTAAATATTTTAAACCTAAAGAATATGTATTTTAGAGGAACATAAGTTCTACTACTAGAATTTGTAATCAAATTATACACATCATAATAAAAAAACACCATAACAAAATAGTTAATTGTAGAATATAAAGATGAACATTGAGAACACAACCTGAGATATAAGCGTAAGCATACAAATATAAAATACATTCAATTTAGAGCATAATTAAATCTTCCATGCATAAAACTATGATTGTACCATTTATCTACCAAAATCTTAAATAACAAGAGAAAAAGTAATGGTGATATTTAATTGTCCAATAATAACACTTCAAATTTTACTCAGAAGTAAAAAGTCTCATTTAAAATGTTTTGAACCTAAATAAAATGCATATTAAAGGAAGAAAATTTCTATTACTAGAATTTGGAATCAAATTATCACCATCATTACATAATAAAATAGGTCCTTGTAGAATATAAAGTGAAACATTGAAAAGACAACCTGAGATGTGAACCTAAGCGAGCAAATATCAAAATATATTCAATTAAGAGCATTATTATTATTATTATTTCCATGCATAAAAATATAACTACATCATTTATCGTACAAAAGCGTACAAAACAAGGAAAAAATAATGGTGATAATTAATTGTTCAAAATTAACATTTCAAATTTTTGTCAATGGTAAACTATCGGACAAAAGTCTCAGTTCAAATATTTTAAGCCTAAATAAAATGTTTATTATTGGAACATAAGTTCTACTACTCGAATTTGGAATCAAATTATCACCATCATTACATAACAAAATAAATCCTTGTAGAATATAAAGAGGAACATTGTAAACACAACCTGAGATCACATCGTAATCGTACAAATAGCAAAATGTGTTCAATTAATAGCATTATGAAATTTTCAATGCCTAAAAATATAATTGTAACATTTATCTACCAAAAGCTTACATATAAAGGAAAAATTAATGGTGATAATTAATTGTTAAATAATAATATTTCAGATTTTTCTTGGATGTAAACTATTGCACAAAAGTCTCATTTAAAATATTTTAAACCTAAATAAAATGCATATTAGAGGAACATAAGTTCTTCTACTAAAATTTGGAATCGAATTATCACCATAATTATACAATAAAATAGTTCCTTTTAGAATATACAGAGTAACATTGAAAACACAACCTGAGATATGAGACTAAGGGAGCAAATATCAAAGTATATTCAATTAAGAGCATTATTAGATCTTCCATGCATAAAAATATAACTACACTTATCTACCAAAAGCGTACAAAACAAGGAAAAAATAATGGTGATAGTTAATTGGTCAAAATTAGCATTCAAATTTTTGTCTCAAGTAAACTATCGGACAAAAGTCCCATTTCAAATATTTCAAGCCTAAATAAAATGTTTATTAGTGAAATATAAGTTCTACTAGTAGAATTTGGAATTAAATTATCACCATCATTACATAACAAAATAAATCCTCGTAGAATATAAAGAGGAACATTGTAAACACAACCTGAGGTGAGAGCCTAAGCGTACAACTATCAAAATATATTCAATTAAGAGCATTATGTAATTTTCCATGGCTAAAAATATAATTGTACCATTTATCTACCAAAAGCTTGCATAACAAGAGAAAAATAAATGCTGACAACTAATTGTTCAATAAGTAATTTAAAATTTTTCTAAGAACTAAATTATGGAACAAAGGTCTCAGTTAAACTATTTTAAGCCTAAAAAAATATTTATTAGAGGAACTGATTACGGAACGCATACTACTAGAATTTGGAATTAAATGATCAACATCATTACATAACAAAATGGATCCTTGTAGAATATAGAGAGTAGCATGGATAACATAACCTGAGTTGTGAGTGAAAGCGTACAGATATCACAATATATTCAATTAAGTTCATAATGGAATTTTCCATCTCTCACAGTTCATATGATTAACAATTTCCGAAGATTAAAAAGGTTTTAAAATGTTAATGTACAATATGATATTGCCTAGAAAAATTTTGCTCACAAGTGAATTCGTTGAACAAAAATAATAAACACATCTTTATAAATGAAAATATTCTTTCTTCAAAGGTGGACTGCCTGTCATTAGCAGCTGACTGCAGCAGAGCGCTGTATGGTTTTCACTGGTGGAGACAAAACAGCTGGCCTCATTCTCCCCTGAGACTATCCCCGCAGATTTCTTCGATTTCTGACTCCTGAGGGACAAGAAAATCTTAATCTTAGAAGTAGGTAAATCGAGAATAAAAGTGTGTTACATCACATATTTAGTGCGGCAGGGAACTTAGGCGTATGGCGAGCGATTCCTCGTCTTGGAATTTATCATTCCCCATGCCAAATCCTTCATCACCAAGCTTGGTATACTGGTTTGCGGAAGGAAATCAGGCATATTATCGAAGGGTATTGTTTAGTTTCAGTCAGTATCTACCATTGCAATGATGTAACTGAATAGTATACGCATTTTTCAGAATGATTGCTTTAAAAAATAGGAGCATGGAGGAGCTTCAGGATCTACGATCACCTTCCAAACTCTTTAAAAATATGTATTAGAAGGGGTTTTACGATACCAAGCTACCATTGAAATACAATTGCAAAATATTTTTATGTTAATTATGATGTCCACCTACTGCGCCTTTTCTCGCTCTCATTGATTAACCAATACTTAGGAATTTTTTTATTCGGCCATTGTTTTAAAATTATGTACACCTTTATTTTTAGTGGTCTTTCACCCAAGAGCTACGAAAACTTATTTTTGGAAGTAAATGATACATATTATCGAAAGACTATTTTGTAGTTTCAATCATTACCATCGTTACGACGCAGAATGGGACGGATCGCGAAAAGCCTGGGCAAACAACCCTAAACATTTTTTCTTCTGACAATAGTTGGAAATGGCTTAAATTGAAGATAAATGTGTAGAATATGCATATTTCATATGATCTTTAATTTATTCGACAATTAAACCCATAATATGGGGATAGAATTTAATGGCGATTGGAGTGTCGGAACATAACCTTTAGACAGAAGCGTATGATGACATTATCACACGGTAATTAAAAACTATTTTAATTGTAATAATATCTATGAATATTACAGAAACTCTGCATGAGGTTACCTCACAGAAATGTTCAATATATTTTGCGCAATACAACGATTATTATGGAGAGTACAGTTTTCAATAAATAAGCTCATTCTTTTAGAGCTACTAAAAAAAACCCTTGCTAAAAGCAGATGTATCATCAACTTAATTTGGTGAGTTGTGATGTTATTTATGAGTCCACCAAAATTCATCTCCGGGTTCATGCGGACCAACAAGATATTGTTTATTTTCTTCCGAAAGCCCCAGCCGGCTGATCCTTTGCACGCCCGGCCGCCGCGTCAGCGCGTCGCGCGTTTGGCCTCCAGAAGGTTTTTAATTATCTAAGCGCGTCTGATCGGTGTTACCGGGAAATGTTTAAAAAATCTAATGTTATAAAAGATTTGCTTCTCCGCTGCTTCTCAAATAGTTATTTCTCAGCGTTTTTGTGACAGAAAAGGGGTGACATCTTGAATTCTTGTGCTGTCAAGCCTTATTCCCAAAGTGCAAAGATGTTTACCATCAAGCGTTTAGAACTTTTTACTTGTCCATTTTGAACCCAGGGATTAATGGATCCGTAAGATTACGGCTAGCATGCTCATATGTTGAATATGCATTAAATTAATTACTCTTAGGCACCCTATACCCTTGGTGATTTGTCTGAGCCATACCAGTCGTCTTCCATTGAGTCATGGTGGAGCCCCTTTCGCACTTGGGGAACAACAATGCGATAGAAAAGTCACGTGACTAACATAGAGTTTTTCAGCCGGATGAGAGAAAAGAGAGATATCTTGTAAAGGCTTAGAAGATCTTTGGACAGCTTATTCGGCCATATTTTGAAATATAGTATTCTCATAAGCATCATAGATGGAAATGTGAAAGAAGAGAATGGAAAAGCTACGCATGAAATATCGCGAACGCGAGTACTTAAGGATGCATAGAGATGACATACATTAATATGAAGACGTTAGATGCTAGGGAAAAATTGAGTGGAACGCTGAGTAAACCCAATCATAAGATTGTGGCCAATGACGGAGATGAAAGTTTAACTTATGATCCATCCATTAACCATGATAACACCTTTGGAAAAGATTGATTGTAATGACGTACGTCTTATTAGATATCTCACATTAGGCAAAAGACTATTAAATGGGAAAAGAGAGATTACTATATTGAGATCATACAAACCGCATAAGTCTAGGGTCTCGAATATATAAGTGTGAATGCACTATATGTCGTCAGATATATTATATTTACTAATCACTCTCATTGATCATCGCCTATAATAATCTCGTTTCGTACATTACTGATTATTATAATCCGGAAAAGTAGCATTTTTAAGAGTTTTCCTTATATTACCATTAGTTTTTACCATATTCTTTTCTACTGCATGCATTCTTCAATAACTTTATTTAGTGAAAAATTAGAATATGAAGAATCTTTTTGAGGCCATGGCTGTATTATCATAATTTCCCTCCTGCGTTACCATGGCGACGAGACTTTCGAGTGCCTCACACTCGTGGAAATATTATTACCATCACCTCCGGAGAAACAGAATTCAATTCAGAAACAGAGATCAATTTTTTGACCTGAAACCGGAGAATGTGAGTATTACAATCCCCCTATAATCATTACTGTATAGAAAAAACGAAATGAATTTAACTTGCAATTGAAATGAGTTAAAAAACAAGGAAAATTCCCGGTGGCAAAGAGGTTACCGAAAAAATAATTAGTTCGTCACTAATTTCCGGGTCCTATCTCACAAATTTAGCCATCTATTTATTACGTAACGATGACTATCAACCTTTGAACCTTCACCCATTTCTATCTTTATAAGGCCGTACAACATTCTCTAAGACTCTTAAATTACATAACGCTGATAATGAACCCTCTCTTCTTTGTGAATGATTACCCTTGAGACTATGTCAAAGGATGTTACGTACGTCGATATCGAGGTCACTGTCGATCAAATAATCAGGGATGACATCTACAACGACCTGGTCGGGCTCCTCCTCTTCCTTGAAGGTGGAGGGACCGGCTTCTAATCCGGCATCTTCGACATTGTGGTCATCTTCAATTGTAACCTCTTGAGGTAGGGCAGCCAGCACGGCATCAGGGGCAACGTTCCCCCCGAGGTTTCGCTCTTCCTCCCCCCTTAGAGTACTCTTAGATACTATATCCATCTCGCTGATGATTCTCCTCATCAAAAATAACTTTGCCTGATTGCTGCATATTTTAACTTCGGAATTGGGGTCACTTTGATGACAGAGACCGCTGGTATACGCCTCGTAGACGGCGAAAATTTTCCTAAACCTGTATGGATAACAGAGAGGAAACTATTAGACGAAGAAATTTGCAAAATCAATAAATGTGTAAGAAACAGAGAATGTGGAAATGCGTAAACCCGTTCATTGTATGTATTGCTACTCTAAAGCCGCGGAAATATTTAAAATTCGAGTTTCGAGGTTAAATAAGTAATTTTCTATACTTATATGCAACAGAGTCCATCAATTGATCGCTATCGAATGGCACGATGATCAATGGAACCATATTTCCATCAAGATTCCTCAGACGACTACGGCATCAGCCACACAATCAAGTTTGAGTTAATTAATGAAATTGTAGGGTTAAACAAAATTTAAAACCTGTAATAATTTTGTAGAAAATAAATTTTGTTTACGTTTATCTTTCGAAACATCACGAGTTACCTTCGACTTCATGGCTGACAAACGTGTCATCTTCACAAGTCAGTCAAGAAGAAAAATAATTAAGTAGTAAGGATCATTCAAATATTCTATCTTCATAATTGTCATTCATTACCGTTGTACGTGGAGTTTGGGATGGCAGAATAATTAGAACAACTTCTTCCTTTTCAATTTTCCTTCATCTTGTACATTTTTCCCTCTCCTTCATACGAGGAAATATGTGTTACCTGACACCTTTGATCACATATAAACTTGACATATTGACATACAAACTTCCGCGGTGAAAAGCAAGGTGTGTCAAAATGTTATTGATACATATATGTAGTGGTATATAAGAGAATAAGTTAATACATACATACGAATAATTTTTTGTAATTATTTTTGTACCGCGATCATTTATTTAAGCAATCCTTCGATATTTCGAACACTTTTTTACGTGTAAAAACAGCCTGCTCTTTGCTTTTTTGTTTTGGTGAATTAAAGTACGAAATAGGCTGTAATTAGAAACAAAAAAAGTGTTATGAAGTGTTATTATGAGGAAGGCATGCGGAGAAAATACCTCAACGAAGGAGAACACAATAATCCATAATAACAAATGAAGATTAATTTCCACAAAGCCGTAACCATAAGCCGTAGATATTTTCCTGTTATTGTTTTACTCCAAAATAACCCTACATTATTTATCACTCACACCCTCTAACGAATACAGAGAACATTTAATTCGTAATTATCAAAAGCTCACGAGTGCAAAAATAAGATTCAAGTTTTACTCCGCAATTAGGATGGAAATAATTTAAAGAAGTGGGGCACTGATTTCGAATTCCACTCCACTCCATCCTTGAGTGTTATTCGGGCATGGAAGAGGAATGAGGTGTTACGTTGGAAAACAAAATGAAGAGTTGGCGGTACGGGGATATTTGAAACAATCGGTCGAGGTGTTGGAGGTTGAGCTGAAGTGAAGGGATGGTGAGAAGATGTATTAAAGTGTATTGCGTTTCTTTTCGATATACATAGATTCAAAGATGCCAATCCACATCCCACTCAACCATCGCTCGAATCACGTCCAACAAGAAGGGCACTATCCATGGCCTGTAAAAGGTGTAAAAGTGATGGTTTTTTTGATCGATTAAAAAAAATCCTTTGTCCTCTACATAACGTCCCATGTGATTATTTTCAATTGGACATTTTAAACTTTATAGTTGTCGTCAGTTTAAGTAATGTTTTTCATGCATGAGTCTTAAACTCGCATAAGTTGAGCATTCCATACCGATGATAAGCATGCGTGGGAAGTATACAAAATAAAAATCGGAAGTAATTCCCCTTGATGCAGAGGATGAAACCTTGATGGATGTATTATATTTCTAGAAAAAATTTGAAAATAGTCTTTCTTACTGTAGGTTAATTAGGAATTAATCCCCTCGTAAAAAAAACGAAAAATAATTTTTATTTCGCCATTAAGGAGAGTTATGATGGTGAAAAAAATCAAATGATAACCTTCATGCATAGATTAAGAGGGGGATTGAAACTAGGTCACGAAGAATAGAATTTCAAAGAAACTAAAATTTCCTTTCCTTAATCGAGCCTCATGATATCATATATTATTGGCGGAAGAAATGATTTTTTCCGCTTTATATTTATTATTAAAAAAATAAATGTAAAGTGGTAGGAAATGGAGTACTTAACGTGATTGGCTGAGTAGTAGTCCCGCACAAATATTAGTGCTATGTGAATAAGGCTAACAGTTACCCCGGAGAAGATGTGAACAAAAACAACTCCCCTGTTTTGATGGAAAGAAAATTGCGAAGCATGGAGATAGGAGCCAAGATGAAATGTAATGATTACAGAAGAAAAAGAACACATGTACTAACGTTCAGTGGTCAATTACGAGTAACTGGAAGGGGAAAAAATCTACTCTTTAAATACATGTAGAAGCCGGAAAAAAATGTACCCAAGTAGACGAGTTATTGACGGTTGCTGCAGCAAAAGCCAAATATCCTCGGGCATTTGAAAAGTTGGTAGAATTGATAGAACAAACCGAAGGCACAAGAAACCAATTAAAATGAAGAATACAAAGTCCCCTATAAGAGACTGGGGTAGCAAATATGTAAGCGAGAATCATAGAAGGCCAAAGATATATTGACGAAAGGATACTGCGAAAAATTAATGAAAATATGATTATGCCCGACTATTGCCTTAATCTTAAAGACAAAAATAAATCAATTGCTTGAACCCTTCACTGGACTTAGGCGCTATTCATTATTACTGTAAGGCTGATGCGATAAATAGCATCAAAGTTCATCATCAGTATTTCAATTCTAGGCTTTCTTCACTGCGCCCTCTATTCTGCCCTGTTCAGTTTTAATTCCCTCACGCCCTGTTATGTTTTCTTAACGTTTTCCAACTTCACACACACTCCTAATGAACTGAAGTTTCACGTCTCAATTCTGCATAAGTCACTCGTGACTGATGTTCCCCTCTCAGTAGTTACAAACCGAGATATACAATTTGGGAACTATTTCCATCAGGAATATTTTCCGGAAGGTAATCCATCACTTCATGTTGAATGCAAGCCTGCTTCTTCAAGGGAGAGTAATGTCGTGGTTTCCCGTTGCCTTCCGTATCGCAGTGCTGCAGCCGATTCCGTAAACTTTACTCTCGCCCGAAGCTATGGCATCTGAAACTGGACCGATCCACTTGATCTACGCCTGATCTAAGTGGTGAGACTGCTGCCTTTCACCATTGGGGGTATTGAAGTGTTTTTATTTGGGTACAAGCCGCTTTTCATGCTGCCTCGTTCAGATAAAATCAGGAAATATAATTTATTCAAAAGCTGAAAAGTATTTTAACCGATGTTATCAAACACCTTGGGTTTAAATCTTGAGTATGTATCGGCACTGGATAATCTATGCACTGGTGCTCTAGCATTTATATTTCAACTGAAAAACTGTTGAAATAAGAATACTTAAATATGAATAGGCCCCAGTTCATTCCATTTTTTACCTATCCAAAGAGGCAAGCTATTCAAATCGTAAACAATTTATATACAATTTCTCTGATTGCCAATATTTTGGAAGTAAATAGAATGACAAACAATGCGGTAAGTGAAATTGGAAGAAGCTCCCGAATGATGAGATACCACAAAGTTAGGTTTCGAAAGTATTTATCAACACAAAACAAAAGAAATTGGAAAATAACCGTACCTAAACGTAAGATTAAACACGATAAATATAAGAGAGATGTCCACGTTTTACGTATCATACATACATAAACATCTGCTGACATGAATATTCTTCGTTAATCGCTCAAGCAGTGGGACTCGTGCCTCTTGCAAAAACCGATATTCGAACTCGGATCTCTCGAGATTGGAATCCGCTACTCTAACCACTGTACTTATACATGTATCTTGTTCGTTCACACTGAAGAACAATTCAAAAACGTTAAGATCTGTCACTACAACATCATGAGAGCTATTAAAATTAATTTCTAAAACATAGGAATGACTAATATTCTATTCTTACCGGCAGGAAGAGCAGCGTCTCGATTTTGCATCCACAACGCAATCGTTGTCGTATTTGCATTCATAAATCTTCATATTGTTAATCGCCCTCCAGGAAAATATTCCGCAGGCTTGACAAAGATGAGGACCATTTTTGATATAGTTCCCAAAGTCGCCACATACTTCACAGAAACCTCTGACTCCATAATTACTGGCAGCCATCTTTCTTTTTCCAGCAGAGTCGGCAAGTACTAACCCGACTTCGAAGCTTTCTACGGCTAAAGTTGCCCCTACATGGACAAAGAAAAAAAACAATACTTTTATGCGTCTCTTGGTTCGATTCTTCTATATGCTTACAGATAGGTAGCAACGATCATAAAAAAATTCAAATTATAATTAAACTTAGGGGCATGGATATGTTCATGGAAAAATTGGTGTTTTGAGTTCAAACTTTGGTAGAAACAAATGACATATGATGATATAATAAAGGAAATAGAGTCATGAGGGATACGATTGAAAATAGTTTCCTTAAATATTAGCTAGGATCCTAGATCAGTAAAAAAATAATTTTCCCACTTTTGAAGTACAAATTGCTAATTGCCCTATGTCACCCACATCATGCACAGGCATCAGATCCATTCGAGATATGACCAGATCGATTAATTTTATGTAAATTTCAATACTCAAATATATATTTTACATAGATACTATTTAAGTTGATATGTACTGTTCCATTCTTCTTAAAGGTCTTACCTTGGATGCAGGAGAATGTACTAGGCTGCTGAGCTGATTAGCGGATGCAATGTGAGAGGGTTATGAGGATCGCTGGAGAGCCGATGTATCGTTGAGTTGGAATAAAAATAAACAGGAAAGATTCAAGCAGATATAGAAGCAAACCATGGTATATCAGGCAAAAAAATCATTCAAACTCGGCGTAAGGCCTACCTTGGAAGCAAGCTGTAGCGTAAGAATAGTAATAGTTCAATAAGAACAGTATTCGAAATCCTATATCTCGCCACGAAAAACGTTATATTAACTACGGAGGAAAGGAAACCAGGCGACTCGACCGTCTTCTTCGAAATGCTGGGTGATAGTGGCGTGCTGCTCGTTTTCAAACTCCGTGCTAAGAGAAATGCCTGCGTGGGGTCCTGGCGTTTCAATGCAGAAAACAAAAGTGCGCAGACGCAACCGCCGTCCATCGTTAGCTTTCCTCTCCCACCCCCTTTCTCTTCCGAGAACTACACGTCATCTTTGCCCACTCCATCCACTCCCACCCCTCTCCGGTGTCGGCGTCTGCTAGGAGGGAGTCCAGTGGGGATGGTCACTTATCTACCGCTCAGGCTTCCCTCCGCCCCCACTTGTTGCTCCCTCCTCGTCTAACATGGGGAAGGGGGGAAGGGGTAATGCGAGTGCTAAGGTAATCCAAGGAATAACAACATTTTGTTGTACCATGAAAGATAGAAGTTTTTAGGGATTCGATTAAGGCATGGGGTATGTGAATCGCTATGTGAAATGGATGCTGCTGCAGCAATACTAAAGAAATGGTCTGTAACATTAAGTTAAATATGTGCTTGAACCAAAAATGGTCCCTACATCTATCGAAATATGTTTTAGCTGATACGAAACCTCTAAAGACAGCTTATCTGCGTGTGTATGCGTTCCTTAACTTCTCTTGACGTTTTCATATACTTGGGATTTCCCTTCCGCCATTTCCGCTTGCTGGGGTTTGCTAGTTCCGTCCCAATAAGAATTCGGAATTCCGACGATCTAAGACCTTTTTTCAATAATACTTCTACTCTTCTCATCGGTTCAATTGATTTTCTTCCCTTATCTGAATCAACGCAATTCATTTCTTCGATTTCGGAAGAATCATTTTCATTTCTTTTCCAGTTGGCATTAAGTAAATCAATGTTTACGCATCCAACATTCTCGTCAGGAAATATGTCTACAATGCACTTGATGTGGTCCTTATCCAAACACTTTGAATACTTTTGGCATCCTGATTGAAAGTCTGGACGGTGTGAAACATTTTTTTAGTTTGTTTTGAACACGATAAGTACATATTTGTCAAGGCAGCATTAGTCTACCATCTCAATTTTTTATATGAATTGCCGAAACGTAAATGAGTGTAAGATGAACTTTTCTTTAGGATTTCCTGTCCTATTAGAATGGGTGCATCTTGGCGCACTCATTAAAATCTACGAATTTTTTTAACTTTCTTTATTTCCATAACATTTCATTTTATTTGAGTATATGTTTTAAAGTAAGTGATTTGTTTCATTCTCCCTGTACTGCAACCTGAAAACTTCTTCACTCTATTGTCCTTAACATGAAGGATTAAGTGAATGAATAATTAAGGAAACTTTCCGAAACCTCCTCCTACACACAGTTGAACCCATTCTTAGTCTTCTATGATGGAAGAAAGGAATAGCATATCAGAGTACTTTCTTTCCCAGAGATGCGGCTGGAAAAGTGGAGTCGACGTATGCTGGGTGCAATAACGTATCGTTAACAGTGGCGAGGAAGTTAGTGCGGAAGTGAAAATAAAGAAAATTCAGAATGGGGAAAACCTACAATAATCGATTATTAAACTAATTTATGATGTAGAAGAAGTAGAGAATTTATCAACAGGCAATGGCCTGTTTAATGCTGTCTTATAGAGAGAATGTTTGAAAGTCGTTAAAAAATAGAATTAATAGGGGTTTTTGATATAACGAGGAAGAGTAAAAGTTATTAATTATATATAAAAAGTCATAATTATGCGATACACTTCGTATTACTGTCTCAGGCTTGCTTGTGACCGATTCCGTAATCTTTTCCTGCGAAATTCCCATCCCGAATATATCAGGAAAAGGTTGTACCATTTTTCCTCCTCTAATTACAGATAAATTCCTTTCTTATCTCTACATCACTTACAATTCACGTGAATTTCAGGTGGCACACTTGATTATCCATTGCTTTCGGGTTGAATGTCCCTTTCGGAAGTATCCCCTGAAATGTGCTCCTTGAGATATCCCTCAAACCCCTTCAAATATTTAAAAGACTATTTGGCATTCTAGTACAGAATTTTCGAAAGTACCAGTTTTTACTTTAGAAATTTATTTGTAATCATTACATACTAGGCTCTGTCTTGCTGTAGTCTGAGATAGCTACTCATACAGAAAGGTAATTTAATAACCGATTCATTGTCCTTATGACCGTTTAATAAATATGGTAAATATGATTAACCGTAAATAAGTAGGCCACTTCATGAGTTTATCAATCAAATATGATCGTTTAAAAAGTGGACCAAATAATTATTGCACTATAAATAGTTTTAAAATTGACAAAATATATATTTAATAACCAGTCACATCACTAGCAGGCAAGTTGACTTTGAATATCGACATGCTTAAAGTAAAGTAATGTAAAATAAGTAAAATAAACTTAGTTGCATTCCACACGACTATTATTATTAATTAATCGACCTGTTTCAATCTCTCAGGTTAATCATCTATTGTTATTAATTATGAAAAATTCCAAACAAATTCGTTCGGTCCTGCCGAGGCGGAATAAACTGGCAGAATACAGAACATATCTGACTAGATCGTACAAAAAATGATTTCTCTGGCTGACGATTGGAGGGGATTGAATGGAACAAAATTATATATTTAAATAATTGGGAGAAAATAATGAAAACACAGCACAGCATTTCATACAATAAACCATTAACATTATTCAGATAATCCTACTGTTACATTCTCGTAAAATCTTAACTGTACTTTTGTCCATGTATTAATTAGCACGGGGATCATGTTAGTGTTGTGGCTAGAGTACTGGCCTCTCATCTTGAGGGTCCGAGTTTGATTCCCGGCAGTGGCAGATTTTTCAGTGACAAACCGGTCTCTACTGGAGTGTCTAGTGGAGGGAATTGCAGGGCCAGTACTCCGTCCTTCGGATGGGACGCTAAGCCGTAGTCCCCTTGGCGCCTGTCGTTAAGAGTAAGCTAAGGTCGACACCGGGCTTCTCTCCACCCTTCTTCCGTTCCCTGAAAACTTCTACCATTACCCAATTATCCTCCTACCCTATACGACACAAATTACTTCTGCTGTTGGTCGTCTCCCCTGAAAAACATAACAAATATAACATTCATCAGCACCAAGAATTGCCTCGCACATTAGGAGAATGGGAGTCTCTGAACCGAAGTGATTTTAAGTTTCTCACGCCATCATCTGACCTAGGCTCATCTCAAAAAGGTTGAGAAGTGCAGGAATAAGTAAATGCGAAATGGAAGAGAGTAACAAGTTTTGGGACCCGTTCTTTATCTGTCGGAACGCTCATTAGTGCACCACCTGCTAGACAATTCTGGCATGGGTTTGGCGGGCGTAGAGGAAGTTCTACCTAATCACGTCCGACCAGTCGCATAGGAAGCTCTCATGGCTCGATGTGATTTATGACGGGCGATGATCAGTGGGAAAATAGATGTGGTAGAAGCTTCTTCAGCAGATCCAGTTACCATAGTTACCATGAGTATGCACCACGCATATCTATGCGTGGTGCATACTCATAGGGGGCAGCCTGGCTCACGTCGATAAATAGGGACCGGAAAAACTAGAATCTATATTTTGCAAAATTAGCATCTATTTATTAGCTACGAAATTAGCATTTATTTTCCTAAAAATAGCATCTAATTTTTACTATCGAATAACCTAGAGTTAAATATTATTTCTTAAGCTTGTTTGCACAATATGCAAATATATTATTACTTCAATCATTAATTTTAAGTTACTTTAGAAAAAAATGATTATTTGGAAATATTGTCACCTAGTTTACGGCTGATTGATTTTATAAGTCAATACGTCTTCATGCTAATACCCACTGATCATATCAAAGTTTGTTTCCAGGTTCAATTACCTAATTAAAAACCAAGCTAGCCATGGATAAGGAGAACTTGTGCGAGTAAAAAGAAAGGAAACTTTTAAATGCCTATTTATTTGTAGTTTATGTGGGCTTGGAATCGAATCAAATGACGTTATACAAATAAAGCATTACCATCTTTTAAATTAGGTCTTCTGTCATTCACAAGTGTCTTATAGGGCGAAAAAAGCTGTCACTGTCCACATTATTAGTAAGTGAATGCACTGTTTGGATGGCTTCTGTAGAGAACTTCGGATGTTCATCCTTCATTGAGAGAAGAACTGAAATTAAATCGATTTCTCTGTTGGTAGGTTTCTCGATCTCCTCACGTAACGTGCTCTTCGGTACCCTGTAGCCACGGAAAAATTCTTTTGGTGTAAGGTATTTACACCTGCTTAAATAAAAAGCCTTCTCCACAACATCAGAGGGTTGTTTAATTTTATACTTTTGACTGAAATGACCTCCCCAATATTCGAGAAAACTTTTACATTTGGATATATTTTTATGAATGCAGCAAGTTTATCTTAAACTACACACCTGAATTTATCTTTCATCGGTGGGAGCACTCTCAACCTCAGAAAAAATCTTTCTGAGCAGCGGAAGTCTTGACTCCAAAGCTTTAGCTGAATTTTAATTGATTTTAGCTTTGGGTACATGACATGTACCGTGGGGTAGGATGAACCCTCCAGCAATTTAGACTAATCAACAGCTATCTTGGTATTTTCTGTGACAAACTGAATTTGTGCCCTGAGAGCCATTATGAGCTCTACACTGAATATATGCATCACAATGATGTTTTTTTCTCTCACGAAACTTGTACATACGATACTTACAAATAAGGATTTTACTATCGAAATATAAAGTCCGTTAGCACTGCATGTTTGAGCTTGTTCAAACACAGTAACAGTATTGCGTCCCAACTTCCGCAAGAAACTTCTAAATATAACTTCTAAACAGTAAAACCCCTTATTTAAACTTTTCTAGGGACCGCTAGAAAGAAGTGCTGGAAAATGCAAATTGTGGGAGAAAGACAATTTTCAGTTTTACATGCATACCTTAGCAATATAGAGTAAATATATAAATAAGAAACACCGATAAACTGAATTAGAGTAATATTATGAATTATTTCTTAAAGTATAGGGCTGTCCTGATTTATTTTTGACGATACATTTCTACCAATGTTTTAACTAACCCAACCAACCAAATGGTTGGTTGGTTTTGGGTTGAACTTGAAATATTGGGCTTTGTCAAGTCCATCATTCCCAAAATTATAAATTGTGTAATGCCTTATCTCTCATGACGAAGCCATTCACGGAGATATTTGACGATCTAGAACTTAATAACCACTTTTCAAGTTGCATTCCTTCATACCAAGATTTCTTGATATTTTCTTTTTTTCGACATATAGCTGCACTGTCACTCATAATTGCCTTGTTGTGAAAAAAACCCTCTCGCTGTCCACATTATTAGTAGGTGTATGTCTAACATGTTTCTGAATCACATCGCGATTTTCATAAATGTATCTATCTTAGAGAACAGCAATCCGATGTTTCCCTACATCGGTGCGAGTTGCATCATGAGAATCCACAAATTTTATTTATTCCTAAATTGAATATATTCTAGTTACTGCGAAGTCTTCCACGATGATTAGAAGATGACTCGAGGGTTTCCGAATTTTTTTTTATGTTGGTTCATCCTACTGGACGAGTTTCTCCGGTATTTCAGACAGCCAGGCCCGAAGTATAGGAAATTAGATAAAGGAAATATATAGAACGAATATAAAGGAAGTTTGAAGGGACGCGATCTTCGGACCTGAAGATAGCGTCTGGAATGGCGACGAAACTTTCATCCAGAGGGATGAATCAACGTGGAAGAAACCCAAAAACCATCGAGTATTCTGAAAATATTCTAATACACATCAATTTCCCAGAAAAATAAAATTTATGCTCCGGAGTGATTAAGGCTAACACAAAAAACATGATAATATTGGATTGCGTCGCTGGCCGACCAGCTTAATCCAACTTCAAACATTTCTCAACAAATAATTTTATTTATTCAATGAGGTTTTCACGCGATAAAACAAGTTTCATTAAGTTTTGTTTCATAGTAACCCGTAGTAAAACTGTAGAATCAATTCATCGTAATGGTCTGATTGATTCCCTGTTATCATCCACCGATTCAGTTAAAGTATTATTAACAATTCATAATGTCTGGGAAAAAATTCATTTTCATTCTTCACAATTAGAAATCCGTGAAGTTTATATATTCTCTCACAAGTGTTCGTAAATTATTACATGATTCCTATACGCATTGATTCTATAGCCGAGTCGTACGAATCTTATCCCGGCAAAAGGATCGCGAGTGTAAATATTTCATCTTTCTGTCACTATCTCACTACGCCGCAAAGTCCAAATTATTCCATAAAACGGAGCACATCGCTGCCCTCTCTTTCGCATGTTTTTGAAGTATATATGCACGAAACGAAGTAAAAAAGCGTTATATACACACTGGTAACTGGTATGTATGGCTAAATGTCATAGAATGGAATTTTGTTTTTTTTAATCTATCGGATTCTAAACCGCATCTAACGCAAACAGCGAGAAAACGGATAATGTTATGGTGTAAATACGGGGTTGTACATACGCTGGAGATATAGGAAGTAGAATCAGACCCGATAAATACATTGTAAATTGTGGTAAAACGTAAATTCCGATAACGCAAATACGAAGTTTAACTGTGTATGGTACTTGTCGATAATTGGGATAACCCACTAGCACCTAAGTTTTAAAGCCTGAATCCTCGTACTGTCTCGCATTTACACTGTTTCCCACGACTGATGCATCATGTGAATATGAATGCAAGTGTGCGCCCAAACTTTTCGTTTGCTGACAAAGGTGAAACATATTGCGCAACAACGCTCCTCTGCACATTGCGTGGTATAATCATTACACATATGTATGTTATTACGTTTAAGTTGAAAATATGCAAATTTGATGAGTTCATATGACAATAATCAAAGTTTAAATGAATAAAAGTGGTATATTTAGTAAATAAATACATGTAAAGACATTTTTATTGCCATTTTCTACATGTTAAAATTCATAACCTCATTTCGCATATTTTTCGTATATTATCTAAATTCGCAGATATTTCGCTTTTATCCCGAATTTTTACAGAAAATTCGCGTTTATCGCAACATTCGATTCTTTCCGGTCCCTATCGATAGGTCATCCTCACAGCAATCTTACGGGTCTCGTTTGCGAGTTGCACCGCATGGAAATTTTTAACTGACATCATTTTTTACCTTGAGTTTCAGCAGATGTAGTGTTGTAATCTATTTCAGACTTTTCCTCCTCAAATCCGCACGGATTCAAGGTTACTCCATCCAAATGGTGACGGGTTGCCGTAAGAGTTAATTCTACTTGTACTTCAATAGGTAATCTTTTATAATATTAAATCATTTCAGATAAAAGTAAACTGTATAGCAAAAACGGTCACTGGTTTATAAACCGGGTGCAAGTTCTTGAACGGAGTCAGCGGACATGAAAAAAAGCTGACCCAGATTAGGTCACACCGTATAGGCTGTGACCTAATCCGAAAGGAATCTTTGCCGCACTGCCGAAATCAATTCATCAGCTTTTTTCATGTCCGCTGACTCCGTTCAAGAACTTGCACCCGCAAGTGTTCAGTTCGTACATTCTTCCAGTCATGTAGCCCAACTTGTGTGGGTAAATATCCTTGACAGATGAATCATCGTGTTTGTCTTGGCACCAGGAAAAGCGATCACGGTATGATCACTGCATAATGAGAGTTTTGTAGCATAAAAACAGCGGTGCATTTTTGGAAATTAAATTGTAAGTGCGCAAACAAAAGCAGCGCGTGGTGCTTAACTGTATACACAAGTAGGTGGTCCGTCAGGCAGTCTAACACCGTACAGTGGGTAACTTGGTGAGCAGGGCAAGCAATGGACCTTGCAACTATAAGCAATATTGTGATCGTTAATCTCTTGTCAAATCGAAAATATAATTAATCTATTATATGCATGTAATTAATATGACTTTTTTTTTAAAGCCTTAAGGTGTAGTCTCGGACAGCATATAATTATAAAGGTAATTACGTCTCCGTCAGCCAGCTTCCCGTGCGTACAAAATATTCCAATGATTGAGTTATTTGTTTTCATTTTATCCAAATATCTCGAGTTTTTAGGATGAAAAGAGTTTTTCAATAGTTATATTTTGTCTCTATATCACTTAAGACCGGAGGAAGAGAGCTGGAGCGTTCGCGATATTGTCTCCAATGAAGAGGCTCGAAAGAAGAAAAAAAATATATTTTCAATACATATACTAACTGGTACCTATGTGAGGAAACACTTTAATGAACATTTAAGCATTTTATGGAACCATATCTTTCAAATTTATTATGAAAGTGAAGCATGATCGTTAATAGCCTATCTATTCGATCAATCATTCAATCTATAATCTATTACAAAGATGATAGATTGAATGTCAATAATGGAAGCATAAAAATGCGTTGTTAGTGATTAATGAGTAGGACGAAATCAATGGACAGAATAAATTACAACGGTATCCAAAAGGGATCGGAAGAATAGGGGTTTTTAGTGAAACTTTTAAAATTTAAAATCCTTTTTAGTTTTAATATTCACCTTCCGTGAAGAGGAACAGATAGGGAGAGAAAATGGAGGTTCGTGCTTTGATGTACTTACCATTTTCTAACGTAACGAACTTAGAAATTCGATTCATTTTCAAAAAATGTACCAACTGGTATGTGAGGAAACATATTTTAAGGAAAATAGTTGATAGCCGATGAAAAGTCAAGCATGGAAGCATGCGTTGTAAGTGAATGTGTTTTTAATGAATTATAATAAAGCTAACTCAGTTGACATTGCAACTAACAAAGAAGTACTAAGAAGTGCGGAAGAAAAGAAATTTATGATGTAAACTTTAAAAAGAAAATGGGACATACAAATTGGTCATATTTTAGGGCATAATGTTCTGAAGAAGACTATCGTTGAGAGAATAATGAACCTGATGACTGACAAAGGAAGGATAAGTTTAAGTTTTATTGACCTAGTGCCGTGCGGACGCAAAAGGTAAGAATTATCCTAATAGATTGGCCGATAGGTGAAATAAGTGGATAACAGAGTCGAATTGGTCTAGTAATGGTGATGATCATTCCGTCTGGACAGCTCAGGAGTTTCATGTAATATGAGCGTCTGATATTTTTGGCTACATTATGGGGTCAGGCTACAGAAGACTTTTTACCTAATATATTCCTTGGATTAATGTTAGGTAAATTTTGTGGCTCCTGCGGTTCAAGAAAATCTGAATCCGAGTCACCTTATTTTACATGTTCAGCGTAGCATGGATCTTAGGCACATGGTGAGCGATGCTAGGTAGTGGTATAATGGCACCGTCACTATAGATAACGCAAACCGTGTGGGAGAAAACGATTCATGGCCGCGCTCCTAGCAATTTGCAGCTTAAAATCAACAGGAATTTGAGGTTGGAGCAACATTCAAGAAATGCGTATCTTTTTCCTCTATGATTAATTGCTAAATAATGATAAATTGCACTCGCACGTCTGAATACCCATCATCGAGCCCCAGGTTTTACATGTCAAGGAACAATATTCATTACTCTCATCCTTTAAAGGACATATCGTAAAGAAACACGTAAAAGCCTTACATAAAAGCCTTCGATGTAAAAATGTACAGTATGTCATAAATTTAAGTATTTCAAACACACGCTTACACTAACGCACCTTGTCTTCAATCATTTTTTAAAGCCACGATTGTATTAAATGAGACATTAAGGTCGTGTTTTTTGCTAAATATAATGATCAATGTAGCGTTGCCACTGTAGTAGTTCACTGAGCGATTCAAAGATATTAGTGGCAAGACGAACCAAGCATTAAAGTATATCTCTCAATTTTTGAGAATTTATTTTAACATTTATTTAAAAATCGTAATGAATATGTTTCAAAGAAACTAGAGTGCATTCCCCAGCAAGTAAAAAACTATAATTCAGATAACGCATACCTGTATGAATATGGAAATCAATCCACTTCAAACCTAGTAGGTTATTGTTACATAGTAATACTTCTATCTTAAACCTAATTTTCTGTGATTTTTCATATTCATTGTATGCGATAAATATTAGCTTCTAGTGATACAGGTTTTCACGACTCTTTTCAAGAAAAACCATAGTTAATGTCTCCCAGAGGTTTGAAGTTGAAGATTTATGATTAAAACCACTAACCCCACCAAAACTAACGAAACCTGAGGAAGCAATGCGTGTGAAGAGCTTCCTGCAGTACAATGAAAGGATAATAATAGTGAAGATCGAAACCAAACCTGTAGATACCGTAGTGGTGCAGGTTTGCATGCCTACGACAGACTATGAAGAAGTGGAAGACGTCTACGAAGATATCACGGAAGTTATAAAACAGGTAAGAGGAGAAGAAAACCTAATTATTTTAGGAGACTGGAACGCCATCGTGGGCGAAGGTCAAGATGGAAGAATAACTGGAAAATACGGATTGGGAAACCGAAACGAAAGAGGAGAAAAACTGATGGAGTTCTGCACACAACATGAGTTAGTGGTCGCCAACACATTGTTTAAAAATCACAACCGAAGAAGATACACATAGAAAATGCCAGGAGACAAAAGAAGATGTCAAATAGACTACATTCAAGGCAGAGATTTAGAAACCAAGTGAAGGACTGCAAAAGCTACTCTGGGGCAGACATCGACAGTGACCATAATTTAGTGATGATGAAATGCCATCTAAAATTCAAGAAATTGAAGAAGACTGTGAAGAACACTTGGCAAGTAGAAAACCTAAAGGAGGTTCAACATCAGCGGGCATTTCAAAAAGCAGTGAAAATCAACATAGAAGAAGACCTGAATGATAAATCAGTGGGAGAGCGCTGGGAAAACATTAAATGTACTCGTAGACTACAGGAAGCCGCAAAAGAATTCTTGGAAGAAGAAAAGTTGCCAAGAAGAAGCCATGGATCACGGAGGAAGTCTTAGAATTGATTGAAGAAAGAAGAAAGTACAAGAATGCGAAAACTGAAGAAGGGCAGCTTTGCTATAAAAGAATAAGGAACGAAATAAGTTGCAAAGCAAGGAAAGCTAGAGAGATGTTGATGAAGAATCTATTTGAAGATGTACAAAGCAACCTTGCACTTGGAAAGGTGGAAGCTGCCTACAGGATAGTGAGGAATCACTTCAAGGAACGGAGCGCAAAATGCAATGCCAAAAGGGACAGGAATGGAAAAAATTTGATTGAAAACGAGGACTAAGTGAAGAGATGGAAAGAATATGTGGAAGAGTTATGCAACGGAAAAAATCTCAGCACAAAATCTATTGAAGAGGAAAGCGAAGTGGAAAAAGATGATATGGGAGCATCAATATTAAGTTCGGAATTCGACGCTGCAGTAAGGGACCTTCGTATGAATAAGGCTTCTGGTATTGATGATGTCCCTGCAGAACTAATTAAAAATGCAGGAGAGAAGACATTAACTCATCTGTACAAAACCATCTGCGACATGTACTCAACAGGAGATATTCCAAGGGACTTCGAGAAAAACATCATCATTCCTATTCCCAAGAAGAAGAGAGCGGAGAAATGCGAAAATTTTAGGACTATAAGCCTTACGACACATGCATCGAAGATACTGACTAGGATCATCTACATAAGAATAGAATGACTGATAAGAATAGAATGATAAGAATAGATGCAGAGGAGTTCCTGGATTAAGATCAATGCGGATTTAGGAAAAGCAAGCGTTAAAGGGAAGCAATATTGGCCCTTAGACTGCTCATAGAGAAGAGAATGGAGAAGAACAAGCCGACGTTCATTGCATTTGTGGATTTAGAGAAGGCTTTTGACAACGTGGATTGGGATTCAATGCTTGGAATTCTGTTGGGAATTGGAGTGTCATACAATGACCGAAAAATTATACACAGGCTGTACAAAAACCAAGTAGCTGTGATTAAATCTGGACCCAGCTGTGAAGAGGCAAGAATAAGGAAAGAAGTGAGATAAAGCTGTACACTGTCTCCCGTAATTTTTAATGTTTACATCGAGAGAGCCATCAATGAAAGCAAAGAGAAGTCTTCTGAAGTGACTATCCACGGAGAAAAAATAAGCAACCTGCGATTCACTGATGACATATCACTCATAGCAGAGACAGAGAGGGATCTGAACAAGATGTAACCATGAAAAGGACAATGGCCAAATATCAGCCGAAGATAAATAAGAAGAAGAGTAAGATATTGGTGTGCAGCAAGAAAGAAGAGGCCAAAACCAATGTCAAACTAGGAAAACAAGAACTTGAAGAGGTCAAAGAATTCTGTTACCTTGGAAGCCGAATAACCAACGATGGACGAAGCAAGACAAAAATAGTAGAATAGCCCAGGCAAAGAGGGCATTCTATCAAAGGAAGAATCTACTTACAGCTGGAAATACAAACGTAGAAGTAAGGAAACAGTTTATCAGAACATACATCTGGAGCATGTTTCTTTACGGCAGTGAGGCATGGACGATGAGAGCAGCGGAGAAGAAAAGGGTGGAAGTATTCGAAATGTGGTGTTTCAGAAGAATGGTGAAGATAAAATGGATCGACCGAGTAAGTGACGAGGAAGTGCTAAGAAGAGTAGGAGAAAAGATAAATCTGCTGAAAACTCTAAAAAGAAGAAGGGACAACTTAATCGGACATATCTTGAGACACGATGGCCTGATGAAGACTATCGTCGAGGTAAAAGTGAACGAGAAGATTGGAAAAGGCAGGCCTCGTATGAGATACATGGAACAGGTTGTGAAGGATGTAAAAGAGAAGAATTACGTCACAATGTAAAGGTTGGCCGATAGAAGAATCGAGTGGAGAGCTGCGTCAAACCATTCCTAGGATTGTTGACCAGTGATGATGATGAGAAAGCAATGGCTAAAAAGGTTTTTTTTTTGGGTGGTAGGTGAATTCTAATCAAACTTATCATTGCAAAAAGTCTGCTTCTGATCTCAATCTCTACAGAGTGTGGTGAAATCAGGATTTTAGAAGCTATCTCACTAAATGGGGCGTCGTTGAATTCTTCATTTGCTCACCACTGCTGAATTTCCCCTATTTTCTTTTATTACAGATGCAAGAGAACAGAATTGTTCAAGAAAATATATGAGGTACATATTCAGCCAATAATGCTGAGTAATCCGTATCAATCTAGCTTATCGAAAACGTGTCATACTAAGAATATTTTGATGAAAAACCGTAAGTCGCACTATTCGAAAATTCGTCAATAATGATATTGAGTCCTTTATGATCAAATAAATATGTACAATATTTGCGCTATTTATAATGTTCCTCCTGGAGAACCAACCCTGTCTTGACGGCTTTTTCATAACTCTTGTTTGGATCCTTAGGAAGTATCACAAAGGCGTCACTATTAATAAAATCTTCTCACTTCTTTACGTAGTCCGATCTGGGTCCGACCGAGGGTTTTACCCCGCCGGCCCCGGTGGCGGCGGGGTAAAACCCTCGGCTGTCGTTCGCAGGGTCGCGGGTTCGAGTCCCGCCCGGGGAGGATTTTTCACTGTCCGGGGCATGGGTGTTTGTGAATGTATAATCTGTTAATTGTAAGAGAGGACTAGACAGTCCTAAATTCGCAGATCAATAAAGACATGTTTAATTTAATTTAATTTTAATCTGTCCAATATAACTACCGTATTCCCTTTGTCAGCTTTCGATATTTAGAGGTCCCCGTGTTTTAATATATTTTTAACAGATATTAACGTTCTATTTAATGAATGATTCAATTTATTTCGATATTCCTTTCCTTTTGGGTGAACGGAGGAAGCAATAATGTCCACACTAGACTGTTTTAAATCGGTTGGTGCTCTTCGGAGGGCTACTTTACAGTCAATTGTTGAATTTTGTAATGAACTAATGGAATGAGGGGTCGGAGCGAACTTTAAGCTTTAGCTGAGGAGATCCAACGCAACCTTCGAGAAGGTAAATTTAGATAAATTAACTACTTTTTCGTTGAACTTAAAGTCACACTTTAAATTAGTGGAAGGTGAAGCTGGTGGGGGCATGATGCAAAGGGTATGTCGTCGTAATCTGGCAAGCTTCTTGTGAATTATGCAAAACGTCTTGTACCCAAAGTCACTTACACAGGTTTTAACACGATCGACAAAGACATACCATTCAACGAAGTGTAAAGAAGATGATAGTTTCATATGTAGAACGTAGAGGTAATGAGAAATTGCTTCCCTCTTGTTGTACCACGACTTTAGCTCGTTCCGAATCCAGATCTTCTTCGCTGCCTCTAATGCTCGGCCTGATGATTTGGAGGTGGATTTCATGGATATCTGCGCGTACATAGGGATCATAGTCATTCTTAAGCAGCTGCGGTTGAAGTAGATGTTTAATTTCGCATTTAATAATCTAGTTTCTTTCGAAAGTAGAAATTTAATTTTTATGTTAGAGAGTATTTTATCATTAATTTTTTAAAGAATGTCATTCTAGAAACTAGCGACTAATTTTTGAAGATGTGGTTTATCTTTGTCAAGTTTGGCATCTTACCCCAAAGATGCGGGGTAAGATGCCTAGTTGTAATCATTAAAAAAATAATCTTACTGTTTTTAAAAAGAGCTTCATAACAGTAAAAGAAATTAATTTTTTAAGCATAGAATCTCTGTGTGTGCACTAGTTATTCCAACCCCCTTCGTGCATCCATGCCTAACATAAAGTGATTAAATGCATAAAGTTAGGCATCTTCCCCCGACATACCCTACTATATTATTTTTTCTGATCAGGTGATATCCGGTCATTGTCTTTCCCATATTTACTAGAGTCTTCTCTAAATCCCGCTATGACCGCTATGTCATCGGAAAATCAAAGTATGCAATTTTTTCACTGTGACTCACATCTTAAGCCTTTTCTTTAATTTATGTAATGCATTTCTCGATGCATGAATTGAAAATTACTGGAAAAGATGTACGACCTTGTCACAGCAGTATCCTGATTTGATCAGAGCTACTTGATTTTAATATATAAACTCTGGATAATTCTTTGGACATTGTAGGACACTCCAATTTGCCACAATATGTTACCTGAACCCACTTAATCTTTGCATAAGTACGTTTGAATCGACCTCATTTACGGCCAATCCTTGGAAATTGTACTGTGGCCCGCTTGACATATATCAATTGTTATAGCAGCACCGAATCTTAGTTAATTCAAGGCATAATATTAATGGTACTTTATGTAGGAGATAGGATTCAATATGTTTAATACTACGGTTTAAGCTGCTGTAACGGCTGAGAAATTCCAGTCTACCTTCTTGACTTTGACAAAAATTTAACTTCTATGCTCGAAACGGCATGAGAATCATCAAACTTTTAGTGTTCAGGCCGGTCCAGCACTGACGTCAATGCCGCGGTTGAGTACAGGAAGAGGACTCAGGGACGTTTTTCTATGGTAAAATTCTCAATTCGGCAAATGGCAATTTGGTCTACAGGCAATTTGGTCTACAGTTGAGACGCTCCGGTGCTAATTTATTTAGGTACTTTCCTTGCAAATTTATTACCTCGGGCCCGCAAGAAATGGCGGACAAGGGATGAATCGTTTGGTTGCATTATTTGATGCGGGAGTAGAAACTGGACGGACTGGACACAAGTCAATCGTCAGTGCAAGAAAGTGTACTCCATAGATTGCCATGTTTAAAATTGACCAATTTGGTTAAATTGTTTGGCTTGTGGCGTCAGCATAAGAACTAAATAGTGCGGAAACATATGGAAGTTAAATCTTCAATACTATTCCTAAGGTATACGGAAAACACTGACTTCTCTGAAGAAGGTCACCCTAGAACAATTGTATTAAAAAAACCATAAATAGTGAAAAACCCCATTGAGGCGTTTACGACGGAATAAATAACAGTGAACACGATTCATATTAATCAACACATGTTTGGTGCATTGAACTAGGCAGGCAATAAAAACGGTTGATATTTTCCCTCTCATAGTAAGAATACACCGTGAAATTATTGAAGTGAGTACTTTATTAATGCATTCTAAAGAAATACAATAACGTAAACAAAATAGTACTCTAATATTAACCAATACTAGCGTATAACTACAAAAACCTTAGGGTATATTCACATTTGTACCCAATGTATCCAACAATGAATTTACACAACATCATACCATTAGCCTTATTTTTAAACATTTTGTAGCAATATCTTCATACCCACCACTGAAAGGATTAACTGTAATAATGAGCAACACTAAGAGAAAATGGTGGGAAACGCAACATACGCCTAAATTAAACAAAGGTCTCGGGAAGGAAACAAAGGTTTAGATAATAATACAAAACGCCAAATTATACATGAATTGACATAGCTACAAGTACAATTTATTGGCGTGGCTATCGTAGCTACACTACAGGAGTGTTTTTTCCTATGAACATTGCTTTGCTTCTTATTTTTTCAAGTTTTTTAAGAAAAAATTATAGCTTAAAAAAAAACAAAAAAATTTCACCGAGTCAGAATGATGATTTTTAGCAGAACATTTGCTTCGTAAATACATTGAAGTTATTGAAAACGAGATTAATAAAACCGGCCGCTGATAAAACTGTCAAAATATTTTACAACTTATCCACAAATCATAACCGCATGGCTGTTTCCTATAATTTGATTAGGATAAAATTATGATTTCCCCTGAATTGATATTTCATCCGCAGCCAAAAAATCATCTTAAATCCTTTCAACGTAGTTGAATTTAGCAAAATCTAACTACTTCTCTTGTCTTATTCTAATAAGACCAAATGCAAGAAGGATTTAACATAATATTTAACTCCGGAAACAAATCATATTCCGACCCGATCATCTCTGGAGGTACCGGAATCAAGTTGTCCTGTGAAGTGGAAGGCCCGGCGACCATTGCTGTGGTCGGATCATTCACAGGGATAGCGGGGACCACTGCCATCTCTGTTGCGTCAGGCATTACATTCCCTGCGTCGATAAATTCTTCTTTCTTCTCCCCACTCTCCCCATGGACTAATGCTTGCAGGATTTCTATCATGTAATTATCGCAAAATTTTCTGGTCATTGTTCGGCCCCTGCCTCGGGTACTCCGGCAATATTTCTCTAGGGCCGCCAGCAGCTTTTTCACCCTATTGGGAGCAAAGTAAAGAGATGGTGAGACAAGAGAAATTTCTCGATACCGGAAAGCAGCACGAGATGGGAATAAATACATTGGCCGTTTGGCAACCCTGCAGTGCTACAACTTTCCAAATATTTTGACATTGACCTTTCATGTTTATCGACATTATGCTTTGAGCCGAATTTCGTCCTAAAAAAGGAGAGCACCTATTGCATTTTACCTAACAAGGAAGGTATCAGGCGTTTCTCGCCCATTTTAACTGAAATAGCACTCATTTTTTAGGGTTGAAAAATTTAGAAACATATAATTTTTTTATCTGCGGAGAAGCCGGTTGTCAAGAATTTAACATTGTTCCCATTGTGGTGTGGAATATTAAACTTTCATGTCTCTCTAAAGAATAACTTTCTTGAAGTCTACGCGTTAAATATCCAATAAACAATCATTTTCATTCCTGATAACGTGTTCTTTTCCTTTCACAAATAAGCTTCCTAACTGCTAGCGTGTGATTATCGTTAGGAGATATATTGAGATTTGTTGTTAGGGTGACCGGCAACCAGGAATGCATGCCATCTTGTTCCGCTTAAAGGAGTGTGAAGCGATTTCCCGGAAAAACAGAATCTCGCGACGCACAAAGAAAACGAGCTAAGGCTTATTTCCCCACATTTCGCCGTTTTGAGCAGAACAATGATGTGTGACGGCAATGGAGATAAAGTGACGTTTATTTTTCAAAGCGAAATCTTACGCAATGAAGTTTTAGTCTAACAAACACCGCGCAGCTGAAACAAATATCTTTGTACATATTTTTTCGTTTGGATGGATGGCTATTTCAACTACTGCTCCACTCATCAATTATCCCTTTTTTCCTAACTTCGTCACCACTTTTACTTCGATCGTATCCTATAGTATAACTTCACTATTATATACCTGAATTACTGCAAAATACGCACCTAAATAAGGGGACAGGATTTTATTATTCAGCAATATGAATTCGACCCTTGGAGTATCGGAAGACAATAGGCACTGCCGAACAACTGCCCCACACGCACTCTTGCGTGTTCACTCAAAAGATGTTCTTCGTCCAAAAATATTCTCCTAATATTAATAATATAATAATAATAATTTATTTTATTCCGTACATATTTTTATGCAGTTATTATTGCCGTCAAGGGAAGTGAGTTAGCTTATAAGGCAATAAGCCTGTGACTAGGCTGACTTCAGAATAAGTAACCGGAAATGAACAACATAGAACCAAATTGACTCAATACATAATGAAAACGAGAAAAAGGATGGTTGTGCTTAAAAATGTAAGAAAATAAAAATTGATACCATAGGAGCCAGAAATTCAGACCAAAATACAACATAGGATTACAACAAATATGACTTACAGCCTAAATCACACTCCCTTTACACAAAACTTATACCCTTTACAATAACATTTAAATTTTATCAATAGTTAATGTCCATTTATGATTCATTTTCGATAGTTATTAAAACAAGTAGTTTCTTTGATCATATTAGGCAGGATATTATAAAATGTTGGTCCTATTTACACAAAACTCCTTTTATACAGCGTTAAATTCGGTTTAGGCATAGGGACCCTGAAACCCCTTCGATTATTAAGTATCTTATTACTCCCAAATAATTTTGGGCTATATCCACCAGTATAAATATTAGCGCATTATCCCACACAAATTATTTATAAAGGGTTTTTAAAAATCTCTGAAAATGACACGAGTCATTGACACCATTACTTACCTGCAAAATTGGCAGTGCCTCGATCTCGTTCCTATCTTGCAATCGCCGCTGCCTCGGCAGGCACGAATCATTTTTGAAGTTCTTGCTCTCCATGAAAATAAAGAACAGGGTCGGCAGAACACTGGGCCGTATCTCTTCCTTTCACCTTTGCCACCGCAAACTTCACAGCTGTTCCTTGCTGTCTTTCTCCGAGGGGCCATCGCTCTAGTTCGCGCAAAGATGGGAAGATACTGGATTATAATTACTGGCAGCACAAGAAGTACCTGAGAAAAGTGTAAAAAATGAAGTAATAATCCGTTATAATATGGAATTTAATCCATTTCTAAGGATGTTTAAACATGTTTAAATATGTTTCCTTTTCTTACACAGTAACTAGAAACTAGAACTAGAATGGAGACCCATCTTCGAAATAGTTGACCTTAAATTTTCAAGACTTGGATAGTTGAAATTTGAGTCTCTTGAAAACATTTGCCGTAACTAGATCACGGTTCCGAAGTAAGGAAGAATATATTCACATAAGGTATATGAATATATATATATATATATTTACAAGAAAGGCTTAACATGAAGGCGAGAGCATGACACATATCGAGTTATAGAACGATGCCTTGGAGACTCTCGGAGAAAGGTACTCTGTCGTAGAATGTAGACCCAGAAGAAATGGTAGCAAATGAGTTACAAGCTAATTAATAATTTTTAAGCCAACCTCAAAAATCAAGCTGTGACTCAGAGGAGAAGAACCTTTATGGATCTTGGAGGAACCAAGAGGGACGATATATACTGACGCAAGACGACGCTAGAATAAAGAGAAACAAAAGAAATGATTGCAGCGACGTCAATCGCGACATTGCAGTTTAAAGGCACAACCAGCATTTTCTCTTCGAAAAGAAAAACATCTCACCTGGACGGAGGTCGAGTCAAAGATGAAGTACGCGAAATTGCTCCGGTCACTAGTCCACCGGATTGAAGCCTAACGGTCAGCGAGAGGTGACGTGTGAGTCTGGCTCGGAGGCAACCAAGCTACCTATCTCGGACGACTCCTGCGAAAGAATGGGAGCAACGGACGCCCGGCGAATGCTTTTGAACGCTGCCACCGCAAAAGAAAGGAGTGGTGAGGGTTGCGAGTGTTTCGAGGGCAGGGAAAACGGACGTGTGCATAAGGCACCGTCCTCTGCACACCCATTCCTCCTTGCACGCCCCCTACCTCCCCCCCCCCTTCCTCTCCCCTCGTCCCTGACGTCGTTTGTAAAGTGAGGGGAGGGATTCGCAGCCACCCCTCCCCCACCTGCGGCTCTCACGCCATGTATGTTCCCTACCCATGAAGTGACCACAGATTGAAGCACTGATTAGATCTCTTTTAAGAGACTGAGGTGGACTAATACTTGGACAATTTTAGTGGATTTTATTAACACCATCGCCTCAATGTTCCCTTGTTCATAAAAAACATGGGGACATTAGAAATAATATCTTTATGACAACAGCGTTAAAAATTCTTTTTATCACCTGGCAGTAATGAAAATATAACTTAAATAATATCGAGTTTATCAAGTGTTCAATATTTCTCTTATTATATACTTCAATCCCTGCCAATCGAAGTATGTTTTGTAATCATTTTTCAATATGTTTGACTATAATTGTCAAACTTTTGTATTTGTTTAATCACTTTTTTTCCCTTAGATTATTCAATTAAAGCTGTTGTGTTAGCACGTGGGGCTGCCTTGATTATTTTCATTAAAAAATGTCACCAATTAGCTTAGCTGCTAACAATATGGTACTGACCACATTGACAGTGCTATAAAATACCTTTTGTGAACATGTTGTGACATGCAAAGTACTCAATAGGTCAACTACACTGTTGGCTTCAGCTAATATACGTTCTAACTACTTTTGATGTTTGCCGCTCGCTCTTTGAATTCTAATTAATGATTTGATACTCACGAAAAATTTCAAATAAAAAATGTAGCTGTTAAGAGAAACGACGAGTGAATTAATACCCAAGAGAACTTTCCGGATTAATTCCTCACCTCAATATGGGTATTTATGCATCCAATGCCCGAAATCGGTCACGGCTGCTGTAAAATCTTAAAACGAATAAAAGCAGTGATCGGAACTAATACACGTGTTAAAGAATGAAGTGTTGAAAAGTTTCAGTCTGGATAACCATCAATAAGGAACTAAGGATGTCTTAAGGAGAAATAAATAATGTATAATGGTGCCTTTCATGGCATAGAAAAAAATGTTTTCAAAACTTTTACGCTGAGAGTTTTTACTTCTGAAAACTTCCCTAGTCCGTTTGATTGCCCGCAAGTGGCACCACGTGAGAACGATGATGTTTATCTTCACTGAAATATAAATATCTTCGACATTCAACGGATACTTAAGCGTTGTTTTGTGACTCAATATGTCCTTGAGGTGTCGAACATTCCGAGAATTTTGAGAATTGAGATTCATCACTGCAATGAAGTCTTTCGTAACCAAGCCAAACCATACGAGGTAACAATCAAAAATTGTACGCTTGAACAAAATGCCTGTCACTGTAGAATAGTGGAAAGTTGGGGTCTCAGATTGTCCAGCCACTAAGATTGCATCACACTCTCTAAGCTAAGATCGTAATTCTAAGCCGATCACAAAGTTCATGCACTTTGAACCCACCCCATTTGGGTTGCCAGTCCAGTATGTTACTGCTACCTTGCCCACCTGACAATTTTTTACTTGAGTTTTTTCGTTTTCTCTGTTGCACATATTTTTGGTATTGCATCGGAAAAATGTTTAATTAATCGAATGTTTTTTAGGCTGTCCTGTCTACTCACTGCGTCGCTTAAAGTGATGGGTGATATTATTTACTCTGCCACACACACCGAAACTAGCAAACAGCCGTAGTTTTCAATTGCATCCTTAAATAAATACTACTATATGTCACTGAAAATAATTTATGCTTCATTACCTCATCAATACTATGCTTGAGAGCAGTAAACTGTAGATTACAGGCTACATCCTATGTACCCAATATAGGCAGTGCCAGAGACTTTTTAATTAAAAAACCAGTCCCCACCTGAGCCTGGTTTGGAGACCATATAGAATGTAGTATTCCATGCATGAAATGAGACATTAAGGCCTAGACCATTAGGCGCCTTTAACGAAACTACCCGTACCGAAGGAGAATTTAATACCCCATTCTTTGTCGTAATGACAGTTTAATAAATATGGGACAAAATTATGATTAACCGTAAATTAGCAGCCCATTAAACACAAGATGTGGCGAAAACGTGGCTGCAACGTTTCGGTGCAATATACCTACATGGTGTTGCCACAACTTTGTGAAAGGTGCCAAATGTCCTTTCTACAACGCAGTGGCAGCGTCTTGACAACGTAATTGCCACGTGAGCTGCAACATCTTTGTAAAAAATGAATACTTGAGAGATAAACGTGAAAATGCAGCAGTCTTAAAAAATGAGTTTCAATTAACATTATTCAGATAATCCTAATGTTGATTTCTCGTAGAATCTTGACTGTAATTTACGTCCGTGTATTTATCAGCACCAGGAATTGCCTCGCACAATCGGAGAATGCTCTGCTCTCTGATCAAAGGAGGAATTCAGTTTCTCTCACCATCTTCCGACTTAGGAGCATTGCAAAAAGTAATGAGAAGTATAGGAATAGGTAAATTTGAAAATGAAATGGGCGTCAAGCGTTGGGTCTTCAAAACATCCAGATACCAGATGAAGCTGTGCGTGATGCATAATCATAGGGGGCAGCCTGTCTCACCGCTCTGTTGACAAAGCATTATTAAAGCATTCTTTCAGATTGCATTTGCGAGTTGCGCCGCATGAAAATATTTCAGTCATCAGTTTCGCTTGAGTTTCAATAGATGACGTGTTATTTATTTCAGACATTTCCTCCTCGAATCCGCTTGGATACCACCGACCTCGAGTCTATTGATGAGTCATTGCCATATTAGTTACTAGCTAAAGGTGCCCGTTGAAATTCAACAGGAGGGAGAAATATAATAATTACAAATTGTATTAAGAAATTTTAACAAACTTGGGTTATGGAGTTAGCTATGGCAGCAGGTACCATAAATATAATTTAGACCAATGTATACATATAATTATTGCCTGGACTTAACTGGGCCTTTACAAAAATAAGAATATTATTTAGAATTTCAATCCAGAAGGTACAAAGGAAGTTGGAAGGGAGGGTGCATAAGAGTCAGTCTATTGTTGACAATGAGGCCAGATTCAGGTTCGTGGGAATGGTTGCAATTACCTTTTCGTCAAAAAACGATTCCTATGGCCTTTTATGATTGTTATGTTTGTCTCAATTCTCCAACTTCATGACAATGGCGTCAATGAACTTCCTACGGATACGCATTAATGCATTTTATTCCAATTAGAGTAAATTCTATTCAAATTACCTAGTACAGATTTAACCACCTTAAACCAGGTACTTGTCTCTCGGTTGCATATATTTAAACCTTCTACTGTGTATTTGAAGTATACCTATTTTACAATATACTTTTAGTTTTTCCGAATGCAAACCATCTTGATCTGGGAGTAGCGCGAAAAGAAAGCTCGCATGATTTTGCCGAATGAAATGTAAGGAATGAATAGGGATTTTTGATTTTACCAGGAAATGTGAAAGCTAATGATGATATATAAAAAGCATTAAGTGAGGAAACAGTTTTTTTGTGTGGCAGAATAGGATTTAGTTGACTAAAACTTTTATCTTGGTATAACATCATTATTCGACTTTTTCCTTCTGATGTTTTCAAACACTTTTGTTATCGTTTCCGGTCATTTATACTGACTAATATTTGCTGGTAACCTTTTCCGTAAACATTTCTGACGAAATTCCAACACCGAAGATATCAAGAAGTGGCTGCCTCATATTTTCTCCTCTAATTACAGATACATGCCTTTCTTATCTCTACTCTGTCTCACGCAATGCACTCTCATCGCTTACGTACCACGTGAGTCTCAGGTGGCACACGTGGCAAACTCATTGTTTTTGGGATTGCCCCTCAAATGTGCTCCTTGAGATCACCCTCAAAAACCTTAAAATATATCACAAACATCATTAAACAATCAAACGCAGAATTTTCACAAGTAGAATATTTTATTTCATAAATTTATTTAGAAACATGTAGTCACATTGCAGAACTTATATTAGATATTTTTCCCTTAATCGAGTGAGCAAGAATTGTCAATAACCAGTTTGTACCCCTTTATTTCATTTTCAATAGAATGCAAGAAGTGGGGAATTTCTCAAAGAAACTAAAATTTAACATGTAATGTTAACATATGAGCACCGGTGCATGCCTGAATTTATACCTCGAATTTTCTACTATTCATGCATATAACATCACATAATCAGCCTTAATTTAAATATGCCACATAAAAATACGGTGTGGAAATGCAAATTGTGTCAAAATTGTAATGAGAGATATCTTCAGTATTAGGAGGCAAGATGAGCCCATATTTACAAATATCGCTAAAAATATTTATATTCCGCGATCATTTATTTTAGACCACCATTGACATTTCGAAAACTTTTTAATGGGTATTCATCCCCCAATTATTGCAGGAATTTGGTAATTAGTGCAATGCAATGGGGTGCCACTAGTTAAAAAGGATATTGAAGTGTTATTAAGAATGTTTTACGAGAAATTACATCAATGGAATTAGAACTCATCAGAACTCTGTAAAATTCCCTCTTAATTTCTCAATTATAGCATCGACCACTTTTGGGGTGCATTTTCATCATCATCAACAAAGGCTCTGATTTTTAGCGGTATTGAATTTTCATAATGGATCACAAATTGTTTAGTGGGCGTGAATGAGGGAGGGGGTGATAAGCTGTAAAAAGGAATTGAAAAATTGACGGTTATTGGGTAAGAGACCATTGGAAAAAATCAGTCATGGTGACTCAGAGTGGGGGTTGAGGATTGGTGAGAGGAGATATTAAATTATATTGAGTTTCCATTCAATAAGCAAATTTTCAACGATGTCAATCTGCCAACATCACCCGAGTTAACTGAAATATAAAGGATAGTTTCCAGGAGGTTTAAAACGTGTGATGGTACGTTTGATCGTCAATGAATTTAAAACCTTTACAGTCAGCACATCCTCAAATATGATTGTTTTAAATCATTTATATGTTGAAAATGTAAGCTAAATCCCTTGGATTATGGTAGGTACAAAAACATTTTGTGAGACACTAAAAGTTACTTTTCATAAATGTGTGATTAAAGAGATTTTTTATGCTTATTGGAGGAATTTCGCAAGAGTAATCTGAAAGAATATGGTGGTTAACCATTATATTATGTCGTTTTTGGATGCTTTCATAGAGGCTGTGTAGATATCGATTTTAAACACCTAGAAAGGTCTCAATATAAATAACCCTTTTGGTGCGAACCCTTTGTATCAACAACGTTGGGATCATGAATCGATTTTTGCGCAGGTCACTGCCCGTATCATTAACAGAAACCGTCTAGAGGAAAATTATTCATGGTCGCTCTCCTGGCAATTTGCAACATCAATTGAAAATAACAATTTGAAGTTAGGGCAACATTTAAGAAATTCATATACAACTTTTTTCTCTGTTGGTAATTGCCAAATAATGATAACGTGTAATTGCGTGTCATGGATATCCATCATCGAGCCCTAAGTTTCATATGGCAAAGAATAATATTGGTTGCTCTCGCTCTTTAAATATGAGTGATCAAGAGGGAAAGAAACATATAAAAGCCTTTTATATAAGCCTTCGTTCTCAGTTTGTCACAAATTTTAACTATTTCAAATACGCGTTAAAACTAACGCAACTTGTCTTGAATCATTTTTCCAAACTACGAATGCTTTAAACAAGATATTAAGACAGCGTCTTTTGCTAGCTTTATGATTTGCGTAGGAGATTATGATCAACATAGAGTTGCTACTAAATTATTTTAGATTAGTTATGCATTAAAATATACCTCTTTACTTTGAGAATGTATTTTAACATTTTTATAGCATCCATCTTAGTGAATGTGCTTTCAAAGCGACGAGAGTTTCTTGCCCAGCGAGTAAAAAACTATAATTCAGCTAGCGTATAAATGAATATGGAAATAAATCCATTCGTGCCTCGAAATGTAGCAGTATGATTTTCTCCAAAACTTTTGAATAAGTTTAGACATTATCCTAAAATATTTGTACAGGAATAAAAGCGGTCTCTCCCACTTGATGATCGATTTATATCTATATTGCAGGCGATGGGTTCATTATTAATTGCTGTTTATTTTTCATAGTTTAGTTTAGCTGCTAACAAAATAGTTATGGTCTCGTTAATAATTAACCCATGTTTACAACCAAGTCACGCTAGATACAAAGGAAAATTGCAAGTCGCGACTTAAGAAATACTCTGCATAGTCTGATATAGTTAATTTACATTGTTACACTGTTTGATTTTCTTCGACACTCATTAAAGTTTCGATGCTCTCAAAGTACTTATTCGGATACAAAATGGGAGATAAATACAAAAGGCGAGTGACTTTATTTGGAAGACAACATCCCGGATGAACTTCTTCCCTAAAAAATAGGAATTTATGCACCCGATGCTCGAAATCGGTAACGGCTATTGTCATATACTGAAGCAAGAACAATTCTGTAACTGGGACCAATTTAATTATCCAGAATCGTACATTTAAAAAATTCAATCTGTAAAAACATTGAGAGAGGAAACTGAATGCGTCTTAATAAGTACTATATAATCTATAACAGGAAAAATATACTTTTAAAACGTGTCAGCTGATATTTTTACTTCGACAGACTTTCTGTGCCCCTATGGTCTTCAATTAGTGACACCCCGTGAGAAAATGATGATTGTTTGAACTAAAACATAAATGTCTTCTGCGTTCAATGATTCAAACTGAGCCATAAACTGAGGCCTTCAGCTTAATATTAATGCCTAGTCAACCTAATATTAATTCCTTCCGTAACAATGAAGTCCCTGAACTCTTATTCGATGATGACACTTCTCTCCTATCCCCTCCAACACCCTCACTCCTATCATATTTAGCTTCTTCCAAAAATTCAAAAAGATAACTATCCATGCCAGTTCCTGAGTTAATATGTTCCTGAGTTACTATTCCCCGTAAATAGTTTCTTCCTGCACTCTTCTACAGAAGGAATCTCCGCATTCGTGGTTCATTACGTCAAACACTTCGCCTATTCTCTGTTGAAAACATCTGTTACTCCCTTTCCAAAACTAAATTTGACCACACTTCCCCAAGATCTACCAATTATTATGGCCACTATAATTATCAATTCTAAAAACTTCATCTCATATCCATGAGGCCTTTCCGCTAACTTATTATGAGAAGTTATTGCACAAAAATAAATTATATCTTATGACTTATATCAACTTTATATCTTAGCAGTCGAAAGATACTGCCTGCTATGTATAATAGTTATTTCAAGTACAGTAAATACCTTGTCTTCAATCGTATTTTCCAAGCCGCGCGTACATTAGCCAAGACATCATCATCCTAGGACTTACGCTAGCCTCACGTCATGTGGAAGTGGTTATGATTACCGTTATGGTAACCATAACTGCTTTTTATTTATTGCCACTACATATTGTCACTAAATTATTTTACAATGCGAAGCAGTGATAGTAATTAAGAGGCTAATAGGAAATAGGATAACAAATAAATAATGAACCATGCTTCTATGCCATGAGATTGTAATCCGAAAGTACCAATCCTATTGTATGCGTTCTCGAGGGAACGATTGTTTATTGCACAGCAAATACCATCACATGCTTTTTAACAAGCATAACGGAATTCGGAAATAAATCAGCTTGATTCCAAAAGGAAATTGATATCTAGCAATGCTTCTATTGGAAAATTAATATAGTCTTCAAAATAATTCCCAGGGTCGAATATTAGTTTTTGATAATTCTGAGACTAAAGAGTGAATCAAAATGTCATGAATGCGCATGATGTGGAGTAATGAACCTAATAATTAACCTGGTGGACAACGTGAACTTTTTGGCAATGAAAAAGAAAAACATTTATCCTATCGTAATCAATAATGTGCAAATTTGAATGTTTTTAGTGGGTACTTTATTACTGAATTTACAATGAAATACAATAGCTTGAGCATTATATACATCTAATATTAACAAACTCTAGTATACAACTATGTGCATTTATGTAGGTACATACTTTATTATGTCGCCAAGTCCAGCAATGCCTTCACACACAAAACGATCATTCGTATTTTTCAAACATTTATGACTGCTGATTAAAAGGCAAAACAATTTCTCTAATGTCTCAATTTTTATTCATTGATTTTTCAAAAACCCAAGAGTCAAATATGGTAACATTAAAACCTTTCTTTATAGATTCATTAATTTAGCGGTTGCTGTTTATAAATGGAAATTTTTCAATCCTTGTCAAAATACTTGGGTAATGGAGGAACTTTCACTTCCAAGCAGTGCTAACACACTCTAACACTCTAACACACTCATTCCAGATGCTGACAACAGCAAAGAAACAAACTTCCTTATCTACAGTAAAGAAATACTTTCTCTTTTCATTACCTCAATCAAATTAATACTCTTGAAGAGCTATTTCTCAAGCATTTCTTATTCTTCAACAAAAAATTCCTTTTTGAAGCAAATGGGACTTAATCACAAAACGTGTTCCCGTCCAAATATGTTCGACTTTTTGTTTCAATGCTCACCATGGAGCAGTTTCTGTTTTTGTGCTATGATCACGAATATGTTAGAATGATTCACAATGGAATATTCAAATATATGAGTTTCCATTAAACATTTCCCCCCCCGAAAGATTTTATTTATGAAAATAATTTTATTCAGAAATATATCGATATTGTTTTTATGGAATCACAGATTTAAAACCGGCTACTTATTAAACTGTCAATATGTCTTACTATTAATCCACTAATCATAACCTCAAGGTTAATATCCTATTTTGAAAAAAGTAACATTGATATTTATGCTAAAATGAGTTTTCTTTCATTATCTAAAGATTATCTCTAATCTTTTCTATTTGGTTGAATTTTTCCGATCTTAATAAAGCTAAACCTTCTCAGCTAAGAACTAATTTGCTGGATAATTGAAAGAAATAGATATTAAACCCAAGGTATTGTGCTATCCGGAATTTATTTACTTTATTCTACATTCTACTAACGTCACCACAGCAGTTTGATCGGATAACACAAAAATTCATTTACTTCGTTGTCATCAACGCTTCCAAAGAGAAGGAATAAAAGCAGGCAGTAAAAAAATACGCAAAACTTTTAAATCGCGTAATTAAGCATAAATTAATTGTGGATCACTCAGTAATCTCTGATTTAGTATTCAAAGAAGTAGAGAAAATGGAAAAAGCAAATAACTCTTATTGAAACCGAATGCTTAATATACCGACATAGGCCTTAACGACAGTCTGAAAGCGATACAATTATAACAGTATTATTCCCCTGCTATGAGTTTCCTATAACTATGATTTGAAATAACCAACAATGTCAGGGGTTGAATTAGAAAATCTTGAGTAGGACAGAAAAATAGTTTCCTCTCTTGTTGGCTAAATCATCTGAATGTCCTTACTTCTACATCACTTCCTGCCGATTAGCACACTTATAAGACACCATAAAAGAGCGAATAAAACAGAAGCTACAAATAGGTCAATGAAGTGCAGGTAAAGAGCCTCTGGCTCAAAGATCTGTGCAGGCTTCGGAATGGATTCATCGTCCATTGATGAGTCGGACTCCGAAATTGAGTCGTCCATCCATGACAGGTCATCCAGGGAAGCCGCAGGCCCTACGTCGACCCACCCAGTGGGATCTTCATCAGTTCCCACTGTCTCCTCGTTTCCGATTACAACGAAGCCATTGAGATATTCGTCATCACTTGTCTCCCCGGTGTCCATCCGCTTAACGATTGCTAACGTGCATTTTATCCTGTAATTATGGCAAACCATCGTCCCCGTGCTCGACGTTGGCTCTGGAGACGGTGATAGTAGGCTACCACTGCTACCACTATTTTCCGAAATCTGTGGAAATAAATATACCGAAAGCTGAGACCAGGGAAATATCTCTTTGCGGGAAAACTGAAAAAAAATTGTGTTGTGATAGACAGAAACTTAATAGGGAATGAGATCCCCTCCTCAACGGTCTCCTCGGAGGCATCTTTTTCTGGCCCTAATATCGAGAAATCAATATAAAAGGGTCAATGAAGGAGTAATCAAAGGGTCTTTCAAGAACGAAAGTTTTTTTCACGCTACCCCGGCGATGAATAAAACTACACGCTAACACAATTGCGCGCGCAACACTAGAATTGGAATGATCAGGTATTTTCAGCTCTTTCAAGCAGTACGCATCCTCTCTGAGAACTGTGGATTGTTTTAATTTCAGCAGAAAATATTATTTACCCAACCCAGGATCTGATCTAGATTCTGTATAGTCGAGAAAGATGAGAAAACCTCAAGTGAAAACAATTAATGAGGTTGTGACCAGCGATTTTAACGCACCAAATTTGCAAACCAATAGCGTTTATACCACGTGACTCCTTGTTTACCTATTCGAGATAGTCCCGACGTTTTCAAACACACCCACCCAAGACGTTACACTTATGTTAACCAATATCTTCAAGATGCCACGCTTTAGCGTCCCATACGACGGTTCTAGAAACTATTGAATCATCATATGACTTCAAAAAAAAGAATTTTGGTTTGATTTCAAGACACCTATCGCCACCCACTGACTAATGGTTTGACCTATTTGAGTAGGTGCCGAAAAGGCAGGGAAGCATTTTTATTAATTGTAATCATGTATTTTGAGATTAGAGTTGACAAAAACCAACGCACGATACAGTGTAGAGATTACAGTTACTAATCACTCTAAATGTCCAATCTAAATTGTCATTGCCCACAACTATATGCGGCATATATATTAAAAAAATATTTTTTCTATTGCAAGTCCTCAAAGCCTTTTTTCGCACAAAGAAATTTTGGTTGGACATACTTAATAATACACATAAATTTACAGAATTAGAGAAGTGCTACAACCTATTTAACATACCATTTTACTGAAAAAATATATACTCAAATAGGTCTTATAAATTCCATTTATATGCTTCCCGGTTTTTCGGTGCTTTTAAATAAAAAGCATAAGTAATAATTCATGAAAGTCCTCGATAAAACAGTGAGCACTGGAATTATGTTTTTTTTTCAAAGTAAGGTCAACATTATTATTTATTCTTGTGTGGCAATTATGAACTTCATTATAGGATACCTGATCTGAATGAAAATACTTTAGCGTTTAACCTTCGCACTCCCACTTTTCTGAAAGGGTTAAAAACATCAGTTTTTCACCTTTTGTAACTCGAGAACTAATTGACGGATCGAAGAACGGAAAAATACTGATCTTTTCATTTTACAAACTTATGAGATTCGGCAATAAAAAAGATCATGATAAAAGACCCACCAAGTTAACTTGCCATTTCTATGATCAACTTAACTTACATTTTGCGGGATGATCGCTCTGGATGTCGCTGATATGTGAAGAAGTGACCCTTGGACTGGATTACTTGGACTTGGATTACTGGTGGCAAAAGTAATTTCTGTGTAAAGTGAGAAAAAGGAGTAGGAGAAGCATAAATATTTGAAATCACATCTTAAGCTAAAAAAGTTTAAAATAATATTTGTTTGCAGTAGTTTGAAGTATAATCAAAGATTGACAGTATGAATAGAGAATTATCTACATAATCGTCAATTTCAATTTTAAAGAATTCTAAAACTCGCGATCGAGTCTCTATTGTATAACTTTGCAATTACTAGATCCCATTTTTGAATTAAGGAAGAAAATAATGACATAAAACACGCATAAAAACATGTATTTGCAAGAACGGCTTACCTTGGAAGTGATAGTAGGATAGATATCAAGTATCAAATAATATGGAGGTTTAGAGATTCTCCCCGTGAAATACTCTGTCGTAGAAAGTGGAACTAGAAGAGCCCAAGAGAGTAGTTCTCTGTCGGTATAAGACTGAGCTGGAACGGAGACAATCAACAGTGAGAATGGTACCGACGTCGATGCTGAAATTGTAGAAGAAACGGCACAATCAGTAGTTTCTTCTTGAAATTAATTCTTACCTAGAAGGAGGATGAAAAGAAAAGTTAAGGATAAAGAACGTTTATTGCGCTGGTCACAAGTCCGTCGGTTCAAATTCAAAGCCAAGCTGTCACCGAGAGTAAGGCAGCCTTTACACCGGAGACGGTTGTGAGCAAGGCTCGGTGGCAACCAAACGACGCGAACGAGCAACTCCCTCGGAAAAATGGAAAAGCGAGGGACGCGCCTCGAATGCTTTTAAAGGCTGCGTTTGCAAAAGAAATGAAAGATGGTCGACATATGGGAGTTATGAGTTGTGAGGGCATGGTAAAGGAACGCGCGCATGAGCCACCGTCCTGTGCACACCCTTATCTCCTTGTTAAGTCCCCTCCCTCCTTCCTCCCCCATCCTTCGCCCCTAACGCCATCTCGGAGGGAAAGAGAGTAAAACCACTGCTCCTCCGCTCTTCCCCACGTGCGGCTCTTCGCACCCCACACTCTCCTTCCCCGACCTGCACGCCGGGACGATTGCAACCAATGCATGCCCAGTGCCCACAGAGTAAACTTGGGTCGAAGTGCGTGAAGGTTTCTCGGGTCCTCCACCGGGTTAATTCGTCCATGTCCGCCGACGTTTCGATTCCCGACTCGGCAATCGTCTTCAGGGCTTCTGAATGAAGATGATTGCCGAGTTGGGAATCGAAGCGTCGGCGGACATGGACGAATTAACCCGGTGGAGGACCCGAGAAACCTTCACGCAGCAGATACGCCGGGAAAGCACCAGATCTTAGGTTGAAGCACTGGGTGAATCTCTCCACGAAAATTGAAGAGTGATTCCCTCGTTAGTATTTTCAAACCTCCCCTGCACCAATTTCTAATTTACTGCTACTACTACTACTGTAGCCATGGGTAACCAAGTCCACCTGTTCATCTGTACCAGGGGTCGGCAAACCTCTATGATGGATGAGCCAAACATATCTCTCAATTCATTTTATGATCAAAATTATTCGCAATAAATTTATTTTACTATAAATAGCAATGTAAAGATAAATATACTACTTTCTTACTCTTACTCCTGTGGCCATGGGAAACCTAAATGGTATTTGGCCTCGCCAACCACTCGCCTCCATGCCCTTCTGTCTTCTGCTATGTTGAGTTGAGCTCCCATTTTTCTGAGTTCCTTCTTCACTTTGTCGCTCCAATTTTGTCTTTGTCTCTTTGTCTCTCTAGTGGTCCTGTGCCTTCCATTTTATAAATTTAATATACCCATTTCATATACTACCCGTTTAATAATATACACTAATAATACTATACCCGTTTAATATAATAACCATTTTTAATCACTCTCCTTACACTGTTTTCATTTTCTCACTTACTAGTTTATTTTCATATAAGCACCGCTATACCCACGTAACGAAACACTCGCCTTGCATGAACCTCACCCCTAACGATTATATGCGCTGAAGCAAACATGATAGGAGTGCGTGTGATAAGAAGGAATGCCTTCGAAAGGCGAGAAATGCCTCAGGAAATATCTTCGAAAGGAATGTCCGCGTATGCAAGTTCTTGGAGGAAGTTGGCGGTCGTATAAAAGCACAAACGGATCGATTTAGGGTTAGCCAGTTGGGAATAGAGCGGCTTTCCCTTATCGGAAAAGTAACGAGGATTCCACTTAGATTGAGCATTTCCATGAACCAACGACCGCGGTAGTTATACCGTTTTCTCTTATCTGAAATGTATTAAAAACCTAATAATGGCCCATTGAAGTGTAAGCAGAATGAACTCTTACGGATATCTATCACTAGTAGGCTAGTGGCACTGGTTGCCTCCTCTTATATATGATCGGCTCCGAGGAGGAAATGTCTAAAATAAATAAAAACACTTATTCGAAACTCCATTCAGTCAGTTAAATATTTCCATGCTAGACAAATGGAACATGCTAGATTTTAGATTATTTATGATGCTTGGGCAACTCTCCGAAGATCCCGGCTGCCCCCAATGATTATGCACCATGCACAGCTTTCTCTGGAAATCCAAGATCGAAATCTATTTGTAGGACCGACTACCGGTCGGAAGAAACAGCGCCGAACATTACCATGTTACAGGTTGTACGTGGTAATGCAGAACTCCCTCCAAGCCCACCAAAAACCTTGCCGAGAACCTTCTAGCAGATGATTCACTTCGGAGCGTTCCGATCAAATGAGCGCAGGACGCAACGTTCGTCACTCTCCAAAATTTTCTCATCTATGTACTTATTCCTCCTCTTCTCCATTTTTGCAATGAACCAAGGACAGATTATGGCGTGAGAACTCGACCACATTTCTCGACAGGATATCCCAACCTACTGTGCCAGGCTAGTCGGCCTGATGATAATGAAAACAGGGACCATGACTAGTCTAGTATTTTACGGGAATTTAACTTTGGGATTCTGTGAGCAATGTTAATTGAATCCATTTTGTAAGACTGCGGTGTCTTTCGTTTTTTTCTCCAAAGCAATGCAATAACTGATTTTATTCCTCTCAACCCCCTTCATTCAAAGTATTTTCTGTTCGCATCGCTAGCCGTAAGATTTTTTTCTACGATCTATGCAATGAAGGAACAGCCGGTTCACACCGATTTAGCAGGACCAGTAAAGAACATTTCTTGTTAGTAATTGATTAATTTTGTCAATAAAAAGCTGAGTTAAGGAAGTTCTAAATATAAGGATTAATGAACATTTGAAAAAGAAAATGGGACAAGATAATCACTCGTATCTTGGCACATGGTATGGTGTGAACAAGACAGTTGTTTTAGGAATAGTGAACTGGAATACAGGTAAAGGAAGGCGTATTTGTAGTAAATTGACAGAGTGGTGATGGATATAAAATGAAATAATGATTTTAGCACGTGAAAAATTCCAGGAGGCAGAGGAAAGAAGGCAACACTTATAACCACATTTTTGAAGTTAAATTCGTCCACAATTCCCCAAAATCAGCCTATTATTATGGCCGCGAGGCATCTCATATCTCTCTCCTTCTAGATTCACCCCACCGTTATAAATAACTTCGTGGTTAAAAGACAATATTGCATAAATGGTAGGACATTAGGTATTTTAAATACATGTAACAGTCAAATACATTGTCCACATTCGTTTTTCCATATTCAACAAAAATATGTTGGGGAATACAATAGTTATCAGAAAAATTGCCAACAATTCTTGTTCTTTTTATCCAGTGATGGGTGTCATGAATCTTAGAATTCCTATGATAATAACTTTTGTTGTAAGTCTTCAAATTTTTCCACCCATGAACCTTATTGTAAAGTTCACACAATTTTTAATAATGATATAATCACAAAAATTCCAATAATTACCAGGGATTGTGCATACATTTAAATTGAACGAAAAGTAAAAAACCCTAGTTCAATACAAAATACATATCAGAATACAAAACAATATATCAGAATATATTTTACAAATATTTTCCCTTTAAAATATTCTCCAGTTAATGAAATTTATCCATACATAACTGAAAAATGAATACCCATAAAACCGTATACATTAATTCTTTAGTAGGACCAAAATATGACAATATTTCAAAATGGTGAAGCATTAAACCAATCCTACTGGCCTCTGAGACCACCAAAACACAAAATTTGCTAGTTATAAGTTTGGATAACAAATGGTAGTAATTATAAATGTTCCCTGAGACATAGAAAGTACAGATTATTCATTAATAACGGTTGCCTTTCAAATTATGGAATAAAAACCAAATTATGATAGTGCAAATGAAATACCCGTTATCACTGTAAAATTAGAATAGAAAATAGAAAACGTTTTCAATTTTTCTGGGACTATAAGTCCCCTGGAACATTGAAAAAAACATTTACATGCCAAAAAGAAAAAAAAAGAGATAAAGCGAATGCAGTCAAGGCAACAGCCATACAATTGCATAATGGAGCAATATTACACATATAAATTAACAATAAATAATAAATACGAATGTAATGAGTACATAACCATTAATTGGTAAAGGTTTATTGGTTAAACCATTAATTGGTCGAACCAATAATTACATAACCATTACAATCAAAGCCACTATATAAAATTAAAGAATATATTTAAGAAATCCAGCATAAATAATGATTTAAATGACTTGAAAATAAAACATAAAATAACAAGGAATATAAATTAATATGCACAATATCATGCATTTCAGTTAGATAATACAATATAACAAGATAGCATACAAAAATTACTGCTTTAGATGAAACACTCCGGTTTTCATTTTGTATTAAAGTAGAAAACGCCAGTAAAAAAACACCATAACATGCGTGCATAAAGATGGATACAAATACAAGTTATGGTTGAGCAATGTATATGGAAACCTAGCCTAATTATACTGCAGGAGTGCATTGTTTTTCTCCTATACTTCACTCATTAGTTAAAACTTTTCTTACCATGAAATATTATAGCTAAAAACAAATATTTCCCCTCCGTAAGATTATTGTTTTGTAAAACATATCAATTACAAATATCCAGCAATCATTTTAGAAAGGGTTGAATGAAACTGGCTACTGATTAAACCTTTGAAACGCATAACTATTAATACACTTGTTATAACACTTTAAAAGAATAAACAGGAGAAAAATACATTTATGTTCTTCGTAATGGATCTTAGTTAGGACATAAAAATACATTGCTACCTGAAGCGCTAAACAATCGAAAAACCTGTTTTAATATCAAAACATGCCATGGTCGTGAAAAAATATAATTCAGCAGTAAAAAACCATATGTGCAGGAGTATCACAGTACATCATCTGAAAGATTTTCTCACCATAAAATGAGAGTAGCGACTTATTATTCTTATTTTAGGTCGTCCAATGTAGGATCTGGTATGGTGAAGTCTGGGAACAGCTCAGTCTCCAGCTCGTACTGGTCTGATCGTTCCAGATTGAAGTCGTGGAGGTCATCCAGAAAACCCGGTATTCCAACGTTGTTCCTCGTGTTGAGATCTTCCTCAGCACCGTCAGTCATTAAAAATGATTCTGCTTCCTTAATTTCAGCACTTCCAAAGAGGAGGAATGAAAGCATAAAGGAGATAAATACGCATATTTGTGTATCCGGTTATCAATTTAACATGAATTTATGTGAAAACTTAATTAATCCATCATTTCAATTTAAAATAAATACAGAAAAATGCAAAAAAAGCCAAACACCTCATAGCGAACCTAAAACTAAGATATTCTGGTAATCACATGCTATAAATATCAATTATAAACTTATTTTTTCACAACTAATAGGTATGCATAAAATATCATGTCAAAAGTCTTGAACTGATACATGAGTAATACTATTTTCCCCTCTGTAATGAGTATCCGATCAATGACTTGATTTAAAAAAATCAATTATCTTTGTGGTTGTAGTTTCATTATAAGCAGTTGATTGACATGCTTGTATAACACAAAAAAACATTGATGACAACAAAACACTTGTGATCACTAAATAAATGCAATGTAATTTTTACCAAATTTATTACGATACTACAGGTTTCAATGCATAGGTGACATCCTCAGGTATAAAAATTCGTTTCAAATGCATAAGTTATATATACCATTGGGATATTGGTGGTGGGAGGGGTAAAGGGAGCTTGAAGTGTAAGGCTGATAGGGGGGGGGGGGGACGACAGCGGTCGGGAGGAGGAGATGGGAAGAAGGGGGGAGTGGGTAGCAAAGGAAGCCAACGACGGAAAATCTTTCTTGGTGTAAAATACCGTATTACTCCGATAAAAAAAACAACTTTCTCCCAAATAATCGATATAGGGTGGCTTATAAAAACTGAGGCTAGTTGAGAAACTTCTTTTTTTTTAAAAAAAGGTGCAAAATTCCCAGAAAAGTGGCATTTGCAAACTCCTATGAGATGACTGAAATGTAATCTATACCGAACAAACGGATGTATCGTTCAAACGACGGGTTGATGAACCCAAACTGCATCTCCGGAGTATCAATATCACCCAATCCTATTTCGCACATTTTTGGAAAGAGGACCACAACAACATGGTAATGACAATGCATTTGAGAGATACTCCCCTCTCCTGGAAATTCCCCTGTCCTTGCATGAAGGGCATCCTGAACCCACCGCCCCCGTCCCCAGGGAGAAAATTCCCCCTACGATCTTTTGCGCCCTCGCTCATTGGCTTCTTTGCTACGCGCTCACCCCTTCAATCTGTCCTCTCCCCCCGACCACTATTGTCACCCCCTTCACCCGTACGCTTCAACCTCCCCTCACTCACCCACCCCCACTTTCCCAATGCTACATATAAGTCACGCAGTTCAAACGAATTTTAGTACTAGAGGTCTGAAACCGTTGAGTTTCTCGAAAACACATATGTGTAAGTATCATAACACATGATTAACCACGATTTTTTACAACAAAATATAGGAACATATCAACTTAATTAGGCTTATTTTAAAAATACCAGGCATTGGGAGATCCTGAGGAAAATGTGAGTTCAGGGTGAAGATCAGCATCCACATCCATTGCCATTTCAGCTTTCGGATGGATGTTTTCCCGTGAAGTGGAAGGCCTGATGTCGACCAAATCCGTGGCATCTTCCTCAGCCCTTTCTATTAGCGTTTCTCCGTCAAGCATAAGTAGTGATTCGGTGGGTTCAGTCCATTCATCGCTTGAGGAGAAGAGAATATATTAGAAAACATGCGCATTATTGTAATCCAAAATCAAACGTGCAAGATTTTTTTGGAAATTTCAGCAGTCTAATAATACATCCACACGGAATTACATCAAAATGTAACAAAAGCTAATTTCTAGGAATATATCCATTTCTTTACTCTTTTTTTAAATATACCAGTCACTAGAAGGTCCTGAAGAAACAAGGAGTTCAGGGTGAAGATCAGTATCCACCTCCTTTACAGCTTTCGGATGGATGCTTTTCCGGGAAGTGGAAGGCCTGATGTCAACTAAATCGGTGGAATATTCCTCAGCCCTTTCTATTAGCGTTTCTCCGTCAAGCATAACTAATGATTCGGTGGGTTCAGTCCAATCATCGCTTCGGAAAAAGAGAATTGATTAGAAAACATGCATAATTGTGTAATACGTAATCAAACGTGCAAGATTTTTTTGGAATTTTAATTATTCTAATAATACATCCATACGGAACTACATCAAAATTTAACAAAAGCTAATTCCTAGGAATTTATCCATTTCTTTACTCTTATTTAAAATATACCAGGCGTTCGAAGGTCCTGAGGAAAGTGTGAGCTCAGGGTGAAGATCTGTATCCACCTCCAATGCAGCTTTCGTATCGATGTTTTTCCGGGAAGTGGAAGGCCTGATGTCAACCAATTCGGTGGCAAATTCCTCAGCCATTTCTATTAGCGTTTCTTCGTCAAGCATAACTACTGATGAGATGAGTTCAGTCCAATCATCGCTTCGGGAGAAGACAACTCATTAGAAAACATGCATAATTGTGTAATCCGTGATCAAACGTGCAAGATTGTTTTTGGAAATTTGAGCGATCTAATAATACGTCAACACCGAATTAGATCAAAATGTAACAAAAGCTAATTCCTTCAATTTATCGATTTCTCTACTCTTATTTTCAATATACCTGGCGTTGGAAGGTCCTGAGAAAACAGTGAGTTCAGTGTGAAGATCAGTATCCACCTTCAATGCAACTTTCGGATGGATTTTTTCAGAGGAAGTCGAAGGCCTGATATCAACCAATTCGGTGGCAAATTCCTCAGCCTTTTCTATCATCGTTTCTCCGTCAAGCATAATTAGTGATTCGGTGGGTTCAGTCCAATCATCGCTTCGGGAGAAGAGAATCGATTAGAAAACATGCGTAATTGTGTAATCCTTAATCAAACGTGCAAGATTTTGTTTGGAAATTTGAGCAGTCTAATAATAAATCCACACGTATTTACATCCAAATGTAACAATATCTAATTCCTAGGAATCTATCAATTTGTCTACTCTTATTTTATATATACCAGGCGTTAGATGGTCCTGAAGAGAAAGTGAGTTGAGAGTGAAGATCAGTATCCACCTCCAATGCAACTTTCGGAAGGATGTTTTCAGGGGAATTGGAAGGCCTGATGTCGACCAATTCGGTGGCAAATTCATCAGCTCCTTCTACTATCTTTTCTCCGTCAAGCATAATTAGAGATTTGGGAGGTTCAGTCCATTCATCGCTTCGGGAAAAGAGAATTGATTAGAAAAGATGCATAATTGTGTAATCCATAATCAAACGTGCAAGATTTTGTTTGGAAGTTTGAGCAGTCTAATAATAAATTTACACGTATTGACATCGAAATGTAACAATACTTATTTCCTAGGAGTTTATTGATTTCTCTACTCTTATTTTAAATGTACCAGGCGTTGGAAGGTCCTGAAGAAAAAGTGAGTTGAGGGTGAAGATCAGTATCCACATCCTTTACAGCTTTCGGATGGATGGTTTCCCGGGAAGTGGAAGGCCTGATGTCGACCAAATCGGTGGAATATTCCTCAGCCCTCTCTATTAGCGTTTCTCCGTCAAGCATAGCTAGTGATTCGGTGGGTTCAGTCCAATCATCGCTTCGGGAAAAGAGAATGGATTAGAAAACATGCATAATTGTGTAATCCTTAATCAAAAGTGCAGGATTTTGTTAGGTAATCTGAACAGTCTAATAATAAATCCACACGTATTTACATCCAAATGTAACAATATCTAATTCCTAGGAATTTATCGATTTGTCTACTCTTATTTTATATATACCAGGCGTTAGAAGGCCCTGAAGATAAAGTAAGTTGAGAGTGAAGATCAGTATCCAACTCCAATGCAACTTTCGGATGGATGTTTTCAGGGAAATTGGAAGGCCTGATGTCGACCAAATCAGTGGCAAATTCCTCAGTTCTTTCTACGATGGTTTCCCGGGAAGTGGAAGGCCTGATGTCAACTAAATCGGTGGAATATTCCTCAGCCCTCTCTATTAGCGCTTCTCCGCCAAGCATAACTAGAGATTCGGTGGGTTCAGTCCAATCACCACTTCGAGAGAAGAGAATCAATTAGAAAACATGCGTAATTGTGTAATCCGTAATCAAACGTGCAAGATATTTTTGGAATTTTATGCAGTCTAATAATACATCTACACCGAATTAGATCAAAATGTAACAAAATCTAATTCATAGGAATTTATCCATTTCTTTACTCTTATTTCAAATATACCATGCGTTTGAAGGTCCTGAGGAAAGTGTGAACTCAGGGTGAAGATCAGTATCCACCTCCACTTCCGCTTTCGGATGGATGTTTTCCCGGGAAGTGGAAGGCCTGATGTCGACCAATTCGGTGGCAAATTCCTCAGCCCTTTCTATTAGCGTTTCTTCGTCAAGCATAGCTAGTGATTCGGTGGGTACAGTCCAATCATCGCTTAGGGAGAAGAGAATCAATTAGAAAATAAGATCTCCTGCATAGTTGTGTAATCCATAATCATAAATGCAATATTATTTTTCGAAATTTGATGATTCTTATAATAGACCTACACGGAATTACATCAAAATATAACATAAGCTAATTCCTAGGATTTTATATATTTTTTTAAATCTTATTTTAAATATACCAGGTACTAGAAGGTCCTGATGGAACGGTGAGCTCCGGGATGTGATCGGTATCCACCTCGATCACCTTTGCTGATTCCGGACAGAAGTCGCAGATGAATACCACGGAAGCCGAAGGATTGATTTCGATCATATCGGTGGCATCTTCCTCCGCCCTTTCTGTTTGCACTTTTCCGTCAGGAATAAGTAAAGATTCGGTGGGTCCGGTCCAATCAACGCTACGGGAATTGAATAGAAAACATATGTTTGTGTAAATTTGAGCAATCTATCAATACATCCACACCAGGTTGTATGAAAATGTAACAATAGCTAATCACTAGTAATTTATCGACTTCTTTAGTCTTATTTTGAATGTACCAGGCGTTAGAAGGTCCTGAGGGAAATGTGAGGTCCGGGTAAGGATCAGTATCATCCACCTCGATCACCCGTACAGTTTCCGGATAGATGTTAATGATCACCAGGGAATTCGAAGGATTGATTTCGACCAATTCGATGGTTCCTTCATCAGCCCTTTCTGTCAGCATTTCTCCGTCAGGCATAGTTAATGATTCAGTGGCTTCGGTCCGTTCAACGCTTCGGGAGAAGAGAATTGAATAGAAAACATAGGTATATGTTTGCGTAAACCTTAATCAAGCGAGAAAGAATATTTTTAGGAAATTTAAGCAATATTTCAATACATCTACTCCAAATTACATAAAAATACAACAAAATAAATACTAATATTGAAACAGTAAGCTAAGATGAACTGATATGTAAAAGGCTATAAGTTTTAATTATAAACTGACTTTTACCGAATCTATTGTGCGTTGTACCATGTCATCAGTAATAATTTGATTCATACGAATCCATGTTATTTCTGCAGCATTATGTTTCCTTTCAATATAACGTGATATCAGCAAATTCAATACTCACTTTGGATGTAGCTTTTCTCTCTCATTTTGGACATGAATATAGTTTACTCTCTGAGGAGATAAATCTCCTGAAACACTTTGGTTCTACAATAATAGAATTAAGGTTTTTCTGGAGGTAAGTATGTACATGCCCATTCTCTACTTGGTACATTCAAATGAACATTCTCATGAAAAACAACAGCACAGCGATGGAAACCGAATCGCATATAAGTGACAATCAAAGCACATATTTATGACGATATGTTTACACCGTAATATAAGAATTTGTGTGCTTGTTTAGTCTTATTTTAAAAATACCAAGTGCTAATAGTTCCCCGGAAATCTCCGGAATGGAGTTGGAGATGTTGGAAGCTGATGACCTGATGTACGGCCACAGAATGACATCTTCCTCTTCCATCTCCTCATCTCCATCCGACATTATCAAATATTCTACCGTTTGATTTTCCTTGGTTCTACCAAGGAAGGCAAATAAAGAATGTTAGAAAATTACACATACACGTGTTGGTAAACGTAATCAAGATTACATGAATGTTTGTGAGAACCTATTGGTTGTGAAATCGTCTTCGATGTTGTACATATTGTGAGTAATCTATTTTCGCATTTTCACGGAATTTCAGAAAAGTAGAATGTAAGCAAATATCTCATATTGAAGCAATAAGCAAGGATATTTCGATATGTAAATGCTATAAAATTTTAATGATTAACTCATTTTTCAACTGTTAAAATATTTGCATCATCTTGCCACCAGCTTAATACATATGCAATATTATTTTTTCTGCTGCCATGATGTATATATGATTATGATGTATAAGTATCTATGATAAACAAGTATGATTTTAAGCCACCAATTTCTGTATGGTTTTAGTTCCTTAACATGCAGTTAATGTTTAATTACGTTGCAGGATAAAAATAATAACATAGCGATGAAAACAAAAACACACATAAATGAGTAACAAACACATAATTTTGATAATTTTTTTCACACCATAAGATAAGAATGTGACGACGTCCTAGGTCTTTTTTTATTTCTTTACCCAACGTTAGAGGGCCCTGGTGAATTGGAGGCCACACGAATTGCAGGCTCCACCTCCATCAGCCCAGCCGGTTCCGGAATGGAGTGGAAGACATCAGCCTGGGAGGCCGAAGACCTGATGTCTACCCACGCATTGACATCTTCAACTCCATTCGCCTGCACAGCTCCGTCAGACATTGTGCTGGAATGTTCGTCATCGCTCGTATCTGACGAAGCATTTTCCACCCGTAGCACGCACTCCCTCATCCAATGCAGCCGACGCCTATCCAGGATATCGGTGCATTTCGTGCTGGGGTGGTGTTGACGCCCGGACCTACGGCAGCGGACCTCCATGGCTGAAACTATTTTTTTAAACCTGTTGGGATTAAAGAGATGAAAATCTGAGAGAAAGGAAATTTTTCGCTGCAGGGGAAACAAAAGATCTGGGAAAATTTATGTTGGCCGCACGGAATCCCTCAGTTCTGAATTACTACGCGTAAATTGAGATTATTTTTACCCAGCTTTGGTTGCTAGGGGTTGATTACCACCGATTCGTGATCTCCATGATCCCCCTGGCCCCGAAAGTAGGCTTTCGAAGAATGAATTCAAGGACCAGAGTATCCAAACTTCCACGCTGGTGGATACCACGCTTGCATGGCATCGCAATTTGATATGCAACATCGAAATCAGATCAGATATTGCAAGACATTTCAGCTCTTGTGAGGCAAATATTTTTAACTATGGAGGACCGAAAACTGTTGGTAAACGCTGAAAATATTTTCATCACAACCCAGAATTTCACGAGGTGGTGTATGAAAAACTTAACTTTGTATTTTTCACACTTTTATTGAGAAACCCTACAGGTTTTGACACTCCCGTGTCATTGTCAAGGGTTTTCAAGGAGAACACCCTTGACAATGACACGGGAGTGTCGAAACCGGTAGGGTTTCTCAATAAAATTGTGAAAAATGCAGAGTTAAGTTTTTCTTAAGGCCGCTTTACAGGATACAATGTATTGTACAATTTCTTGTACAAACGTTTGTATAAACTGAACGGAATTGTTTATTTGTCTGAATGGAATTAGAATAGGTTCTATTTCCCGTTCAGTCATTCAGACAATCGCACAATCTTTCGTACATTTTGCCGTTTTACACGGTACAATTTCCTCATACAAGAGTTTGTACAAGAAATTGTACAAAAAATTGTATCGTGTAAAGCGGCCTATACACTCTGTCAATTTTTCATAAAGTATCGCCTTATTCTATACAATTTTCACTAGGTGGGTATTTGAAAAGGGAAGAGGGATTTTATTAGGGAACGGGAGATGGGGGAGAGAAACTCGGCGCCGATGTTACCATGCTGCTAAAGAAAGGTGCCGAGGGGTCAACGGTTTAACGCCGCATGCGACGGTTCACGAATTACTAGGGTACTATAGGTCTTCAATTGAGAAAATTTGGTGTTATTCAAAGACAATATCACCACCAACAGGCCATTGGCAGTACCATTACTGTATATGTACCAAACACGTAGGTTGATATCTTAAAAAAAATACCATCTTCGTCTTATATACGTTATGATATTCTAGAAGGAAAGCAATAAAAGCCAAAAATGTACACTTCACACTCTAATCACACTGTCAGCCGCATTTCATATGTCATTGTCCGCTAAGATACGCGAATGAAAAATAATAATTTTATTTATTTATTTAGCGAGTGCTTTGAAATATGGTTATTACCTACAGTGAAATTTTATTCATTTTCCTTACACGTGCTCATAAATTTTCTTATTTACCAAACACTCCTTTAACCTATTTAAGAACCCTTTTGAAATTGAAATTAGGCCTTCATTAGATCTTGAAATTTCCATTTATTTGTTCTTCGATCTTTCGTGGCTTTCCAATAATAACATAAAGCATTGATTAATGTTTCCTAAAAATAGAGAGTACTGGTATTGATTTCTTTTTCAACAGAACGCGTAAATAAATATTTATTCTCGTGTTGTAATAATATTATTTTTTATTTTTTACCATGACTAATCAAAGCCTTTAGTATTAGGTCGCTTTTAATTATTTGAATAGTTATGAAAAATTGAATTAAAAATTGAGCGTTATTCATCTTATACTAGGAATTTAACATTCTTTAATTTTCGTTTGGAATTATAAACTTTCAGGTCGCACTAAAGAATGACTGTTTTGATAGTTGTGCCGTGACATTTCTCATGAATTCCATATACATACATTTAAGATAAGCTTCTAAACTGCAAGCGTGTATTTCTCGTTGAAAGGACCGAAATGAATTTTGAATTACATTGAACGGCAAATATAACTTCATGGCTTCTTCATTCGATTAACAGAGTCTAAACAGACTTTCAGGACACTTACTGAGTCACGACATAGAAAAAAAAAACTATCGGCTAATGCCCCTATATTCCGCCGTTTTGAGCAGAATAATTGGACAAGGCTATGAACGTCTACAGTCCGTATATCGCGAAGTGAGCTATGAATTCCTATAATATCCTATTAGCGGGAGTACTCGAAGTAAACAATTGATAGCGGCCGCTGTGGATTTTACTTGAGATATCACATGGAGATATAGCGCAAATATTCATTGAAGAGATATCTTTAGCAATGAAATCGGAAGACCTTAGAAGCTACCATATTATTCTGCCTTCAAAACACTCTTGTTTGATCACTTAAAATATGCATAGCATGCAAAAATATTCTTCGAATGTTAGCATGGAATGCCAAAAATGTGGATCGTAAGGGTGGAAAAATAAATTTAAGTAAACGCAAGGAGTCTTCGACTCGATTTCTTACCGGCAAGATTGGCAATTCCTCGATTTTACATTTATTAGGCATTTTCCTCCTAGCTTGCAGGGACGGAGTTCCTTCCCATTCATGATCCTCCATGAAAACAAATAGCAGGCTTTGCATAAGCTAGGACCATGCTTTTGCCTGCCTCCACTCCCTCCGCAAGCTTCGCAGCGATTCCCCATGTCTGGCATCTTGTTGGCCGTCACGCTGGATATCGCTGACATGGGAATCATATGAGAAGGGAGACAATAATTAGTGGCAGCTCGTGTAAAGTAAGAAAAGGGAGAGTTCGTCATAATTTGCAACAACATCGTATGGTGAGAAAGTGTGAAAAAAAATGTTATTAAATTTTATTTAAACCTTGAAACAACCGAACAGAGGTACATCTATGATATGATATATTTCAACTATGCAGAATTGCATTGGCGACACTCGAGTGTAACTTGCATATGGCTACCATTCATGGTCGAGTTTCAAAAGTAAGGAAGACAATATTTGAATGGAGCATATGTATATTAAAAATATGCTTGCTGCAAAGGCTTAACTTGAAGGCGAGTGCAAGGGAAATGTCAAATAATAGATATAAGGCTTTGAGAATGTCGGAGAGAAGTACTCTGTCGTATAATGTGGTACCAGATGAAATTGACACATTTAAGTTCTAAGCTAACATATAATTGTTAAGCTAATATCAAAGAGTAAGCTGTAACTCACAGGATGAGAACCTGTGCGAACCTCGGAGTACCCAAAGAGAAGTTCTCTGCCGGTGGACGACGAAGCTGAAACAGAGAGATATAAAAGAGATAGTAGAAGCCGTGTGGACGGAGAAATTGCATCATAAAAGGCACTTGGCCTAAGCCACTAGAAAAAATAGGCCTTCCTGGACGGCGGCTGAGTCAAAGATGAAGAATGCGAAATTTTCGCTGATCACTTGACCGCCAGATTGAAGTCTATAAAGTATATTTAAATCAATAAATATATACATATTTATTTATTTATATATATTTTTTTTGCCAGAAAGGTTTAACTTGAAAGTGAGAGCAAGACAGATATCAAGTAATAAAAAAAACTCTTGGAGAGAGGTACTCTGTCGTAGAATGTGGAACCAGAAGAAAATGGAAGCAAATGAGTTCTAAACTAATATGCAATATATAAGCAACATCAAAAAGTAAGCTGTGGCTAAGAGGAGGAGAACCTTTATGAGCCTTGGAAAAACCAAGAGGGAAGCTCTATGCTGGTGCAAGATGACGCTAGAAAGAAGAGAAAAAAAGAGATAATGGCAGCGACATCAACGGCGCCATTGCGGTTTAAAGGCACAACCAGTATTTTCTTTAAGAAAAAAAAGTCTCACCTGGACTGAGGTCGAGTCAAAGATGAAGTACGAAAAATTTCTCTGGTCACTAGTCCGCCGGATTGAAGCCTAATTGTCAGCGACAGGTGGCGTGTGAGTCAGGTTCAGAGGCAATCAAGCTACCTAACTCGAACGACTCGTGCGAAAGAATGGGAGCGAAGGGCACCCCGAGAATGCTTTTGAACGCTGCTATCGCAAAAGAAAGGAGTGGAGAGGGGTGCGAGTGGGTTTTGTGCTGCGAGGGAAAACGGACGCGTGCATGAGGCACCGTCCTGTGCACACCCTTCCCTCCTTACACGCCCCCTACCTCCCCCTCCTGCCGCTTCCGTCCCCTCGCCCCTGGCGGCATCTTGGAGGGAAGGGAGGTAAACCTCTGCTCCTCCGCTCCCCCTCACGTACGGCTCCTCACAGTAAGTGCTGGTGAAATTACTCTCATATGGACCAATTCTTGGAGGACGTAAAAAACATCTTAAAAACTCCTTCGCAATAAGTTTTTCCTAAACGTAAAAATAATGAAGGATATTGGCATTATTAACTGTTCGATAACAATGCTCAAAATTTTTTATATATCCTTGCAATAGTTGACAATAATGAGGGATACTATTATTAACGAATTTAACTGTGGTTACATTTTTCCTTATGAATATTTAAATTCCTGTATGACACTCGGATGTAAAATCAGAGAAGTATAACGTATTTCAACATTTACTGATAGCTGTGGCTAGTATCCTCAAATATTTGTACATGATTATTCAGTGTCTCTCCTATTTGATGATTGATTTAAATCTTTTTTACATGTCAGGTTACCTTGATTTGTTTCAGAATTTTTTTCACAATTAATTTAGCTTTTAAAAGTGTGGTTTTTATCCTCGTTTGTCATTCATTCCTAACATAAGATACCAACCATTTTGTTGCATTCAAAAGAAAGTAGGTCATCTACAAAGTCGTTTTTAATTGACATGCGTTGCCACTGGTTGTTCCCATTGGTTGTTCTTATCTCGCACTACGAATTCCCAATGATGCTTTGATACCCGAGAAGATTTCAGGAAAAAAAAATTAGCGGTAAACTCGAACGGCGAGTGGCTTAATACCCAAGAGAAATTTCTGAATTCATTTGAAATAGAATTTTTTCTTATAGACCAGACAATTGGGTGGGAGGTTGACAGTGATATAATAGGGATTATAACAGAAGCATGAGTTGCAAACGTTTTTGGAGACCTGTGTAGGACATTACGCCTGGCATAAGTTCTGTTATGTGGCAGAAATATATAGCCTTGACACAAAATTTTATCTGAGTCCAACAAATATTATTGGAAGTTTTTTTAGCTCGATGTTTTCAAACACTAAGTTTATTCCTTCCTGGTATTTTTGCTCGCTCCGGGTTGCAAGTCACCCTTCCCGTAATCTGAATGCCGTAATTCTGTTGAATTGAGTACCTCTACCTCAACATACATGCCTTTTTTGTTTCTCTTCTGTCTTACGCAATGCCTTTCCTCCGACTGCGGAAGTTTCTCTTTATTTTATGATCACGTGTCACTGAAGGGAGCATTGTTTTCGTGTCAAATGTTCAAAGTTTTCCGATAGCTTTCTATGATTTCCTCTAATATCTCAAATATTTTACAGTGCCTCGCCGTCTAATCCTCTAATACGTGATTTATTTTATATGCTTCGACACGAACTTCAATTCACGATCGGGCATCGAATTATCGCAATAATTTTTTAAGTAGATTTTATTTACATAGGTTTTTTTGGTGCTAAAATGGTTTAAGCTCTTTTTTTAATGGTATTCTGAGAATGCGCTCCATACTGTAGGAGTATTTATATGTGTATCTAATTTTAGCATTAGCGAAAAAACGTTGTGGCTATTGATTAGGAAAATATTAGTCTTAATTAATATAAGGATGTTATAAATTCAAAGTTCTCTCGTTCAGCAGTGAAATCAATCATATGAATAACTAAAACATCAACAAATAACAATAGCAAATATAGAGGCCCTTCTCTACGCATGTCATTCTCTCCATGGCTTATTATGCCATCATTATCCACTATCAGTAGTTAGGTAACGATGCAATTGTTCCTCATAAACGCTAATGGCTATGTTTCCGCAATCTGAAAGACCCTTCAAACTTAAAAGGAAGAACGTAAGTAGATGAAGAATGGAAGAACATAATGTTATAGTATCAATTCCTTGCACGAAGGTGTACATGATAATAAATTAATAACGAAAAAATATAATTTTAGATTTTCTGAGGTGTAAAACAGCCAAATACTTACTTGCTTAATTAAGGTAATATGTGGTAGCTTCAGTATATATCCGAATCATATCACCATAAATATTGCTGTCAAAATAATTACAGTAAAGGTGTGAACATGTGATAGAACAATATATTTCCTCCCTCTTTGGCTTCTATCTCTTCTCCTTCTAATACCTTGGGTGAAATATCTGTCATCCCACTCCTTTTTTCGGAATTTGATATCCAGAAGAAATGAGGATTTTTAATGAAATCTCATCGTCTCTTATACATACCATCCTGTGTAGCACCATTGTCGTAGGACGGGTTGTTAAACCGTATACTCAGGTTCCTTTGTTAGGTGCAGAAGAAAAAACGGAAACATTCATACCTATTGTGGAGTAACCCATGAATAGTTCGTAATGGAGAATCGATTGACTCGATTTTCAATAAAACATGAATGAAAAACGAATATAAAGACTTGGGAGCAAATTAACGACAGTATTCTGCGCGTACAATGGATACTAAAAGCCACTCCGTAGTCATCATCGTTGTATATTCACCTAATGATGACACCGAAAAGGATACGAAATATATATTTCCATGAAGAACTGACGAGATCACTAAAGTGGATCAGTGATCAAGATGAAGTTCTGGTGATTGGAGATCTGATTGCGCAAGTCGGATGGAAAAGTCATGATGAATATGTAGGGCGATATGGTAAAGATACATCCAATAAAATCGATGAAAGGTTGATATAATAATGCCAATAATAATTAATTAATGCAATGGAAAGCTGGTTTAAGCATAGAAAAATTCATCAATATACGTGGACTCAGTCAACAGTTAACCTGCGCCCAATCATAGACAAAACCTGCGGTTCGCTGTAAGCAATGTGTAATCTAATTCCACTCATACGTACAATTTCGTTCAGTTTCATACGTTCGTCAGTACAATGAAATGTACCGTGTAAAGCGGCCCTTCGAAAGGTATGCGTAAGTGAAACAAATGATGATATGTTAGATATACAGCATAATCTCCAAAGCTTATTACACTATTCCACGTTTTTTCTATTCACACTCCGACTCACCTAAAAAAAAAGTGAGCTTGGATAATGACCCGGTAAATAATTCATACGAAGAAGTTAATAAATTGATACATGAGGCAGCGTTTGGAACTATGGATGAAATGCATGGAAGTAAAACAAGAGTTAGGAGAAATTAATGGTGGTTGAATGAGACAATTGATGAGCTAGTGGAAGTGAAAGTCTGCATACAAAGATTCAGGCCACGAAAAGAGATGCGACTAAGGGTATCGAGAAGTAAAAGAAAGGGGCTACTGAGGGAAATGAAGGGGGCGAAGAATGAAGTGTGCCAAAAAATTGTAGAAGATATAAAAATTTTCTTTTGGAACACTCGAGTAAACAAAGCCTGGAAGATTCTCAAAACATCGCAGAACAAATTGCAGAATCTGCAGTAATCAATCTGATAAGCATGAGAAAATGGAATGACTGCTATAAAACACTATTCGCAGAAGATAGATTGAAATGTCTTGAAAGTTGAGGAAAGAGAGATGCAAATAAGACGGCAGAAATTATATTCAACCAATAAGTAGGGAAGAGGTTACACGGAGAAAAAATCTTTGTTGAGGTTACCTATCCTATGCTACCCCAACAAAATTTGTTTGTCAATATTCTGACAGTAGAGTCGATTGTTACCGTAGCAAATGCTATATGTTGGGCTCTATTCGTTTGCTGGGAAAATTACATAGGCTGACCGTACAATTACTACTGTTCCGCCAACAAATACCATTTGTCGGGAGGACAGACATATTTTTCATTTCGCTATTCAGTTGCTCCTCCAGCAAAACACTTGTAACCCGAACAGGGCGGTTGGCAGCGTTGGCAGTAACAAAATGGCTGCCATTTGTATTGCGGACAGTGGATTAAATGAAACACAAATATTTCAGCTTAATTTTATTACATTCGACAAATACAAACGATGAAATTAAGATATAATTTCGTAATAATTCAATATACAATAAATAGTATATCACTACGTAACTAACGCTAAATGTCACATATAATTCAAGTTGATAAAATATGTACGTACACGGCTTCTATGGGGGCTATTATGCAACTGAACTCCGTGTTGGATTTAATTCTAACTCCAGGCCAGATTTTTTTAACTTTGTAACTCCATCCGTTCTGCGGAACGATCTGAATCAACTCGGTAACTCCGGAAGAATGCGGAGTTACGAAGCAAAAGGGAGTACGATAAACACGAAGAGCAAGTCGACTGCAGCCAATACAACATCCAATACCGCCAATACGGAACGAGATATTTTCCGAATTGTCTTCACTCTGCATGCGAAAGATCAAACGAGAGAAACAATTGAAGGCAATTAGGGACACTCAATAATGTTGACTTACTTACATTGTGAATACTTCACAATTTATATCAATAAAACCATTGTAGGATATTCCAATCCTAAGCAGGAATTTCTTACATATACTGCCAAGCGCGGCTTTAGCGCTGGCTGGGGTTCACCTTCGGTCGTGGCTTCTTTGAAGCCCTTTCTCCCTTGCGTTGCCATCCTTGATGGAGGGCTCAACATCTAGTATCTTGGACCTTGGTACAATTGCTTGGGATCCTTGGTAGCGAAGTGGTCTGCGTAGTGGCCTGAAAATTCAAAGATCCGTGGTTCGATTCCCGTACAGGTGAATTTTTTCACATGTCAATTAATGTGAAATAAAACCATTATTGCAACAGAATATAGATAGCCATAAAAACGTATGTTTTTACAATTCTTTTGCTTGAAAACCCAATTCTAATAATTAATTTCAACATTTTTGTAGAAATTCAGCCATATTCTTGCACCAAAAGCATTGGAATACAGCAATACTGTTTAGTTCAGAGTTTCCACTGGCAAGATCATAGCTCGCCTAGCAGACGCATTTGTTGACGTAACAAACATGGAGGACAAAAATATTTTTTTGTCCTCCATGTATGAATGCAATAAAAATATGAAACACAGTAGATCACCAGGCCTGGGTAGTTTTTATATTACATCAATTCTTGGGGCATAACCCCTAGGATGTTGATAACAGAATCCATGAAAGTGAGAGATGACAGATGATGTGATTTAGATATCGCCTCAGGAAAAGTCAAAGGAAGTAATGCTTACAAATATTTGGGAGTTGCCCTGAAAAATGGGAAAAGCACCTATGAAGTGAATAACAGAATAGGCCAGGGGAAAAAGTGTTAACGCAGATTAACTGTGTACTCTGGAATAGAAATATCACGAAGAAAACTAAAAACATTATTTATGTGTCAACCAACGGTAACAGAACACGTAAAAGATATTATAAACGTGGGAATTAAACAAACGAATAAAATGACAGCTATTATCTATAGATATGGACTTCTGGATGAGATTCAGCGGTATACCCAGGTTGGACCATGTTCACAACGAAAGAATCCGTGCCCACATTGGAGTAGACAGATAAATTATTGATGCAATAAAGACAGAAGCGTCGGAACTATTTTCGCTAGGAGGGGCCAACCTTGAAAAGGCCCGGCTCTTAAGAAAAGGGCACGGCTCCTATGAAAAGGGCCCGTATTTTTTTGCGGATAGGAGGGGGTAGAGACTAGAATTCCACTAAAAGTGCATATGAAGGTGGTAGAATATGCGTCAGAAGGTAAAAGACAAGCTGGAAACAAGTGAAATTTTATTTTTATTAATAAGACTCATTTCTCAAGGGCCCGGGGCAAATTTTGGGGGGGGGGACCGAATGCCCCTCATGCCCCCCACTTCCGACGCCGCTGAATAAAGAGGAATTATCTACTGGGGAATAGACACCTGAAAAGAATGAAAGATACCAGGTGGTCCAAGCGTATATTGAGGTGGGCTCATCGAGAAGGGGTAGAACTAGGGAGACAGGCGAGAACTTGCGGAGAAGGAATTGCTGAAGCAAGGGCTACAGGAAGGGGACTAGCTTGGCAGAGACAATGCAAATGGGGAAACGAGAAGTGACGGTAGTGGCCAAGCACTCGCTATTTACATATATAAACATCCTATTATTAAGGGCAGACCAATTCGGACGGGATGATTCTCCATACACATCCCCATACCCATGAAATCTTGGTCCATTCAGACTGCACACCGATTCTTAATGATGAGTCTGGCCTCAGCATTAGGTGTTCACCCTAAAGGAAAATTAAAGTCGATCCCTCCATTCATAGTAGGACCCACCTTGCCTTATTATCCTGCACAAATTTCTACTTCGGTTGCCAATTTCTCCCAATTCTTCGTTCTGTCCAGTCCTTGTTTCCTCGAAGTAAGAAAGATGTCTTCCCCAACTCTTTGATTTCGTACATTTCACCCCTTCAATTTTCAATGAAAACAGAATATAAACTATATGTTATATCCAATAGTGGAATTCGAATGGTTTAAAACCGATTTTTTCCCCCAAGTGAGTTTATTAAATAAATAACCTTCATTTCATCTGTTTTTTTAACGCAATGAGCTAAAAGGTGGTAGGCTACTAAATGTATTTATTTTCCACTCAAAAAAGAGCAAAGAAAGTTTCATTTAATATTAAGTAAGGATTTAGAAATTTTTATAAAGATTAATAAAAATATACATATGTATTAACAACCAGATCGCTAATCTCTGCAAATTTTTCGATAGCGCTTCTGACTAGCAAATGAATCAGCTGAACTGGCAGGATCTTACAAAAAATAATCCTTAAGTCCAGCGATTAAAACAGAAATTACTTCGGTGGAATGGAATTGAATGTAATTAGATTAGCTATTGCGAAACTTGGAAAAAGTGAAAGACTTCCAAGCGATGTAGTTTTTTGGGGATTTCTCCGAGGATACGTGGTTGTCTACCTACGTTTCCCCTTCACTGCTGGAGGCCTCTTCAGGGCAATCCCTGAAGGTATCCCCAGGGTAATACCTAAAACATAGGTAGACAACCACGTATTCGCGGAGAAATCCCCAAAAAACTACATGACTCAGAAGACATGGACCGCAAAAGTTTTAACCAATTGACAAAAGTGAAAGACATCAGAGTCTAACGAAAGGGAATCAATTAACATTGTTCAAACAATCCCTAAATACTTGTCTCTGTTATGTCTGTCTGCTTTTCAGCATTATGGTGGGAGTCCCTGAACCGAAATATGGTAGAGTTCCTCACGCCATCATCCGTCTCAGGCGTATAGCAAAAAATGGGGCATTGGAGGAGCGTGAGAAAGCTGTGCAGAGCGATGGAATCCGAACGCTCCACAGAGCCATCTGCTAGCAGGTTCTCGACAAGGGTTTTGGCGGTTTTGAGAGAGTTCTGCATTATGGCGGACAACCAGGCGCATGGGAATATTGCGCTCTGTTTCTTCCGACCTGGTGTCGGTCGTAAAAATAGATGTCGATGGGAATGGACTCAGACGCTTCCTCAGCAGATTTTAGTCCTACCGAGGAAGTTGTGCGTGGTGCATAATCATAGGGGGCAGCCTGACTCACTGCGCTGTTGCCATAGCATCGCAGCAACCTTGCAGGTTCCATTCGCGAGTTTTAAATTCTAGAAATATTTAACTGACAAGATTTTCGCTTACGATTCAGCAGACGACGTGTTCTTATTTTTTTTTTAATTCTCCTCCTCGAATCTCCTCAGATATAAGTGGCCTTTAAGCCTGTTAGTGACGGATTTTCGTAAGCGATAATTCTTCGCTTCAACTTCTCCGTGGACTCCGGATACAAACGAGAGAAGATCCCTGAGATGGCAGGAATTTCGTTTACTTCGTTACTTTACGGTGAAAATATGCTACCAAAGAATCATTCTTCTATTAAATTCAGTGAGTTTGCATTGTCGCACAGAATAGACTTCCTTGCAAATATGTGCAGGATAGGGTGAAATTAGTATTTTTGGTAATGCAGCGGCAGACATTTTGGAGGAAAATAACATGAAAAATAACCGCTTAGTGTAAGATTATTTACGATTGGACAAGGAAGTACGGGCTTTGTTCAAATGGGGATTCCGCAATCTTGTATGTAGGTACCATTGGATTACAGCAGTGGACAAAATAAATGTAGGCAATACAAGGGTTGGATATTCTTAAATACATGCGTAAAGCATAACACTTCCGTGGTAGTTAGGTCTCCCGAGAATAAAACAGAGACGGAAGGAACGACTGTTGAGCGGTGAACGGGAGAATGAGAATCGACCACGGTAGAAGAAGGCTTAGAATCAGTGGGTTGCAGTTCAGTAGCCGTGAAAAATAAATGGACACCGGTTGAGGCGTGTGTAATCGCAAGAGGAATGGGATGAAATAATTGTGGGCGGTGCACTTGTTGGGAAGAAGTGGACGAATGTCATAAAAAAAGATTCTATTCCTTTAATTCTGCATGCGTTATTCTGGTTCATGATCATAGGGTTTTCAAAGAGAGGGGCGTCGTTGTTCGGACGAAGTGTAAGCGTCCTAAATGCAAGAGATTAGCCTTTACGAATAGCGATGACGGAAGCAATATTTCTGCTTCCGTTTTCGAAATCGGAGAGGAAAATCATGGGACAGGAAAATACTTCCGTCCTTTGTCGAGGTCTGATAGAGATGAGGCGAAAGGGGTTCTGCTCAGGGAAAAAGCATTAGTTGCGCGAAGCAAAGCCATAAATACGGCAGATGAGGACGCAATCACCGGAAGCCACTTTAGAGGAATGCATTAATTGGCTAATTTAGCTTGTCAGGCCTCATTTACACACTATTATAAGCTAATTTGCACTTATCATACCTCATTTACAATATGCCGCTATTATATGGGATCCGTACGAGGAAGGTATGATAAAGGAATTAGAACGTGTACAAAGGAGATCAGCTAGGTTTGTTAAAGACCGTTATGATAAATATACATTTATCATAACGCTACGATTTTATAGGTTAATAGAAGAACAAGGATGGGAATTACTATCAGAACGTAGGTTAAAATTTAGGTTAAACCTTTTAAGTAAATTTGAAGCTGATTTGTTTACAGATGACATTAGATATGTATTAAGAACCCCTGCTTATTATGTTAGGTTTGCTCAGATAAACAAGATTAGGGAGATATACTGTCGTACCGATAGATTTCCCCCTGCCACAAACCTTTATGGTGGCTTGCAGGGTATTATGTAGATGTAGGTGTAGAAAATTCTACATACGCTTTAAAAAATTACTTATAAATTTTAAAAAAGACATTCACTTACATACCCACCTAAAATTAGTGATGGGTCGTTCGCGATCGATTAGTTCAAAACGATTGAATCACCAAGTGAATCAACAGACTTGTGATTCATTGCGCGAAAACAAGTCGATCAGCAATCAGTCCCACTTCCGGAAATGAGTGCCGGGACGTCTGCGGGAATTTGAATGGTTTGAAGTTTGGAAAACACGCAGGAATTGATCGAAAAATGGAATGCCACAATACTGATATCATGTATCAGTTCCTGATTCGTGCATAACAAGTATCGGTTATGTAAACGATTATCAATATGTGTGACGTCAATTGTGGTGGCCTCCGAATCCTTCGAATCTCGATATGCACATCCAATGAGAAATGTTTTATGATAAATGAGGGGCCATAGTCATATAGATAAATAAGATTTAATATAAAAACTAAAAATTTCAACTGTCAGCATAGTGAATTACATCACAGGTGTGGTAACAAAATCTATGCATTAAATAATTATCAATACATTCCTTTAAAATAACCTTTGACTTGTAAAAGTGTATCCATCCAGATCTATTACATCTTTAAGTATATAAATGAATACACTGCGTAGAATATGGAAACAAATTTTTTAACAAAATCTAGCGTTGATAATTAAAACCTTATAAAAAATAATCAATAACTTGTTTGATTAGCATCCACATTATCACAAAAACGCATGAAAATTGGCTTCATGCCTACTGTCAAACAGCATTAAAAAAACTTTATTGCAAAAGATTACACAAAAAACTAAAAATTGCAACTGTCAGCATCGTGAATTACATCACAGGTGTGGTAACAAAATCTATGCATTAAATAATTATCAACACATTCCTTTAAAATAACCTATGACTTATAATAGTGCATCCATCCAGATCTATTACATCTTTAAGTATATAAATGAATACACTGCGTAGAATATGGAAACAAATTTTTAACAAAATCTAGCGTTGATAATTAAAAATTTATAAACCTCGTAAAAAATGATCAACAACTTGTTTGATTAGCATCCACATTATCACAAAAACGTATGAAAATTGGCTTCATACCTACTGTCAAACAGCTTAAAAAAAACTTTACTGTAAAAGATTACACAAAGCCCGTTTATGTCTTAGGACCAGTTCTCAAATGACAGGAATCAGTCTATTACAACTTTACATTCAGAAAGAGTATCTGGGATACTTTGCTTGAAGACAGCCTGTTACGTCGCTCAGAAAGAACCAGCCCACTCTTAGAAAATATCCTCTCACATGGAACAGATATTGCTGGTATTCCTAGCCTGCTTTCCATTATCTTATAGAGATTTGGATATATGTACCGTCTCTCCTCCCACCAAGTGAGGGGTTTTCTGTCCTCAACAAATTTTCTTCCTGCCGGTACCGATCTAATTCAATAACTGATGTTGCCGTGGGATTTTTTGTCTCTGCAACTGATTCATTACAGAATCAAAATCACTCTATATTGAGGAAGTGCTCAACTCTGTGCTGCCACTTGCGGAGGTTTCAATTTCCTGAGAGAGGTTATGGTTGACATTCATTGCATGCAGCCTCTGTTGGACTGCTCTACAAATATTTTTATAGGCTGTCTCACTTTGGAAGCCTTGCCTTTTGAATCTGGGATCTAGAAGGGTGCTTTCTCCCAATAATGTGTTTGCCTCAATACCTGAAAATCTGACAGAGAGCTGCTGAATCATGACACTAGTCATTTTAGATATATTCTCTGGTATATTTGTTTCTTGGGCTATTTTTTTCACATGATTGAGCAGTGCATTACTCACCAGGATTACTTTCGAAATGGTAACACTTTTTTCACTGCTCAATTCCACAGTCACATCGTAAAGGACGCTGAGCAACTCACAAGCTTTTTTCAGAATTATCCACTCTGTTTCAGTTATTGGCTCCACTCCTGAGTAGAAAAGTGCTAATGTGGACAGTATTGGTTCTTTCAATTTTAGCACTCGAGAAAACATTTCAAAGGTAGAATTCCACCCAGTGGGAACTTCTTGCTTCAATTTTAGGTTTTTATTTTCTGTTTGTAATTGCTGAGCTTTCAACTTGGCTGCAGCATCAGGCCTACGTTTAAAGAATTCAACAATATTTTTCACTTTCAACTGAACCTCGCTGATTTCTTGGATTCCTGCCTTAACAACTAGGTTGATTGTATGTGCAAAACAAGGAATATGCCTCCACTGGCATTTCCTTATTGCAGCCTTAACATTAGCAGCATTATCACTCACAGCTACAACAATTTTATCACCCAATTCCCATTCAGCAACAACTCTAGAAATTTCTGCTGCCAACGCATCACCAGTATGCTTCCCACTGAACTCGAAACAATCCAGTAAATAGGACTTGAGTTCACAGCCCTTGATGACATGAGCAGTAACTGCTAGAAAACTTTCATTGTTTATAGATGTCCATGCATAGGTTGTGATAGAAACAGCTTTTGCACTTTTAAGATATTCTTCAACTTTTGCCCTGGCACTTTGGTAGATTTGAGGAATCAAGGAGGTGGACAATGTTTTTCTGCTAGGTATTAAATAGCTGGGATTCAACATATTGATAAATGTTTTGAATTCCTTGTCTTCCACCAATGATAAAGGGTGGTATTCTTTTACAATCATCTTTACCAGCTGGTAATCTACCTGCTTGTTTATCTCCATTGATAATGGCCTGCTAATGAAACTGGTAATTTTTCTTTGATACTGTGAGGGTATAAATGAAGAGGGTCCATCTTCAGTTCTTAATGAATTGGGGACCTGTGTGGTAGATGTAGATGAGGTGCATGGCTGTTCTGATGATGTTGGTATATCAATAATTTCCTCATCCCTCCTCTCCATTACTGATTGACGAGCAAATTGTGCATCAGGATGTTTGGTCCGTAGGTGTCTTGATAGATTACTGGTTGCACCACCAAAGAATGATATAATCGTGGAACAAAGCCCACATTTTGCCTTTGAGCCTTCAAGTTCAGTGAATGTGGTCCAGATAAGGCTTTTTCTCCTCCTCTCCATGTCCCTTAAAAATAGTTATGAGCAGCTCAATAATATGTATTTTAGTCATAATGTTACCCCAGAGAAAAATTCTGACGGAAAATACAAATGAAATCAGGTGAATTGTAGACCTAGATTATGATGGAGTGACTTATCTCAAAAGTTGTGTATCATAATTTTTATAACTCTGTAGTGGGTCTCAGTTCCTTATTGGTTGACTTGATGGCATTTGGAGGTGAATTATACGGTCTTTCTCTACAAGGAAGGGTGAGATTCTTTTCTTGTTATATTAATATAGTTTGGAGTAATCCAATCATCATGAGAGGAGAGGACTTCCTTTTTCTTTTAAAATTAAAAAAGGAACCCATTGCATCCCATTGGTGAAATTACCGCGATGTGCATTAAAATTATTAACTAAATTTGAAATAAGATTGTTCGTACGATTTCCGTTTCAAGTTTTCTCTGGGAAGACACAAAAATAGTTTTTTTGCATTTATACTACCAAATTACTATACAAATGTAAACTGGTACATTTTATGCACCTACCAGATACAATTATGCCACAGAAAAAGATGGACTTAATTCGAGAAAACTATTGGAGAAGCCAAATCATTGGGCAGTTCACTATTACTCTCGAAAATTCTCTGAGCATGAGTATGCAGTTTAAACTCAAGTAAGTGTGCGAATCGCGAAGGGGGCTCGAGAACGAGAATCGTGAAGGGGAATGGTGAATCCCGCATGGAAAAAGAATCATGATTCTTCAATGATTGAATCAATTGATTGAATCATTCAAGTGACTCGAATCAATATGATTGAATCAGTAAAAAGAACGACTCGGCCCATCACTACCTAAAATATTTGAAAAGGCTAAAAGGACCAATTCTATTTTTAATCTACCAAGGCGATCCCAGAAAAATATCACAGTCACCGCAGTTTGTGGTGCAGAGAAAAATGCAAACAACGTTGTTTTTGAGAGTGGGAGATAAAATATAATGAAAATATTGTGTAGAAAGAAGTACAAAAAGATAAAATACCTATAATTAGAGTGGGACACATTTCTCTATTTATAAAGTAGACACTTCCTTCTCTCTGCATACGAAATGCTTATGAAAAGTTGGTGCACAAAAGTGTAAAAAAATGCAAAGACGACTTTTAGTAGTGAAGCAGTAACTGCCTGTCTGAAGCACAAGCACTACTGCCACCTATTGGTAAAGTGTAATCAGTAGTTTCCAAACATTTTGTAAAACCTCATTTGACACTAGAATCATGGGATTAAATGCATTATATGCAGAATCATTGCCTCTATGAAATGGATAGCATTTAGGTTTGGTACTCTCCTCAGTCTACTACAGTGAGCATAGCACAGAGGAATGAAAAATATGAATATTTTTACCCCAAAATGTTTACGTATGTTCCACAAAATAATCCAATATTGTCTTCATTTTTGGGAAACATATACACACCCACATTTCCCACTGCTCCCACTTGAGTAGTGCAAAAATAGAGTAAAACACAAAGTTCACCTCAAGAGCATACCAGACAGAGACTGACTGCAAAGCAGGCAGCGGGCCTGCTAGTCCGAAAGTAATCTTTGTTTCTTTGTTGATAAGCTGAAGCCACTCTATCGCCAAATGACTAAGGGAAAACCTAAGCGTTTTATCACGTCCGCCGGCTTACTTCGAGAACTTTCACGCATAGTCTTCTCTCGACGATATTTCCATAAGGCGTCTCATGCCTTTCGGAGGTATTCTTCCTTATCTGATAAACCTATTGCATTTGCCTCGGCGCTCGTAATCGCTTGTGGTGTGGTCAGTTCATAAGATTTTGTAGCGTGGATTGAGCGAAGCATTTCTGTAATTAAAATCGTATATGACCAAGCAAAAATTGCGCGTGGTGCATGATACTAATCATGGGTGGTGAGTCCGTCTGTCTATTACGAAACAACGGGTCGCTTGATGAGCGGTGCAAGCAATTCACGCTGAGATATTAATGAAAATTGGTATCGCTAGGCTTGTCGATAACGATAAGACTTTTCTCCCATAAAATACATGTCACTATATAATATTGATGTGAGCTCTATAGTGTTTCCCAGACAGTGTCTAAAAATAATAAATAATATAGGATATATTATTCAGCTTCTTAAGACTACGACGTATTGAATTTAATTTTTATCGGGCTTTTTCTGCGTTTCTCCTTCTCAATTTATGACTGCTTAGTTAGCGTTTTTCCAGCTCGCTTCATCGGGGCTTTTTAGACCAAAGAAGGGTGAGGTGACCTGAGAGAGCTCTTAAGTAGCTCTAGAACTCTTACGTAATGTTGACTGTCATTGAATAAGAGGTTAAGTGAAAGAGGATATTAGATAACAGGATGATATAAACCATTTGGACTCTACGGAATGCTATAATTAAACATTCTATTCTATGTTAATCCTGTCTAGTCCAGAAAAGGAAGTAAAGGGGGACAATGTATGGTGACCAATACCACACTTACCGTTTTCTTATGAAACTTTTGTCAAAGATGAGTTCAAATTCAATGTTGGGTACGCAAACTTAGTTGTAAGGAAATACAATATCAAATCTTACTACTGGATCATGGCAGTGAGGTAAATGTGGTGGTCAATGATAGGTGGTTAGACGTCAAGCATGGAAACATTATAAATACCTATGTTATTAAGGAATAATTATGAAGATAATGATGACTGTTGAGAAAATCCGAAGAAGAGGGGAAGAAAAAGGATCATCATCATTGGTCATCAATCCTCAGATTGATTTGACGCAGCTCTCCACTGAGTCCTTCTATCGGCTAATCTCTTCATATTTACCTATTTCTTCTCCTTCACATCCTTCATCACTTGTTCCATATATCTCGCGCTATTTCCTTCCTTTCTTTGCCATTCTTCCCGTCCACGTGTTCCTCGACGATTGTCTTCATCAGGCTATCATGTCTCATGGTGTGGCCGATTAAGTTGTTCCGTCTTCTTCTCAGGGTATTCAGAAGATTTCTCTTTTCTCCCACTCTTCTTAGGACTTCCTCGTTACTTATTTGGTTGATCCAGTTAATCTTCATCATTCTTCCGTTGCACCACATTTTGAATGCTTCCACTCTTTTCTTTTCCGCTGCTGTCATTGCCCATGCCTTACTGCCACAGAGAAACACGCTCCAGATGTACGTCCTGATGAATTGTTTCCTTACTTCTACGCTTGTATTTCCAGCGGTAAGTAGATTCTTCTTTTGATTGGATTCCCTCTTTGCCTGGGCTATTCCGCTGACTATTTCTTTCTTGCTTCGTCCATCATTGGTTACTCAGCTCCCAAGGTAACAGAACTCTTTCACCTCTTCCAGTTTTTGTTTTCCTAGTCTAACGTTGGTTTTGGCCTCTTCTTTCTTGCTTCACACCAATATCTTAGTTTTTTCCTTATTGATCTTCAGATATCTGGCCATTGTCCTTTGCATGGTTATTAGAGTCAGAAAAAGGATCCTTAATGAAATATTGTTAAAAATATGGGACGACCTAATTGTCATTTCTTAAGGCATTATGTTCTGAAAAAGGCTATTGTCCAGGAAAAAGTGAACTGGACGAATGGTAAAGGTAGGTGATTTTGAGTTTTATGGATCAATTAATGATGGACTCAAGGCAAGAACGATTTTAATACGAAGATATTAGACGATATGAGTTAAGAGATATGACAAACGAATCTTAGCATAAACTTTTTTCTTTTATCTCCTTCTCTTCTTTTATAACGAGAATGGTATTTTATGCTTTCCTCCCAGGAGCAAGTTTCTTTAAGTTGGGATAGTGGCTTTCGGTGAAATGCATCAATAGTCCTAATTAATACAAGCAAAATTATCATATAAGATGCATTTGTAATTTACTCCTGACTGGATTTCCTGAAAGAATTTGTACAGAGCAGGAAGCAGAGCGTTATCCTGTATGAATGCACGTAAACAAAATAATTTAAACTACTATACGTTTTACTGAATTTATATGAAACACGCAAATAATTTGTTGATTTTATTTAAAATGGCTCTGATGTATCATTCTAAGATGTGAATTTATCCGCTTCAATTTCAAATAGACCGATAACATACAAATGAATTAGTAAATAACCAGTTTTTGTATCAAATTCCAATGCGTTTGCTTCCTTGAACTTTGCTTCTCGAAAATGAAGGAAATAATTTTTTTTTTAACTTCAATCAGAAACATTGGTATCTTTGGTGCAAGTTGCTCGTTATATTTTTACCTAAACTTCTTAACCGGTGTTTTTTCCTGATAAATCCTTTGAGAATAGAGCTGTAGTATATTCTTCATATCAAACGATATGTGGGCAAATGAGGCCTGCTCTTGAGTGCTCTTATTGAACAAACGCCGTAATGAAGGAGAGTACTCTGGTTGATTCGAGCTACGATAAGGTAAGCTTTTGCTTTGAAAAAAAACGTTGATGATTCCAAACGGTTAAATTAAAAGAAATGTCCACTCCAACCGTCATACACTAAACGACAACATAAAAGTAGAATGTGCATAGATAAATTACAAAGAGTACAATAACCCATGAAGCGATAGTATTGAAAGAAGAGGGTTTAAATTTTGTCCCAATGATGAACTTGTAATGCGGCACTTAAGTTAAATTATTAACACTAAAATAAATATAATATCTATGCTTGAAAACGGTAATTCAAACCCTCATCTTTTTATAACTTAAAATTGTGAAAGAGGTCCAGCTCCATCCTCATAACCACAACCATTCCAAGGAAACAGCCACGTAGAAATAATCAATATTTCTGATGAGAAGTTTTAAAAGATGCATTAAAATAACAAAAATTATATTTTCCTTTTATTTCACTTTTTATTGCATTTTCCAGTAAATACAAAACATTTACAAAGCAGTAATTTCTCGCAGTTTCTAAAAAATAGAAATAACGACATGCGCATTGTTGGGTAAACACATTCAAAACCCGTATTTTCTACAGTTTATACATGTAGCATCACATCTTCAGTCTTAATTTGATACATTTGGGACTCCATTAGGAGGTTAAAAGGCACCAATTTATTCAGAGTATAACTAATTATGTTGAGTATGAATTTGAACAAATTCCTGCAATTCATTGTAAATATAATTTTTTGATAATTTCCTAGAAGAAAATTACGCAAACCACGGGAAATAAACGCTCAAATTTTTATACAAATTATTTATCCCACTTCTATCTAAAGTTACGCGTAGGAATTATTTTTATTGTCGCACGACAAACGTGCAACCACTAGCAATAAAAAAATGTCAATATCGTATGCGTGGCTGAAGGTTTTCCATCATCAAAATGAAATGAAATAATTCTCTCCCGGGAGCTGAATATGCTGAAAAATCTGTTTTTTTTATTTGACCAAGAAGTATTGAATAATATGCTAGTGAGATATTATCAATTTATGCGCAAAAACAAAACTGAATGTAGAGGAATATCATAACACTTGTCTTAGGGAATTTCACTATCCTGTAAATTATGAATGATATAACTTCATTTGTACTTTAAAATTCTTAAAGCTAGGTAGATTATTTTTAAAAGGAAAGATAGCTCCACCGTCGGAAGTTGAATTTAAAGAGACTTCTAGCGTTCATCAATACTTAGTTCTCTCAAAAATTTATACCAGAGAACTCGGAAGACACAAATCGAGCATATGAACGCGAGCATATTCTTATAAATGTCACAATTTTCTCAGCTTAGGAAATTGTGGATTTTTCTATCTCTAAAAATATCATCACACCAAATTCAGTCTTTTCTATAACTATAGAATTTTTAAAATAATAGGAATTATCTGAAAACATTGATTACAACCGTGACGGCTGTTACTCTCCAGGAAAACATTAATAATAAATGATGTAGTTTAAACAAAAAATAAATGCTTTTACAATAAAAATAATAATTTTTCATCGAAGGTTGATAGGCAGGATTCCGCACTTCGCCGACCGCAGGGCCCTGGATGGTCACCCACTGGCTGGAGGAAGCTGACCTGGACCTTCCCTGAGGATCTCACTCCAGATTTCCATAATATTTGGCTCCTAGGGGTCGAAAAAAGGCGAATCTGAGACTAGACGATGCATTACGTCGCATAAATTATACTAAATTCGGTCGGAGTATTTTACCAAATTTTTCATGTTTTAATTACTAAACTCTGATAATTTACTCTCCACTTTATTATCAACGTACAACATGTGTTTCAGATGTCATGCAACCCTAATAAGGTATTCACCCTTGTAAATAGCTGTTAATGGCAGCGTGACAGCTGATATATATCTTGTCAGCTGATATATATAATAAAGTGGCATGTAAAATATTACAAGTTGCAATTCACTATATCACGTCTAACACTAATTAATATTTTTTTTGTTGTAGAAGACTATATTCCATTATAATAATTCGGAAATGCTGAAAAATCGATTTTACCATGTGTTAATTGGCAATATCTGTAAACTTGCGTACAGTTAAGCCCGGAACTGAAGTAGCTTAAAATTACGGGTTGACCACATTAATGCTCAAGTTCTTGTAATTTATGGCTAACTCAAAAGTGAGCGTGGTGGCCTAGTGGGTAGAGTGCTTGGCTACTGATCGAAGGGTCCCGGGTTCAAATCCTGGTGATGCATTTGGACGACCCCAAACGAAAAATCCTCGGAGTGAGAGGTGGCCCAGGGAAAGGAACTGCCCCCCCTACCCTGAATATGTGGAATTCACACGCCTGTGACTTAGTCCGGGGTGAGCTCTACCCTCACCTATCAAAACCAACCTTCGGGTTGAATCACTGAGTGTGACTGTGTGTGTGTCAAAAATCGAACGTTGTTTAAAAACAGCACAAATGCTTGACAATTTTGTGCTTATGATATCACATAATTATATTTACTATCAATTTATTATCCATGTTTTATATTCTATTATAATTAATAGTTGTACGTCGTTTTTTAAGTATGATAATATTTATTTTTCTACTTATTAGAATGAATATCAATAAAGTGCCCTACCCTGTTTTCAATAGCATATTCATGCAAGGAAACATTTTCTGATCAACCCCTACCGAAATAAAATTATATTCTTGCATGAACTCTTATTTAAAATGGCCTATGAGGGTAACTGGAGATAATTTATAATGCATTCATACATCTGGTGCACACTTCTTTATCACTCACTCACTCAGTGATTCAACCCGAAGGTTGGTTTTGGAATTAACGATGGCAGCATTAGAGAAATCAGGGCTGTAAACATTCGATACGTTGTGCTATAGAAGAGTGATGAACATAGATCAGATCTGCATAAACATTCTGCATAAACCACTCACTAGGCTATCCAAGTAAATTGTTGTTATTTGTAAAATTATGAAGCTTCTTTCACTCATCTCATTTACTTGAAGTCATTGTTCCTTAACAACCAAAATGTTAAGCTTATTTAAATGCGAACGCATTTTATTTCGGCTGATATTTTATATTTACTCATCACTCTCATTAACCATCGCCGCTAAGACTCTTGTTGTGCCCATTGCTTGTTAATACAAAACATAAAAGTAGCATTTTTAAGAGTTTTCTTCAGTATATTATTGGTTTAACCCCATTCTCTCCTGGTGCATGCCATTTTCTAAATGGCAGGCAACTTTTCGTAATGATAATAGAGGATTTGGACGATCCTTTTGAGTCCATAACTATATTAACACAATTCTCAGTTTCACCTTCATCGCGTCGAGACTTTCACGTGTCCCGTCGCTCATTAACATATTAAACATATTAATACCTTCGAAGCTAGAGAAACAGAATCAATCTATTTTTAGACTGGATTCTGGTAATATATTAATATTCCAATCATCCACTTATCTTCACAGCATATATTAAGCTAAATGAGTTTATCTTACCTAACAAATTAAGGAAGTTTCCCGTGTGCAAATTTGATACAGAAATGACAGAAAAGTCATCACCAATTCTCAGACTCACCCTAATACAAACAACCCATGAAAATATTACGTAATGATGCTTTTCCATCGATGAAACAACTTCGGCATTGTGGTATTTTTCCATGATTGATAATAAGAATCAACTTCGTAATTTTCCACACGTTTATTAATAACCAACCGGTTTCAACACTGACGTGTCATCATCAGGGACTAAAATTTTCGAGCATTGGGAAGGCCTTAAATGGAAAGGGAGTGTGGCATGGGGGGCTACATCACAGGGGTAATAAGAATATACATTGGAGGTTAGGTCAAATGTTCACATTGCGGCAAATAATGGGGTATACCAGAGCAAGTGTCCCATGCCTCACTCCCTTTCCATCTTAACCTCCAACCAGTTTATACCTAAGCGTTCCCTAAAATTTCCTTTCCCTCCCTAAAGAGACATACCCCCACCAGTGCACTATTTAAGGCCTTCCCAATGCTCAAAAATGTTAGTCCCTGATGATGACACGTCAATGTTGAAACCGGTTTGTTAATAAAAAACGTGTGGAAAATTACAAGGTTGATTTTTATTTTCAATCATGCTTTTCCATCTTTTTAACCCCCACCCTTTTCGCTCCTTATAAGGCTCCGCAACATTCTCTAAGACTCTTCTTCCTAAATTACGTAGCGCTGAAAATGAACCCCCTTTTCTTTGTAAATGATTACGAATGAGCTCATTTCTTGATTATACTATGTTTCGTACCTCCATCTTGAACTCAATGTTGGAGACATAATCCGGGGCGGCATCAGCAATGGCCTGGCTCGGCTCCTTGCAGGTGGAGGGACCGTCTTCTAATCCCGCAGCGACATTTTCCAGTTTAATCCTTCCAGATAGGCCAGCAACCAGGGCTCCAGCGGCCACGGATCTACGGAGGTTCTTGTCTCGTCTCCGAGAGGCTCTATTCATCCCTTTGATGATTCTCCTCATCAAATATAACTTAATGTGATTGCCAAATATTTTGCTCACTGTACTGTAGCGGCTTTGGTGACTGCGGCCGCTGCAGTACGCTTTGAGGGCCGCGAAAACCTTCCTAAACCTGTCGGTAAAACAGTAATGAAACCATTAGAGAAGGCGGTTCAGCATATGGAGTTTGGATGAACACATTAAAAATCTGATGAGAATAATGAAATGTAGATTCCCAGCCAGCACAAATAAACATTTTACCTTCTATTTATTTTAAATTTACGTAAATACGTCGTAAACAGTTTAGTTGGTTACAAGTTGCTTGCGTAAACTTCTAAGATGCATCTCGTAAAAATCGCCGCCACATGTCGTCATTGTGGAGTAAGCGACACAGAAGCGGTTTACCCTAACAACCGCCATAATGCATACGCATCAAATATTTTGTTTGCCATATATATTCCCTCACTACGTATCAAATGTGTAATTAAATCCAGTGTATCATCTTTAAAAATTTTCACGGATAAAAAGGCTAAAAAAATGAAATAACATAGGCATCACTATCATCGCTAATAACCCTAGGTGGCACAAGGAATTGAACCCGTGACGATCGCTTCGATAGGAAGGCCAGCGTAGGTACTGATTGCCATTGCTTTGGGAGTGAGTAGAGTAACTAACGCTACAATAGGTGACATTGGAAGATGCAATCGAATGTAGAGATTTTACACTGCTTAGGAGAGATAGGTGTCGAAATTCTTTACCTACAGAAACCAAAAGATTAGCTAACACCTGATGTACGATGATGACTAACGTTCCTCACACCAAGGACCACATAAGAACATACACCTGGAGTATGTTTCTTTACGGCAGTGAGGCATGGAGGATGACAGCTGCGGAGGGGAAAAGGCTGGAAGCATTCGAAATGTATTGTTACAGAAGAATGGTGAAGATAAAATGGATCGACCGAGTGACAAACGAAAAAGTGCTAAGAAGAGCGGGAGAAAAGATAAGTCTGCTGAAAACTCTAAAAAGAAGACAGGACAACCTAATCGGCCATATCTTAAGGCACGATGGCCTGATGAAGACAATCGTCGAGGGAAAAGTGAACGGGAGGATTGGAAAAGGCAGGCCTCGTATGAGATATATAGAACAAGTTGTGAATGATGTAAAAGGGAGAATTACGTCAGAATGAAGAGGTTGGCCGATGGAAGAATTGAGTAGAGGGCTGCATCAAACCAATACTAGGATTTTTTACCGATGATGATGACACCACGGCCCACGTGCTGAACTTGGAAAATACATCAATAAAATCGGGGGACTCGTATCTTATGCAAAAATGTATGCTACAACCGGAATTCAAATCTGGGTCCCTCGTGATAGGGATCCTAAACTCTAGCCACAACAACTATACTTGAAGCTTGTCTATTCACTCGAAAGGAATGAACAATTTTTAAATGTTCAAAGTCCGTCACCATAAATGGATTAGAAAAGGTGATTCTCACTATCTCTAAAATAATTAGACGATTGATTAATATCCGATTCTTACCGGCAGGAAGAGCAGCGTCTTGATGCTGCGTTGACCACGCAATGGTCGTCATATTTGCATGTATGGATCTTCATATTTTTCATCGTCCTCCAGGTAAAAAGTCCGCAAGCATTGCAAAGATGAGGGCCATATTTTGTATGGTCGCCAAAGTCACCGCATACTTCGCAGCAGTCCTTCAGTTCTAAACTCCTGACTGCCATCATTCCGGATCCAGCAAAGTTGGGAAGAAGGAGCCTTGGGAGTAAATTCGCAGCTGGCGATAGTTCAAGTAGCCCCTGACTGGACAAGGGAAAAAGAAACACAATGCTTTTTTTATGGGTCCAAAGTTACAATCGCAATTCATGCAAAGAGAAAGATAATTAATAATCATTTTAAATTCAAGCTAAAATTACACTTTGATTCGTGAATAGATTTACGAAAGAATTGATTCCAAGAGTTTAACACAGTTAACGAAACAAATGTAAGTTAATTGACGCGCGGGAGACTCTTAGAAAAAAACTCCATAATTTTTAGCCAGTGATCCTAGATGAGGAAAAAAACTTTCCAAGCATGCATAAATAACCGATGCCATCATCATCAGTCTCTTACATCAAAGCCCAATCACCAGACCCACTGCAGATCCTCATAGATTGATGCATTTCACAAGCATGAAATACACCGTCCCAAAATTACACAACCCACATAGATACTGCATAAGTATTGTTTCAATCGTCGCCTAATGCGCTTACCTTGGAAGAAGATGTGGAACGGCTTAAGTAAAACCCTGGAGATAAGTGTTCTGCTGATGAAATGTGGAAGTGGAAGAAAAGGAAACAATATAAATGCGAGCAGAGATCGAAACAAGCCATGGTGTATCAAGCAAGCAATCATGCAAAGTCTGCTTACCTGTAAGGTCTTCCTTGGTAGCAAGCTGTGGCGCAGAGATGAGTAACCCTTAAGGAACCTTGGCGATTACAAGAGTCTTGACTCACCGGCGAATGGTTAATCTTTGAGAGAGAAAAAGGAACGAAATGAATGATGTCAGCGATGGAAGGCAAACGCAATGCTAACAACGTGCTAAGCAGATTCTTTTCGTGGTGAGGCTTACATTGGATGGAAGTGAGATGGTGTTTGCTAGTGCACCGGCTCGAAACCAAAATATCAATACTTCAATATTCTAGCTCCATCCACAAGAAACGCTAATTGAGTCTAAGATAGGAGGAAAAATTATGATGTAACTAGAGCGTCTTCTTCGAAGCAATGGGAGAGAATTGCGCGCCGCCTGGTTCCGAACGCCGCCGTGCCCGCCAAAATAATGAGGGTCTGCTTGTAGCTCAGGGCTTCTCAATACAGAAAACGAACGCGCGCAGGAGCTACCACCACCATCGGCTCTTTACTCGCTCCCTCCTCTCCTTCCCCTTCAAACTACGCCCCGCCTCTTCTGCTGCCCCCCCCCTCCCATCACTCCCCTGCCGGCGTCTACCAAGTGGGGGTGGGAAGCGGGGGAGGGGAGCCATTCCTCTTGTGCTCCGCCCCCCCTCACTCCACCTCTGGCTCTTTCCCCGACTCGCGTGGTGGGGACACGAGATAACGTTGTGCATGCGGTGCCAGTCTGGTGAATCTTAGGTTAATGTTCTGGTTAAATATCCCTCAAAATATTTAGAATACAACGACATTTCTAAAATCGTTAAAATCATTTTTAAAACTCCATCGTAAATGTTTCTTTAATCGTCAAATATAATGGATTTTGGAAATAAAAGCTCTAGGAAAACGATGATAAAAATTTTTTTTAATCACCATATGTCTTAAGCCATCGTACATCGTAATATTTTGAATAATATTTGTTCAGCGCCCTTTCCGAATGGTAATTGTTTGAAATTTAAATCCGTATTGCATATAAATATGCCTTGCGTTGTTCTTCAATTTATTCGACGAATTACGATAATAGTTAACATATTTTGATATTGATAACGAAGTGTTTTACAGTATTACATTACTGATGTCATCATCTACCATGTAACCTTGCTGACAGTGTTGGCAACAGTCATCCATATCATTCCGCCAGAACAGCTGGGAAAAGTAGACTAGATTCCTTGAGAATTTCCATCACATAAGCTATATATTCGGTTAAATCCTTATTGAAGTATTAATATAAATTCACAATAAGCATACCGCTGATAATTAATATTAGTTAGTGGGCATTAATTATTGTCTAAGTATTATCATCGAAGAGTCAGTAAGCTTATTTCAAAAATATGGAAACATGTTGAAATAGATGATTTTACTGCATATGCTATTCCAAAAACATGTCACAGACACTATATGCTCTATGGTCAAAAAATTCAAAGAATGAATGATTTGGTTTCAATGTTTTCAATTTAAATGTACTTCTGATTTTCTTTTTTAAAGTACGCCATACTTTGTCGATGTGTATAATTAATATTATACACCAGACAATTGCACCTAGGGCATGGTATTTAGGGCAATTGACCTCCGTGTCACTTAAAAAGGACTTCAAAAACTCAATTAGCAATGGTTAATACAAATTACAAATATTTTCTGACTCCATTGCCATGGGCGCCTATCACCCTGGCACGCTAGATAAAACCAGATGTATCTCTAATTATTTGCTAAGTGTTATCCTCTACGGGTTAGTAAGCATATTTGAAAAATATGGAAAGCATAGCAATGAAAATAAGTGTAACAAACAATTAGCAACCAATATATGATTTTTGCTCTAAAAAATCAGCAGCATTTTAAGTCAAGCATTCTAAGTTTGCCAACATTATCTCTCAACTGTTGTCTTTCTTTGGGTTTTCCTTTCACAGTAAGAATGTAAGATATCCACAATGTTTGAAAAATAGGTATAGTGAATAATATAGTCTTTATACATCTATATAATATAGATAGAGACAAAATATTCCAATTTTTATATTGAATCTAAACCTCATGTCTGTTCCTTTTCACTGCTTTCATTTTTTATAGTTTATATACAATGCCACATTTATATAATAAATGTGCGTTATTGGATGCAATAAGATCTACATGTACATCTACGCGACACCCTGCAAGCCACCGCGAGGGTGTGTGGTCTCATATCGGCGAAGATGGGTGGCGAAGGGCTCATGGGTGGCGAAGATCTCATGACTTACAGGGACATGACTCCTGTACAAACCACAAAGCATCCAACTAGCCTCTTATTTCACAGTTCAGAATTTTTAAATCTACCTAGGCCTGGATTCAAACCCCGATCCCCAGACCACCCATATGATTCAGCCAGTTAAGCTTCCAAGGCCTACGATAGGAGCGAGCTGCCGTACATACAATGACACGAAGCATCCATAATCGAACACGCTGCGCCACCGTCCACGTAGTTAAGACTCAAAGCACCAACTCAAAAACAAAATAACCTATGTTACATTACACACGGATATTAGTATTCACGGTATTCACTCAACCGGTTTCAAACTCTTCAGATAATTAACAAGAGTAGAAATTTATTATATTATCGGTTAGTACGTGAAGAGCTTGAAACAGTTTGAGTGAATAATAATTTTATTTTTGAGTTATGTCGATATTTAACAAAGTTAACTTGCACACCATTGCTATGGTAAAGCAGTAACGTGCTTACTTACAGCAAATTCAAGGATTGCGAACCAGCCCCTAGAAATTTACCGTCATTGGTAGATAATCTGTTCAAGTATTCCTGCTTCTGTGCTAAAATCATTCGTTCGAATGCCCCTCATTTAAAATTGTTTACCTTTTCCCAGCATCCGCACCTCACGGAATTCTATCATCTCATGTTTTGTCAGTTGGCACCCCTTGAAAATGACGCTTAGTCGTTGAAATCGATCGGGGAATACATAAAGATGTGTGGAAAGTGCAAAGTTTGTTTCATTTACCATGCTTAACGTTCGAAATTTCCACAAAGTATCGCCTTCATCAATTAATTTAATCTCTTCTACTCTCCCATCGATAACCATTCAAAACCGTCCAGTACTCCCCCGTTTACATCCTTAATGGAGTCATTTATCCCAGTATCCGTACCTTATACAGTGTCGTCGCTAGGAGATGAGTGGGAAAAACTACGAGAATGTATGATGGAAACAGTTTTTCCGGGAGATTTAGTGATGAGAGAATTTTTTAAGCCATATCATTTGCATCATGAAGTGCAGGTGGAGAGTCTTCTGCAGTTTTTGATAAGCAAGGTAAGGGTGGAGGAATCCCTCTGCCAACATTGACAAACTCACGCATACCAAAGGAAGAAAAATCATTACCAATGCTTCCAGAGCTGATGTATAAGAGACATTTGCAATATCCTGGACATTAAAGTGGTCAATGTAAGGAAGTGATCACTCATGGTTTTACGTGGAGTGTAATTTTAGCGCCAATTATAGCGATGATCTATTACGAGGGAATGGGCTCGAATGCATATACATATTGATATTGATTGTGAGGTTTGAGGTGAAAAATGCTACCTGACTGCTTACGCGACCATGTACATGTCACAGCTGTCATCACTGGAAGATTTTACAGGATGAGAGATACGTATATTACTTGCACATCCCCACTTAGAATATTCAACTACCTGAGTATTAAACTGATATATGATCCACACTAATACATCTACATGTCACCCAAGGTCGTATATTCTAACAACCTTGCATGTCACCCTGCAAGCCAAGATAAGGGCACGTGGCTGGAGGTCGTAGGTCACCGGCTTTGAATCCTTTGCTGAAGTAGAAATTTGTTAAAAGTAGTACGATCTAGACGAAATACGCTTTATCCTAAAACGTATTAGGTGGCAGTCGAGAGCAGTTTAAACTATATAGGTATCATGATATATTTAACTGTGCTTCTAAACTGTTAGAATTCTTAAGCTGGGATATACTATCTGATTGAGGGTAAATGAGGACTCCTAAAGTAAATTAAGGCGGGGAACCTCTCTAAAGAAGATAAATCTATATTAAAAACAGTTGCGTCCTACGTTGCGTAACATAATGAAAATGAGATGAAAGAGGTGTGCAATGAGATATTAGCTAAGGTAATATGTGATTCCTTCAGCGTGCAAATAAGGGGGTTTAATAGAATATATTGAAGTTACCGTTGAGGTAAATACTACATGTACCTAATGTTTTTATTAGGCTAAAATTTAAATGTTTTACCTGAATATGTCTGCTGAAGCTTAAGGTAGTTGAAATATTCCCCGAGGTGTAACTTAAAAATGGAACCCGTCTGATGTGACTTATTAAAATGCCTTGGCAACAATACGGAGAGCCAGGCTGCCCCTTATGTTTATACACCACGCAGATCATCCTCTCAAAGGTCGCGACCTGCGGAAAGAGCGTCTCCATGCCCATTCGATATCCCTTCTACGACCGACCGACCAGACGGTAGGGGCAGCACGTAGTATACGACTGGCTTTAAGTGGCAATGACGAACTCCTGAGACGTCTAAAACCTTGCCGAGAAGGTCCGAGCAGATGGCTCACTTTCGAACGTTTCAATAGGTAGGGCACGGTTTCAAAACGCATGTCGCTCGCCTGAATAAACAACTCTTTCCTTCGTCCACTTCTGCGTATTAGTGTGGACAACGCCAGTAAGACGACTGTTTGCGTGGGAAACTAAATTCGCTTTGGTGCACGTGGACATCTCACCCGAAGCTATTTCAACCGCATGTTGGACGGCTCCTAATGGCAGCGAAAAATAATTATATTCATGCAGTCAATAAAACGCATCATTTCTTCAAAGAGTGGAGTCACAGCATATCTTGTAAGCCCACACAACATCTTTGGCTACAGTCAAGGAAAAATTTGGCAGGGAAGACTGTGGAAAGGTTAATGTTGCAGAGGTTCTCACAGGACTAAAACTTTCACACAAAGGATATGCAGCAGCTTCCCTCCGATGTGTATGGTTTCCATGTGTCAATATGGATTCAGTGAGATCATTCTCAAAGTGCAGCCTGGTGGTTAGTGATACGAGGAGACTTTATAACGCTGACTCACTCATAATGTTGACATTTGAATAAGGTGCATTTTGATTAGTTTTTTTAATTGTTTACTACGTATGTAAGTACTGTTCCTATTACAGCACTTCTAAAACTGCCATTACAGATTACTTCCATAAGGAACCGAACAGTCGCAATGAAAGTTCAGTGGCTTACTTAATCTTGGAAAGAAGTGGTTGTTTATTCTGTTGTCAGACAACTGATAATGAGATGAAAGAAATGCGTTTTATTTTTCCTGATACATATCTTGTTACCATGTATCTTTATTTCATGTGGATAGTATGTGCTCTTGATCGCAGGTATAAAAGCGTTTTCCCATAGGTATAAAAAGCATATTTCCTTATTTAAATAAATAAAATTTATAGTTCGTAATATCTCGAATGCTTTCGATGTTCATGCTTATAGATGAGTAAATTACCGTAATTTTCAATTGAGGTAAATTACCGTGGTAAATTACGGTAATTTTCGAAATTACCGTAATTTTCCGGTAATTTTAAGTTTTGCAAATCCTTATCAGAAGACTCAAAACGAGATCAAATAGCATTGAGATATAAATGCTGACGCTTATATCAAACATATCACGACGTTTATCTATTATAACTCATTAAAAAAAATTATAACGAAGTTGGCAGCAACACGCAATTTGCCTCTCTTTTGTCACACCATGAAAAATTTTCGTTCCAAAGACATATCTCTGCGCAATGTGGATTTGTTATTTTACTCTGAATTAATCGCGGACACAATGTAAATAAAATCGTTTTAGCCACTTAATTTATAATATCACCAATTCCAATGGTTTCTTCGTGAGGAAGAAATTTTCTGAAAAAGAACTTTTCTGAAAATTACCGATTATGGTAATTTTCAGGGGTGTTGGTAATTTACGAAAAATACCACGGTAATTTACGAAAATTACCGCGGTAATTTACCGAGTTGCTCATCTCTATTCATGCTACAGTGTGTCTAATGAAACTCCTTTGCTTTCATGGTCCTCTGTGGAAATTCGGTTCGCCAATTTTAGAATTCACAAAACATCACAATTTGGTTTTCAAATAAACATATTTCAGAAAAAATAAAAACATTTTAAAACACCTCTACCTGTACCTAATGCTAAGGCTAGCAGTACACTCAAGTCTGAGGTAGGATGCGTGAAATATTGACTTGGGTATGAGGTATTCAAATGGTTGAGATGATATCGCATCGTCTAAACTGAGCTCTTCAAACCCGCAATCATATTGCTATCCTGCCGGAAGGTTTTTACTGTTTATCAATCAATAAATTTCTATGTTATTCATCTTTTAATGGCATACGTAAAAGAACTGATTGGTAGGGGAAAAGAGCGGTGATGAATATATAAGCGTTCTTTGAGTCATTCGGAACATACTGACTCCACTAAATATTCTTTCACTAGCACCACTTTGACAGAATAAGTTACTCTATGATGTAAAAGTCATGGTGTGGGCATTATGATAACAAAAAAAAGATAAAAGTATGGCGTTCGAAGAGTTCAACTCTTCAGTAGTGGAGGATCAAATGAGGATAAAAACTATATGTGCATAAGATATATATTTCTCTCTCGAAACTAACAATAAGTACATAAAATGAACAATATAGCAGTGAGTATTTTATATTGTATTTTAAAATAAACAGAAATTACAATAAAACCCTTATTATTAAAAATGTACGCATACCTATGCTATGAATTAGTTTATACCAGTTGTCAGGAAACTAATTAAAAAACAGTCGATGATAACGAAGTTTAATGACCTTTTTCATGATTAGCAATGAAGAACCATATGAAAAATCTTGGTGCCTTAATCAGTACCTGAAAAATAATATGCTAGCTAAAATAACAGAACCGCATGTACAAGAATATAATGTTTCTCCAAACTGCTCACTGTTTCAGGCGCAATACAGTGCAAGTGAGACATGCTAGGTGAGTAAAAAACTGTAGCTCTTTTCCACAATTATATTTTTTTTTAATATGAGTGCATACCTGAAGATGACTTAGCAAGCCGAAACACGTGTATTGCAGTTTTAATTTTAAAAAAATATAATTGTGAAGAAGTGCTACAGTTTTTTACTCACCCAGTCTCTCCAAGCATCATCTTTGGCCTGAAAATGTGAAAATGTTAAGTTCAATCTAATTTTAAATGCCTTTAGATGCCCTAAAAATAAGAGAAATATGCTCAAAAGTAAAAAAAACTTTACTAATAGAAGCTTGGCTTTGAAATTGACTTTGTGCTTTTTCAAAACTCAATAACTTACAAAAATAAACAAGAGGGCACAACCTGTGTACTTATGATCAAATACCACAATGTTTTAAATTAAAAACCTTGGTATTTTTTCATCGCTCAATATATTAACGCATAAACTTCAATATTTTTATTAAATAATAAAATGGTTTATAACATCGGGAATACAAACCCAAGTGAGCATGTATATGTATTATTATACTTACAATGCTCAATATTGGGAGCAAGCAACACTTTTTCAGGCTTGAGACGTTAAAACTGCTCCAAAATAAATTAAAATTACATCTTTTCATTGGGTAACATCAAGTTGCTAAAACCTTCGCGGTCCATAACTATGACTTATAAATTATTTTTGGGGCTACCCGCGTCTTATATTTAAAAAGCATACTACCTTCCGTATATCCATGGAGCTACGGACTAGTTATTCCGGATATTACAAAAGTACGATATAAAGGCAATGTTTAAACCAAGGAAACATACGAGACATAAGGAATGTGAAAGGAAAAGAAAAATTAGAAACAGAAGGCGTATACTTTCTGAAATTCGAAACATGCGATAAGGTGTACGAGGGTGAAACAGGGCGAACGATTTAGACGAGAGTTATAGCATAGTGCCGTAATACGCCTAGGACACCAAGAAAAGTCAGCAGTCGCTGAGCATGCTGACAAGGCCACGACATCGAAATCGAGAAGCCGATAATCCTGGCCAAGGACATGCACTTCAAAACAGGGATTTTTAGGGAAGTCCTGGAAATTAGGAAATACCCCAGAAATTTCAATAGAGACCAAGGGCTAGCGATCGGCAATTCCTGGCTTCCGGTCATAGATAAAAATGAAGAAAGAACAAGTGTAGAATTTTCCACGACTCCCTTGCCCTTATTCCCTTCGCTCTTACTCCCTTCCCCACAATGAACATATAATTTGATGCATAACCCTCCGGTCACACATTAGTCCTAGAGGAGGTCTCCGGCAAAGGAGAGGAAACCTCGGCTACTATTTAACTATAAGACGTGGGTAACCCCAAAAATCATTTATAAGTCTTACTTGGTAACAATTCTGACATTTCAACTCTGAAATAGCAGGTATTCTCAATGTTATGAATTGAAAAAATTGCTATTATTATACGTGTATTTACATTCAGAATTTGTTTTAAACTTTATTTTGAATACATTGATCAATCTTGTGAAAAAATACTACAAACTTAGCGTAGCAATAATTTACTCTATAAGATTTATGAATAATACATTCCAAAGGTTGTGAATCCACCAACTTCAGGTATTTGGCATTGATTTTTCAAGCCAAAAAGTTTCAAATTACATAAGTCAAAACTTGATTGTTGCACGTGTGTATGACATTTTCCCCATCCTAAGGCTATGAACACTTATGCCTCTTTGGGCGTCAAAAGTTTGTTTTTTCAATAAAATTGTCTTGAAAAAATGAAATATCTCCGTGCTAGTAGACTACTTCTTGGTAAATCTTTTGTCATTACTGAATTTGGAATAATTTATAATAAGTGTCAAAATTAAGACATCACTATAGACACGATTTGTCGACAAAAATTATTGGCGGCATATAAACCTTTACACACGTAACAGAGTATACATTAATGAATCATCTTTTTATTCCAGCCACAACAGAAAGTCTATATTCTAAAAGACAAACATGGATTGTAAGTGAATTAATTTTCAGTCTCCAAGGTTATTTTCACCGATTATTTTCATTGACAGTTTCAGCCTTGGGGGAGTGTTCTCGGAGTGAACACCTCTTCTATACACTGGCATCCCCATCCTCTCGCGTACTCGAGGTCATCTGGAACGGTGACCTCCAGTTTCAGGGCGCTTTCCTCCAACTCGGGGGACTCGCAGAACAAATTTGGGTCAGCATCTCGAATGAATGGATATTTCGGTGGCCTCCTTGTATCTGCTTTTTCCCGCACTGCATCCTCCTCGTGTGGCTCCACGGGAATCTTTTCGTTTTCCTGTCTGAAGGATCGTTTGCGTTTATTCTTGATCGACTTCCTCGGCGAAGAATTCTCCAACACCTGGAGATAATAGCGCAGGATAGGCTGAAATTGAGGAGGGGAATTAGATTTTGAGAACTGGAGTGGAGCCGTAATCCCGAACACAAAACATTGCTATTTTATCCTAGGCCTACATTCCAGGTGAAGAAGGCACTCTACCTAAAGTGGAATCAACTTAGATCTGGAAATACTAAGAGAGAGAGAACGCTAAAAGAGCACTTCATCAGGAACTTAGAAATTACTCGATGAGCATGAAGTTTACTGCATGCTCTCCTAATACTTTTATAAGAGGAAAAAGTATGCATGTTGAACCGAATAATCGCAAGAGGCTTAGTATCGGGGGAGACCCTGACTAGATTCTAAACAACGCCTCTGATCATCCTAACCAAGTTGTTTGTTTTCAAAAAGAGGCTAGCGTTTGTGACCTAATGGTATTGAAACTTGATTTATATAAATAAATAAAATATTTTTCCTGTTATTTTTACATTTTAAAAACTTTTCATTTATAACCAGAAATTTTTAAGGGATCTATTATTTAACAACTAGCTTTGACATCGGTACATGTGTCTTAGGATCGTCTAAGTACCAATACCTGTGAACGATTCGAAAATATCGAAAACGCATTGATAATTTCAGTAGAGGTTTGAAATGTAACAAGTTCAAGGTAAAACCCTTTTTTGTTACAAAATAACGTGGTTTTAGTAGTTTATCCATTCGAAACAATACGATAAAATCAACTCCACCATTAAAAATATGTTTCCAATGCTGTGTTGACAGGCTCCATGACCACATAATTATTCCAACATTTGTTAAATTTTGACCCTTGGTCCAATTATGCACGAAAATATATATCCTAATCCTGATGTCATCATAACTATTATATAAAACAAACTCTCGATGAAAACCATGCACCTTTTTCCTCGTGAAAAGGAATTACCGAAGTGAGAGATTCGATTCAATATTTGAGGCTTCACTTTGTGGAATCACCAGATTGGAAAAGAAAATTCACTTTGTGCATTCCACACTAAAGTTTTATTTACTTCAATAATGGTTTCGACACTTTTATGACACCTTGGTAATGACATAAAAGTGTCGAAACCATGGGTGAAGTAAATAAAACATAAGTGTGGAATGTACAAAGTTAATTTTCTTTTCCAATGAGAGATTCAACATTGGTGATCCTCGGACCCTCGCCACTCAAATATATTCCAACCAAGTGCGAGCCAATTAGCTGAAGGCCTATCGTTTCGTTCGGGGTAATATCTAAGAGAGCACTTACGTCCATCACGTCCGTGAACACCTCCATTTGTTCCGAGGGGTCGAATTCGATAACCGGGGGCGGCTCCATCTGCTCCATAGTGAAGCCTGATGTGTCCCGAGAAGAGGAGGAGGGACCGTCTTCGAGTTCCACGAGGGTCTCTTCCTCGACGACCTTCCAAGACAAATAATGCCTCCCATTCCGCGAAAACGTCCTGAGACTGTTAGGATCAAAGAGACGAAAAATTGAGGCAAGGAAATTTTCTTGGCAGAAAAGATTACAAGAAATTGTGAAAATAACGTGACCTAATGTTAGCAATGAGTGAACTGCTCCACGGAGTCAAAATTAACACACAGGAGACCAGAATGGAAATACGTCTGTAACCACCTTGACTACCGTGCATGTAGCAAGCATGTGAGTTCCATAAAGGTTGTGACAAGCGATCCCGACCTCTTTCAGGTACGAAATTAAAACATTCTAATGGGAGGAATAACTAGTGTTTCGCTTCTAGTGTGAATCGTATTATCTACGCCTCGAAAGATGACAGGCTGCCACTTCGTGGTTCGGCAGTGTTCGGCATCTTTACCGGACCTACAAAATCTTGTCCGCTGGCATTAGCATTCCCAGTAACCAAAGGATGGGGGTTTTCCTGTCCTGCTTAATTTCCAATCTCCGTTAATTTCAAGGATCGGTTCGGTGCATAGACTAGAGTACTTTTTTCCTTCCCATCACGTGAGCCTGAGTTTCATTGCCACCACTGGCAGATATTTTCCACTCCTTGCTGTAGAAGGTGGCTGTAACCACCGAAGTATGGCATCAGTAGACCAATCAGATGATTTTACTATTTTGTGTTTTCTATATTTAATTGAAACACCCCTATATACATTTCAAAATTGTCGCGTTTTTTCGATGAAATTGTATATACCACGTAAACCTTGCTTGTGTGTGTGACTGAACACACGAAGGTGACGTATGTAGCATACTAATATGAGTGATTGAGTGATTGTGTGTCACTGTTCATTTTTATTTTTACCTTGATTCAATTAATTTTATGTGTGACGACTGTTTGTAACACTAATGAGTGAGTGTGCGAGTGTGCCATTTGCATCCATTTCCAATTCGACTGCTTGGTTTTGTACGAGTAATTGAGAGCTCCCTTACTTTGTATATACTCCTTCCTTCTCCCTCCCCCTTTACATTCCTCCACCCCTTAAGATTACGGCTTTGGGGGTATTTTGTTTTGCAATTTTGCGTGTTGTAGTACTATTTATTAGGGGTGAAAAGAACGAGTCTAAAGCCGAGTTTACACGATGCATTTACCCAAGTACGTTGCTGGACAGATGCGTGGACGACTACAAATTGCTCGCACACATTCACCAAAATAGAACAGGGGCTATTTTCTGTCCACGAATTCACGCATTTGCGCAATTTTGAGTGTGTACACGGTGCAATTTTGATGGTGAATGTGCTCACGCATCTACCCGCGCTTGTTAATGCATCGTGTAAACTCGGCTTAAGAAGGGCAATTTTAGAATAGGTTAGTTATTGGATAGAAGAAGGATATTTTAGGGAACGGTGAAGGATGGACATTAGGGTGTTGCTTATTTTTTATTTTTTCTGGGATTTTTGATTTCTGCCTCTTAAAATATACAATGGGGTGCAGAATGGATATGCTAAAATTTCAGCCCGATTGTTTAACATTTAGAGTTCTCTCAAAGGGCATAAATGCAATAACATTCAATTTTCCCGCTTTGAGGAAATAACATCATTTTTAGGGGTAAGGCACAATTTTACAGTCTCTTAGGGTCGAAATTCGCTCCAGTTTTACGTTTGCCCAACGGTTTTCCGCGAATAAAATATTTTTGTGCAAGCTAAAGCCGCACACCACACCCCTAACGCCGAGCCGGTTGCTCGCGGTCAGCTCTTTGGTCCTGCGCCCCCTCATTTCCTTACAACCCCCTCGCGCCTTCCCTGACGAGAGCCTGCGGGGGGAGGGAGGAGTCGAATACCTTGGGTAACAAATGAAAATTATTATCCGCAAAGCCGTAACCATTAGAGGGCAAAGGAATAAAAAAGGGGGGGAGGGGGAAGGAAGGAGTATATACAAAGTAAGGGAGCTCTTAATCACACTTCGCTGGCGAAGTTGATGGAGGGGTATTGGCTGTTGAGGTCCTGGACGTAAAACATAATTTCAAACCCACATTTTTGTCCAGCAATAAACTTAAATATAACCTTCATAACCCCGAAGATCCCATAGAACCCCTTCACAAGTCAGGTATGTACCAAATCTCTTGCCCGAAATGCAGTGCGTCTTACATTGGACAAAACCGCAGGAACCTCAACATTAGATTGAAGGAGCATGCAGCCTGCTTTAGGCTAGGGCATTTCCAAAAAACATCAGAAACCCAACATTATGCATTCAGAAGCACATTGCATCAATGTTGACAATTTAAAACTCTTGGAACACGTCCCAGACCATTTGTTAGACGCATACGAAAGTATCCATATACAGAAAGTAGCAACAACACCATTAATAGCGACCAAGGGCCAATTTCCTCCTGCTTAATTTCTCTTTGTACACAAAGTAACCAAGTGCCCCCCTCCTCACATAATCCCCCCACAACTCTATCATCTGCCTCCTGATACTACCCCCTCCTTCTAGCTTCCCCTCTTGACTCGGCGTATTTCCTATTCCTCTCCCAGCTTGACATTCTCCTCTGACGAGACCAGTGGTGCCAGATTTTTCGACCCTAAACCCGCCACTAGATCGCCCTCAACCCGCCCAATTCTTTTCTCGCCGCACGCCAAGGTTTAAACAAAATTTAACGTTGACTGAGGCAGGCGTTTCAACCGTCAGGTCATCATCAGTTACATACCTGTACCTGATGATGGCCTGTTAATACATATATAACTGATGATGACTTGACGGTTGAAACGCGTCGTACCGACATAAAACTTGTTGAAAAAGTGCCATCTTGTTTTTCCATCAATATTATCAAAATTTAATGTATAACGACCAGGTGGTTTAATTTCGACATGAAAATAAACATATGATATGGTAAAATGTTCAATTTGCATTCATTTTGTCGCATCAAATCCGCGGAAAGGAATAAATAGCAAAAAGGTAACATTTGTGAAACACTAAGAGCAAAATTGAACAAAATGTATCAAGAGGTCATTCATTTAGTGTTTTGAAAAACAATTATTCGTATTTTTGATGATTTCTAAACATGCAACATATTTATGGTTAACTACTTTATTTGACTACCGACTTTTACCTCATTGAATTTTCCTTTTTAAATGAGGAATAATTCATTTTAAGTTCTTATGTTGCAATGCTCCATTAGAAAAATATTTTTTTTCGTTAAAAATTGTTGTTTTTTGTACAGGAAATGAAGAGCATTCTATTACAACGAAACATATGTAGAAGAGCTTAAATTAAAGTTTAAATAATTTATTTTTTCAAATCTCGACAAATGACAAATATTTACTAACTGCTCGATCATTTTGGTGGGGACTCGCGTCTGGACTCCAGTCAGTGATACTTTGCTGTTGCTGGCTCAAGCTCATAGATTGAGTGTTAATAATCATTCCAAAGAAACAGAAAACATTTTCGAGAAGTTCAAGAATTTCGCCTTGGTCAAGGCGAAATTTTTTCCATGTGTTTTCGACCATCATTTCATCTCCACACCACCGTTGTGTGTATATATATATATATATATATATATATATATATATATATATATATATATATATATATATATATATATATATATATATATATATAGGATATATAGGATAGGATATATATATAGGAGGCGGGAAACATGCAAACTTGGGTACGAAGACGTACACATAGTAGTCTCGAAGAATCATTCTAAATGATTCCATCAATTTATGGTTGGTCAAGACGAAACAGTCTGCTGAATTTATGACAATGTAAAACATTGGAAGTTTGCCAGGTGATCCCTAATGCCTGATATTCTCTGTCCATATCCAACATCATCGCTCCAAGTAAATGATAGCACACAAATGTATAAATTAGAGCTTAAGGTCGGTCTTGTAAGGATTGTAGCTTCGTGTGAATCATTAGCTGTCTGCAAATGTTTCCCAAGGTATTTGACTCCTCCCTCCCCCCGCAGACTCTCGTCAGGGAAGGCGCCAGGGGGTCGTAAGGCAATGAGGGGCGCAGGACCTAACAGCTGACCGCGAATATGGCCCGCGAGCAACCGGCTCGGCGTTAGGGGTGTGGCGCGCGGCTCTAGCTTGCGTAAAAATATTTTATTCGTGGAAAACCGTTGGGAGAACGTAAAATTGGAACGAATTTCGACCCTAAGAGACTGTAAAATTGAGCGTTACCCCTAAAAATGATGTTATTTCCTCAAATCGGGAAAATTGAATGTTATTGCATACATGCCCTTTAAGAGACCTCTAAATGTTAAACACTCGGGCTGAAATTTTAGCATATCCATTCTGCGCCCCATAGCATATTTTAAGAGGTAGAAATCGAACATCCAAGAAAAATAAAAAATAAGCAACACCCTATTGGACATAAACCCAATGTCGCCATTAGCTTGCTCATAACGAAGGGCACCAAGGTGTCCACGGTTTAACGTCTTTTCCGACGGACAGTACACTGCACTCAGTGGGCTCTCCACTCAGCACTTACGTGATGACCGGTATACCATTGAAAGATCTCTGCCACCGCCGAGATACTAGCCACTACAATAACCCGATCCCACATATTTATGTAGATATAGAAAAATGGATGTTCATATATATTAATAAACCAAGAGCCCAATTGTTACACACATCAAATAGACAATAGAGATAAATCATAACGTAGCATGCAATTTGGAGCAAATATTCATAAAGTGTCATTATTTCCACATGCAATTCGAGAAAATAATGGATCAAATTGAAGTTACATTGAAGAAATAACTAGATCGAATAGAGAATATGATGTGTAGATAATGTTTATTTTACGATTTTATTTAATTTAAGTTTAACTCATAAAATGCAGAAAGTTTCTGCGTATGTAATTTTATTTAGACAACTCCTTGCATGCTTGCAAGGAACATAATGCTATTATGTTATTTGCAAGCATGCAATAGCTATATCTTTAGATTTTTCTATTTTTTGCCCCATGATGGTAGTTTTAAATCATCAATTGGAAGCATATTTGATTTCTTGACGAATTGTTTGAATTAGCAGTGTTATTTCTGTGACGCAGTTACCGACGGGGATGACTTTGATAACCACCTCCTACGTTGGATATTCTCCTTGGATTAGATAAGAGCTCATTTTCATTCCTAATAATGCGTTTTTATCTTCCGAAAGCAACCGCTAATGAAGCACTTGATATTGCTTGAGGGGGAAGATGTACAAATGATTTTTTTTAATTACGCTGCCGAAAGCAGGGAGAGCATGTCGCTTGCTCTCTTTCCTCTTGAAGGGAGTATAAACAGACCCTCCCAGACGCAGTAGACTCATGCGATAAAGAAAAGGGACTGATTACTTCCTCATATCTCTGCATCACTGAGGGGCTTAAAACCCTCGCCTGGCAAGCTTAAGGTCGCGGGTTCGAATCCCTCCAGGGTTGGTATTGTCCAACCAGAGGGGGTTTGTTTGAAACCGTCGGGATTATCTCAATTATCCCAGGGCATAGTTATGCGTGCACTATTAATGGTACAGTATCATGTATGTACATATAATGTACAGTTTAAGGGGCCGTGGTACATGATTATTTTTTCGCTTTCGAGTGCTGAGATGATGGAGATTTTCCGTCGACCGGTAGAGTTACCAGAGTCGGCGCCTACCCAACCAGCCATATTTTTGTTCAGTGTCTCCTCTAGGCTTTAATTCTTTGCGCAGAGGTGATGAGGCAATAACGACCCTTCCCTCTCAGCCCCTCCGTCCGCGGAGTTTTCCATTGCTGACCACTAGACGCAATGTTGCCATTTCAACATACGATGGGACCAAACTGTTTGGCAGACTCCACATTATACCATGTGGCAACGTGGAATTCGCGGAAATGCGTTCGCTACGTTTTTCTAAGAACCGAGCCGGTCTGGTCCTAGTGGGGTTCGTAGCTGCAGGAGAACGCGTCCGCGGTCCAAGTCATGAATAGACTTCATTTTTCAGGGTAGCCACGTTGATTGGTTGTTGTGACAACAGTTTAGCCGTAAGAACTGCAACAAATAGGAGGTGGTCTCAGCTGGTAGCTTGGCTTGCACGTGTTAATGTCTAAATGTGGTAATTTGAAAGTAATATACGTTTGTGCCTACTACAGACCACCCCATTCCGATGTACACTCAGTATTAGAACTCGAGAAACAGATCAGGCACATTAATTCTCATACCAACGAACGACAGATTATTGAAAGGTGGAGATTTCAATACAACATCGATAGATTGGAAAACATGTAGTCATTAGTCTGGGGGTAGGGAAAAAGAAATCTGCTCGTCATTTTTTAACCTGTTCGCATAATACGCAGTACATCAAATAGTAAATTTGCATAATAGAAGGGAGAATGTTCTCGATTTACTTGCCTCAAACATCCATGAAAAAGTTATTGAAGTTAAAAATGTCGATGGAATAAGTGACCACTTACTACCTTAAATTATCCCTCAATACTGACAAAAATGTAAAATTAAAAAGAAAGATTTGCCTTTTAAGTAAAGCAGATTTTAACGGATTTAGGCGTGACTTACAGACTTCTTTTGAAAAATTCTAAACATCAGAAAAAATAGTGATGCAGACATGGAAAGAGTTCCTCCAAATTACACGGTGAGTGAGTATAAGAGTGAGAATAGGGAACCAGGGTGGTACAACGTGGAGGTTAAAAAAATGTTTAAAACGACAACGAGTTATCCACGCGAAACTAAGAAAAATGTAGCTAATAGCGATCTAAAAAAATTATCGAACGTTACATATAAAGCAGCCGCAAAAACAGCCCTTAGAAAAGCGTAAAGTGGTTTCAAGGGAAAAGTACTTGGAGAACAACTAGAGGGGAATCCGAAAGCATTTTGATCATATGCTAGGGAAGTACAGGGAACTAAAATTTCAACGGTTAATTCCTTGAAAGGGTATAGGGGCGAAATATTTAGATAAGGCTAATTTGTTGAATTATTTTTCCAGAGCGTTTTTAATCAATCTAAGCGCAGTTTGCTCGAAACCATACCAGACCGATTTCAGCAAATAATGCCCCCGATCGATAATTGTATCTTATAACGGAATCGTATCCTTACTAAAAATGTTAGCCCGAACAAGAGCTCAGGTCGTGATGAAATTCCTGCTCGTGTGTATAAAGAAATAGCTCTCGAAATGGCACCGTATCTTAAAGTAATATTTAACAAATCCCTCGAAGAACACGCGGTTCCCAAAGACTGGAAGATAGCAAACGTGATCCCAATTTTTAGAAGTGGCGATAGGGAACATCCATCGAATTATAAACCAATATCAATAACGTCACTGTCGTGCAAAATTATACAGCATATGATAGTTACATCAATAAGGGGACACCTCGATAGCCAGGATTTATTGATAACAAATAAGCATGGGTCCAGAAAGGGACGGTCTTGCGAAAATCAGTTAGGTCTTTTCGTTCATGATATTTTAGTTTCCGGAGAAGGTAACGTACAGGTAGACGCAGCGCTTTTAAATTTAGAAAAGCGTTTGACAAGGTTCCCACTGTAATTTACTCGCGAAGTTAGCATCATACGGGATAGACAGTAATATGGTAGGCTGGATAGGAGATATCCTACATGAACGCGTTCAATGAATGGCATTAGATGGTGTCACCTCAGGCGAAGTAAAAGTTACATCGGGTGTTCCCCAGCGTGATAGGCCCAATTTTATTTCTTCTCTCCGTAAATGACTTGAATACAGTAGCTAAAAATAGCAAGCTCCGTCTTTTTGCCGATGATGCAGCAGTCATCATTGGTCATCAATCCTCAGATCGGTTTGACGCAGCTCTCCACTGAGTCCTGTCGGCTAATCTCTTCATATTTACGTATTTCTTCTGATGCAGTAGTGTATAAGGAATAAGAAATTAAGAGGATAGTCATTCTTTAGCTAAGGATTTATATGCGATTGATGATTGGTGTGATAGTTGGCAGCTAGAATTAAATTTGAAGATATGCGCGATAATGAACTTTGGGAAAAAGAATAACTTTCCCCAGAAAAATTATTGCATCAAAGAAAAGAAAATATCTAACGTAGAATTTATTAAATACTTAGGCGTCACCAACATTGAAGACATGCTGTGGGGGAAACACATCAGGGAAATAACTAGTGTAGCAAACCATATATCAGGATTCGTAAAAAGAGTTCTAGGCAAATGCGATGAGAGAGTACTAGAAGCTATTTTACACTTGTCAGGCCTCATTTAGAATATGCCGCTAGTATATGGGATCCGTACGAGGAAGGTATGATAAAAGAATTAGAGCGTGTGCAAAGGAGATCCACGAGATTTCTTAAAGGCCGCTATGATAATTGTATAAGTGTTACGAGTTTAATAGAAGAACTAGGCTGGGAATTACTATCAGAACGCAGGTTGAAATTTAGGTTAAACCTTTTCAGTAAATTGGAAACCGATTTGTCGCATATTTTAAGTCGATAATTCTTTTTCCCGTTACTCCACCGGATAAACCTTCGTTTTTCCCTTCTTCGGCAATTGCCATATCGTCAAATGAATCATGCAAAGTTTCATCAGCTACTGAATCGTCAATATTGGACGGGATTTCTTCAATAGCGCAAGAAGTTCCTCCTACGTGCGACTCTGTTCCCATTATTTTGAGACGCCTGTTTCGGATAATAGAAATTTGCATACTTACACATGAATATATCATTACATTAAGATAGTGTTTTCACAAAAAATTACAATATTTACCTTTTTTCTTCCCTCCGATTGGCCAAAAATTCACCCTTTCTTTTTTTCCTCACCGCCGAAAATGTCAAGTGACTGCCTACTTTAATTTTCCGATATCGGTACGCTTCCGATGACATTTCAAGACTTGACAATTAGTCAGTTTGACTATTACTAGACACCCCGAGCGCGACAACCCAAACAGAGACTCAAGACCCGTCAGTAAATCAGACACTCCGTCTCACTCGCCTCTGCTTCCCGCCCGCCTTCACTTTCCCTTCCCCCAAGCTCCAACACCTCAAGGTTACCGTTTTAGGATATAGGGTAGACGGACCGTGCCACTTTTTGAGTAGCGCAGTAGGCGGAGAATGTGTGAACTGTTTCGTGATTTGCACGTTGCTAGAGGCGTATCCCTGGGCTGGAGTTGGCGAAAAACATAAATTACTTTCAGAATATCTCAACAGCGTGTCTTTTAATAAAAATTAATAATTTTCAAGGATCCAACAGACTAAGCTTGAATCTTGTACTCTATAATAACGAAAGTTAAAAAAATAGCCCCTCTGTCTCCCAATATTTGCAACAAAAAGGTCTATTTTTACATCGAGATATATTTTTAACAAGGCTTATTACGTAAAATCGAGGATTATAGAGTAATAGTTTGATACTTTCTCTTTTAATTACTGAAAACCTCATTCCGATATCTAGCTTCCTGTTGGAGCAATCTTCCTTGAAAAATAGGTCTGAAAAACAGCTATGTCCCACGGCCCCTTAATGTATGTACATTTCCCATTTGCAACCCATATACATATAATGTATGGTAATGGTACAGTAAAATGTATGTAGGTACATAGTCCCATTCGCAACTCATCCATTCCATCGTTGCTAAGATGCGAGAGTTTCAAGGTTATTCCTGTGCGGATTATTACGTCACAGGGAGTCTTTTTCTATTCCTATAATTGCCCTCCGCAGGAAAAATTGTATTGAAAACAGTTTTTAAGCATCTTTGTTATGTTTGAAAATACTAAATATATGTCATTATTAATTACCGCTTTCATTCTGCGAGGAAATTGATATCTAGCGATGCCTCTATCTGAGACCTAATTGGCCGTGCTCCTGCAAAACAGTAGTTCTCTGGGCCGTATATTAGTTGCTGATTATTATGAGCATCACGATTTTCTTTTCTAACGTTTTCGGTAGAAAACAGAGTTTATATATTTGTCCCCCACGGCTTCTAAACAGGAGACCTTGAGGACATTGCACCAGCAAAAACTTTTTTGCTCACTCGAAAGAAATACACGCTTGACAAAATATACCGATCTCCAATTCATGAGGCATGTACTTTCCCACTAATGGGATCGTGTAGATTTTCAAAGACATATTTACAGAAAAACAGGAAGAGTGGTTGATCTCGAGACCTAGCGGTAAGCCGAGGATCGCCTCGATGCTGCATTGGCCTCTCAATATAGTCGTTGCGTTTGAAGAAATGGATCTTCGTCTCGTACATTGTCCTCCAGGCGAAAAGGTTTACAAAGCCTTACACAACAGAATCCCGTATCTTTTGCTGTCTCCAACACCACCGCATCCCTCGCAGAATACGAGTAATAAGAAATCTATATCTAAAAAAACGTGTTTTATGTCAATTTTATTGACAAGTATAAACTGCGGGACACATTTAGGTCCCCAAATTAATAAAATTCGAACTTAATAAGATCTTGGGCACAAAAGTTGCGGCAGTGACACTTCCTCCAAGAAAATTGTCACATCTAGACTCTGGTTTCGATTTCAGGAAGAAAACTTCTAGAAAAAACATTTCAGACTGCCCCCTTATAATCAATATCGGTCTCCCACATCCATAACAGTTATTAGATCTATACAAGCTGACCAACAGGTGTAAAAGGGGTTCAAAAAGTCAATTCGTTCTTTAAAATCAGAAATATATATTTCAAATTGAAATACCTGAGATATACTGATCGCATTTCTTCAGTTGCGTTGTGGACGTGGTTTCGGTGAAGTAATTCACTTGGAAGGAAAATGCACCCCACCTTGGCATGCCCCTGAAAAGTTAACCGCGAATCGTTACATTTTGAAAAAGATGGAATCCTAGTTTAGAGACACAGTAATAAGAAATAGAGGTAAAAAATTATTAATAATCGTTGAGGAACCACAAAAAATCTATGAAAAATGGGATCATTCTAATGTAATAAATTAACCGTGCCAAACACGATATAATAAATGCCATCATTCCCTATGTTTTTTGTTCACTTCTTAATACATTGATAAAAATATTTTTCCTTGAAGCGCTTACCGTAGAATAACAGTTTGAGGAGAAAGTATAGCTAGGAGATCCTCAGCGAGAAGTCCCCCTCCTGAAGAAAGTTGGAACTGAAATAAAGGCAAACGGTAGAGGCCTGATCAGCGACAGAGACAAAACACAAAGAGAGCTAACAAATCCGCTGACTCCGTTTCGATGGAGGGCTTACCTCGGAAGCAAGCTCGGATGGTGAGAAGAATAACCGCCACAGTCTTATGCTCCCGAGTGCCTTCCCTTTACGATTGCCGAGGTCACGAAAAGAAAACATGAGAGGAGACGGCGACGTGGGTTCTGGCGTCTTGGTACGGATAATGTACGCGAGGCGGAGCCGCCACTGCCTATCGGTATCTTTTCCGCGTCCCCTCCTCTCCCAACTCTCCGCTTCCTACGCCCCCACCCCACCCTTTTCCCACCCCTCCTTCGGCTTCCCCTCCCCTATTCCTCCGAAGCGTCTGACCGAAGGGTGGTGGGCTCACACCCCCCCTCACCCACAACACGTGGCTCTCAAGTCACACGCTCTCCTTCCGAGTCTCGCATGCCATGACGATGAGACACCAATGAGGTCCAATGCCCCTTTAGGGAGGTTTTGTTTAAAACCGTCGGGATTATCTCGAACTGGTAACCAAGGGGTCACGTGGTGCAAACGCGAATGGTTTGCAAATTTAGTGTGCCTTCGCTCGTTGCAATATCATTAATTGCTTTTCCTTCAGTTTTTCTCATCTCTCTCGACTATAGAACCCACAGTCGAGATAAAACGCAAGTGTAAACAATGAATGAGGTGGTAATCAGTGGTTTTAACACAACAAATTCGCGAACCATTCATGTTTATACCACGTAACACCTTGGTTACCTCTTTGATATTAACGCGACTGTTTTAAACTCATGTCTTACAATTAGTCTGAAATACTGCCTGGATTCTCTCAAGTGATTTGACGCACACTGCCATACCGATGTTCATAAAAGTATTTTAACAAACTCCTCATACCAAAGTCGGTTGGATCGTAAAAATAAAAAGATCAAAGACATGAGTGGATCTACATCTATATTTACTCTGTTAGCCGCAGCGAGAGAGTTTTCCAGGGAATGGTTGTTCGCCAGTATTTAAGTTGAGAATTCGTGAAAAAGAACCTCGTTAATTTGTAAACACAATTAGTAATAACTTAGTGTGTGTAATGTACATCAAATAATTATGCCATGTTTGCGTAGTAGTCGTGCATTGCGTGTGGGGAAAAGGAATTCTTGTATCGCTCCATTTGACAGTTTTACTTCTCTTAATTTTCTGCAGATTCAATTTACATTACTTCATTGTACATTACTTCAAAAATGCCTAAAATAATGGTTTCAAGTTAGAATTTGAAATAATAATGTATGAACATAAATATTACATTCAAATTTTATTTTAAGCCTAATATTTACAGCAGAGAAATTAGAAGAAAAAGGTGGCCATTGAAACAAATCACCATCACGTCACAAGACAGTACGACAAACCGTAACTTCTTTGATGGCAGATGTAATCCTTCCATATTCAGGCTGCAGCTTAATAAGGAGAAAAAACAACGAGGTTCCGGATATTCATGGTGATTGAGTTTTTAAAGGACAATAGATTCAAATTGTGAAGCGCTAGAGTACCTGCTTTACAAAACAGATGCCAGAAACAAACGCCAGAACAGATCAGGTTGGTGTGGTGGCTAGAGTACTGCTAAGTAGGTGCTAGAGCCTCCTATCCAGAGGGCCCAGGTTCGATTCCCGACAGTGGCAAACCAGTCCCCACTTGAGTGCCTAGTGGAGGGTATTTCAGGTGTAATACTCCGTCTGTCGGATGGGACATTAAGCCGTGGTCCCTTGGTGCCAGTCGTTAAGGGTAGGCTAATGCCGACGCCGGGTTCCTCTCCACCCTTCCTCTGTTCCCTGAAATGTTCCTACCATTACCCAATTACCCACCGAACCTAAATGGCGCAAATTACCCCAGCTGTCGGTCACTACCCTGAATAACTAACTAACATACACCATTTAGGGCAGTGTTATATGACAGGGAAATGTGTGAAAGAAATAGGTTTACTGGAAGCTAAACAGGAATTGACTTCACGGGTTAGAACCCAGTATGATGATGATCCTCTTTATTGTATAATTTCCTAAAACCTTTGAGTTTAAAGTTTATCTATGAGTAAAGGCATTGATAGACGCATATTTAGTCAATATTTTCGTACGAATGGAGTTTTCCTTCCGGTCATTGTCGCTCGCTCAGCTGTTTGTCATACGATTTCCACTAAGTTCACGATCTTCCTTAGTTAAAACAATGGCATGCCTCTGATGCATCATTCCTCCTGCTCTAAATATAAATTCATGCCCTTCTCGTCTCTTTATGTCATCTTACGCAATCTCCTCTCTTCAAATGCGGAAGTTCTTGTTAGTGTTCCGCGTACTCAGGAGATTCACTGGCATTCAGGAGAGCATTCTTGTCAAGTCGAAAGTTTAAATCGGAGATTTCCGGTGAAATTTGCTTGATGTGGTCTCTCGCAAACTTCTGAAGCATTCACTGCTTGTTGCATCATGCTCACAATAAGAACTTTTTCCCGACGCTTTGTCACAAAAAGATCAAAACAGGGAAGCACAAATTTTTCACAGAATCGACGATTCACCGCAATATCAATAGTTTATTTATTTTCTGAAATTGAAATAACCAATCTCTGTATAAATCAGGGCAAAATTAAGTTCCCATCGCCGTTGGGTATTTTTTACGTTATCCAATATTTTCGGTGCCCTTGGATTTTTAGGTGCTCCAGCGGCTGAGATTTTTTTTCTGAGATTTTTTTTGTACCATACCGTTTTAGCGTTAGATCTTAATCGCTGTGGAATTTAAGCCCGTGACATTGGGTTGCCAGGCCCAGTTTATACAGACAGCTGGTCAGTGGCGATTTCTTGGTGGCAAATAAGAGATCATTCCAACGACAGTTATTTACTTAAATCGTTCTCCTTGAAAACTTGATTTTATAACTTCCCTCATAACTCTTATTATTCCGTGTTGTTTCTATTTTTATCAGGAGATACAAAAATGAACAGAATGAGTCTGTTTATTCTTATTCTTCATAATTAAAAGAAAATGCAGCCCTTGTCCAGGATGTTTTGTCCTATGCAGCTCTTATCGTTTTAGTAAACAACTAATTATTAGCCTGATATTTCAATCCTGTCATTCTTATACTCTTTTAGGCTTTTTAGTGTATTCATATTGCTAACGCACATTTTGGCAAATGCACTAAAACCATGTTTTAGCCCCATTTTTATTCTCTATAACCCCTCATTTCATTGATGGTGTGAACGAAATTAATAAAATTATAATTCATCCCTCTCATTCAGCAATAAAATAAACTACAATTATGACTACGAAAAAAACTATTCTTTTGAACCTACACTACAATTTTTTTATGACAGGAACCTTGGAACGTGCTTGAGAATCATTATCAACTTTAGGACCTGGACAAACATAGTCAGGAATAAGTATTTAGTTTTCAAATGAAAAATTCAGTGTAAATTTCATTGGTATCGGGTTGTTTCGTGACAGATATTTTTGCTGGCTTCCCATCCTAAGGCCTCGGGTTCAGGTCCAGGCACTGACTGAGACACTTTTCTATTTGAATACCGAATGCATTTTCCGCTGTTATCCTTGTTTCTCAAAAGTAAAGTTGTTTTTTCCCACATTTTGTGAAAAGTAAACATTCCTGTAATGTAAGTACACTAACAGGTTCAGTACTAAATTCAAAGAAGGAACACTGCGGTATCACACCCAACAATGCCCTCTTCATCATTAATAGCTATCATGCAGTAAAAGCTCTGCACAATGTTCTGACAGATATTTCTGGTTAAATTCCAAGCATGCAAGGATATATTTAAGAAAATACTGTCATGCGTTTTACATTTTCAGCTTCACTCAAATATGCAAATGTCATAAAATATACATTGCTTGTGTTAACCTTCCCGATAATTTCCGCCAAATCTATCAATGCCACACATTACACGACAATAATGACATTTCAAACCCCATGTATTGCTAGACATTTCTTGGTTTCATCCTTATTGTCTAGCATAACATAGTTCAATGCGGCTTTTTATCTATATCTAAAAATTTTTAATACGTTTCCCACCTTAAATTACTAACATTACCCTGAATTTAGCCTCCACTTTATCCTATGGGCTTAATTCTTTAATTACTTTAATACACGGCTAAATTTGCCAAGGTACTTTTCAAATTATTTATTGGTGCCAAATTCATCTTCAAAGGTGGAAAGGAATTCGCTAGATTTTTGATCAGCTATATTCAAAGTCACATCAATATTCATTTTGCACGAATATAATGTGCTTGTTTCTCTTTCAATTAATACAATTAAATCAAAGGAAGGAGATAGTTAAATATAAAACATTGGTTTTTTATTTTTCCAATGAACAAAATGTCTTTGACTTAGTATATGCTCTCATTTTGAAGGTGTATTAATGATTGAAGTGCCATTCCTAAAAATTTCCTTATGTTTACAATTAAATTTCCACTCAAGTAGGCCATTGATAAGAATTGTTTGTGACTCTATACATATATTTTCAGAATATTTTAAAAACTTTATGGCATAATGGTGAAAAATCCCATTGGACGTACAATCATAAAAAATTCACAGGGCAGACAGATGAGGTGACACAAAAAGAAAACACACAAAAGTAAACATACTTTTTAAATTTTCGGAGGCATGGACCTCCTTCCTCAGAATATAAGAACGAAGTGCGACCGTTGGGACTGATAGGAATTAAAACGAAGGGGAGGGGAAAGGAGGGGAAATATTAGGGCTACATTGGAATGCGGAAAAGTTGCGCCCGTCTCACATGGACACGGATGATCGGCGCCCCGCGCGCGGGGCGCGAAGGGCGGACCACACGCGCATACGCGAATTGAGCTTTAGGTTGAGACCGGGTGGGCGTTTACAGTGTAACAAATGGATGCGTGTGAGCTCAAGAGTACGGAGATTGATTTCAGGTTAGGTAGGCGGAATGGAGGCAATTACTGTAATGCGGAAGCAACTTTCAAACTTACTATTATGGGTGGAAGCATGAATGGGTGCCGGGAGATTCAAATTGAGGTTATTGGTGGTGCAACGGTGATTACTGATGCGAATGGCGAGGGGATTAGTAGAAAGACCAACGTAAAAAGGGGAACAATGAGTACAGGTGAGTTTATAAATTATGTCATTCGAGGTGCAAGTGGTATGGGAGCGAATAGGGTAGGTGAAAGGTGTGTTGGGGCAGGAGAATTGGGAATCATTAGTGAGGAGCGGACAAGATTTACTACGAGGGCGATTACAAGGGTAAGTGCCAGGGGTTAAGGGCGAAGGAGAAGGAGGTTCAAGTGTGCGTGTCCGATTGAAAAGCATCTTTAGGGTGGGTGGTCTACGATATGTTATGGAGGGGGGTTTGGAAAAAAAGGAGTTTGGTAATTTTGCTATTATCAAGAATGGGATAGAGTTCAGGAACAAATGACTTTAATCGGTGGATGCCGGGGAAATAGGTAGTAGTGAGGTTAAAGGTGCTTGAATTGTCTTTCGGGCGGGGCGGCCCCGTTAAGGAGACGACTGCTTGATCCTTTCCTATCTTCCTACCATGCATCTTCCAAACATCCTTCCCTGATTCCTTATCCTACCTACCCTCGGACTCATCCCCTTGATCTCGACCCGGCATCCATGGACATCTCTAATGGAGACTTACTTGAAGCTGGTGTGCCTCCTGTCAGCCTTAGTCTCCTCAGCTTGCCATCCCATCATCATCGCCTGCCATACACCATCTGATCTTCTGCCCGCGCCTGCCATCTGATTGCCTGCCTGCTCGTCGCGTGGCCTCTGTTTCCCGTATCCGTTTTTCCATCTTTTCCTACCTTAATCCACATTGCTCATCCAACATTCCTGCCCTATTCCTTATTATTTTTCAACCCCTTTGAGCTTCGTCAGGAGTAGATATGTCCGTCAGCACGAAGACCCCTATTCCTAACTTTCTACCCTAATACAATGTCCTATTTTCCAACCACTTTGTACTCCGGCAGAATGGATTAGTCCATCAGTCCGTAGTCCCTATTCCTAAAATCCTACCATTTTATATTTCCTTTTTCCCAATATCCAACATTCCCGCATCCCTGTTATCTTCCTTTATTTCCCTCCTACCTCGACTGGCAAGGCCTCGCGGCCGGTACAGCGTTTACAGGACTACTTTCCTCGATTCGGATTCGGGCGGGGCGTGAAGTCAGCAGTGGCTGGTAATCTCTTTTTGCCAAGGAGATAATCGCGGTAGAGAAGGGCGGTGCGTAGCTGGGACAGGAAATGAGAACGTGTGTCAGAAGAGTTACAAATTCGGTGGTCAGGAGTGGAGAGAGAGAGTATGGTATAGATCTTTTAATGTGAGGAGGGTGACAACTATTAAAATATAGGTGTTGTTGTTTATTTGTAGGTTTCATGTGCACTTATGTGGTGGTTTTCCCGTCGGATAGATTAATATTGACATCTAAAAAGGTTATGGAAGAATCTGAAATAGTGAGTGGAGGAAAAAGAAAAGGAGGAGTTGAGGGCGAGAAGAAAGGAGTTAAGAGAATCATGACCATGTGTCCAGATGATAAAAATGTCGTCAATAAAACGGAGCCAGAGAAGTGGTTTGAGAGCTTGTGAGTTGAGGAAAACTTATTCAAGGTGACCCATAAATAAGTTGGCATATGAGGGTGCCATTTTCGTACCCATAAGCGTTCATTTTACCTGCAAATAGAATTTGTCTTGGAATATGAAGCTGTTTTTAGTGAGAACCAATTTAGATAAAGAAATGAGGAAGTCAGTGGAGGGGTTATGAAGAGTGGTACGATGGGATAGGAAAAGTCTCAGGGATTCAAGACCTTCAAAGTGGGGTATAGAAGTGTATAAGGAGGTGTCATCGATGGTAGCAAAGATTATGGATTGATTTAAAGGGAGAGGTGTGTTGTGTAGAATATCTAGAAAGTGGTGTCTTTTATGAAGGAAGGTAGGGAGGAAACTAAAGGTTGGAGGTGAAAATCAACAAATGCAGAAATACGCTCGGTGGGGGAATTATAACTAGAAATGATTGGTCTACAAGGGTGGTCAGTTTTGTGGATTTTGGGGAGGAAGTAGAGATGAGGAGTTCGGGGATTAGGGGGGAAAGAATGTCTATGTCTTGGGCGCTTTTCACTAGGACCGGCAGATTTAGGGAAAGCCTTGATTTGTTTACAAAAGGATGGGTTGGGGTCATTGGGGTCAGATTGAAGGATTTGGTACGAAAGGGCATTGCTTAAATGCCTGAGGGCCTCATTGACATAAAAAGATTTGTCAAGGATGACAACTGTGGAGACTTTATCGGCTTTAGTTACAATAATTTTGGGATTACGGCGGATGGTTTGCAATCCCCTAATTTCAACAGGGGATAAATTGTTGGGGGGTGAGAGGGACTGGAGAAATTTAGGATCGGACACTTTTTCAAGAAGGAGGTTGCAAAAAGTTTCTACAGGATGATTGGGAGGATACGATTTGGGTTCAGCATTGGAGGGGGGTCGGAATGACTGTAAGGCTGGGTGAAGTTTATTGGTTGAAGGTATATGCGAGTCCCAAAACACTCGCCATTTTAGATTCCTGCTTTATGGATAGATATAATACAAACTATAAACGTAATTTGTTGGCAAATGTAACTATAAATTGCTAAATTTAGTTATCTTATAGTTAAATGGCAACTCTCTGTGGTAGCTGCTTAGTTAGTTATTCAGGGGAAGCGACCGACAGCTGGGGTAATTTGCGCCATTTAGGTTCGGTGGGTAATTGGGTAAAGGTAGGAACATTCCAGGGAACGGAGGAAGGGTGGGGAGTAACCAGGCGTCGGCATTAGCCTACTCTTAACGAAAGGCGCCGAGGGGACCACGACTTAAAGTCCCATCCGACGGACGGAGTACTGAACCTGAAATGCCCTCCACTAGACGCTCAAGTAGGGACCGGTTTTGCCACTCAAAAATCCGCCACTGCCGAGACTCGAACCCGGGGCCTCGGGATGCGAGGCCAGTACTCTAGCCACCACATCTACCTGATCTCCTCGTAGCTGCCACTCTAGTGATAATCTTAGGTTGAAGTGATGGCTAAATTATTCATACAGATTTAAGGATGGCAACTTTTTTAATATTTTAAAACTCAATCGCACTGAATTTTATTAGATCGTCGAACATCAATAAATAGTGTGCGTCTCTCATAACAAAAAATAAATATTAAACAATTGCGGAAGTTGATCGTTCTTACTTCGCCAAACTTCACGATTTACACGAAGTGACACCGAGGAAAACAATGATGTTTTATTTTACCGAAACAAATATTTTCCACGCCTTGTACTTGAAAATTACACGCCAGATTCCTTGAAATTTGAGGCATAATGTGTGTATTTTTGGGATTTTTTTTCTAATTTTTAAGAAGTAGCAACATGGAAGTAATAAGTACATTACTTTCATTTGCTAATGGGTATTTAGAATTTCTAGACGTGGGCTTATTATTCGAAAATTAAAATGAATGTTAGTTTCAGACCTTTCAAATTAGATAAATCTTATTATTGGTGCATCGTGGTGCATTCACCGAATCGACGATCTTTTACACCCATTCTTATACGCTACAATGTTACATTTATTTGAATTTAAATATATTATGGGTCTATACCGATGATATTACGTTTCCTTCTCCTCACATAACATTACAATAAACTACAGAAAAGGGGGAAAATAAATTTTGGGGAATGTATTTCGGGATTGGCATCCTGTACATGGCACTAAAATTATCAGGTGTACTTGAAAAAATCCGAAATTGACAACTGATTTTTCTTGACAAGACAAGGTTGCAGCATATTACTTGGTATTAAAATGATGAGCTGCCCAATTAAATACGAAGCACCAAAGTGATGAGAGTTGGACTAACCGTTACGATTCATTATAGAAATAATTCAATAAAAACACGAAAGAAACCTATCGGATTGAAGATTCCGGGGACATACCAATTCCCCTGTGAATGCGCTGAGATCCATGTTTAACGGAGGAGGCATTTCGAACTTTGATATTTTTAACAGACTGCTATTAATACATATTCACTAAAGCTGAGGGCTCTGATATACAATGTTAAGTTCAGGAGACGAATATTTCCCATGCCTGGCAACGTACACTGTATATATCTGTCATGTCAGCAAGAAGGCAGCGTACCCGTTCATTTCTGAGCTTTTTCAAATGGTCTTAAAATTACAATTTAATCCTCTTTTTTCTGTTTTCTTTGATGAAGAAAACTACCCCATTCAATGTTCCGCCATAGATAGGTGCTTATATGTAAATTACAAATCAGTTCTCGGTATGCTTTTAGAGCAAACCATAACCGAAGTAAGGGCATTATCGCATGTGCCAGTAGAGTAAAAATGACACTTTTTGACGTTAGCGATTATTGCTATTATTTTCATGTTTTTAAAGCTACAGCAACCATACTTATATTAATACTTTTTAAAAACGTTTTTCTATAGAAATATGAAAGAGTAAATAAATTTAAAAAATATTCAGGCGTAAACGAGGGCATCAACTTTCCGCATCAATTTTTTTTCACTTTTTGAAGGCCAATCATTCAAAATGGAGACAAAAAATAACCAACGATAATTAGGAAAAGAAATACAAAGTGATTATTTGAAACATCCGCCAAAACTACAAGCAAACCAACTTACTAATCTAATTTCCAGTTTAAATAATCAATGGCCTCACTTTGCGTAATACGTATTCCATCGATTGGTACGTAAAGACTAGCAAATCGCCATTATTGCTACGTTTCAACCGCAGCCCATCTTGCTATACTACTCATGGCTATAACATTTGAAGAGATCAGTAGGAAACAATAACCCCCTCTCTACTGTTGTCACTAAATCGAGTGTTTTATAAAGGGTGTGGCTAGTCTTCCCTCTTAGACAGTAGCAAAATGTATTGAAAGAAAAACATTATAAAACATTACCAAGATCCAAACCCGGAATCCCATGATTTCCGGCCAAGAGCATCTGGAATTTACGATTGGGTTCTTTTCTCTCTGTAACATCATTTACTCCCGTACCTGCAACCGACTACCCTCCTAGTTGTCAACAATGGGGGCGTTTACTCGGAACCGAAATCGCAATTTTGTACTAGTTAGATGGAAACGAAAAACGAATTTTAGTGAAAAAATTAATCTTCTAACCACAACCATTCACTCATAAATCAAAAATTAAAATTAGCAAAAGGTGACGCCCACCGAAAATGCTTCTGTGATAACATTGACGTCATTTTCCTCCCGTCCTTGACTGCTTTCAAGGAAGGGGGAAGGGTGTGGAGGGGGGTTCTCGGAAGGTCTGCTCGCACAGATGCTGTCGAAATCGCTCCCATTGGCCGAGTCAGCTGTGTCCCCCCCTTTGCGATAAGGCGAAGTAGCTTCGCGAGCTCAGTTGTGATTGGACGAAGTCAATATACGTCAGAGGTTGCACCACACCCACTTTTCCGAAAGGGTTAAAAACATCAGTTTTTCGCCGCTTGTAACTCGGGAAGTAATTGTCGTATCAGAAAACGAAAAAATACGGGTCCTTTTATTTTACAAACTCTATCAGATTCGGCAATAAAAAAAATATGGTAAACGACCCCATTGTGCTTCAACTCGTTGTCCTCACTCTTCCACTTAATTGAACTCCAGAATAACTTAACCTCAACGCTTCTTTCATATCAAATTGTCCCTGTATTACCGCAACCCCAATTTCACCCTCCCATGCATACTGTCACCCTTTCCCGCCCCCCCCCACACTATCTCTACCATAAATTTGTCATCTTAAAATGGTAATGACTTGCTCAAACCTGTGTCGGTGTTTAACGCCGCTGAGGTAGAGAAAATAAGAGGGAGGGAGGGAGGGAGTAGGTGTGTCTTCTCCGGGCTGAAAACGAAAGCGCGCATGAGCCGCCACCATTTCCAGCCCTTTCCTTCGTAAACGCCCCCTTTCCTCCCCGTACTACCTCACCCCTCCCCTGGCCAGGACTAACACGGCGGAGGGGAAGGGCACTCCGCTCCCGCTCTTTCCCCCCTCCCCAACCTGTGGCTCTCGCCTCACACTCCTCTCGTTAGGCTCAATCCGTTATTTCAGTTTTTTAAGTATTTCGGCGCCACGTGACAGAATTGGCCGACAAAGCAGAGGGGAAAGTTGCATATTTTATATCATAAATAATGTATATGCAGGTCTCGGCAGCTGGTTTTCTGTTTTCTCACTATCTCAGAGCCTAAACTACAACACACAATAGAATAAACCATCCTTCTCTGCCCTGCTTAGTTAGTATTTCATTAATTATATAATTTTTCACGTAAAATTTCATGGAAATTCTTACTCTAGATAAGTGCGATTTTAAAAAGCAATGAACCGAGACACGACTTTTACGAGCCATATTTTCATTTTACCTTTCATTGACCTGGCGACGCGATTTCACAAAAAATATGTCGGTGGGGTCAGCAGCGTTTGGCATATATTTAAATTTGACACGCTTCTGCGACTCTCCAATGCGTTTTAGTCACCACCTACTCAGCACTCACTTTTACATGTCCTAGGAGGCTAGATGTGTACTGATCACGTACTTGGCTGCATATTTCTTTTCATCATCGATTAGTGCACCCCACTGATTTTTACAAATAACCTACATAGAGACTTTTTTATTTCGATTTTGACCGCCTTCTGTCACCCGCCATGTCCCCACCCGTCTACTTACCTTAAGTGGCAAAGCAGCAACAAAAACAGCGCCAAGGGATAATATAAATTGCTATTCTGAGGCAATTTATGTGAGTTAAAAAATGAATTTTTTTCGTATCTGAATAATACATATCAACACGAAATATAGCCACCCAGAGTCCTCTAAATTGACAATAATTAACTACAAATTGAGGAAGTAGTATTGAGAAATTCATCTAGAGGGCTCCGTTGCCACCTATTTAGCATAGTCCTCTGAATTTCACTGTAAAAACTACACCCTCACGGCCATACTCCCTCGCTTAATATTTTTCATATGTCAATCCAAAGGACTCTGCTTTATATGACTGTTTCTGTGTTCATTAAAATTCCTGAAGGGCATTCCCATCTTTGATAAAGCGTATGTAAACATCAATGTCTCATTGTTATATAAATTCTTCGTATCATCAGCGTAATTAGGTATTTCTCGACATGTCGTTTCTTTACTCGTTAGTTAGAAAGACACCAAGCATCTCCACATTCCAAGTGAATCTATTCATCGAACTTTTGCTCCATTCACAAAAAAAACCGTGGCCCTTTTTCTACCTATAAATAGGAAAAACCCACAGAAAAATTCATACCTTAGCACCGGTTTCGGTACCACGTTGCGGTAAGAGCAGGTTGATTCCAACGCCCGGAGTCAATCCACACTTCCTCCTTGCCTTTCGATTTCCATTACATTTAAATTGCTCTCCGGACGATCCATAAGGAAGGAAAATGAGGATTTCCAGTACATCTTTCATCAAGAGAAGGTTAATTCTGATACCGAGTACCTCTCGCATTCGAAATGTGGTGCTACAGAAGAATGATGAAGATAAAATGGATCGACCGAGTGATAAACAAAGAAGTCTTGAGAAGAAAGGGAGAAAAGAGAAGTCTGCTAAGAAGAAGACGGTGCAACCTAATTGGCCATATCTTAAAACACGATAGCCTGGTGAAGACAACACTGTAAAAAGTAGATCTGATTTTAAGGTACAAAAGCGATCTGAATTTCAGATGCAACAATTTTAAGACAGGGTATGTTGAATTTCAGCAGTAATATCTTGTCTAAAAATAAGGCAGGTGAACGACTGAAAATCAGACCATCCAGAATCCTGCTTCCTCTGCTTCCTGCTTAACTGCTCCTGCACCAACCATCCATGTTCCTGCCTCTTCCGCACCTTGAATCCGTGTTCCTACCTTACAACCAGACAGCGCTTAAATTCAGATCGCACTGAAAATCAGATCAACTTATTACAGTGAATTGTCGAGGGAAGAGTGAACGGGAAGAACGGCAAAGGAAGGCGTCGATTGAGATATATGGAACAGGTTGTGAAGGATATGAAAGAGAGGAATTATGTTAATATGAATAGGTGGGACGATTAAAAAAAATCGAGTGGAGGGCTGCGTTAAACCTATCCTAGGATTGTTGACCGATGATAATGATGAAGTAGCTCTCCACCCTTCCTAGTTGCCGTACTATTTCCATTCTTGTACCATTACTCCCAGTCTGATACCCCTATTTATGCTGGTACAGACTTTAAAACCATTGATAGTTTCGTTGCAAGGATTGGGTTGTCAAAGTGAAGAGAGTACAGGGCTCCCACCCGGATGGTGGATATCTTTTACAGGAAAACCGGCCCTTTCCGGAGTGCTTTGTGAAGATTATACTGGTTCCTTACTCCGTTCGTGGGAAGGGACGTTAAGGAGTGTTCTACTTGTTTCTTATCATATACTACAAGCTAATGCCGACGAAAGGATTCCATCCACCCTTTCTCCTTACCCTTCCATTCCTATCCTCGAATCTTTTTGCCCGGTATGAAAGGTTATTTAGAAACGAGAATAGACTTTAAACATAAGGTGAGAGGGTAAAACCTATTAAGTTAGGTAAATGCGGAAGAACAAAACTATTTCTACCTGACTTTGTCTCCCTGAAATTTTCATCAATCCAAACTACTCGTCAATTTTTGATAGCGAACTTAACATCGCAGTGGGAAACTCCACTTACGAAGAGGACTAAGTAATGAGAGGTTCCTCCAAAAAAAACATGTAAATATGATTGAAAAAGGTGTGTCATTTAGGCGAGAGATAAGCGATGCGGCCCATGATCTATCTATCGGTACGCTCGAACAGGGAAAATTGGCAGTAGCTTCTCGGCGGGGTCTAGCTGGCATGATGGGAGTTTAGCCATATCACAAAAAACAGTTCCATGGGGATATTGCTTGTTGTGTCTTCCACACGGCGGACGATCGTAAAAGAGATGTTGAAGAGCCAGGACGGCATGGCAGAAGCATCTTCAGCGGACCGTGGCTTTGGAGAATACGGTGAGCGTGGTGCATAATCATATGGGGCAGCCTGGCTTCTGCACACTGTTGCCGATATATTCAACGTGGTAGAGCTATAAACCCTACCGCCGCTACCCCCGCGAGAGGGTACACGGGCATGTGGCGACGTTTAGAAATTACTGTCGGTTACAAAGAGAGGAAGAAATAAGCATCATTAATTTATTAAGTAGTGTGATTAGTTTTTTTAAAATTAGGCTTTAATAGGACCATGTTAATCAAAAAAACACAAAAATAATGAGGTTTGTTCAGATCAACGTTTTCGAAAAGAAGGCAATAATGTAGACGTTAGAAAAATATTCTTCATCCCTCAATCAAGCACAGAAACATTTTCACTAAACAGTGACCACTTTATTACTGCATTATCAAAGAAATACATGTGAATGAACAAAGAACATACGAATAGTAAAAAATTATAACTGTTATTACGGGTTCCTACCCGTATATCCTGCTCGCCCTGAAAAGCTAAACTAAAGGAAATACATTTGCAAATAATTTTATCAATACAGAGCAATTAACCCATTTTTATAAAACAATAATACAGAAATGGAAAGAGAACCACATGTTAAGGAGTGCTATATCATATTGTTTTGAGAATTTTTTCTCGCCTTATGTGTAACAAATATTTTAATCTGTGTCAACGGTTTGAAGGACCGCGTTAAAAGTGATTAGATAGGTCTGAAAGCATAAAGGAAAACAAATTAGACCCAATATTGAGTCACGTCATTGACAAATGTATATATGAGACTATTTCTATCAAAAAACGCAGATTCAAGAATTTTCAGAACCACATGAATAACATAATCATATCTGGCCTTTCTGAGGATTTTTTCATTATTAGGTTAAGTTGCACCATTTAAGATATTACTAATTTTAGCCTTGGTACCCTGGAAAATAAAATGTGGGTCTAACTGCCATTCAGTGAAGAAACATCATACAGAATGTGTAGGTTTTTACCCAACTACAAATATAAGACAACATTTTACGCCCCAAGGAAACATATGCAACAAAACCTGTACAACATTATCATTTTAACTACAATCACTCCTCTTGGCGTTATGACTTGAAAAACTAATGCCCGTATTCTATATGAATGGAGTGTTATTCTCCATCTTCATTAAGACAAAAATTTGTCTAGCTGAGGAACCTCACATTACCTTGCATTAGGATCATACCAGTGCATGCCAGTTAAGCCAAGTCAAAATCATCAAGTACATTCCAGTTAATATACATATGAAAAATAATAAAAACACAATTGAAATAGAACCACATGCATAACATAAGCATATCTGGCCTTTCTGGCGATTGTTTCACAGAGTTAGAAAATAATGTATCAACTTTTTTCGTCTTATCTCATTTGTTCCCAAGATTGGAATGTGCGGGTTGATGGAGAACGTCCGGGTAGATATAATTCTACACCTTCTCAAGCTCCTCCTCCTCATCCGAGGTGGAAATCGTTGATTCATCGTCGAAGGAGGCAGATGCTTGGCCTTGCTGGTTGGTGGTCAAAGTTTCTTCTGCCTCGTCCTCCACTGCTATGGGTCCGCCAACTCCGCGTCCCTCCAACGCCAATTTATCGTCCATCTTGTGGATGATAGTGCGTATGCACTCTAGCTGGGATTCCTCTCTAAGTCTTGCGGACAAACTCATGTAACGCAGATAGCGTCTGCGGCTCAAGCTGTGGACCTCCCATGCAGTAGCGATTTTCCGGAATCTTTGGGGAAATAAAGAGATGTAAAATTTAGGCGAGGACATTTTTCTAGAATAAATTAAAGAACAGAAATCAGGAAATGAATGCAGTGGCGAGATTGGAAACATTCCGCTGAAATTACAATAATAATACGCACATCGTAATCAGACTTCCAGGTAAAATAATCAACGGTCGCTCTTTATAATAATTTATACATATATTACTGTATTACATATCTCATCGATTTGTGCGTGAAAACTGGCATGAGGTCTGTTGTTGCTATCTTTCTACCGCAGCCCCTCGTGCTCGTGACCAATGTTGTAATAGGAGATCAATAGAACTCACATCACTCGATATGGATCGATCTTTCAAAATGTTCCGTATAAGTACTGCTAATGACAATTATATTCTGAGGGAAACAATCACACCTTTACTATTGTTGTGACTAAATCGCATGTTTCATAAAGGCTGTGGCTAGCCTTCTCTCTTGGGCAGTAGCAAGATATATACCAAGAAAAATTTATACAACATTACCGGGAATCGAACCCAGAATCCCATAATTTCCGGCAAAGAGCTTTAAACATTTACGGATGGGCCCCATTCCTCTCTACATAACATAAGTTTACCCACTTCCCACAACCCGCTATCCTCCTAGACGCCAATAATCTCCCTTCGTCTCTTTGTTGTAACTGCTCCAATTAAACAAACTGCAGAATGACTCTAGTTCTCGCTTCCTTCATACCACTTTTCCCTGTATTACCGCAACTCCAACTTCCCCTGAGTTACGATTAAAACCATTTCCTATACAGGTTTTAATGTACAATAAATTCTTCTCACGACATAAATGAAAAACTGAAAGCACTTTTCCACATATTTAATAAACACACTTCGCGTTTCAACTCACAGAGTCATCATCAGGTGTAAGAGTTTATTAAATCTGTGGAGATGCGCTTAAAGTTTTTCATTTATGGATACCTTCACTACATCAAACACGAATCTGTTGATAATCTTTCCACGACCGCTATCCTTCCAAACATGTCTTCCCGAAACCTGCTTCATCCACTCCCTCCGCGTTCTAGAAATTTTCTCATTCAACTTTCTCTTCTGCACTACCTGAACCAGAAATTTTCCTCTGCAACTTGTTTAAATATAAGCATCTATGGCGATTTTTTGACTAATTTGTGCACACTCTTCTGTTTTTTGGCGAATTTTAAAAGTATATATCATAACTCATCATACTATTCTACGTTTTACCACTCGAAAATAAAACTTCATCGTACGAGTGTATCCATTAGCAAGTCCGTATTCCCTACCGACAAAGATGGCCGAAAAAAGCTGAAATGCCCCCTAGAATAAATTTTAACTTCATTTTTAGGAAGTTAAAATACACAATACACACAAAAACATGGGACCAAAACAACCTTGATTCTTCGCTCGAAAAAAATACAGAACAGTACAATGTGTATCAGAACTCATAGAATGTGCCACAAATGATTCCCTGAGGATCGTTCCTATTGCATCGGAAATAACGAAACATAACAAAAATTTCCAATTCTTACCTACAAGATGGGCATCGTCTCGAATCAATGTTCACATCGCAACGACCGTTGCGCCTGCAGGTGTAGGTCCTTAAACTCTTCATCGTCCTCCAAGTAAATAGCCCACAGGCACTGCAAAGAGGTGGACCGGATATTGGACTGCCCACAGAGTCACCGCATGCCCTACAGTAGTTGTTCACTGCCCTCCTTCTGGGTGCCATCATTCTGAATCCCGAAATGAGAAGAACTAACCCTCGGTGGAGAATGTGCACCTTCCAGGGGAAAAACCTAACTCCTGAAACAGAGGAGGAGAAATACGGTTTAAAGATATAACTAAATCAATTCTACCCGATACAATTCGTGACGGAATTTGATTTAAAATCGGGCGAATTTTCTGGAAACTGGAAAAAAGGGAAATATTAAAAATATTAGATTAATTTCGAAATCCCGTCGCTTCTCCATATCTGCTCAACAACTAATATAGGTGCGACAGTTGCAGTCATAATTCAGAATAAACAATGAACTTACAAAAAACGTTGATAAAATATGAATATTCCAATCAATGAATTGATTAATATATACGGAATATAAATCCAACCCCAGTAGAGCACGTATATATAAAGAGTTTTTCTCAATACAAACTTCACTGATTTCTCTTCAGTAATCACAATATTCACTTCAAAAACCTGTTTTCACTTCAAAAGCACTAACGTTTTAATTAAATGCTTACCTTGGAAGCAAGTTTAGGTGATGTGTACTCGCGCTGAAAGGTTGGATTCTTTTCGGCTGGTAAAATGCGAAACTGGAAAAAAGGGAAATATTAATAATATTAGATTAATTTCGAAATATAACGAGAGTTGAAATACAAACGTGGAATTATTGCTTCCATGGAAGGCTTACCTCAAAAGCAGGTGAAGAGATCAACCTGTGTGGAACCTTGTGGATCCCAAGATAGAGGTATTCTGGCGGTGCGACACGAAGGTTGGAAGAGATCGAGAAACAATTAAAGTAATGTCAGCGATCGATGTCAGGAGAAGTATGAGTAAAACATTCAGAAGATTCTTTACTTAAAATGGCTCACCTGGACAGAGGCGTGAATCAAAGGGGAGGTGAAGGAGTGAGAGTACGCGGGACACAAGTCCACCTCCTCAAAGGAAAACCAATCTTATAATGATAGGAGGGTGATCAGGTTTTCCAGCTCAGCGTCCGCTGATGAAGACCAGTGAGTCCGTCTCGGCACGCTGCCAGAGTGCCTTCTTTTGCGTGTTGGAGAAGTTTCCCGTCGCAAGTATTCCCGATCGCCTCTGCATTCACGATAGAAGAAGAGAGAGGTGATGCTTCTGCTGCTGTCGGAAAACGAATGCGCGCGTGTCCAGTGCACTCGCCCTTTCCTCAGAGAACTCCCTACCTCTACCCTACCCTCGCCGCTGATGACGTCTGACACGTGCGAATGGAAAAGGCACTGCCCACCCTCCCTTGCTCCCCCTCCCCCACCTATGGCGCCACACCCCCCTTCCCACTTGCTTCTCGGAAGACACAATGCCTTCCGGGTCGGAAGGCACCCAGACCATGGAGCTGTTATCTTGAGTTGAATAGCAGCAGCAAAACAATAGCAAGGGATAACATAGACAGGGAGGCCCCGCTCAAGGATTGTGCAATGCTGAATTAAGTTGTAGTAGTGATGTGTCATGTATAGCAAACTGTGGTTAAGTCACAGATATGTAAAAGTAACAGTCACAACCTGTCACTCAGTTCCAGCAAAACCTGTGAATTGTGATTGGAAGTAATATATGATCTATTCCCGGGTCTACACTAGCGCTTTAAAGTCCACTTTAAGTTACCAGTCACTTTAAAGCTTTGATGTACGTGTCAGCTGCTTACTTAATGCCTACCTCCACTTAAAGTGATCAATAAAAAAGTGTGCGTAGTCAGTTGTTGCCCATTATTATGTCGTCAAGCGCTTAGAGTGACGCTGAGAAATCAAGTTGTGGGATACTAAATTAATGAAATAAATGCATGTGCATAGAAATTTATTAATTGTACACACTCCCATACGCAAGTCATGACTGTACAATCGTATGTTTACGGGTTAAGTAGTCAGTTAGCAACATCGTCAATTATTGCAACCATGAATTTTACAATTATATAATCTCCATAATTTATATAATCTCTATGATCACAAATATCGAATAAAAACATGAAAAATTAAACTTTTAATTTTTATGTTCAAAATTTTAATACAATAATGTCACAAGAAATCTACGAGGGACATGAATATATATACAACTATTAAAGTTTGTGCAATAAATTATGTGATACAAAATTAAAAGCGTTTGGGAGAAGGTCTGCTCGTTCAAAATGCTACTCGATGAATCACAACATTATCCATTTACTATGTACCAATCAATGGTATGGGTCTGAAAGTCCGAAACGTTTTCGCAAGTTGAAAATATCACGCATAGTAGGTACATGGCGACTTGGCATGTAATTAATTATGATTTCTCAAAAGTTCTCCACTAAGTAACGACTCTTTTACTAATCAGTTACTCATAAGAATTAAATTATGAATACACAAGTGAGTCGTTTACACTGAGCTCGCTTGCATGTCTTCTAATGTTTTCCTTCTTTTGTTTTTAGTTATTAATCCTGAACAGCCATGAGTCTGCGGTCCACTTAAAGCCCGCTTGAAGTTCATGTGTAGAGGACGTCCATGACTAAAAGCTGTCTTTAAGTAGGCTCACTTCAAGTGGATTTGTAATGTAGACCCGGCATAGGGCATTGCTGCTGACAACTGCCGCACGTTCCGCAATGCGATTTTGATAAAGAATAAAGATACTCTGTTATCACTGCATATTCATGGATAACTTATTAATCTGTGGTTATATTGTGACTGTTTCAACCAAACCAACGTTCACAATGATCGAAAAGAGGAAAACCCGTTATAATTTTTTTATTATTATTTTATTTCAAGTTACCATTCAAGTAGATGAATTCTCGCTTTTCTCAGCCATGAATATTTTTTGGAGAAACATCTTCAAAAGTTTATGTTAAAAAAGTTGTTTACATGGATTGATTTAAGTAGTTGACCGAAGAGAAGTCATAAACTTTTGAAGAAGTCAATTAAAAATAAATATTTATAGCTGAGAAACGCTAACATTTTTCTCTTCAAATGGTAACTTGTAATGGAATAACTTAAACGCATTCCCTGTTTTTCCTCCGTTTTTCCACTGTGAGAGTTGGTAGTTTAAGCAATCACAACATAATAACAGACTAAACAGTTCTCACAGTGTGCTTTGGAACGTTGACGCAACAACGTATGACCAGTCCTCTAAAACGCAATCGCAATCACATTTTAAAACCACAGCTATAGTAACGGGACATCCATACTTAATAAGGGAACAAGGAAGTCCCAGTTTATGGCATCACTAAGTTGTAGTGAGTTTGCAATTATAATTTGCTCGTATCTGATGAACAGCTCATCAACACGAAATATTGGCACCCCTTTAGCATAGCTCTCTCAAAACTACTCCTTCACCACCGTTTATCCTTCGCTTCACAGTTACAAAATGGAAACAAAGAGGGCTCTGCTCTTTAGTATCTGTTTCTAAATGCGTTAACGGCAACAACTCCGTAAGGACATTCTCATCTTTGATAAAGTGTATGCAAGCAATAATAACTGTCTCTTTTATCTGTAAGTACTCTATATCATCGGTAAAAATTCCGTGTTTCTTTACATGCCGTTTCATTGCCCGATAGTTAGAAAGACACCAAGCCCCTCCATATTCCAAGTGAATTCCATTATTTATCGAATATACGCTCCTTACACATTTATGTCGAGGCTATTTTTCTGACCATTTAAATGTTTCAATTCGCATTTCTCGCCAATTTATACCCTGAGTTACATGAAAATGTTATCGGAGCTTTCAAAAATTTTGAGAGATAATATAAAAAATTTATTATAGAAAATATGATAGATCCGTCAGCATACGGAACTGCTTCTTGGAAGCTCACTGCCATTCTTTCGCTCGTGAGAATTTGAGGCTTGTGGTAGGGTTTTTCTTAAATAGATACTTCCCACATTTATATTAGTGGCATGATGTACAGTATGTAACTAGTGTACTCTTTTACTCACTCACTCACCATTTACCCACTAAAACAATGAATCACCTGAGACAAGCATGCATTGAATGAATAAAGTAATAGGATAAAAGTCTTAATTACTCTCCAGGCAGAAACAATTGTGAAGGAAAGTGAAGTTACCCGATGAGTTTCCTATTGAAAGCAGGTTAATGCTGATACAAATTTTCTCTATACCCTTCCAAATTCCCCTACCACTTCTATCTTGTAACTTTCCAACTTTTATGAAGCGTCTATTAGCGCTGACACAGACTTGTAAACTACATATATGTTCGACTCATGGATCGGGTTCATGTAGTGGTTAGAGTACAGGCCTCCCACATGGAAGGCGGATTGTTTTACTCGTAAACAGGCCCTTACTTGATCATATAAGTTCATTAATCCATTCGTCGAATATGACGTTGAGCCAGCCATTTTCCCTCGCTCTTCGTTAGAGCAAGCTTATGTAGCAAGCCTACAGGATCTTCTTGTCCTCCTCCATCCTCCATTCTCCTTCCATTTCCACCCTTGTTCATTTTACACCGGTCTAAAAAGTATTTTAAGTACTTAAAATGTGAGTGCATTCCGCCTATAAATTGGCGGTGTACGGAAGTAGGTTTCTCTCTAAATAACTCGATCTCCCGAAAGTCTTCTCAAACAAAACTGGTCGTCAATTTTTAAATGGCGAACCTAAACTCAGCAGTTGGATGGAACCGTTACGAGAAGTTCTAAGTACTGAGGGTTCCTTCCGAAAAAAAACATGAAAGAGTGAATGAAAAAAATGCTGGGAAATTAAGGCGAACACCAAGCGTGGTGACCCCTGATCTATCTATCGGAACGCTCCGAACTGAGAAAATTGGTGAAGGTCTTCGGCCGGGGTCCAGCAGGTATGGTGGGAGTTTAGCGATATCGCAGAAAGCAGTTCCAAGGGGATATTACGTGTTGTGTCTTCGGACCGTAGGTCGATCCTGAAAGAGACGTCGAGGGGGCTGAACGACAGACCTAACTTCAGTGGACAATGACTATGGAAAGAACACTGAGTGTGTTGCATAATGATAATAATAATAATAATAATGAAAGGTCTTTATTGGGGCGAGATTGAGACAAAACTGTCCTTCTGCCATCTAACCCCTCGTCAAAATAAATATATAAAAGAAATAGTGGTCAATACTTAAAACAATTACAATCTGAGGTTAAAAAAAAAATAAGTAAAGAATACACTTATAGGAATTCAATAATGATAAATTAACACAAAAGAAATATACATACACAATATATCAATATTACATATCTAATAGTGTGTGAGAGAATTTACAATGTGGGAAAAACGTGAGGATTATTATGCTTACATCCTTTACGCAAAAACCCACTGCAGGAAAACACCCACACAAGAAGGGAGGTGTGAAAAACCTGCGAAATCCTACTGACAGTAAAACTAGTGTTTAAGAATAACTCAAATATAATAGCATGTACATAGGAAAATTAGTAGATAATAATAAAATTCAAGAAAAGAAAAATTACAAAATGTGTGGTAAAAAGAAAAAAAACCGAAAGAAAGAAAAAAAAAATGATCGGGGGAAGCCTGGCTCTCCGCTCTGTAACGAATTCATTCAGCGTCGTGGAACTGCATGCCTCCACACGAGACGTCGAAAGGCACGTAGAAGGATTTGTAAGTTACTGCAGGTGAAAAAGAGAGGAAAATTTATTGGTCAATTATTACGAGGCATGATGAGGTTTTTTTTAGGAATAAATCTTCATTTGCGTGGTGAAGTGTACTGTGCGGTTGGAAAACGAATTCATGAATCTCCACGAATGACAAGGAGGAGGCATTGCTGATGATTTGAGATTCCAGTGGTAATCTTGGATGGTGCATACGGGCATCGAAGGATTGTGCATATGGACTTCCTGCTCGTGGTGCTCGTCCAGATAAAGTTGATTTTGCTAGAAATGGAATACGAATATTTCAGGTTGCATGCTATTTTGTTAGCATGCAATAATTTTTTAAAAATTAAACTTGAGTCTTTCAATTTCTTAGCTTCATATGGACATGCAAGACACTTGTAATTTTTACTGTAAAAAATAGCAAACGATAATAAAGAAAAGACATACAGCGGGGCTATTTTAAACATCCACCGAAACTACAAGGAGACACACTTACCAATCTAACTTCCAGGTTAAATAATCAATGGCCTCACTTTGTGTATTACGTATTCCATCGATTGGTACGTAAAGACTAACATAATCGCAATATTGCTGTTTCTACCGCAGCCCATCTTGCTAATGACCAATGTTGTAATCTGAGAACAGCGGAACTCACATGACATGACACGCATCGTTCGAAATGTACCGCAAAATTACTGCTTATGGCTATAATATTTAAAGAGGTTAGAAGGAAACAATCACTCTCTCTCTCTACTAAGATCACTAAATCGTTTGTTTTATAAAGGTTGTGGCTAGTCATCCCTCTTGGACGGTAGCAAAATGTAATGAGAGAAAAAATTATGCAACATCACCGATATTCATACCCGGAATCCCATGATTTCAGGCCAAGAGCATCAGCAATTTACGATTTACAAGCGATGCGGCCCTTGATCTGTCTTTCGGTACGCTCCGAACAGGGAAAATTGGCAGTAGCTTCTCGGCGGGGTCTAGCTGGCATGATGGGAATTTAGCCATATCACAAAAAACAGTTCCATGGGGATATTGCTTGTTGTGTCTTCCACACGGCGGAGGATCGTAAAATAGATGTCGAAGAGTCTGGACGGTGCATGGCAGACGCATCTTCAGCGGACCGTGACTTTGGAGGGTAGGGTGAGCGTGGCGCATAACCATATGGGGCAGCCTGGCTTCTACACACTGTTGCCGATATATTCATCGTGGTATAGCTCCAAGTACCCCCGCGAGTTGCTGCACGGTTATGTAGCGACGTGTCTAAATTACTGTCAGTTATGAAGAGAGGAAGAAATAAACATTGGTGATTTATTAAGTAGAGTGATAAGTTTCTTTAATTAGGCTTCATTTCCGTGGCATCGCGTACTGTGTGAGTGAAGAACGAATTCATATATCTTCAAGAAGGTTAGAATAAGCTGGAGGAGGCATCTCTGCTTATTTTAGAAGCCAGTTGCCATCATGGTTGGTACAGACATACTGGCCTGCTATTCGCGATTCTCTTACGGATGCAATGATTTTGCAAGCGTCGGTGACAAACATGTATTGAGTGAATTGAGCAATAGGGTAAAAGAGTTTACATTAATCTTCGGGCACAAAAATCGAAAACTACGATCCAACATCGGGAAGGAAAGTGAAGTTTCCCTTAGCACCTATCACACATGAATACCTTGTGGAGTGCATGCGATATCAGTACTCAATTCGTTAGATGAGACGTTAAGCAGTGGTCCCTTGGCGCCTTAAATAAGAGCGAACTAATCCCGACGACAGGTTTCTCTCCTCCCTTCCTCCTTGCCCTCCCATTTATACACCTGTACTTATTTTCTGGTGTGAAAGGCATTTTAAGTAAGGGGAAAGACTTAATACCACAGAATAGAGGGTACCTTCTGTTAAGAGATCCAATGTGGAAGCAGGGCTTCTTTCTGCCGTACACAATCTTCCATAAATCTTCATCATTCCAGTCTGCTCGTCGTCTTAAATGGTGAACCTAATCTCAGCAGTAGGATGCACCCCTTAGGAGAAGTGCTAATAAATGAGGGTTCCTTCCAAAAAAAACATTAAAAAGTTAATGAAAAAATAGAATTTTTTTTTCAATTTTTTCGATAACTTTTTCATGTTTTTTTAAGTGGGCAAGGGCCTAGCAACGTTGAACACCGATTCCCATCGGATCACCGAAGTTAAGCAACGTTGGGAAGGGACGGAGGTTGGATGGGTGACCCTCCTCCATACCTCTACCGCGGTGCTCTTGTTGTCTGTCCGCATGTGGCGGGCAGATTAAATGTGAGTTGGCACAATGGATCTAAAGTACCAGGGGGGCTCCAGAAGGCCCTCGCTCGCCCCTCCAATTTACATTTTTCAATGAAAAAATGCTGTGAAATGTAGGCGGACGACAAGCGATGCGGTCCGTCATCATATCTATTGGAACGCTGCGAATTGAGGAAATTGGTAGAAGCTTCTCGTCCGGTATCCAGCAGGCATGGTTGGAGTTTAGAAAATTCATAAAAAAACAGCTCAATAGGGATATTGCTTGTTGTGTCTTCCACACGGTGGACGATCGTAAAAGCGATGTCGAAGCGTCTGGACGGCAGACGAATCTTCAGCGGACCGTGACTTTTGAAAGGCCGCTGAGCGTGGTGCATAATCATAGGGGGCAGCCTGGCTTCTCCACACTGTTGCCGATATATTCAATGCGGCAGAGCTAAAAATACCACCCGAGCTGTTGCACAGGCATATGGCGGCGTTTCAAAATTACTGTCCGTTATAAAGAGAGGGAGAAACAATATAAGTAATTTATTACGCGGTTTTTTTTTTGGATTTAGGCTCTATTTGCGAGGTATCTTGTCAGTACACGGGGTCACTGTGGGTGTGAAAAGCAAATTCATGTATCTCCTAGGAGGTTAGAATGTACTGGAGGAGGCATCGCAGGAGCTTTGAGAAGCCATCGGCCATCTTGGTAGATACGGGCATACGAGCTTATACTGGCGATACTCGGACGGATCAGATTGATTTTTCAAGCGGTAAAGCTTAAAACATAGATTAACAATGAAGCGATTTTAAATTCATCGAATAAATAAGGGATGACGCGCTAACATACAAACGAGCACCAAATATGTAGTTTAAATAGCTTATATTCGAACCAGTTTTAGTATTAAAATTAACTTCCGGGGTAATAAGTGCATTAATACTTCCAATAGCCTTAGGAAGATTAACTTACGCATGGCACTGTGGGTTATATTTCATTGCTATTTATCTTGTAATACATATGCAGTCTCCAGAAAAGGGCGTACAAAATGTAATTTTTTGTACCGGGTAGGTGGAGTTAACCCTTAACTGGCCTCGATAGTAGGGGGTAAATATCTTTCCTGCCAAATTTTACGCCGCGGTTTTGAGGTCGAGTTCTTTATTATAGTTAATTGTAAGAGAGGATTTCATAGTCCTAATTACCTGTAAAAATCAGTAAGGGCATTATTTTGTTGTTTAATTTTAATTTAATTTTCCCTAACATTTCCATTCTGGTTTCACTGCCACTCATAGGCTATCATGACAATGCCTCCTCCAGTATATTCAAACCTCCTGGTTTATCTCTGTCAGTCACTTAGATCCAGTTTCCCTTATGACGATAATCGTTATAACTTGGTTAATTTTTTTTTATTCTAAAGAAAGAAAACCACATACAGCGATGATGCCAATTTATAGTCGCCAATAACAGTACATAAATTTTATAACATATTCAAGAAAAAAAAATAAAATAAAAGTAACAGGAAACAACTAGAAGGGAAGGCTATTCTGGGGACATATACGAAATAGAAAGGATAATGAACAATTTAATTGGGAGTGCAAAGGGATCAATGTGTTATGGAAGGGAGTTCAATGGAGAGGAGAGACGGAAGAAAAGAGGATGTTTGGTAATCGAAAGTCTGGGAGTGGGCACATGAAGTAAAGGATGAGAACGGGTGGGGCGGGATGTAACTTTGAAGTTGACAAAGGAGAGCAGATAGGGGTAGTCGATGGTGGAATTGATAATATTATAAATTATTTTTAAGTCTGCTGTGAGTCTAAGGTTGCTAAGATTAGGGATGGAGAGGGAGGAGAGAATAGTATTGGTGGACATGTTACGAAAATGCTGTAATCTATTTTTAACTATTTTAGCAAAGAAATTGCAGACACAATCCAGAGATGAGAGATTAGTTTGAGGAGGGATAGACCAGATGGGGCAGGAATAGGTAAGAATTGGAAGAACGATAGAAGAAAAGAAGGTTCGATTTTTGGGGTTAACTGAGTTAATGTGACTCTTCTGTTTCACCAGTACTATTAACAGGGTTTTGGGGCATTATCTCTGTTAATATATGAGAAATTTACAAACCAAAACGTTTTCAGAGAAATCTCGGTTTAATGACGGTTTTAAACACAGTCATAAAATATTTTACAAACTCCATAATATAATTTCGTTTCGCCAGAAATTTAGCCAACTTGCAAATTTTAGGTGCACAGATTACCACGGAACTAGCCATATTAGCCATTAATTTGACATATTATTAGTCAGAAATTTGGTATCATTAATATTTTTTAATCCCAAACAATCAATCCTCAACGCCTCAAAAAAAGGTTTCGTTACTCTCCTCGTGCATAAATTGTATTACGAGGACGAGCTGCCAATGTGTGTACAGCTGAGGAATAGGATCTGTATGCTCTTTATGGTACTTTGATATGCATCTTTTACTCGTATTTAATTTTTATTTATGCGCAGTTCAGCAACTTATTACTCGTTTCATTACTCATACGGTAGGTTAATCGGATTATGTCTCAAAAAGACTTTTAGAGAACAAATCACGCGAGCTTATAAAAGATGGTAGATAGTGTTTTGCTTACGTTCGACTACATCGTATTCACTTTCAGCGCTGAAGGTAATACGATGTCGATGGAGGCAGGCGATACTTGGTGGAACTAAGTTGCACTGAACATGTTAAGAAATATAACTTTGTACAGCTCCAAAATTTTCATTTATTTTATCTATCGATTTCGATGTTTGAGCGTTATTGTCAAGGTATACATCGTCAAAATAAATTAAAATTAGGGAATTGTACAACGTTATTTTTCTTAAGATGTTCAGTCCTAAAGTTGATAGTTATCCCTTGAAACTATTGCTGATCTGGAGATCCCGACACATTTTCTCCTATTGCGACGGTTGGTTCGGAATTATAAAGCACATTGTTTATATATTTTCCTCTCATTCTTTTTCCGCGATCAACTTCTTGATACATTCGTATGCTTATACACTATTGTGCGAGATAATTTATCTGGGTGACCTATCCGTACAACTAGGGGGTCATGGGTAGCTTCCTGCAGTATAAGAAAATAGTATGAAAGAAACAAGAAGATGGAACAAAAAAGCGCTGGGAGAAATCTTTCCAGAGATACATTCCCCACGGCCATGGGCGAAAAATTTTAGAATGTTAATATAACGGATAAAAACTCATAAGTGAGTGGTTTAACACCACGTGGTAATGGAATACAAGGTATATAATTGATCCCATGGAAGAAAGAAAAAAAATGACCCCAAGACATTATGGTGAGGAGCACTGAACTGAAAACACCAATCAAAATAAGCAAATTGGGAAAAACGGCTGGTAAAACATGATTGAATCTCAAACAGCTGCAAATAAATCAACGCATCTTTGAAGAGGAGAAACGTGGAAACAGTCTATAATTTAGAGGAGCAGCACTTCAGAGATGAGAAAGAAAACTGCAGCAGAATGAGAGATATGGGTGAAAAATTACTCGTGGAATATGAAAAAAGGGAACAGATGGAAGGAATACATTGAATGAATGTGCAAGGAGGCAAAACCACTAAAAGACTGGTTAATTGGAACTGAGGATGAGGAGGGTGAAGACGAACCTGGATCATGCATATCAAGATTTGAATTTAATGGAGCAATAAGATACCTGAAGAACGACCAGACGCCTGGAGCGGATATAATCGACGAAGAAATTATCAGGAGTCGGGTGCAAAGCCATTATGATCCTAAATGATATCCTCTGTAGGATAATAAAAGACAGCTGTGACAGTAGACCACCAAAGGATTTCTGACAGTAAAATGTACCGATAATATGAAAAATGAATATGCATGCGTGATGAAGACTATCATCGAGGGAAAAGTGAACGGGAAGATTGGAAAAGGCAGGCCTCGTATGAGATACATGGAACAGGTTGTGAAGGATATAAAAGAGAAGAATTACGTCACAATAAAAAGGTTGGCCGATAGAAGAATCAAGTGGAAAGCTGCGTCAAACCAATCCTAGGATTTTTGACCATTGATGATGATGATGATTTGAGTCGAGGACTTAAGGTGTATGTGGAGTACAATGAAATACAGGAGAAAGAAATGGATTGGAGCCGTAATGAATTTGTCAAGAGCACGTTAATATGAAGAGGTTGGCCGCTAGAAGAATCGAGTGGAGGGCTGCGTCAAACCAATCCTTGATCGATGACCGCTGACCGATGATGATGATGCTAGTTGAGGTAAAAGGAGAAGGAAAGAGCCAGCGAGTAAGATTAGGGTAAAAGTGGATGGGCCAAACGGAAAGGAAAATGGCAGTAATACGAACCAGGAATGAACTGAAATAGAAATGAATAAGAGAGATGCAGTTAATCAGTCCTAGGACTGTAAAATAATGATGAGTGACCTACCTACCCTTCTTCCGTTCCCTAAGAAATAGCTCTCATCTACACACATTTACCTGCACACCCTTAACAAAGAAAATTACCCTAGCAGATGGTCGCTTGCCTCAAATAACTGCTAACAAACAGTGCAGGAGTGCAAAAACTCAAGGTCAATTTTTTATTTTGACATTTAATCGATATAGAATATAGACACTAAATTGATTGCGTCTATATAGAATAAAGACAAAATCTTTTATCTTTTCTCAAATTTCATCAATATAGTCTGCGCTAATTAGTGCGACTCTGAGGACGGCCTGATATTTTTTAATATATGCCGTCGTCTGTCGTAGTCTTGGTCGTTTGTGTATTACTTTCATTGACCTCAGCAATTGGAACGCCTATGAAATCCTAATTCTTATGCATCATAAAAATCCAAGAAGCCAAATAAATAAATGATGCACCCTTGGATTTTTTAAAACGATGAGTTAAAATGCACTCTTTTTTTCTTCCTGCAATAAATTACTTTCCAGAAAATAATATATTTCATTATCAGACTTTATTTATTTGAACTATTATGAGTTAGGACGCGTTATGTTCATGGCCTGAGGTCTCTCATCAAATTATTTCAAAAATGAAGTGAAAGTTGTGGCCCACAAATCTCTCTGATTAGCAATGTCATCAATTTTCTTTCAGCCACTCATCCAAATTTTTTCATTTAGATACAAGTAGTACTTTGGCCACTGGTCACTTACTACCATGCCTTGCAAGTTCTTTCCCTTCGGCTCGCTGTAAAGGGCCACTTTGTGGCCGAAATACCCGTATATGACGCACATCCTCGTTTCGTCCTTGCACCTTGATTACACTCTACTTGAGCTAGATTCTCCCAGAAGGCCCATTTGGGTGTGTGAGCGTTTGTATGAGTGCTTGTGAGTGTGTTTGTGATCATAACCCATTCCCGTACACCATCACAGAAGGGTTTCTGGTTGAAAGGCTGTGGTAGGTCACTGCTGTGGAATTTACCCTCCCGCAAACCAACTCAGAAATTTGTTGTGTACCTTGATGAGTGTTGCCAATTTTTAAGATCATTGGAGATTTTTTTCATTTTACTTGTTACTTTAAGAGGCCTTAGAGTTCAAAATTCTTAGAAGTTCAAATTCAATGGGATATTTCCATACTCTTTGATGTAGATATAATCTCATCAATTGTCCACACTAACTGATTCCTCTCCAAATATCATATTCAATAGCATACCAAGAGCTACGTGATGAACTTATGTAAAAAGTGTTATGGGTGTTGTAAGAGAACATTTTTTGAGCCCAAAACCACTTTTGTCGGTGGGAAGAGGTTTGGTAGCCACTGTGACGTCGATAACAAGTGGCACGGATTAAGCGTAATTCGGTGTGACGTCTTATGTGCTACATGAACGTCGGATGAAATACGCTCCTCATGCAAGGTGGGTTTAACTTCATCGTGATAAAAATAATAAAAGGTCTTCATTGGCACGAGATTGAGACAAAAACTGTTCCATTCGGCCATCTAACCCCTCGTCAAAATAATTACATCAAACATATTAAATGGGATCCGGTTGGTGTGGTGGCTAGAGTACTGGCCTCCTATTCCGAAGGCCCGGGTTTGATTCCTGGCAGTGGTGGATTTTTCAGTGGCAAAGTGGCAAAATCAAAGTGGCGAATTCCCACCTAAGTGCTTAGTGGTAGGCATTTCAGGTTCAGTACTCCGTCGGTCGGAATGGATGTTAAGCCGTATCCCCTTGGCACCTGTCGTTAAGAATAGGCTAATGCCGACGCCGGGTTTCTCTCCACCCTTCCTCCGTTCCCTGAAAACTTCTACCATTATCAAACTACCCACCTATACTAAATGGCGTAAATGACCTCAGCTGTCGGTTGCCTCCCCTGAATAACTAAGTTAAACATACTTTGTCATGAATTGTACAATTAAAATCTGAGGTAAAAAGCAGAAAATTATATAACAACGGAATTTAAGAATGATAAATGAACCAAAATAAATATACATATTGTAACGGATTCGTTACCTAAATTTATCCCCCCCCCCCCCCCCTTGTTCCCCCTCTCTGCCTACGAGGACTTGGTGTGTGGATGATGAATTAATGAGCGGCGGATGAGTGGGATTAAACTAGATCAGTGTTTGGAGGAGTGTATCTTCGAATGGCGCACGTCTCAGTGAACCGGCGTGGAGGGACTAGTTGACTATTTATAGTATTTTGTGCAATCGACATCGACTCCCCTTCCATGCCGCGTTTCCCGTGTAATTCCCCTAGACCCGCCCCCCCAACCTCTTCCCGGCAAGTGCCGATGGGTATAAGTGGGTTCGAAGAGTGATTGAGAAGAGGAGAAATATCAGGAGATCGTACTCTCACGAAAGCTTTGCCCGAGTGGGGGAAGGAGAATGGGGGCGTTTACTCGGAACCGAAATCGCAATTTCGTACGCGAAATCGTTAGATGGAAACAAAAAAAGAATTTTAGTAAAAAAAATAATCTTTAAACCACAACCATGCACTCATTATTCAAAAATTAAAATAAGCAAAAGGTGACGCCCACCGAAAAAGATGCTGTGATAACACTGACGTCATTTTCCTTCCGTCCTTGACTGCTTTTCGAGGAAGGGAAGGGAGTGGAGGGGGTTCTCGGAAGGTCTGCTCGCACAAATGCTGTCGCAACTGTCCTATTGGCAGAGTCAGCTGTGTCCCCCCCTTTGCGATAAGGCAAAGTAACTTCGCGGGCTCAGCTGTGATTAGACGAAGTTGATGACGTCTGAGTTTGCACCGCGCCCACTTTTCCGAAAGGGTTAAAAACATCAGTTTTTCGCCGCTTATAACTCGATAAATAATTGACGGATCAGAAAACGGAAAAATACGGGTCTTTTTATTTTGCAAACTCTATCAGATTCGGCAATAAAAATATTGTAAACGACCTTATTGCCGTGAAATGCCCTAGGTAGTAGGTCCGCCGGATCTACAAATGATGCAGTTTCTAATGGTGAGAATACGAATATTTCCTGCAGTTCGGCGAAGCTCGTAACACGAGCTTCGCCGAAACCTAGGTCGTCTTAATTTATTTTAATAAATCTATCCGGCAAAACAAAGTTGTTTTTATCATTTACAGTATATCAATATTATAGAGGGTCGTGGTAGCCTAGTGGGTAGAGCACTGAGCAACACTGAAAACACTGAGGTCTCGAGTTCAAATCCCGGATTCGCCTTTCTGGAAGTCCCCACATAAAATACTCGTGATTCTATTTTCTGCGCGTCAGAACTTCGAGGTAGGAAATTGCAGGTGGCCTCCATAACCTGAATGTGTGAATTTCACACGCCATTGGCTTAGTACGGGATGAGCTCTACTCTCGCCTATCATAGACCAACCTTCGGGTTGAACACACCTTTTATCAATATTATATCAAAGAAATTATGGTGTGTGAAAATATTTACGGCTGTGGAACGAACGTGAGGATTATTGCTCATACATTCTTTTAGGAAAAACCCACTGCAGGAAATATTCGTATTCTCACCATTAGAAACTGCATCATTTGTAGATCCGGCGGACCTACTACCTAGGTCATTCGTGCTATTTAGGATAGGTGAGTAATTGGGTTGAGATGAACATTTTTAGGGAATGTTAGAAGGGTGGAGAGAAACTCAATATCGACATCAGGCTATTCTTAACGACAGGCACCTATGGGTCTATATATTAACGTCCTATCCGACAGACGGAGTACTGAACTTGAAGTGCCCTCCACAAATCACTCAAGAAGGTACCTGTATATGGATGGGATTCAAACCCGAGTCCCCAGGAGGTTAGACTAGTATTCTAGCCACCACACCAACCCGATCTTTAACAAAATTAGATTAAAATTACAACTAGTTCGTCTTTTACTCAGGATATTGCCGAAAAGGGATAATTCGAAACTGAAGCTTGTTAAATCCTTGCGATAATGGGTAATTGAAGTTAAGAACTTCATGTTGAAACTGTGCCTTATGTCGGTATCTACTGGCTTTAGCTCCCTTTTAACCTCGATTGTTTATTGTTGGACGGCCGTCCAACCCTGTTTTTAACATTTAAATAGAGTATTTGTATACTTTTGGTAAGTGAAGTCTAAAAAATCTATCAATACTTCAGACACTAAATTTTCATTCTGACGTTCGAGAGGCTCATCGTTAATTTTTTATTAGTTAAAAAATTTAATAAATTATTATTGCGCCGAAACACAGGTCCGCCATGTTTAGTAGGCTCTGACGTCATCTCCCATTGTCGACCATTTGTTGATTTACAGAGTATGACTTTGTAGCCTTGGCGTGCGACTGTTTTGCTATTAATCCTGCTAACGTTATCCTGCCTGCCTTCCGCGGCCCTACTTTTAACTTTTAAATATTTTGCTATCCCGACCCTCTACATCGGGAATCGCGTTTTAAGATTTTAATGGCTTTTTATCTAAATTTTTTAACCCTCGGCCATTTACTCCGAGAGATTTTATTGTTTTAGCCATTTTTTTAATTAGCACTTTATGAGGGTTGTCTGAAGAGTGGATCCCTTCTCCTTGGGTTGAGTGGAACTGAGGGACCCTCTGGTTCATTCTCGGCGAACTTTGGCTCCCTTCCGATTTGAAACCTAGAAATTTTCCCGGCACTCCGGATCTACAATCAAAATTTCAATTAGTTCAGGATTTTTGGCACTGCTTTTTCGGAACTCCGGAGTGACAACACGTCGCCCTTGCCGGAAGTGATTTTAATTAATTTATTCTATTTAGTCTATTTTAGTGAAGGCGAGCTGGGACAACGGGAAGAAAATGGAAATTAAACTTAATTTGTAAACAAAATTGTATGAAATTATAAAAAATATTTAATGTAAACCAAATCGCATATAACAAAACTTTATGTGCTATAAATATTATTTCAACAAATACAATCTCATACGTGCCGAAAATTATGTTACATTCTTTGCATAATGATTTCCTAGACTATCATTGAATTCCGTATAACTGACGGTGTTATTCGATTTCAAAGGAGCATACCTACTAACGCTCTTTCTCGATTTATCACGAGTTCAACACTATAACACAGAAAGAATTCAGAATTTGTTCAACACTAGTTTAATCAGAAAATATTAGGCGTGGTATTGCACAAAATGCATCACCTTTCCTTCTCTATTGGTCGTAAAGTTTTAGGAAAATACAACAGAGACTGCTTCTTTGTGAGTTTATGGGTTGATTTATCGGTGCAACTGGTTTCGGCCGTCACACCATCATCGGGTACAAATAAAACTCATTTTAAGTGCCCATGTATACAGGAAACGAGTGGAGGAAGGCTGAGGAATGATTGGGAGGGTGGGTTGAGGGAGGGGAGAATAGGGGGAAGGGCAATTGGGTCGTGGATTTTTCGGCGGTAATAAAACAGATAATAGATGAGGGAGGTTGGTAAAGGTTTCGTCGTTAAGAAGACCAGGGTCATTGGTGTGGGGGCCAATCTCCCGTTGTTCCCTGACATCCAGTTTACGGCCTGAAGGGATCTTTGGTTCGAAGGAGCTGTTGTGGCCCTCTTCAAGTAGGTGTTAGGCAAAGCTGGAGGTCAGGTCCTTCTAGCGCAGGTAATTCCTGTGCTTGAACATCCGTATGGAGAATCTCCTTCCTATCTGCCCAGTGTAAAAACTGGAACAAGCGTCGCACTTGATTCTATGAACTCCGCTCCACCAATGGGGGTAAACACGGTCTTTGGCGTTGAACTGTGTTTATGTTATAAAAGCAGATCTTGTAAGTGTCCTTCGGGATCGTGTTAGAAATGGCGTAGGACATGTTGCCGAGGAATGGAAGTTTACACCATTTAGTGGGGCTGCTACTAGGGTAAGATAGCAGATGAATGAGTTGTTGGATGGCACTTTGTCCAAGCTTTTTGGCTAAAATGTTTTCCTCGATGGTTTCGTCATATCCGTTATTAAAAGCAATCTGTTTGAAAAATTTTAGATATGTGTTTAAATATTCGGTAGAGAGGGGAATATTGGCCAAGAGGTGGACCGTGGAGTGGAAAAAGGCGTGTTTTTGTGAGTTAAGCCACGTTTACACTATGTAGCAAAGCCTGCTATATAAATTTTGCAATAAACATTGCTATATAACATTGTTACGTAACTTTAACTACATATAGCTAGGTTAGATATAGCACGGATTTCTTTTGATCTTTACTGACTCCCAATGGATAGCACAATTTTTGCTATATGTAGCAGAATCTGCTATATATAGCAATGTTATATAGCACTTTTCAGAAGTGACTTTTTCTACTTTTAGCAAATGTTATATAAACTTGCTATATGTTATACAAATTTGCTATAAGGCAGGTTTTGCTACATAGTGTAAACGTGGCTTAAGAGTGGCAAGAGTCCCTAGGTAAGACAGCATCGGTATGCGTCGGTTTTTTTCTAGTTTTAACATTACACTATTCGGGACATTGCATCCACTACTGAAACGGATGACGTACACTGCCGTATTCCTTTCCCTGGGTGCTATCCGCAAGCGCGCCCTCAAGTAACGTGTCTTATCGAATCGGCACAAGTTTAGTTTTCTCAATTTTCCTTAATCTCCCTACGTGTGTTGTTTATATTGCTCAACAAGGGATCCATTGTCCTTGGTTATCCGCTCTCGACGACAAACCTTTCCACGATTACGATTATGCATCGATTTGCGGTCTGGTAAGTTTATTTTGAGAGGTCCCGCTGAATACAGCCTTCTAAATGTCCGCTGAGTATTGACCCCACCGCGAGTGATAAAGGGCGCCGCGACAGACGCGTTGAGCTCACCTGATAAGGAATAATGCTTCCGTAAGGCGAAAGACGCCTCTAGAAATATCTTCGGAAGGAAAACCTGAGAGTGCAAGTTCCCGAAGGAATTTAGTGGTCGTGAAAGAACAAAAACGAATTGACCACTTGTTCAAGGCCGTAGCGAGCGGAGGGAGGAGGTCAGGAGGTTCAAACCCCCCCCTCGAAATCTGGAGACAGATATGAAAAATGAAACAGCTCTTTCTAGCGATTAAAAAAATTAAATTAGCGGTTAGCACGGCATTGAAAGAAACACCTGGCACAAAATATTAATATCTCAATGAAACATATTTTATTACAGTTATTTCGTTATTACACACAGTAACGATAACTACCAGTGAGGGGCGGTTTCAAAGGGTGGAGAAGGGGAGCTACAGGTATAATTAACTTACGTAAGATTTTTTGGTCGTCACGAGACAACATTGCAACTATTATTTAAAGGAATTTATCAGCGAGGTTGAGCGCCCACTCGTTAATGGCGTGTATTTCGTAACTCCATTGCGGACGTAAACCCTTTGAAACCGCCCCTCACTGGTAGTTATCGTTACTGTATGTAATAACGAAATAACTGTAATAAAATATGTTTCAAACTTTGCAAATTTCACTTAATAGATTTATTCACGACCCGGGTTTCAACACATCGTGTCTTCATCACCTGATTATGACACAATGTGTTGAAACCCGGGGGTTGTGAATAAATCTATTAAGTGAAATTTGCCAAGTTTGTTTTCTCCACCATGGAAAAATTTCACTAAGTTACCCCTGAAACAGTTCGTTTTCTAAAATATGTTTCATTGAGATATTAATATTTTGTGCCAGGTGTTTCTTTCAATGCCGTGTTAACCGCTAATTTCATTTTTTTTAATCGCTAGAAAAGCTGTTTCATTTTTCATTTCTGTCTCCACATTTCGGGGGGGGGGGTGTTTGAACCCCACCCCCCGCTCGCTATGGCCTTGGGCTGCAGCAATGACAGTTTGTCCGGTCAAGTTCAGTGAAAGTGAACTTCTAAAAGATTTTTAGTTTTGTGTTTGCCTATGTGCAGCGGAGGAAAACGAGTGACGTTATAAGTACTATAATATTCGTAGTGAAGGCTGCTCGGGTGCTCCACCGGGTAATCTCCTCCATGGCTGCCGACGTTTCGGGGTACGAGTCGTACTCCATCATTCAGCCCTGATGATGGAGTACGACTCGTACCCCGAAACGTCGGCAGCCATGGAGGAGATTACCCGGTGGAGCACCCGAGCAGCCTTCACTACCAGCATACGCCGGGAAAGCATCAGATCCTTTTTCACTATAATATTCGACCCATATTCATTTGTGAACAATAAACCATTGTGAGACATTGAATTCTCTCGGATTTATGTCTTTATTTTTGCTGACGTCTTTCGGCGGAGTCATGTGGGAACCCTATTGCAGTTCCAACGTATTCACGTCCTTCTTCCCCCCTTCTCTTCCCCTTTTTTTGTCTTAAATTAAAAATTAAATTAAAAATAAACTTGTCTATAGTGGTCTGCTAATTTAGGCCTGTCTAGTTCTCTCTAACAACTAACAGATTATACAATCACTATGCCCCGGACAGTGAATAATCCTCCCCGGGCGGGACTCGAACCCGCGACCCTGCGAACGACAGGCGAGGGATTTACCCCACCGGAGCCGGCAGGAATAGTTCAGACGTGATAAGATTACGGTAAGTAGGGGGTGGTCATACAATACACGCATATGTGTATTTATGTAATAGTTCATGCAAAAATAAATAAAAGTGTTGAATCAAGATTAAAATAATCCTTTTATATTTTATCGAGCTATTTTTAATTTATTAAATTACAGCACCACATTTAACAAAACTAAAGAGTTAATAATTTAGTGACGATAAAACATAAATATCCAGGGTGGCGACCGTCAGGGAAAACCTGGAATTGTCAGGGAGTTTTGGAAATCTGGAAAAGTCAGGGAATACTCGTAACAGTCAGGGAGAAACTGGGATTGGAAATTCTCGTTATTTTTCTACCATTACGTTTACCGGGCAGTCTTTCCCGCCCTTTATTTCAGCAAAACATTTCACAAACTAAAACTAATGTCTATCGCCGAAGTGCATAGAATAATTCGTTGAACATTCAGTTGTGAATCTTAGTTATTTAGTTGTGAATCAGTCGTACAATCTATCTCTTTTGTATATCCTTAATGCGATATTTGCCTAGTAGTTTTAAAATTCATGATCACCGTGTATTCTGCTCATCACAATGAATCCGAGGCTATGTTTTTCGCAAGATTTTACCTCGCGTTTTTTTTAACTTCCGAGACTCGGGTCGAGAGGTAGTTGTAGCACACTAGCATGTAGTAAATACGTGCTTGCAGTTCTAAAAATACGAGACGATGATTATTAAAACGGTAATACAAGTACGATCACACGTGTAAACAAAATCTTACGTCAGATCATCTTCGATTTCCATACCCCCCTTCGCGAGACCATAAGAGCTTTCACGCTCGACGTAATTATTGAATGCCCCCCTTAGCTCCCTCTCGAAGCAATTTAGTCAGGTCGCAAGCCACCTCAAATATGACATTCCTAAATATGGCGCTGCCGTTGCTAATTGCCTCCTGTTTTCGCTCGCAGTGGCGCGATGATGTTTTGTTTGTTTATGCAAATATTTTTAAATTTCTGGTTCCCTCTTACAATCAAGAGAAAAAAAACCACGTTAATCAAATTGTTATTCGCTTCTAAAACTCGTGCCATCCGTTTTGATCCAGTCTAAGAACTTGGCTTTGGTTTGTGTTTTTCGCGTAGCTTAGTGATACATGTGCCGGAGTCCGCCAGTAAATTGGCCATTAACTTTCCCTTCGATGGCTTTTCAGTAATTTTCAACATCCCAGAACTACTACGACACGCCACCTCTTCCTTGAAGAATTAGGTATTGCCATTTTAATTTTACCGAAATACGATACACGGCCGCGAAGAATGTATTTAAAATGTGTACAATTTGTGTGAGGGCTTAACTTGTGAAGGTTTAATATATTTTGTCATTAGGCTGGAGTTTCCATATATTTTTTCAATCAGAAAGCTTTTCATGCATTGATTTCAGCTTTTAACATTTTCTGAGTTTTGACGAAAATTTAATTCAGCAGAAATAAAATATTTCGATAATAGGAGACCTTTTGGTGATTGGTCAGGGAAATTGGTAAAGCCATCAGGGAAAAGTCAGGGAATTTGAAAATTGGTTATCAGTAGCCACCCTGATATCCCATTTCAAATAAATAAAAGAATTTTTATATAAAAATATAGGTAGGTATATTTCATATTTTGACCAATTAATCGATGGGGACAGTCTCAGGCTCCGAATCATTGAACACGCTCCCAAAAAAGTTTTTTTTGGGTCTCATTCCATGCTCCAAACCAGTAACCTAAGGCTCTAGCCAGAAATATTTTCGGTGGGTACAGTCATAATTGAACCCCCCCTCCTACCCCGAAAATCTTTTCTGGCTGGGGCCTTGCTCGTGTTTCTCTTAGTGGGTCGGTGATTGGGTCGCATATATTTGCGACCACTGAGGGAAACACGAGGTCAATTCGTTTTTGTTCTTCCACGACCACTAAATTCCTTAGAGAACTTGCACTCATAGGTTTCCTTCCGAAGATATTTCTGAAGGCGTCTTTCGCCTTACGGAAGCAGTATTCCTTTACGGTGCTAGTTTTTCTAGTTACACTTCAGCTAGTCATTTCCAATATTAGAGCTCTATATTTCAGCTGGTGCTTTTCGATGAAAAATCGAATTCCTTTCGGCTCAAATGATCCCATCCAACAGCTTCAGCGGTCTCTATGCCGATTTCTCGCCGCTTAAATATAGAGCTCTAATATTGTAATGTCTAGTTGAAGTGTAACTAGAATAAACTAGCGCGGTAATCGTTCCTTAAAATTTTGGGATTCACCTACTTCCGACCGCATTCGAAGAATGAAAGTTTGAAATAAACCGCAACATCGGAAGTAGAGTACCTGATTTTTTTTTTTTAATGATTGGAAAAATTCATTCGAAATGTGTACAGCTATATTTTATTATTTTTTTGAAGCCCAAATAGAATAAATCTTACAATAATTGGTCGTTCATCGGATGGAGATCTAACTTTTGCGGGAAGCCGGCGACCGAGAAAAAACATAAACGGCTTGACTTTGTGTCTCTCTTGGTCGGTTGGTGATGGCGATGCCATGGTCCCTTATACAATAATATAATAATAAAGTGACCGTGGGCGATGCATTCATTAGCCAATGATGAAGCGAAGATTCATTTCAGCTCAACCTAACACGGTAACCAGCTACTGCCTTCGCTTTGCTGTTTTCATGCCACTAAAATTTATAATATCTCTGATATACAGCTTGCGGAAGTGTACATAAAAAAACCTTTCACTACTAACCATTATCAACAGGACGACGATTTCGAAGAATAAGCGTTTGAAAGAAATTATTACTTTGGGAACTGAACAATACAGCTGCTAAAAAGAAATCGAAAAATTCGTTGAATCCCAGAAACGAATGTCGGGTAACGGGGTTGAGGTGATTCTATCATGTTTGCTTTTTATTTTTCGTTCATGCCCGTATATCACGTACAGAAAATGAAACAGCGAAGTTATACATTAAATTTCTTATTAATATTATTTTCGAGGATTTCCGTCACGTTTTTTGCTTTTTCTCATTCCAAAATTATTGGTGTCCTGTTTCTCTGTCCATTCAATTTAATTTTTATTGTTGTATACTTCATAATTCAGATTCAGATGGCCTCTAATAGTATACCGATCCGGCATACGAGGCGGCTTCTTTTGATAAGGAGAATTGGTGTGGTAAGAGCTTTTAGGGATAACATGGGGCGGTGATGTTAAATTTTATTTATTTCATAAATGGTATATACCTCGTTCTTAGTATTATGAGTTCATAAATGATATATTCTTCGCTCACTTCCGCATTTGCTATTTTGTAAATCTTCATGCGTGCATTGGATAATTAGAAATCTGGCTTTTTATACAAAAGTGCTTACCTTCTTGCATAATAATTAAGTATAAATTATTTTCTTCTTAAACGTCCTGAAATAAGTCACTTTTGCAGAAAGAATAAGCTAGAACATTTGCTATCGCCTATTCGACATTTTTCAACCCCAGACGGAAACGAAAATAAGCTAGATTCAGCGGAAAATACGCCAAGTTGGCAAAACCGGGTGAGGTATAGCCGAGATAGGTTTCCTTCCTTTAAGGAAACTCGTCAACTCAGGAACTGAAGGTTTGTTTTGTGCTGAGCATTGCCAGGGTATTGTGACATGGAAGTTACATAGTAAATTGAAAGAGTGATATGGAGTAATACCTATGTATTTGTATGAAAGAGTGCATAATCATGGTGTGGGCTGCAGCCTATTTTCCTGGCTGTAAGTAAGATAACGAGGTTGGCGAAGTTCATTGCCTCAAAATTTTCGTTACCTTCTGTCCTTAGCATGTAAGGAACACATTGAGCAGCACTTGATTAAAATATTATGGAATAACAGGAGGAAACCGTGCATTGATTCCACTAGTTTTCAATTTCCTTTCTTCAAAATTAATTTAGTTGAGCATAAAAGGTTCTTTCTTGATGAATTTCAGCTAATTTCACGATAATAAATCAGTTGTCAAACTGGCTAGCAGTTTGAAAATACCTCCGTTGCGTTTAATAGCATTATTCATTTGTTTCGATATCTTCGAGGTATGTGTAGGCATGAGACAAGTAACACAAGTAAATACGAATGATGACAGCATCCGTCGTTTACGTCATCTCACGTCATACGGAAAACCAGAAGAAACCGGAGGATTGTCGGGCTTCTATAAATATTACTTTCTAAATACTTCAATTCAAGTCAACCTCCAGAGCAGGTATCGAGGAAACGTAACTGATTGAATCGGGTGTCATCAAGAGTCGGCTCTACCTTGGGCTATTGTGCATCCATCAAATTACTCTGTCGACAACTCATGATTTAAGTAATGTGCGTTGTGCCTGACTGGTTAGTAGAATGTTAAAAGCATTGTCAACCACTCAAAAGCATACATTTTAATGCACAAGACCGTTGGTCCCCTTGGCTTATTTTTTTTTAATTTCATGTTGCGTTTGAGTTAGATAGAAAGAATCGTGATGCTTTCCAGGATTTGAAAGGTTAGTTTGATGGAGATTGGCATTCAGCAGACTGAGAACAAACAAAGTGATATAATGGGGAATGTCAACCAGCCAACAAAAAACTACCAGAGTGACTCAGCTGACGCAGACAGAGACTTAGAATGCGGTGCTGAAAATGGATTAATTTTGTGTGGGCAATATGTCCCGGAAGAAGTGCTTGGTCACATATTAGCATTTGTGAATGAAAAGTCTCTTGTATCTAGGTGAGTGTCTTGGTTCTACGTTTCTTCTTAATTTCGCTTTGTTTGATTGTGAATTAATATTGGTACTCAATTGCCTTTGCGATGGAAATTTTAATCTTTGTTAATATCTAGTGTGAATAAGCTTGGCCATGAAGTTGTCTTTTTTTCCATTTGTAGCTGCAGATTGGTCTGCCGAATATGGAGAGATGTTGTTCAAAAGCAGGCACTGAGAAGTAGGGCGGAGATGAGGAAATGCATAAACTTGAGAGGAAAACCACAGCTGTTATTGAAGCTGAACTGGAAAGACTTCTATTGGCTCATCCACAAAAGTCCAAATGGCCGTAACTTGTTGGCTAATAACTGTGGGCAGAGTAAGTTACTAACATTTTCAAAATAATTTTTAAGTAACATATATTTAAACATTGTTTTTGGTTTTGCCTCTGGTTATTGTTTTGCTTTTCAAGAAAATGGGTAATTGTTGTATAATATATAAGCCCTGAATAACATACACAGATAGCAGTGTTCAGTACAAACATACAAGAAACAAAACTATGGAAAAATGTTGAAGATCCCAAAAATATGCACCTGGAAAATGTATACAAACAAAAGGTATACCTACAGCGATAAAGGAAAAACTTTTGCATCGTGTCATGAAAAGTAGTGGGGCATGGTAAAACTGGTATTTAATAACAGCATACAGTAGAGTCTTGATTTTACGTAACACCTTGGGACCCAAAAATGGGGTCCCAAGGAGAACATCAAGGTCATAAAGAGGTCAAAAAAACGTAATTTTGATGGTCAAAAAAATCATGTCAATCCCAGGTCAATAATGCCTATTTCCTTCCCTACACATCCGTTGACTTTCATCATTCTGAAGCTTTCCAGCACTTAACATTTGGAAGAAGTTCTTGATTTGAAGTAACCCTCGATCGCTATGAATTGAGGTTAATAATAATTCCTAATTTCCGTAAATTAAAATTATATCCGAACAATGAAATGGACAATTAGTACTATCAGTGACATTTTTCACTTTTCTCCTTGTTCACCTGCGCATTTGATAGTGATGGAATTATATACCTACGCAAGATAAAAAGGCCAGTTTCGTGTTCCTCTCCTCCATAACGTTTCGATCAGTTGCATTATATATCGCATACACTAAAATATGAAAGATATTAAGGAAAACACACATGATACTTTTACTATCTTTATTCATTGCAACAGTGGCAACTGGTGTAAAAGTAATCAAAACACAATATGAGCGCACAGTAAGCGCATCTGATAAATGCAAGACATTTACATTCTTGTCCTTCATTTATTGCATCACATTTATCATTCATTATTTTAGTATTTGCAATTTCTTTGAATTTTTCCATGTAACAGAAAAAAGCTATGCATTTTATTCAGCGGCAACATAACCTTAAGTTTTTTATGAGTAATATCTTTAGTGGAGAAAATAATAGAATTGTTTAACAGGTTGAGTTCCATCATATCAATCCCTCTCAAATGAAAACCTCTCGTCATCGGAATTATTATTATATTATATAGCCCGCCTGCGCTGTCTCGGCTAGCCCCCTCGCTTCGGCCGAGCAATAATCGAGGGGCCCCTCGCCGGAAAATGGGTGGTTAGTGCGGAACTTTGGAAGCTAATATCTCCGCTCAGAGGACATCGTGGCACGGGAAATTTCAGCTTTTTTTACCCAACACTACATTCCTACCAAATTTGAACAAAATCGGCGGAGCACACTTGGTGAATGTTCCTTGTGAGTGGTATGCGGCCGTATATTTCCTTGAGTATTTTCCATTGCATCTTTGAGTTTCCATTTGCTCCTTGAAATCTGTGCAAATAGTAGTTATTGGAAGCAATCCTAAGTTCATTTTTCAAATTATTTCTACAGTTTATAAATGGCTTTGCTAAACTTTCATTTAATGGATGGCGTCTATGTTTTTTGAGCAGATAGTTTTTCCTTTCAATAAGATTTAGAAGATGACTAGTTATCCATGGCTTTAATTTTTTTCTTGTGTTGTAATTATTGACTTTGATTCTTGATGCAGATATAGCACCTATTAGTAAGTCATGAAATAACGAAAAAACCTTTGATGCATCTACTTCGTTTACAACTGGACTCCAATCTACTTCAGCTATTTTGATTTTAAAATATTCATAGTCAATCTTAGTTTTGGCAGGAGTAGTCGTTAATTTTTCTTTGCATAATGGTTCTTTCACACAAATAGAACAGCGAATCAAAGAGTGATCGGTTATTGCTTCATGAAGCACTTCTATTTGAAGGTCATGCGTGCACATTTTATATAACCTAGCGAACAGGTGATCAATACAGGTAGCGGAGTGTCCTGTTACCCTAGTTGGCGAGTCAATCAGACACGCTAATCCTAAGGAGCTCATTAAGTTTAAGTAATGATCAGAATCATTAGAAGGTACCATAATATTTATGTTGACATCACCAATCACAATTATATTACCTTTTAAACTATACATTAGCGGTTCAAATTCAGATAAAAATTGTGCTATCAGAAAATTTTGATCTCTATAGAGAGCAATTAACTGTAATTCAAATTTTTCAAGTTTGAGGGTCACCTGGACAAAATCAGCAGTGACAGCTTGAATTACATTAGAGTAGCAATCAATTGTACTTTGCACATAAACAATAACACCTCTTGCTCGACTACTGCTACTGCATTGGGCAAAATATTTATAACCTTCCAATTTGTAATGGTGAAGTTCATGTTCACAAACCCATATTTCACTCAGGATGATTATACTCGGTAAATAAGAAAGGCCATGTAGATACGTTTCAAATAAATCAAAGTTTGATCTGAGGCTACAGATATTTTGATGAACAATACATAATATACAGCTATGAAATAACTTAATATTGGGGTAAACTGACATTCTAAATTTTATAAAAAATTTATATCGTCCAAACTCGTCAAAACAAACACTGGTTCTTTCTCCGCTTTTCGCATTAAAACTTTACCTCCACGTATCCACAAATATTTATAGCCTTTCTCATTCTCAACAGCCCTTGCAGCATGCAGCACTTTTCTCCTCCCAGGACAAAGGGCTTCGTTAATGTAGAGAGGGGTGGGTGTCACATCGAGGTTCAGGTGCCGTGTTGAGAAGTCCCTCTTTACTCTTCTTTTTGCCAGTAGATCTCCCTTGATGTGCTGACGGAGGAACTTAACGTGGATACCACACGTGTGTACATAATTAGAAAATCATGCATGTGGAAGAGTATGAATTGAACTGAGAGATAAAATTTGAAAATAAGGCGGTTTAAAAAAGTAATCCAAAATAATTAAATAGAAAGGTACACCACTCAATGAAAGTTAAATAGCATTGCATAGCAAACAAATAAACTGCCGGGGCAAAATGAAAATGAAGAAAAACCCCTCTGAAAGTAAAATTTCATTTACAGAATTACGTCTTTTTAAAATATTTTGTGATGTTTTTTTGCACTTTTAACCATTCCATTTTTGAGTGGATTACTTTTTCAATTTTTCTTAAATTATCTTTAATATCATCATCAACTTCGTGAAGTAATGAGAAATGATGCATGGTATTTAAAGCCTAGAGGAAGTCTTCTTTTTTGGGTTCAGGGATGACCTCATCACTTTCATCTTCTTCATGGTCACTCAGCTCTTCATTTAAACATGTATCAAGTGTGTTTATGAAATATCATGAGAGCCCACTGAAATCTATCTGCAAAATCGCTATGCGTTGCACCAATGCATAACTTTTTCACACTTGTTAGAAAGCTATCAGTTCATCCGTATCGATGAGGAAGATTCATTATTTTCATGTTAAATTTCGTCTGTGGGAAGGGTTAACTAATAACTCCAAGAAACATTATGAATGGTAAAATTTCGTATTCCACGCTTTTGCAGCGATCTTAACCATGCTCACACATAGATTTTTCAATTGAGGCATAAGAATGTCATTAATAACTGGCGTAGATCTTTCCATGCAATGGAAGTAAAATAGTTTCCCCAAACCTCCCCAAAAATTTTTAAGCAACATTATATTTTTCGTATAAATCAAATTCAAAACATTTTGCTTTTGAAATGAACAAAAGTACAACTTCTTTTCAATTTTAAGGTACCAAATCTATTTAACCTTTTCTTGAATTCTTTACCTAAAAGTAAATATGCAAAAGTTGTAAAAATGTGCTCCCAAAGTAGTGTATTGATCGAACTTTGGGGAATCTTCGGAAAAAAGCAAAAGTACAAATTATTTTCAATATTAAGGAATAAAACCTTTTCTATCCTTTTCTTGAATGCTTTGCCTACAAGTAGATATTCAAAGGTTGGCAAAATATGCTCCCAAAAAAGTTATGGTATACCGAAAACAGAAAATTTCCCATGTATGTTGATACTTTTAATTCGGGACCGTATTCGAATAATTTGCGCATTTGTCTTTATTGTTGTATGCACGAAAATTTTTACTAACTGTAAACATTCTTAATATATCAATAACAGTTATCATTATAAATATAGATTGTTTTTGTTGTATACGTGTACATATGTGTGCAGGGCTTGTTCAATAATAAGTATTATTGTGTGCATATAGAAGTGGGACAGGTTAAACCTGAGTTGTTATCAGTGTAATATTTGTTTGTAACATCTATTTCTATATTTTTAAACTATGTCAAGAGTTTAAACCCTATTTCAATGTCTATCTATATATATAAAAATGAATGTATGTGTGTGTGTCTGTATGTCCTTTATGCATTACTACACCATTCATCGGATCACCATGAAACTTTGGGAAGTTGTTGAGCACATTCCCGAAAAGAGGACTACGGAATCGATATTTCAATATCGATACTTTATCGATATAATATCGCAAAAGTATCGATAAATCGATACATAATTGATACAAAATTGAGGTGAAATTATTTAGTTTTTTAAAAGGAATGTATCGTTGCAATATCGATACCGTATCGAATGTATATAATGTGTTTGTCCTTTATGCATTACTACACCATTCATCGGATCGCCATGAAACTTTGGAAAGTTATTGAGTACACTCCGCGAAGGTTTCTACAAAATCGATAATTCAGTGTCGATACTGTATCGATATAATATAGATAAAATATGGATACATCGATAAATTGTTGATACAAAATTGAGGTGAAATTATATAGGTGTTTTTTATCAAAGTTTTATAAATTATCATTACAATATCGATACTGTATCGATACAATATTGATAACTTCATGCATTACCACAACATTCATCCAATTTCCATGAAGCTTTGGTTAGTTGTTTTGTTCACTCCATGAAGGTTTGTACAATATCGAGAATACAATATCGACACTGGAGACGGGATGTGCATCCCATTGAACTTGCAATTCATTGAAACACTCACGTGCAACATATTCAAATCATTCGGCATGGGACAAATATTTCAGAAATGCCAACTTATTGCTTGGGATGAATGCACAATGGTGCACAAAGCATCGCTCGAGGCTCTGGATCGATCATTGCAAGATTTCCGTTGAATCCTGAGACCATTTGAGAATGCATTAATATTGCTTGCACGACATTTCAGGCAAACATTACCTGTAATTCCTCGATTGACACTAGCGGATGAAATAAATGCTTGCCTGAAATATTCTACTTTGTGACGACATGTAAAGACGTTAAAATTATATACAAATATGCGTGTCCAGGTGCAAAACAAACGATCAGCTGAGATATATTGTATACCCATAAGAATTGTGAAATTAAACATACTATAAACGTGCGCTTTCCATTTAACCAGATTGAGCCACAGCAACGCGTGGCCGGGTCAGCTTGTTTATTAATAAATTGATAAGATTCATTATATAATACACAATGTTTTTGTTGTATGGGCAATCAACTAATACAAAAATATTGCAAAACTTTTTGCGAAAAACATAATGCACATATATGTTGGCCTTGAATTTGAATTCAATGTCCATGAAAACAATATATATAATTGCAAATAAATGACGATCTCCTAAGTATGTGTAAATTCAAGAAGTACCAAAATTGCTTCTTTTGCAAAATAATTAATATGTGAACATGTTAACTTCAAATTCATGCTCAGAGATCGAGAAAACCTTTGTGCTCTAATTTTTAATAAATTGAGAACTTTTAAGTTTATGTAAATCCAAGTAATAAAAATATTGCAAATATTTTTGTGAGAAAAGTAATTTGCAAAAATATGAATATCAAATTAGCATTGCCTTCCCACATCAGGCAATGTGTAGATAATTATCTACTCCATAGATGAAGTCTGTTGTCCATTACAGCAAAAAAAATAAGTTTTGGGTAATTATACTCACTTTAGATGTAAATATCCAGTGAAAGAAAGGTTAGATTTGTGTTACTCTTGGCTTTGTCATATTATGTTAACTTAGCAGCCTCTCAAAAGATGTCATTGCCTGTAATCATCGCCGATTGCCGCCATGAAAGCAGCACCACACAAGGAAATACATACAAGGAAAATACAAATAATAATAACATTATATGTATTTAATCAAGTTTACATTTTCATCTTATATTTAAAATGAAATTATGATTAAAATATTGTTTTTAATAGTTATTGGTGATGAATTCCATGTGTTACATTTAGTTTTACTGAAATATAAGCACAATTAGTGAAGGAAAAAAGTGGTTCCTCGATACTGACTATGCAATTAGTTCAAAATGAGTAATAGAAGAAAAAGTGTCATGGTGATGTTTAATCTCTGAGAAAATAACAGCACTGCATCCAGTTTAATGTGTTGAATGTGTCTTGAATGTGTCAAGAGCAAGATGTTAGAGTGAAGTCTCTCTTGTGGTATCTGACTCTATGATTTAATATATGCCTTTTTTATTGCAGAATTGCTACTGTAAATCTTGTTTTCTTTACATGTACATTATAATTAATTGTTACACTGGTATTGTTACACATTAATGGTAACAGTGATCCAAGTATACTGCCACTTGTCGTAGGGATGCATGCCCAGTGGTGACTTAGAATACATTTTTAGCCTAATATAAAGTTCATGTGTGCAGTAGCCACTCAAATAATGGATTATCAGCATAGTGAAGATTATTATTAATAGAAGTAATATTTAATTAATTGAATGTAATCTTTTAATCTACTAAATCCATCATTTTTCTGCCCAACTGCTTCCATAAAGTGTAATCACTGCCATGAATTTCATTCTAGATGGCCTTAAAAATTGGATCATAGAACGCAATGGTGGAGATGGATGGATAGTTGAATCTACTCCTCATGGTGCTGAAGGTCTTCCACCTGTCAATGCCAAGCTTGAACCTCATCCTGACTTCATGGGTCTATCTAGTTGCTTTGCAACTTCTTTCTATCCCTGCCTTAAGGAGCAGCTCATCAAGCTTGATAAACATGGGTTAACGAATAACGTCATGGATTATCTTCAACCTCCAATTCTAATTAGCGAGTGGTAAGTCAAGCCAATTACAGAATGCAATTTTGAGTAAAATAAATTTAAGAGAAGAGAGGGTCTTAAGGGCCTGGGAATATGGTACAGTCTCTTTTTTTACACAATAATAGGTTCACATGAGTCCAAAAGCCAACTAAATGAAGGAAAACAATCTCTGATATTGATATTTCAATCGGCTGGTAGAGACTGGTTAACTATACTGATATTGACAGTCTACCAGGAAAATTAGGAAGATGAGTATTACACTTATCTTCCCAATTCTCCCTGTAGATGGTCACCTGGTTGATTGGAATATTGATACCAAAGGTTTTCTTCACTTAACTGGCTAATGGACTTGTATATCTTCTGGAGTTTTCATCTGATGCCAATTAGCTTGTCTTCAACATGGGTGCAGCTAGACTGATGTATAAGCATTCATTGGCAGGAATGTGGATTCAAGAAGCTTGAAGAAACACACCACACTAAGGATAGTTACCTAATTCAAATGTAACTAACTTTGCTATTTGTGTGATTTGTACTTTTGTCATGTTTAATTATCTGATGAAGTAATATGTCAATAGATACCTGGTTAACTGATTAGCTACCTGAAATATAGGTATTATTTATTGATAATACGACCAAAAGTGTTAAAACATATGACATAACGGAATGGGACCCAATGAGTAAATAATCAGTGGTGTTTTACTTTTTAGAGTTTTTGACTTATGTCACATCATTTATGTGGAAATGAACTTGATGTACATATAATGTTAATCATTCATAATTGAACATGCCTACTTCTTATTTCACCTTTTAACCAAAAGTGTGTTTATATTGTGATTACTATCTTATAATTTTATGAAACAATGTTGATGTTCAGGAACATTGTTTTCTTAATGCAAACTCATTTGCGAGGTATGAGGTTCCCATTTTTGTAATTCCAACTTGTAAAAAATTGTCTAATTCTTTCATTAGGTAATCCTCAAGGGCTCACTGTTGAAAAAATGAATTATAAGTTAACACAGTTAACTGCAATTTGTTGGTTAAATGATTGCCAACATTCTCATCTTTGAACTGAAATTTTGACTTCATACAATGTTACAAAGTGCTTAGTCTTCAAGAGTGTTTCATTTTATTTTGTTGGTATGGTAGAAACTTGAAATTGACTTGAATCAGTTCATAACTGACTGCTAAGGTCTTTTGAGCCATTAAGGTTCGCTGCATGCAACATGATATTTTCATGAATCTGATGTGTACCCCATTACATTTAACTTGAATAATTTTTGTTAGCTTACCTTATTTAATTTTTTTCTTGTAAATGCACCCAGACCCTTGGGTTGGAAGTCCAGTATTTAAGCAACCTCACCAACTCGATACACTCTGAACCAATTCTGTAGGTAATATTTTTAAACAATGAGAAATTTTACACAGGTAGGCCATCAGTTTTTTAGTACAATTAGTTCTTAGGCCATGGTGGACTATCAGTTTTTCCAGTCCCATGATGGTTAGAAGGATAGCCAGAATGGTAGCCAGCTTTTGCTTGTTGTTATTCATCACGGGTGTTTTCAAGTCACGCATACGCATTACGCGATTTCTTTTGTATTACTAATATCAAGCGTCACTTCTACGAAACAGACAACATCATACCTGAACTTCAGTTATTGTTATTGACTTTGTTGTTGACGACTACAAATTGCTCGCACACATTCACCAAAATAGAACAGGGGCTATTTTCTGTGCACGCATTCACGCATTTGCGCAATTTTGAGTGTTTACACGGTGCAATTTTGATGGTGAATGTGTTCACGCATCTACCCGCGCGTGTAAATGCATCGTGTAAACTCGGCTTAAGTCAAGCTTATAACAATAGCTCTACCAAATTGTTGTTTCCTCCTCCTTCCATTATTATGAGAGTGCAACTTGTGTTGCTTTCACATAAAATCAACATCTACGTGACATTTGGTCTTGCAGGAGGAGACCTTTGGTTAGTGCAGGAATAGCATTTTGAAGAGCATAGGAATCAGATATCAGAAACAGCATTCCAGCTTGTGTATTTGAATAGTTGTAGCATCTGGCTTCCTTTTTCTAATTTCCAGCAGTAACTATAGTGGATGGTGTAGCTGTGGGCACATAAGACATGTGACAGCATACTAATTTATTCCATTTTTTGTCATTTATAATTTTTCGTTTGAAAATATTTCAGCAATTGTATAATCAAACACATTATAACATCCTGATGTTTGATATGAGGAATCAAGACCCTGCTGAATGAAGCAGATGTCAATCTGATACTTCTTTTGAAATATGTTTATCATTAATTCCATGAAAAATAATGACGTGGAGAAACTATTGTAATTGGTGTAAAGCTTGAAAGACCAATCATGATGATCACATAGGTAGTAACACGATATATATTCATTCATATATGTTGACCTTTAGATAATAATTTCAATGAAAAAGTAGTGGGTTGGCCTGCACAAGATGATTTATTATAAGTTGGAAAAGATGTTATTAGACATGTGAGTTGAACTTCCACAAATTCATATTCCAAGTTTACTGCTATTACCACCATGTAATAATGTCATCACAGTTACAATTTTTCTTACTGCAAAAACTACTGCTCCTGGTTGTATATCCTTACATGCAAAATGTGTAAAAATAGAAAATTTGAGGGTTAATCTAAATACAAGAATATATTATAGTTGTAATTTAGTTGGGAAAATAATTAAAAATCATAATATCCATCCATACATTAATTTAATTTTAATAATGAAGAGGGTAATTTTTTTCAGTGTATGCAGAAGATCTTATTTAGATTATCTGATTTCCACACATTTTAAGTTGTCCAGAAGCATATTTTGACAGAATAACATGGCTAGTCTTTCATTTGAGGATCTATGACTTCAGGTAATCACCTGTTATTAATATTTTTAATGCAATGAAGCACCTCCTATTTCCAGTCTTAAATTCATGAACATCTGCAAGAATCTTGTAAACTCTCTAGTAGTACTCTTAGAGTGTTTGTGGTAAGAGGAAGACATTTTTTCCTAGGTTGTGTCCTCATATTAATCATAAGTGAGGGTAAGGAAAACCATGAATCATTATTTGGTGACGTTAAGGGCTAAGAGGTGTTATGAAAAATCCTTGTATTCTACAAAATGTTTTGTGAGTTTTTGCATGAAAGTTTTTGTAAATAATGAACAAAATTTTGTTTTGAATATAAAATTATGCACAGCACAAATTGTCAGCTTTGTGAATAATCAAAAGTTCACTCCCTTAAGGTATTTAAGGATGTATTTTTTACTTCTGATTGGCATAATATTTATCCTTGAAGCAGTAAAAATCACACATTGTACTGTAGTAGGTGGCATAGAATTGAACACTATCATCTTCCTGTTCGGTATTGATGGATCATTAGAATTTTTTGTCTTCATTGTGGATCACTTTGAAACAGCTGTCCTTTAATTGTTTGTATTGCAGGGGTTTTTCATTGGAACTGTGGTGAAGTGTCATTTCTTCATAATTTCATAGCATCTTCTGCTGCCAGGGATTGAAAAATCATCAATTTTTAGGAGTTGTCCGCTATTTGGAGGTGTCCATTAAGGGAGGTTTGGCTGTAATAGCATTGTCTCACCTTCTCAGAAGTTAGATCTTGGCCAAGCAGTAAAGGATTGGTGAAAAAACACTCAATTTCCATGTGCCAATTCAACCCATTTAATGTAGTGCAAACTCAATTTCTAAGAATTGTTCAAAGCCTCATTCCACCTGCCTGACACTAAATATTCATCACCATTGCTGTCCTTTTGGTGCTAACCTTAACATCTACATCAGTATCACCAAAATCATTGCATGTTTTATGTTGATCTAGACAAGCTCATCATTTTAGCCATGTGCTTTGCTAAGTGATTCTTGCTGTTACTCTAAATATCCTTCTTTTTCTTAATATGTTGTTAAGATAAATAGATCAATGTCTGCCTATCTGCTATGTGAGCTAATCTCCAGGAAATTATTGAAATCACCAATGTCTAATAATTTAGATAGGCCTGTCAATTATGAGACCTGGGCCATGGTGTAATGAGTCGAGTTCGGTATAGTTTCAACATTAGTTATACCTATGACAGATTGTTAGGAATATATGTTCTCAGCATCAAAATTTATTTTGGAAGCTACATTAACATTCTAGCTCACCCGGTGAACAATTTTCACTCTTTGCTGTATAAGAACTTATGAATCCATTTATTTTGTTGAATATGTTTTCTGTTACTGGTGTGGAGCATTCTTTATTGAATTCTACTTAATTAATTATAATGTCAGTTCATGTTGAAATGCTGTCCTTAATGGTGGGATTTTATTCTTAATAATCTTAGTGATGGATAATTAATTTTTTTATCTCTAATTTATCTTGAATTTTTTTCAATCAGGACTGCTTGTCGGTTTGACTGTGGGAGTATTTATGAGCTGAAAGTGTCTCTTTTGGATGAAAATATGTCAGTAGTTGAAGAGTTCAAGGCCAAAGAAGACTTTTTGGACTTTCCAAGAGAAGTATGGCATCAAGTAAGTATGATTTTAATAAAATATTGCTTACATTTTAATGGAAAGGTGTAATTAAGTTTTAATTTTTGTAAACAAGTGATGAGCCAATGTCACAGATCATCAAAAGGTGGAAATCTTATTACATGAATGTTTTTTATGTAGGATGGAATTATAAGTGGTTCATTATGGAGTATACTAGGGATTTACAGAAAGTATTTTTGTCTTTGGAACTAATACATCAATAATTCTTGGTCGAAACTTTCGCGGGTCATTATAGCTGTATATGTATTGTGACGGAACGGGCTTGATTCTCCTTTGCCCGTTGACTCGCCGCAGTCCTTACGCCTTCGAGTACTGGAACCCTTACCTTTGCCTCGACACCTCGTCTCCTTCGGACTTTCCCGGGTGGGAAATGGTTTTGAGAAAAAGGGATATCGCGACCTTTGTCGCGTGTTTGAGAAGGGCGCCACCTCAAAACCGCGGCATCGGACCAGCTCAGCCAGCAAAGCAAGGACGATCCAAATTGTTCGAGGGTCGGGGGGACTTTAAGCCAGGACGACGGTAAAACAGTGAGGGCCGTATGACGTGAGCGCGGGAGAAATTACGCGAAGCGTAAGAATGAACCTCTGCCTTTTTTTTACAATTAACACAAGCAACATTTATTCAATGAAATGAGCATGAAAATGAACACGAAGGCACTCTACAGCTAAATAACAGAGGTATTAATGACTAATGAGGGATGAAGAGGTGAATGAATGGCGAGACATAAATGGAACGAAATTAACCACAATGAAATAATCACCCTGTAACACTTTGACCAAATAAATGACCAAACATAAAAAAAATAAAATAAAATAACTACTAAATGGAGAGAATTACACGCTCCTCGTCCTTTTATGAATACTAATGATGAGGACAGAAGTAAGTGATACAGAAATATGGTCCCGTAGGACTATGATTGTCCACTCTTGGGATCAGTTTGACTCTTCTCTTGACCTGAAGGGACTTTAACTCTGTTTGGATATCTCGTACACCACTTATTCTGGCGCACACGGGTTTCACAGCGGGGAAGCGTGAATAAGAGGGTTGAAACCACTTAGTATTGGGGGAATACGGGTGTGGCTATACTTATGTGTGAGCTGGTGTGGAGCTTGACGGTGAAATCCAGCGCGGAGAGACTGCACCGTTGAGTTTTCGGTATGGTGGCGTGGAGAACGGAATTCAACATCTCCTGTTGAGATAATGCACCTTCCGACTGAAAGGAACTCGTCCAACCTTTGGTTCCGGGGATGCGGCGACCCGCTACCTTTTGCGGTCTGTCGCCCTTATCTACCCGAAACCGCACCTCCTCTTTGGGGTGCCGGGATCGAGGTCCGCTGCGTCTCGTTCCTCTTCTGGGGCAGAACGCAGGAAAAACCGCTAGGGAACGACTTTGTCAATTCCTCGCGGAAGTCGTGGTGATCTCCGACTCCAATTATCGCCTCTCTCTCTCTCCGTCCACACTCTCGCCTGGCTTCACCAGCACACCGTGAGCTTCTGTGCTCGACTCCCAATCACCAACTGAACTCTCATATACCTATCTCCCGACTCAACAGTCGGCGTCCTCGCTGTCACGTGACTTCAATTCAAAAATCACCAATAGTTTCACGGCTTACACTGCCCAATGACCTGGGTAGACACAAAAGTGGCGTGATTCTTACTCTTAAAGAATCCAATGCACAAGACAAAGGAACATTTTACCAGATATCCACGCAGAAAAAGGCAGGCGTTCATCTCGCTTACGCAACGGGGACCCGGCTTGGGACGCAAATGACCGGCGCGGGAGGCGCGACCAGGGAAAAACAAAGATAAGACGGCCAATCCGTCACAGTATATAATTGTTGTTCAGGTGTATCCTGCGTACTTTACCAGGAATCTGAATCTGAAATTTCATGGCCGTTGCTGGTCACTTCATCAAAGGGAATGAAGTATCAGTTGAGTTGGTGGAATGTATATATTTAGTGGTTTCATGGAGGGAAAAGGATGGGAAGGGGAGGAGTTTGGACATATTAGTGCAAAGAAGAAATGATGGAACCCTGGGGGTGTATAGGAAACCCTCTTCCACCAATTGGTACCTCAATGCAAATTCACACCATTATCCCACACAACTAAAAGTGGTAATCAACACCATAATAGACCTCTGGACAATTTTTTAAATCTCCTTGAAATGCTACTTAAAAAATTGTTAATTATACTAAAACACCTTAGCGATGAAAACTATGCATTTATTTAATGTATTTTTCGAGAAATAAGCAAAAGAAATGCCCAGAAAACACGCCCACTCTAAAACGTATTGTGATTGGCCGGCTGAAAGTGACGTCAGCTCCTGCAATGGAGAGGAAAACGGCGGAACGTACTGTACCTGTGGACGTTGTTTTCAACATTTGTTGTCGGATTTAGATATCTTTGGTGTGGTTAAGGAAGGCTGCGAACATATATGATTTCTTTAGAAGATATGGAGTCTGAGTTTGTCAAAGCTGAGGCAAGAAATCTTCCGAAAATCTCAACATTAGCGATGTTTTCATACGTATCAACACCGTGTTTAAACGTAACTTCGTTCAATCTTCGAAGAAAACATGATTCAAACGGAAATCCAAAGAGTTAAGATGGCGAGGTAAAAGCATGTCAATGTTTGAAAATGAATGTTCACATTTGAATTTTGTAATATTCATAGTATGGCGATGATGAATGTTTTGGTGTTAGGGTCGTTCGTGAGGAACACGACGATGATGCCATCGGCTATGTGCAGGTTAAGCTCGATAAAATGTTGTTCGTGCTCGTGTATGCCCCGAGCATAAACTAATATGTTGTGGAAGCACATATTTTGATGGATGGCGAAGACAAGTAGGTATACCTACTTGTCTTCGCTATAGACTATAGTGAGCATTTCGTGCAGGGATTGCGTACGTCAAGTTCGGGACCACAAAAATAAGATGTATTATGGGCATCTACTTTATCCATTTGTTTACTTTGAATTACTGCTCCAATATGTGTCGACATCTCTCTATTTTCAGGCACATTATATCATTAATGTATCATTTGGGAGGTTTTCAAGGATTCGGATTAAGGCCTGGTTACGTGTACACGATACATTAACCCGTACGAGTTAATGTGTATATGCATGAACGCGAAACTTCCCCGTGTAACCACACCAAAATGTACAAATGAATGAATGCGTGAACAGAAAATAGATCCTGTTCTATTTGGTTCATGCACTAACGAACAAGTTGAGCAGAAACCATTCACGCAAATGTACATTAACCCGTACGTGTTATTGTATCGTGTAACCAGGCCTTAAAGGCCTAAATAAAAAATACAATGAACGTGAAAATCTTTTGTTTGTAGTGGCATAACCTTATGGTGCAGTTATGAGTTTTGATACGATTTCAAAGAACTTCCTTTTGGGGAAATATATATTGGGCTATTGAGACAAAGGGGGATTAAAAAACCCTTGATTACCGAATATAACGAGGAACTTCAAAATTCAACCTGTGTCGCAGCAAGCAAGTGCGATCGTGATCCTAGATTCTAATGTTGTGTGGTGTAATATTGGTGTATTTGGCATATTAGCTGATCTCGACGCAGACGCGGTATGTTGAAACGTGAATCTAATGTGTTAAATCGTGAAGGTAATGCAAAGAAATAAATATTCCCGTCTACAACTACTTTGGTTTAATAAATTGTTTTTATGTGCACAAGTAGCCATTCACGCATCCATCGTTCACGCTGACCTTCGAAAATTGAAATTGACCGGTGAAAATTACTGCTTGCGATTAATAAAAGTTAGGACATCTAATCTTGAAAAGTAAGCAGCGATAGGTTCAGTGGGTTCAGTCTTTTAATCATAATTGAAAGTTGCTTAGCGAACTTTTTCAAACATGGCATATTGCCTGATATGGAAAAGATTTTTCGTGACATATGTCCAGCACATTTCCCTCGTACTCTGATTACTGATTTGTGCATGCATTAAATTTCCTAGCAGTTTTTCAATCAATGAAAAAACTTTACCGAATAATATTGAGCCCATATGTCAATCGCATTAATACTACTACTGGCGGCGCTTTTTTTGGCCTAGTTTCTGCACAATTAAGATACAATTAAGTTTAATTTAGTTTCCAGAATTGGTAAAATGAATATAGACAGAGTGAACGTTCAAGAATTCACACGTTTGATCGCATAGACAAAGTTTCATTTCGCTTGCACTTCTTTCTTCACCCATATTATCCTGTTTCGGGTAATTAAAAAAATAATTGTTGGGAGGCATTTCCGTTGGTGTCATTATATTTTGGCACAAGACAACATTTAGAACAACGCTTTGGCATATTAAAATAAAGTGCGTTCACGAAAGACATTTCAATAGTGATCTCCTAAACGCTTCAAACTTCGCATAGAAATATACGCACCGCGACCGCTGTTGCAGGACCTGACGTCATTCAAGATGGCAGCGATGCGAATTACGTTTTTGCGAGGGACCAGCTCGTGGCGATTCAAATGCTTATATTTTAAAAATAAAATACTTTCTGTCAAAACTGCTTTCGCAGCAAGTAATTTTTTTGTTTAAACTCTACGAAAATGCCTTTATTGGAATATGTGTCCAGAGACCTATTTAGCATTCCTGCAGAGTTAGTGACCAACTTCCCGGCCAAAAGACAGAAAGTGGAAGCCATTCTACAGCAGAATGGATATGACAAGAGAGCCATCTCCAAAACATTTTACAAAATCATGATTAAGGATAAGGACGGGAAAAAAGAAGAGATTGGGACTCCGGACGCAGACAACCTTGCACCCAAGAGAGCCTTCCTTCCTTATGTCCAGGGCATAATGGATAGAATAGCAAACATTCTGCTCAAGCATGAAATCAAAACTGTATATAAGCGACATTTAAAAATTAGAAACTGCCTGAGGAGTGTGAAGAATGCAACATCATTTCAAGTGGATGAAGTGTATGAGATATCATTGCCAAACTTGTTAGAAGAAATATATTGGTAAAACCGGACACTCTGTTAAAATCTGCTTAGAAGAACACCAGCGGGCTATTCTACTGGGACAACCCTTAAAATTAGCAGTAGGGGAACATGCAGCCTCAAGACATGTGGTTGACCTCAAACAAACAAAGATAATCGCGAAGGGGAAAATCTTCAAGCCCCGGCTTTGGAAATAAGAAAATGCAAGCAAAATTACAATAGAGACTGTAGCCTCCAAATCAGCCACACGTGGGACCCTGCTTTGAACCTAAATAAAAATGCAATGACTACTTCCACTCCTCCCTTTCCCATCCTTTTCCCTCCATGAAACCACTAAATATATAAATTCCACCAACTCGACTGATACTTCATTCCCTTTGATAAAGTGACCAGCAATGGCCACAAAACATCAGGTATCACACCTGGTAAAGTACGCAGGGTACACCCGAACAACGAATATATGCAGCTAATGTATCAAGTTAATTAAAATACCTTATCTCCCTCGAAGGAAGCTCCTTGTAGTTCCACACACTTAGTCCAGTGATATTTCCATTGCCTGGAGAAATGCTGAAAGATTTCTTAGGCCATAGTGTCATCGCATTTTGCATTATCACCTTAGAGCTCCCAAAATAAGTTCCTTTTATTGTCATCCTCCTCTTTGGAAACAGCTAGAAATTACAAGGAGCCATGTGAAAAGTGTAGGAAGCCTGGCAGGAATGAATAAAATGCCAAATTTGGTCTGGAAAGAATGGATCTGGAGTGATGAATGATCTGGAGGATCTCCATAATGCAGCTACCAGTTCTTTTAGGGCAAGGTCTCCTGTCTCTTATGCAGAACTGCATCATCAACACCACTGAGATGTTCATGGTAGTACTCCATAATAATTGTCTAGCCCTCTGGTGCATACTCATGATGCCCTGGTTTTCATAAAAAAGTAATCAGAATCACCTTCACTTTGCCCTGAACCTGTTATGCTTTATTGGGCCTCTGGGAGGTTCTCTTCATCTATTATAACAACATTATAATGGTATCTGGGTCATACCCGTTGACCCACATCTTGTCAGCGGAGACCACAGTCTCCTGGAAGTCAGTGTCCCTGCGGTAGGGGCAGACCCAGATGTCAGGTTTGGACTATGCTGGATTCAGATTTATATGCATTTATCGAACAATCTATTCTTCACTGCAGCATGTAAAATATTCACACAAGGTGCTGAAATAAAAGCCTTTAAAACTTACTTAGGATGCCGTAAAAATTTTACAATTACCACCAAATGAGGAAAAAAGATGTTGTCTTTCATAAAAAAGACATTTAAAGTGCATAAACATATTTGTTAATGAACAATAGTCTCCGAAACGAGCGGCCAATATATCAGCTGCTTGGGAGTATAAGGGTTAAAGCAGCTTGGGCAAATATTTCATATCACTCTCTACGTGCCCAAATACATCCAGTCCTGTCTGTGGAACCAATGCTGATCCCTAGCCTATCAGCAATATTCTGGATTTCCTAATGATGGTACTTCGTGATCATTGTCTACTTTCTCTTTCAATGACTGCAGATTTGGATTTTTTAGCTCGTCGATGATTATTTGGCATGCTCGTAATTCTCCATGGACAAGCATTCATTTTTGAGTCAGTTTGATAACTGATTAATTTGTGTAGCCTTCATTTCTATATCTCTGAAAGCGTGATGAATGTTTTAGATTGTTTCTCCTTGGGTAGCCCCTAGTTTAACTCAGAACTTGATGCTGTACCACTCCTTCATTGAAGCAAAAATGTAATTGAGATAATTACAAGTCACACTGTGTTAGTCTCTAGCACTTACTCATGCCACTGGTGGTAATACGAGAAAAAAAATAGGAGTGCAAATCATGGAAAGTTCTTGTATGATTACATTGGTGCCTTGTTCATTAAACCATTTCTAACCATTTAAAAAAGTAATAATGAAACTCCAGTGTAAATACCTATCACAAACAACTTCCTACTCCATTCCCATTGAGTGGAAAACCATGACAGCCTAGCTGCATCATACCAAACTTTTCTTGGGCAGCAATATTATTACAGTTGGTTAAAACTTTCATGGTCCATGGATGTCCAGCAATGTTCTTTTGGGTTAATTCCCTCATCAAGTGTAAAAAAGGCCAATGTTTCATCCCCGTTGCTGGAGACCTCCTCAGGGCTAAGTATTATGCCTTTATTGCGCATGGGATATATATCATAAGGGGGATGGGAGGGAGTGAGGGTAGACGGTTCAGTAAAGAGATCCTCTTGATGTGCAGACTGTCAAATTTCTTGGTCTGATGGCGAAGTTCCTCCCCATATAGACGTTTTGTCTGTTGGTTAAAACTTTTGTGGTCCATGGATGCCCAGTGTAAAAAAGGCCAAGGTTACTTCCCTTTTGAAACGTTAAGTTTTATGTTGAAACGTTTAACGTTGAAGGAACATCACTGGACAATATTATTACATATTTTTCTTTGAAGATATTGCTCTTCTTGCTTTTTTAGATTTAGAGGGTCTACATTCCAAAAATTTCAGCAAACATGTAATCGAACAATAAACCACTAATTATACCATTCTTGCATAATGAATGATAGAATAAACTTTGTATTTCCACAATATTTATCTCACATACTACGACCATGGTTTTGACGATTAACATCATCAAGGTGATGATGACGTTAATCGTCGAAACCACGGTCGTAGTAGTGTGAGATAAATATTGTGAAAATACAAAGTTTATTCTATCATTCATTATGCATGAAAGAAAATTCCATAAAGTAATGTCTGAAACCATCAATTTTATACCATTCTTCTTCCTTTCTATTAGATTCTTGATAGAATTTAACAATGATTACTTCAATTAATCCTCCCCTCATCTCTCAGATATTTTCCCAACAACCCTTAACCCTCTGTGACTCACGCCCTATTTGCGATCGTGAGAGCTCATGTGGGGTGTTTCTGACACCCCACTCGCTTTTTTCACTTTCTTCAATTGTATAGTCCTATTTTGCTACAATTTCTGCTCTTTTTAAACACTTTTGTAACTCCTGCTAATATTTGTAATATCTGTTAGTTAGATGTGAATAATAGTCGCATAGGAGTAACTTGGTGGACTTTTGTGAATTTTCATAAGGATTTGAAATACAAAAGAATCTTGTTGATATAAGTAGTAAAAATTTCAACATAATGGCTGTAATCTAACTAAATTATTTTGTTCATTTAACTTCACAAATTACTTTACCTGGCTAAATAATTGGAAACATTACTTCGTTTCATTATTATATCCTTATGGTGGCTATATCACCATAAACGATCTTCTCAAACATAAAATATCTTAGACACATATGACCAGAAAATAATTACTCTGATTAATATTTGAGTAAATTTTTCATTCCCTGCACGTTTAGGTATCAATTTATGATTATTTGATGGAACAAACGGCTTTGAGACTTGCGATTTGCCTGCTTTAGAGATTATTGAAATTAATGAGTCTTGATGATTAGGGTTTTTTTTTTAGATCTATTAAAATGATCAAATAATATGCTAATTTATGAATAAGGATTTTTAGAAATGTGTTTGAAGAAACTTTATCTCTTTCAAGTGGTAGAATTCTGAATAATCTTCTAGTCAATATGGCTCTAGTCAATGCCAAAGGTGCCTGGGAAAAGCTGCATCTTTTTGGAAATCAAGCATAGACCTACAAGCGATCGGAAACTCTGGACTACTCCCTCCGTTGTTTATTTCTCATGCCATTGATTGCACCCTCGTATGTGATGTCGATGACCGACCATCTCGGTCTTTCGTCATGACACACTCCAGGCTTGGGGGAGGACAGGGAAAGTCTGGCAAATACCAAAGCAAGGAGGGTGAAAACCCCTTACGCACCCAAGACTGAAAGCAATAAAAAGGTTTCACAAACGAAGTGGCGGTAGATGGAGGGGGGATGTATAGAGAGATTTGCACCACTCTCCTTCTTACCCACTCTCCCGCGGAGAGAGTTGAGAAGAAAGATTCTCTTTCCCTCGCATGCAGCCGAGTCAGGGTCATTTCGGATTTTGGAAATGTTTTGGGCAAAGGCCGGAAAGGACTTGGGTAAAGGACTTCCCTGCTCTCTTTGCTGAGAGGTTTACCCTGCAATAAATTCTTTTGTTCTGGCGGTCACTGTAACCAAGTAAGGGAGAAGTTTCCTCCATTTTGGCAATTCAAGTATGAATTTTGGCTTCTCTAAAAAATACTTTTCTTCATTACTTTTTATATGCTGACATCACTTAAGTTATCACTAAAAGTTTCCTGAGAATTCCTCATAATTATTTACCAAGATTCATATGTTCCTTAGGGATAGTTTCCTTTTAATCAACTTCAGATGATATTATTTTTCAAATGAGACAAAATATTTGCAAGATGTTGCAGGTATAGCATCAGTTGATGCCGGGAAAGGACTGATGAAGTACATGAAAAAAATGATTTACACAAATTCTTTCATGATCTATTTTTCAATATGTTCAAAGCACTCATTACATACTTTAAACATGTGTGATGCACACTTATTCCTTTCACAAAATGATTTAGTTTTTATGTCTTTGGCTTTGGGGCAAACCTTCCACTTCCTCTTCTCCACTTTTCCTGTGGCTCTGATGTTGATGGCTTTCCGTATTTCTCCAATGTTTTCCTATGGCTTTAGCATTGTTGTTGTGGTCATCGAGGGTTTTGGAGTAATGGGGACGATAGAGCGAGAAGCACTGACGCTGTGTCTCACCTTCCCTCCCTTTGCCGCGAACATTCGCTACTCAAACCTTCCACTTCCTCTTCTCCACTTTTCCTGTGGCTCTGATGTTGATGGCTTTCCGTATTTCTCCAATGTTTTCCTAAATTCCTTTGGCAAATTTTTTGTGAACCTCTCTTGGCAATAAAAGGTTTTGTTAAGCCTTTGGCAATTTCTTGGAGGAATGTTCTCCTATTTGTCTTCATTTCAGGGTTATATGCTCCTAAAAATAATGAATGCATTGATGCCTAATGTATTCAACAAATGGTAAAAAATCACCACAGGCCATCTCCTTGTATTTCTGGCAACACTATAGGTAGTGCACATTTCATATACCCTGTCAACACCACCTTTTGTTGAGTTATAAAATGATATCATTTCCAGTTTTTTTTTCTCAGCTGTGGTCGGATCTATGTATGCTTATTTCGCTGTGCATACTTGAAATCATTAGAACGTTCTTCTTCTGTTTAGGAATATATGGCACAAGAGTCATATTTTTCCTGAAGATAAAGATGCTACTGTACTCATCTCTATTTTTTACATCAACGATTTCAGGGGGAAGCTCTGCCTTATTCTTCCTAATCTTCCCCACCATAGTCAATTTTCTTTGAAGTAAGTCTTCCAAAAGTGGCACACTCATGAACCAATTGTCAGCTGTAACGTTCCTCCCCATTCCCAAAATTGGACTGACAATCCTTTTTACACCTTCCTTTGGGCTGTTGTCTACTCTAAAAGGGCCATCTGGCTGAAATCCTAGATAAACCTCCATGTTTTGCATGTAATACACAGCATCTACAAGAGAAAATATTTGTATCCCGTACTTTGCTGGTTTATTCAGTAAATATTGGCAGAAAGAACATCGACCCCAAAAAGGAATTAATTGTTCATCTACTGTAGCAAACTCACCAATGTTGTACAACTCTTGAAATTTACGAATAAACATGTCAAATACCTCTCGTATCAGAGCCGTTTTATCAGTTTTTCTCCTGTTTTCTCTGTCTCTGACGTCATCAAATCTTAGGCATTGAAGCAACAATTTAAATCTCTGGTAATTCATTGATGCCCTAAATATCTCCACACCCAAACCACTTTGATCCCACATATCTTTCAAGTTCTGGCGACCTGATTTGTTTGCCCCTGAATAAAAAAGCAGACCAATGAGACATCTGATTTCTGATTCGTCTGTTGGCTCAGCATCTCTTTCTCGAGAATAATTCTGCACTTTTTCTGAAAGTTTGATATTTGTACTATTTACAATTATATGAAAGATGTTTTCATCAAAAATAATGTCAAAACAATCCAGCGGAGATTTTATATCATTCTTATTTCTCTTGAAGCCAGCTGCTTGAGATACAATGTTATGGACTGGTGTTCGAACATCATGTCGTGGCTCAGAAGTACTCCATTTTGTCACATGGTCTTTACCCATCAAAAAATTATCATTTGTCACAGTTGTATAATCAGTCTCTGAATCACTGATGTCCTGATCGCTGCATGTGTTGTGCTCCGATTCCTGTGCTGAATATGAAGAGAATTCGCTGTCTGAATCAAATTCTTCTTCATCAGATAGTCCACTGGAAAGCAGAAGAGCAGTTTCTATGTCCCTCTCTGATCGTAAATAGGTCATCTAAGAGCCAATATAGTTTATGTAAGTTTCTGAAAGAGTTTTTGTAATTCCTAAAATTTCAATTCATCATTTATCAGAAAGTAGAAATAACATGAACCCTAAGCTACCTCGAGTTATTTGTAGAATTCGTAGCCTTCTCACCACCAACAACTTCTGATAGAAAGAGTTATAAGAACTGTGTGATGAAATTCTTCCCTAAAATGGTAAAGTAAAAGAATTATTTTGTATAGTTTCTTTTGTAATAATGAAGAAACGAAAAATAATGGTGAAATAAACATTGAAAATGTATAAAACCAAATGAAGTAATAGAAATCTGAATAATAATAAATTACCAATTGTCAAAATAAGATAAATGTTATAATGTTAAGTTAAAAGATTTACCAAATAAAAGAAAGATATGTACTTTGCGACAGTATTCTGTAGAGGATGCAATGAACACTAACAAGAAAATGCTAAAACGTTTGCAAGTATGCAAGCATGAATCCAACACTCGAAAATTTCACTCCATAGAGATGCGCACTGTCTTCACAAAAGCGTCTGATCTAGGCTGAGAACAGACAGAAACTAACCAATTTTGAAGGAGAGCTCGAAAACATCCCTAAACCCAGCTACTGAGAAGATGGGACCATAAAACTTGACCTGAAACGTACCCTACCCAGAACAAGACGCTGGGGTGCCTGGGACACCCCGTACGAGTCACGGCAGGTTAAGCCTGAATCACATGATCATTTTTCACATGGATGTTCATGGACCATTAAAGCTATAGGCTTTAGGGTCAGGAAAAATTATAGCCTGGGCTATCTTTTTTGCCACTAACACAGGAATTTTCTTCATCTCTTTTCGAATCATCCTACTTTTCATGAAAATTTGTTAATTACAATTGATGTTCAAATACTGGTTACATGTAGCACTACATTCTACATTTGCTGCAGTGTGCTCTGATTGGCTGCCTTCCTGGTTCATGTATGATTACAGGGATGGAAAAAAGGATCTTCTCAAATGTTGATACGTATAAGGGATGGGAGTGTGTATCGTTGTCACTGTCCCTGAACTTGCGTATGAAAAATGATTATGTTATTCAGGCTTTTGGGAAGAGTTCTTTTGTTAACACCTTGAATGGCTTTCATAAGGCTTTCTACTCCATCAGCAACATCATGAATCAATGGGTGAAGCAGTTCTTTTGGAATGGTGGGTTTAACATCATGTCTACTTCAATGGGGTCGTTTACCATATTTTTTTTATTGCTG